>CM066032.1:439619509-440819509 GCA_033557465.1 Ichthyophis bannanicus
AAGTCAACGCATCAAGTCGGCTTCTTTAGCATCCAAAAACTCCGCTAGTAGATCAGGGTCCTCAAATGTTCTTGTCTGATTGTGAAGCGTGACTCGGAGCTTGGCCGGGTACATCAGGCCATAGCGTGCTTGTAGTTGTTGAAGCCTCGGCCGGAATTCCAGAAAGCGCTTTCGGCGGTCGACCGTGGGTTTAGCCAAGTCAGGATAGAAGGAGATCTTATGGCTCTCAAACTCCATATGGCCCTTTGCACGAGAGGCACTGAGAATTTGCTCCACATGTTGATATCTCAAAAGTCGAAAGATGATAGGCCGCGGGGTCTTCCTGTTGAGCGTTATGTTTGTGGGTACACGATGAGCGCGATCGATCTCCAATTCTTTGGTAAAGGTGATTTGGAGCAAGGAAGGGAGGATTTTATATAAAAACTCCTTCATGTCTCCCGATTCCGCTCCCTCCGGTATGCCCACGAGTCGTAGGTTGTTGCGGCGCGCTCTATTAGTGCCATCTTCCACTTCTTTCTGCAAGGCCCGTACCTGACGTTCAACTTTGTCGAGTTTGGACAACCGGACCGCGTGGGAGTCTAATACGCTCTCCATTTTGTCCTGACGCGAAGAGAGCCCCTCTAGCCTGCCTTGTAACACACCAAGATCTTCCCGCAGCACTCGGAGTGCTTCACCGTTTGACTGCACGAGGTCCTTAACCCCTCTAATCTCTGCGAGGATTTCCTGCAGCGTTTCGGGGCCCTCGCGCAAAGCCAGCCCCTTCTGCGGGGACGGAGGTTCAGTTTTGGAGCGTTTGCCGTGAGAAGCCGCTGGAGATCCAAATTCCAGGCGCGTAGGTTTGGTCCCCGCCATCTCACCAATGTGCCCCGGCAAGATCAGAGCAGAAATTCAAGTATGTCCGGTGTTAATTCAGGATTCTGAGTAGGCCTCTCGGGAGCCTCAGCGTTATGCGACCATCCCGCTGGACATCGGGCTCCGCCCCCCATATTTAAAGGCATTTAACAAATGACAGACTTATAAACCATGTAAATGACATTAAGTGGGATACTCAACGGCACTAATGCAAATAGTGCCGTTGAATTTATTTTCTTTATTTATCAATTTTTTTATACCACCTTTAAGGGTATCAAAGTGGTTTACAATTAACGTTATACATGGAACAGAGACGTTAATACATTGAACTTAGTGAATTAAATTGAACTACGTCAACAAGCTATGATATATTGAACAAACTATGATACATTGTTAGGATATGAGCAACTATGTTACATTGAACTGGCTCATCAAACTATGACACATTGTAATGCTATGAGCAAACTATGGTATAATCTGATTTATAATTTCAAGGTTGAGGTTGCACTCTGAGATTTGTGTAGAGTTGTCCAGCTAATATGTGTAGAGTTGTGTATGAACATCCAGCTAATATATTGGAGAGTCTACTTGGCAGTTTTTCCAAAACGTTCTAAGAGTAGTGTCTTCAACTTTCTTAAGTAAGTACCTTTTATTGAATGGAGCTCAGAAGGCAATGAGTTCCATAGTGTTGGCCCATACATTGAGAATGTTCTCTGGCAGGTAACTTATAGGCTTCTAGTCTTTTGGGAGGGTATTGAAAGGAAGTTTTAATGTGATTGTCTTCTTGCTCTAGATTCTGTAGCTTTCTGTAGCAGTGGGAAGAGACAATCAGCTAATTGGAGGTCTATGGCTTTAAATGTGATCATTAGTGACTTATATTTAATATGGGATGGTATAGGTAGCCAGTGTAAGCTTTTGAGCATTAGAGTGATATGTTCCTGTTCTTAAATATCCACAGATACCACAGCTATACACCCCAATGCTACACAGTTAGCATTAGGGCATTCTATTTAAAGTTACATATACGTATTCGTCATTCTGCTGAATATTGACTATGGAGTATATTCTGTAATGCGAATAGTGGGGATGGATGTCCCTTTGGGATGTCCATCCCCGCTATATGCCCTCCTTCCATTGCCGGCCAAAGCCTCCCTGTATGAACAAGAAGTTTGTATGGGAAGGCTAGTCAGGGCAGGATGCAGAGCAAGGCCACGGCATGGGCGGTCCACAATCCGGAATGTACAGGGCCTATTCTGAAGTCATCCCTGTATGTCTGGGCTCAGCAGACTGGATGGGGGACTTATTCTACCTTGGAGGTGGAATATGTCCCCCTGGATGTTGGAGGATGGCAGGCCTAGGCAGTGCCAGTGAGGAGAGGGGGTGAAGGGGTTCCCCACAACCCGACTCTGGCCATGGAAGGCCAGATCAAGGGGTTGGGCTGCGGGGAAAGGAGTGTGGTCAGCGGCAGAGGATCACGACTCCTGAATGGAGCAGTGGTGCCATGGCAATGGGATGCCATGGGGCCATGGCTCCATTCAGGAGCCTGACTGAGTTAGCCGGGCATGGGTCTGTACATGCAGGCCGATTGGAATCAGGTCCTGTCCTGCACATACAGATCCTAGACTGATTCTGATCCCATGGGACACATCCAGCCCCCGTGGGGTTGGAATCGGGTCTACCTCTGTGCGTCCTGATTCCAATCAAGTGCACAGGGGCCTGAGCACACATATTAGAATGTGCCTCCATGGGTTTTGTTTTTTTTTTGGTTGTTACTATCATAACTAAAAATGTTTTTTATTTTTCATTTTCTGTTATTTCTTTTATTTCAATATCTTTTCTTATTCTCTGAAATCATATTGTTCCATGGAAAGGAGAGATAATTATAGGCATAAATATAGTACTGGCACTCAGTGACTACAGACAAACAAACACAGGAATTTATGCTCAAACCTTTTAATAACAAAACAAGATCTTCAGAGCACATATCATATTTGCCTACAGTAAAAACAGAAGTTTTAAATCAGAAAGAAAGGAGAAAGTCATATTGCACAACAGGAAGAGAAACATTCTGAAAGCCATGTTTTCTTTCACCGGTGGTAGGAAATTGTGGGGGGTGGGGGGGGGGGGGGTTGTGAATGCTGACTAAGCTAGAGGAAGAAAAGGATGAAAAGCCAGTGACTGGATGATATCTGATGACCAAGGAGCCCTTCTACTAAAGCCCAGTAGCCAGTTAACATATGTTTTTAAGGAACGGGAACTGGCAGCCGGGAACACTAACATGGGGGTATGCCAGTGACTATGATAAATCGCAGGGTAATTGGCCATCTCACCATGAGGCAGGGAATGGGCAAAGTGTGATGTGGAGAGCACAGGAAAGCATATTGCTGCTTGTGCAAGGTCATTTGCTGCACACTTAGTAGCAATGTGACAATTGGCATGAGTACATCTAATGACACCTCTGAGAGTGTTGATAGGTGCACCGAACGTTAAGGTAGTCTCTTGCACATTAACTGCCAGGAACATGCTAGTCACACCCCTCACAGTTAAGGTGGAGACTTTGCACTTAAAGTGCATTTATTTCACACATTAAGTGCAAAACCTTAGTGAGTTGTAGTTAAAGGGGCCCTGAGTGTAAATTGCAAAATATATAGGTGGTTGTTTTAGTGCCATCAAGTCAGGGTTGACTACTGGTCACCCAGCTGCTTCTGGGCTTTCTTGGCAATGTATTACTGGAAGTAAATTTCCAGGCCTTTTCTTCTGAGGTAATGGAGGGTAAAGTGACTTGCCTAAGGTCACAAGGAGTGCCAGAGTGAATTGAACTCTTGGTTTTCTGGGTACTAGGCAGTTGCTCTTACCACTAGGCTACTCCTCTGCTTGAGAGGAGTGGTAAAGCTTAGGAATTATGGTTGTATTGATTTTCCATTTAACATCAAATGGCACACAGACAAGTTCATTACAATGTTAACTTCTTTATCAGAACTATCATTCATTTAACACAAACTATGACATGCAAAGGATTTCTTGTTATGTCTGATAATAAATTCTATTTGTAATTTGGCATAATGTGAGATTTCAGATTACAGCACTATTTATCTCCTCTCAGGGCAGTTTCTCAAAATGGGTTAGTTTTGCAGATTCAAAAAACAAGAACTGCCTAAGGGAAAACTAACATTACCTTTCAGAAAACCCCTTAGTAATCACCCAAATCACTTCAATTTATAACATCAATCACATTCACACATAACCTACTTACAATCACTCAATATAGCTCAAAAGGACCGCAGGTTTTGCTCACCCCTACATTTGGCGTAATTCATCACCATAGGGAAATGGCAGACACTCACATCATGGGTCCCATAGCTTTATACCTCCCTTTATATTGTATTAACAAATATGATTCAATTGACTACAACTATTCTCAATCCAAAAGGATACTTTAGGAGACTCATACCACATATAAACACATAAAAACAATACACCACATTACAACACGATAACCGCTATGGATACCATGACAGTCGCAAATCTAACTTCTAAGCCAGGGTATGTGGAGTACGATCTCAGTCTCTCAAATGTACTGCTAATGTTCGATATAGCACTTGCATCATGCCAAAGAGAGCTTCCTTCTGGAGTATGTAAGATGGAATAGGTATGGGAAGTTTTCCAAGATGTGCTTGGAAATTCCTCTTTATCAAGCCTGTGGCTCCCTGTATAATGGGAAAGATTTCTGTTTATTTTAAAGGTCTGTGTTTTCTAAAGTCACACAGGGCACTGTTTTAGCAAGCCAGCTTCTATTAAATGTTTCCCTCGCACTCACCCCAACTCCCACCCACCCCAGGCATAATTTTAAATTTATAGGCTCTTACAGTTCTTACAGGGACAGAAGGAGTCAAATTCACTTTCAGGTGTTGCTGGTTATCCTCATCAGATATAGCTTAATTAATTTATCCTAATGCAAACAAAGTCCCTCTTAGCTATACTTGCAGGGCCGTCCCATCCACTAAGTGGGCTAGGTGGAATGCCTAGGATGACAGACCTCTGCGGGCGGCAGGCCATGTGCTTTGGTACACCTGGCCTGCTGCCCCCATACCCCTACATTATGAACCATGCCACCCTCCCCCCATGCTGAACTGTGCCACCATGCTCCACTGCCACTGATTCTAGCAGTGGCTCAATGGCAGGCCATGCACTTAGACACACATGGCCAGCTGCTTCTGACCGCTTGAAGTTGTGTTGGAGGGTGGTCATAAGCAACAAGCCATATGTGCCGAAGCACATGGCCTACTGATGCTGCCAAGTCACTCCCCCCACCACCAATGGAATCAGCGGCAGCAGGGGGCAGTAGCATGGCTCAGTATGGGAGGGGGTTCTGGGCAGCGAAGTGGGGGCAGCAGGCCAGGACCTCTGCCTAGGGTGGCAGAAACCCTCAGACTGGCCCTATATACTTGTGTTTGTACAACTATCTCTAGCAACTTTAAGTAAGTAATCAACTTAAATATCTTAGCAAAACCTTAAAACTAAGATGCAGACGCAGTGAGATGGAGGCTATCTAGTCTTTTGCATCGAGTGTCACCTGTATGTTTTTCTCTTGGTGAAGGGCACTAACTATTCTTGGCAAATTAGGATTTCTAGAGGGAGGGTTAAGAGTGAGTGAGGTGAATACCAGACAGGCAACACTCTCATGCCACCTGCAGAGTGGGCTAGTAGTACAGTTACACTTATTGACCCAAGCTCTTGTAGTGCCAAAACAAGTTTTCCAATGCTCCCATCACTTAATACTGTGGTGTTGCCCTAACACACCATGGATTCATGTGTTATGTGTGCATTTGGTGTAACACCACAGTGCTCTTTAGCTTTTTTTTTAAAGTCTGAATAAAGAACATTTTTACTTCTTGCCTCTTCTGTTGTCTGCTTTCAGTGAGATAGTAAGTGTGTTTTCCTGTGGACACAGACTTATGGGTACTACATGGGTACTATCTGGATCATATCAGGATGGTCTGTGGGCAGGGCAGAGACAGATTAACATCTATCCATATAGCAGTAAACTTCAATGCTGCTTAATGGATAATTACCCTGATAATTTAGGAAAACAAAATGTTATGCAGATAAACTATCCAGATTTATTTATTTATTATTTATTTATTTTATTACAGGCTCTTATATACCGCTCTATTCAGAATCAGCGCGGTTCACAATATAACAACATACCATAACAACAAACTGTTAGGTTTTACAGAGAACAAGGTCAGAGAACTTGGATAAAACATGGGACGTCATTACTGCAACTATTTACAAGAGTATATACAAGAGTATTTACAAGTATACCACAGCACTGAATATCACCCCTATCTGGATGCTGGCAGTGAATATCTGGATTAGTTTTAGCCATGGTGGCCACATTTAAAATAAACACTGATAGCTGCAGCTGAACGTTGACCCCATATTGTCCATGGAAATGTGCCAGGGCATGGCTTCAGGTTAAAGATACAATATGGGTTATTCAGCCTACATTAAAAGAACCAGATGACTGCCGCCAAATATCTTGCTATGCTCAGTTTTGTCAAGATAAAAAAGGATGTGCATTCACTTGGAATGACATAGAAAATAGCAATAAGTGGCCCCATATTCAGCAGCAGCGTCTAATGTTTCTAAAGCATGTAGCCATCACCGCTGAACCTTAACCTTGGATATTCAGTACCAGGACAATATCCGGCCATCGACATTAAATATCCAGGTCTGCTGCACAGTATAGAAGCTAACCGGGCAGCTGCTGTATTGAGCCACTGCCCAGTTAGCTCCCACAGGGAAAGGCAGGCCAGCGTTTGGTATACCTATATATAATCTGGCAGGGGTTCAATATTGCTGCTGCCTGGTTAGCAACAAATGCTGCCGCTGCTCCACCCCGGAATGCCCACGACCTGCCATGATGCTACATGGTTAGGTTCGTTGCATGTAGTGGCAGAGCCCGTGGATATTCAGTACCACTAACCATGTTAGTGCCACTGAATATCCCTCTGCGCAGCATTTCCAGGGTTGCAGGTCTCTAAACTGTGTAAATGCCTTTGAATATCGGGCCTGACATTTCTTATTTTGTTTCACATCATTTTTGTTCTTAAACAAAAGTAAAAAAAAAAGAAAAAATGCCAACACTTTCCATTTGTTTGTCGCATGTTTTCTTAAATTCAGATACTTTCCTCATCTCTGCTACCTTCACTGGGAAATTATTCCATGGATCTACGCTCTTTCCATAAAGAAATATTTCTGCATATTACTCCTGAGTCTATCCCCTTTGACTCTCATCTTATGTCCCCTCATAGCAAAGCTTGCTTTCAATTGAAAGAGGTTCTCCTCCTGTGCATTTATACCTCATTTAAATGTCTCTAACATATCTCCTCTGTCCTATTAAGATTCTTAAGTCTATCCTCATATGCTTTATAACGAAGACCACTGACCATTTTAGTAGCCACTCTCTGCACTGACTCCATCCTGTTTATATCCTTTTAAAGATGTGGTCTGCAGAACTGCATACAATATTCCCCAAGTGAGATTGCACCAGAGACTTATACAGAGGCACTATCACCTCCTTTTTTCTGCTGGCCATTCCTCTCCCTATGCACCCAAGCATACTTCTGGCTTTTTCCGTTGCCTTTTCTACCTGTTTAGCCACTTTGAGATTGTCAGACACAATCATACCCAGGTCCTGCTCTTCTTTCCTGGACTCACCTACTCCATACAGCTCCCTTGGAGTTTTGCAGCCCAAATGCATGACTCTGCATTTTTTAGCATTACAGATTAGCTGTCAAATTCTTGACCATTCATCAAGCTTACTAGATCCCTCCTCATGTTATCTACTCCTTCCTGGGTATCTACTCTATTGCATATTTTGGTATCATCTGCAAAGAGGCTAATCTTATCCGAGAACCCTTCCATAATATCGCTAACAAGGATTTTAAAAAGAATTGAACTAAGGACAAATCCCTGTGCGCACCACTGGTAATAATATCCTTTTACTCAGAGTGAACTCCATTTACCTGTACCCTTTGTTGCCTCCCACTCAACCAATTTCTAACCCAGTCAGTCACTTTAGGATCCATCCTTAGGGTACTCAGTTTATTTATTTTTTTTTTAAACTTTTATTTTCATTTTGCAACAAACAAAAGAAACAACACACCAAAGGAGACAAAACAAGTATACAATAAAGAAAAGTAAACCCAATTACCCCCCACCCCCACGCTTCTTCTCTAGCTGATTATGTCAGCATGTGAGCGCTTCCAAACAACAGTGATTATACATCAAAACAATCAAAAGAGGATCTGCGATACAGAATAATCATGGGACAAAGATATATACAAATTTAGACAGTCAGATGAGAGCATTGAGCAGAATGTACATAGTCATTGAGCATCTTCCATTTAGACCGATGATGAGGAGTCTGAATGGGGGAAGCAAACATACGAGGTATTTGTTCATATTTACTGTAGAGACAGACATGATTCCACCATTCATTGGGGCTCAGCTGAGAGCTATTTTTCCAGTATTTCGTGATTAGGGAAATAGCAATGCCAAGCATAAAGTCCAAAAGGAAGTAAGCCGTTTTTGGAAGAGAGGGGATCCCCGCAGCTGAGCGAAGTCCCACTATCCTCCAAGAAAGGGGCTCTTGAAAGTGCAAAATAGACTGGATACGACCCCAGACCCGACGCCAGTAATACTGTAGTGCGGGGCATTCATACATAACATGAGGTAGTGAACCAATGGCCGCATGGCATGTCCAATAACTATTGCCCTGAGTAGTGTTCCATTTGGCTAATCTGTCAGGAGTGTAAAAACACCGGTGGGCTAGAAAGAAGAGTGTCTGAGTGAGTGAGGCGGATCGGGAGACCCGTGTCACTCTACTCCAGACAAGGCTCCATTGCTCCGGGGTCAAAGTCACATGCAATTCTCTCTCCCATGCTTTCTGCGCTATAGGGGTATCTCTAATTATAGCATTACATAAGGTTTTGTAAAAATTGGATGCTACACCCGGTGAACTACCGATAGATCGGATAGTCTCCAACCAACCTTGTGTAGGGGAGGCCGATGGCGGGAGCACCTTAGCACTCCGAAGGCAATGCTGAAGTTGTACCAACTGAAAATAGTGTTTAGCTGGGAGACCAAATTCAATTTGCAATTCACTAAAAGTTTTCCAGCGACCTTCATGGAACAACTGACTAGGGATCCAAATGCCCCTAGTGTACCAGGGGCTCCACGCCATCGGCTTATTTTGTATTCGAAATCGAGTGTTATACCAAAGTGGGAGCTTGTCTAACGGACAGAGTCGGGAGTCTAAAGAGTGCATAAGATTATTAAAGGCACCTAAGGTGTCTAAAAGCATTGGTGGAAAGTGGGAGTCTGATGGGAGAGTCATACCAGGGAGAAAAGTAAGAGGAATCGGTTTGCAAAGGTCCTCTTCTATGTCTAGCCACACAGGTCTACTCGGTACTGGATCTTCCAGCCAGCGAGCGCCTTGTTTGAGAAGAAAAGATTGATGATACTTCAGGAAATCAGGGAATCTGACACCCCCATTTTCCTTATCTGCTTGCAGCTTATGTTTCGCTATCCTAGGTGTCTTGTTTTGCCACAAGTATCTAGTCAGAAGGCCCTCTATATCTTTATATATACGTCGAGGGAAGAGACAGGGCAACATTTCTAAGATATAATTCACTTTCGGAACAATCATCATTTTTATGGTTTCTAATCGACCCCACCAGGTAAGTGTTAAAGGAGTCCAGCGGTGAGTAAGCGCCCGGACTTTAGAGGTTAAGTCTTTGGCATTGAAGGAGATAGTGTCTTCCAAAGGAGAACAATAGTGAACCCCAAGGTATTTAACCATGCGAGGTTGCCATAAAAAGGGGAAGGGTTGCATATCTGCCTGATGAAGCAAAGGATTTAATGGAAAGGCTACCGACTTGGTCCAATTTATCTTATAACCGGACAGTTGTGAGTATTTACCAATTTGCTCTAGGACAGCCGGTACTGAGTCTATAGAGACAAAAAGCATAAGGTCATCAGCATACGCTGACATTTTGATTTCCCTATGGGTGAAGGGGACTCCATGAATCTCCTCCGATTGCCGGATTAGTAAAGCCAAGGGTTCAAGTGCAAGATCGAAGAGAAGTGGAGACAGTGGGCATCCCTGGCGAGTGCCGCGTTGAAGGGGAAAAGGCTGAGACTTTAAAGCATTGGCACATATACTGGCTGTAGGCTGTGCGTACATGGTGCGAAGACAACGGAGAGGAAAACCTTCCCCGAATCCGTACCAGCGGAGGACTGCAAACAGGAAGGGCCACTCTAAGCGATCAAAGGCCTTCTCAGCATCAAGTGAGAGGCCAACAAATGGGCGATCAAGATTAACTGCGGTAGTCAGTACATGGCATAGAGTCCGAGCATTGTCGGCAGTTGATCTACCAGGAATGAAACCGCATTGATCTGGGTGTATTAAGGTAGGCATCCTATCCGAGAGCCGGGTAGAGAGAATGGTGGCGAATATTTTATAGTCCGCGTTTAGGAGGGAAATTGGACGATAATTAGCTGTTAGTTGCGGGTCTCTCCCCTCTTTCTCAAAAACTACTACATTTGCCATGGAAAAGGACCCAGAAGGAGAACCCTCCTCGGCCAGAGCAGAAAAATAAATTTGCAAAACTGGAGCTAAGTCAGCGTGAAAAGTTTTGTAGAATTCAGCAGGGAGACCGTCTGGGCCTGCGGCTCGACCTGAGGCACATTTCTTGATAGCAGAATGAATTTCTGAGACAGTAAATGGTGTGTCCAAGGCCACTCTATCTTCGTCAGATAGGGTCGGTCTTTGTACCCCTGAAAGTAAGCGTTCAAATACATCTGGCTCAAAATCACATTCAGATTGATAAAGCCGAGTATAAAAATCACGAAAGAGTTCTAAGATTTCGGTATCTTTAGTGACCAAGCCCCCCCCCGACGGATTACGGAGGGCGGTAACACGCTTGGCTTCTTTTTGACCTTTTAGGGCATTTGCTAATAATTTGCCAGCACGATTATTTTCCCGATAATATAGCCCTTGTTGTGATTCGATATTTTTAACAGCAGCAGTGTACAAAAGCTGATTGTATTGAAAACGCAAGCGTTGTAAACGGAGTAAAATACATGGGTCAGTACGGGACGTGAGGAGACGCTCCCCAGCTTGTATCTGCTGCTCTAGAGTCAGTAAATGCTGCTTTCTTTGTTTCCCCTGCCGAATTTGATAGCTAGTTATAGTGGCGCGGATAGATGCTTTAAAACCCTCCCACCAAGCCCAGCTCGCTGTGTCATGGGGTGAGTTAAAATGAAAATAATCTTGGATAGCGGCCTTTATATCAACCTGAAAATCTTTTTGACCCAGTAGGGATCTATCAAAAAACCAAGCTCGGGGAGAATCGTCCCGTGCAGTGACACGTAATGATAAAGATATGGCAGCATGATCTGAAATATGGAGAGGATGAGTCCTAGTCGTGTCTACTTGAGAAATCAGTGCTTTGGAAATGAGAAAGAAATCTATTCTAGATTGGGAGTGATGGGGGGCAGAAAAGAAAGTGAACTCTAAGTCGGAGGGGTGAAGTAGCCTCCATATATCTACCAGCGCAAGATCTTGCATCAGAGCTGTAAGGGTAGCAAGACTCTTGGGTGGACTACTCGTTCTAGGCGGCTGTCTATCTATCAGAGGGTCTAACACTTGATTAAAATCACCACCAAGTATTAATGGAGTATTGGCAGAGGCCTGTGCCAACTGCGCAATACTTGCATAGTAAGCAGGGTTGTCCACATTCGGGGCATAAATGCAAATACATGTAAATTCACTATCTCCAACCTTAAGATGTACGCGGGCCCATCTACCCTCCTTGTCAGCGCTAGTATCAATTACAGTAGCTTGCAAAGATTTCTTAACCAGAATGGCTACCCCGCACCGTTTGGAAACGGCGGGAGAATAGGCAGCCACCATGTAAGGCTTAACATTGAGTTTCAGTGTTTCAGCAGAGTTTAAGTGCGTTTCCTGAAGAAACGCTAAATCAGCATGCTCATGGCTAAGATAGCTAAGGATTTTCTTTCTCTTGATTGGACTATTAATGCCCTTTACGTTGAGTGATAAGATTTTACATAAAGCCATTCAGACAAGTTAAAAATTCTGAGCATGATAGCGCACATAATTTCACAATGTCCCTCATATTGACTGTATCTGGCTGTACATATGGCATAAAAGAAAATAAGCTTAGATAATACAATGAAGCGCCCCACATGAAAAAAGAAAAACCGCAGCGCGGTAGAGAAGAAGCAGAACCCCAAAAATTACTGGCGACCATGTGTCTGCGGGGAGAAGCCCCGGAGAAGGCCGAAATTGAAAAAACACATAACCTGTAGGACTGTGCGTGCTCCGAATCCGACCGAGGCACACATCATGGAGGGATAGGAGACCACATAACAAAAGTCATAGAAAGAAAGAAAGAAAGTCCAGGCAGTCTCTGTACTGAACTATGACCGCCGCATCGGGCCCTTCAAAATGGCGGACAGAGCCGGCAAATAAAAGTCCAAGTCGTTGGATCAGCGCATCTGCTCTGCTTCTTTGGAGTCTAAAAATGTTGATAGTAGATCAGGATCTTCGAATGTCCTGGTTTGATTGTGGAGAGTCACTCGGAGCTTCGCGGGATACAACAGGCCAAAGCGAGCCTGTAGCTGTTGAAGTCGAGGGCGAAAAGCAAGGAGTTTCTTCCGTCGGTCGACTGTAGGCTTTGCCAGATCAGGGAAGAAGGAGACTTTGTGACCTTCAAATTCCAAATGATGGTTCGCCCGGGCAGCATTTAAAATTTGTTCCACTTGTTGATATCGTAGCAAGCGAAAGATAATAGGCCGGGGGGTCGTTCGGTTGAGCGCCATGTGGGTAGGAACACGGTGTGCTCGATCGATTTCCAGTTCTTTATGAAAGGTGATCTTCAGCAAGGAGGGAAGAGTTTTGAGCAGGAATTCTCTCATATCTCCCGCTTCCACCCCCTCCGGTATTCCAATGAGCCTCACATTGTTGCGACGGGCTCGATTATTGCTATCTTCTAACTCCTTTTGAAGATTCTGTATCTGGCGCTCAGCCTTGTCCAGTGTGCCCAAGCGCACCGCGTGCGAGTCGAGGACCCCCGCCATATTGTCCTGCCGTAATGAGAGACCTTCAAGTCGGTCCTGGAGCACTCCAAAGTCTTCTCGCATGGCTCTAAGCGCTTCTCCATTGGACTGCACCAATTCCTTCACGCCGCGTATTTCCTCTAGAATCTCCAGGTGCATTTCGGGGTTCTCCCGAAATGGAACCATCTTCTGTGGGGAGGACACCTCTGTTTTGGAGCGTTTTCCGTGAGAAGAAGAAGGAGACCCGAAGTCCAAGCGCGCTGGTTTATGGGCCGCCATCCCCCCCGAGGTACCCCGGTCAGCCCGGAGCGAAATAGTAAGTTTGTATAGGTATTATGTCAGGATTCTAAGTAGGCCTCTCGGGAGCTTCAGCGCGAAGCGTCTTACCCGCTGGACATCAGGCTCCGCCCCCCTACTCAGTTTATTTATAAGTTGCCTGTGTGAAACAGCATCAAAGGCTTTACTGAAACCTAAGTACCCCACATCTAGGGCTTTCCCTCAGTCCATTTTCCTAGTCGCCCTGTCAAAGAAATCAATCAGATCTGTCTGACAAGACCAGTCTCTGGTAAACCCATGCTGCCTCAGATCCTGAAATCCATTAGACTCTAGAAATCTCACTATTCTCTCTTTTAACTGTGTTTCCAATAATTTACTCATTACAGAGGTTAGAGTAACTAGCCTGTAGTTGTCAACCTCCTTACTTCTGCTTTTGTGCAAAATGACCACACGTGCCTTTCTCCAGTCCTCTGGGACCACTCCCGACTCTAAAGAAGCGTGGATAAGTTCAATCAGTGGAGCTTCCAAAATGTCCCTGGGTTCCTTCAATATTCTCAGATTTCTCCCATCCGGTCCTATTGCTTTGTCTACTTTTAGTTTAGCTAGTTCCTCATGAACAGTCTTCTGAAAATCATTCAAGATCCTCATCACTTCTGCTCCTATGTGTGGGTGTTTTCTTTGTTCCTGTTCCTGCCCCTTCTTCTATGAATACAGAATAGAAATATATGTGCTAAGCAATTCACTATTAAGTCAGACAATCAAGTTACCATATTTTATATCAAACAAGGATTTGCGAATGAGCTAGGAAACAGCATGATTTTGTGGTTTTACATACAAATTCAAGCCAATTGCAGTCTGGGCAATCAGAACCCCACAGTAGAAAAACCTTTTGGAACTTTTCAGCCCTATGAATGGTTCTAGACTATAAAAACATAGAGGACATTTTTCTGGTCCGGAGCACTGCTTACATAGATATGTTTGCCAGCAGTGAAAATGCAAAACTGATCTTTTATTGTTCATGTGCACCCATATCCAGACTTCCTAGCTACAGATATGTTTGCCATAAACTGGATCAGGCCCCTCTTTGAGCCTATCCATCCATCCACTAATAGCAAGCATCCTGCATTAATTTTAAAAAATGCCCAGTTCAATGACACTCAAAGCACCGTGCTGTCCTCATCGCAACTAGCTTCCTCTTCTCAAATGATTTTAGTTCTTCCTCCATGCAGACTTCAAACTTTTCCTCTTTTCATAATGCAGAACAGGGGCTCCCTTCTGTATCCCAATCTCAAGTCATTTTAGGATTTAGTAGCATCAAATGGATCTACCACTGCATATTCAAGACATCTAAGTGGAACAAGAAAACTTTCCATCATACGCACATATGGATTTAAATGGAAACGTTTTTCCATTTAGGGGTATGTTTACTAAAACCCCGGTAAAGTGCGGGCCCTGGTAGTGTGCGGGTGCCATATAAGGAGTGGGCGTTCCATCCTGAAAAAGGAAAGGCAGAATTTACATATGCGCTAAGGTGCGCGGCGCCCATGTGCGCCCCGCACCTTAGTGCATGAGATAGCTGCGCAGGAGGCATAAGTGGCGCGCTGAAGTGCAAGAAAAAGAGCAGAGCCACAGCACAATGTTTAAAACACTGACCAACAATGCAGGGATCAGGGGTTCAATCCCCCACAGTGCCCAATGAAGACAGCTGGCTGAGGCATTAATTTACAAGGTGCAGAAATACTGGGCCACATAAGGCAGCATGCTAATGTTTTTGGTGGCATATTAATACTGGGCGGCATAAGGCTGCGCGCTGATGTTTATGGAGGCATTATAATACTGGGCGGTATAAGTGGCACGCTGATGTGCAGGAAGAAAAGCAGAGACACAGTACAATGGTCAAGACACTAACCAATGGTATAGGAATCAGGGATTCAATCCCCCACAGTGCCCAATGAAGACAGCTAGCTGAGGCATTACTTTAGGAGCCAGTGTAATATTGGGCGGTATAAGGAGGTGCGCTGATAGCCATAAGGCGGCGCGCTAATGATTTTGGAGGCATTGTAATGTTGATAGGCATATGGCAGTGCGCTGATATGTAAGTACAGGAGCAGAACCACAGCACAATGGTTAAAGCACTGACCAATGGTGCAGGGATCAGGGGTTCAATCCCCCACAGTGCCCAATGGAGACAGCTAGCTGAGGCATTATTTTAGGAAGCATTTAAATGATGGGCGGTATAAGGCGGCGCGCTGATGGGCATAAGGCGGCGGGCAAATGTTTTAGGAGGCTTTTTAATATTGGGCGGCATAAGGCGGCGCGCTGATGTGCACTCACAGGAACAGAACCACAGCACAATGGTTAAGACACTGACCAATGGTACAGGGATCAGCGGTTCAATCCCCCAAAGTGCCCAATGAACAAGGCTGGCTGAGGCATAACATATTATGGGGAAGATTGCTTTAGGAAGCATTTTATTCATATTTTAATTATCACTACTAGCAAACGCACTCTCAAAGCGTGTTAACATATGGCGCCCTATAAGGCACATTTTAAAGTGCACTATCAGCCAAGGCACCCTAGAATGTTGCTTATAGGGCGCTTTAGAGGGTGCCGTATGAGGTACCACAAGGTCAGGGTACTGTTTTTTTATGGCAGCACTGTGCAGTTTAAGGAATGAAAAGCATAAGTAGGTGCGCTGACAGGAAAGGAGGAGCAGCAGTGGAGCACAATGGTTAAGGCACTGACTGCTGAAACAGGGGTCATGAGTTTGCTCCCCAGTGTGCCTAATACGTAAGGCTGGCTGTGGCATCAGCTTTGCATTGTACATATTTTGTCCTGCAGCACTTTATTGTTATGTTATTAATTGCTGCCAGCAAACACGCCCTCACGTGCCGTAATTGAAGGTGCCGTATAAGGCACCCTATAAGGCACTCCATAGGGCACATTATAAATTGCACTGTCCGCCACAGCACCCTAAAATGTCCCCTATAGGGCACCCTATAGGTTGCGTCACAGGAGAATGTATAATGCACCTTATATGGACGGGAACCATATGGTGCCCTATAGGGCGCCCTATAAAGCACCCTCAGAGGCACCTTATGGGTACAGTACGCTGAGGGTGTTTTTGCTGGCATCAAAATATGTACATTAAAAAAAGATAATGTGTTGGGCAACCCTATCAAGCAACCCCACTGTGGGTTTGAACCCATGACCTCTGGCTTCAGAGGCAGTGAAGTAACCATTGGGCTACAACTCTATAGCTGCTAGCAAGCCCCTGGCTGGCTGCAGAGAGCATGCACGTCACCACACAGAGAGTCTGCTGTGGTCACCAGGATAGGGTTAGCCCACCCATACCCATGATGCACTGCACATGCAAATCAGCTGTCCACAGATGAACACAAGATGGGCAATGCACCCCCACAGCACCTCAGCCTGGTAGAGGGAAGTGACCATGTGCACCCACACACCACCTCGGCCTGGTAGGGGGTACTGACCGTGTGTTTTACTGGCACAGAGTAGCTACACACCGTCACATTGTGCGGGTACTGTGCTCACCCTGAGGGTGCGGTGAGGCGCTCAGGACCAGGTCCACAACACCTTGAATGGTTGAATGAGGCCATGCCAGAGGTCCAAAGCAGTGTTATTGTGTGAGATAGGTAGTTTCTGCACAATACACCTTGGATATCTCTGTCTGTTTCAGTCAGGTGTTAGAACCATGGACCTCTAGGTGGGCTATGTACACCCCCCCCCCCCAAGCTGAGGGTGGCAAACAGGGTCTCCTATCAATAGATCCACATTCTACCTCCCTGCAAGGGTGGCAGTAGAGCAGGGGTCTCCAACTCCAGTCCTGGAGGGCCGCAAACCAGTCAGGTTTTCAGGGTATCCCTAATGAATATGCATGAATATATATGCATTAGAAATAGCCTGCCATACTGACTGGTTTGTGGCCTTCCAGTGCTGGATTTGGGGACCCCTGCCGTACACCTCTGTCATGTATGATTGTGAGTGGGCAAGGTACAGATGTCCTCGACATCAAAAGGGTAGATAGAATGTGTCACATCCCTCCTCGTTTCTCACCACCACCAAAAAGTTGTCTAATAGACAATATTTTGGTGGTGGTGAGAAGCGAGGAGGTATGTGACACATTCTATCTACTCTTTTGATGTCGAGGACATCTGTACCTTGCCCACTCACAATCTTAAATGACAGAGATGTAAGGTGGGGGTCCCCAAATCCAGCACTGGAGGGCCACAAACCAGTCAGTTTGACAGGCTATTTCTAATGCATATATATCTCATGCATATTCATTAGGGATACCCTGAAAACCTGACTGGTTTGCGGCCCTCCAGGACTGGAGTTGGAGACCCCTGCAGTAGAGGGAACCATCAACCTGGGTCCATGCTGAGGAACATACACCCCACAGGGCAGTCAATGCAGCTCTATACACATCCATAACACAATAGCAGACAGACATTAGGCCTGGATATGGTGAGCTGCACCCCACCACTATCTGATATTCTCCTGCAGCAAGTCATCAGCCACTGCACCCCACAAACTACTCCATCAAGACACATACCAGCTACAAACAGTGTGCTAGTTAGTCCATGTTCCCAGTGGAGATGCATGCACCCAGAACTGGGATGTCAGCATACAAAGCAAGCAGTTAAATCAGTGACTGGGCTCCAAAAAGAAACCCATATCTATCACATGAGAAAACTACTGTATAGCACTATGGGGGTGCCTAGCCATGCTGTGGTCACTGCACAGTCAGGGTGAGAGTGATCTCTCAGCAGGACATACTGAGGTCACCCTGTCTGTGTAGGTGGTGGCCGGGCACTAAGATGTCCCAGTCAGTGCCCTATGCCCTGTGCAGATGCACCCTGGCCAGGCCACCCTGTCCGGCCTATACCCATGGTACCTTGCTCCTCATTATGCACATTGGCAGCCCAATACTGGCAACATTGCTGGCAGTGTGGGCTGTGGAAGGTGTTTGCAGCCACCACACACTGGATAGACAGACAGCCACCCCCACACCTATGCCAGCATTGTGCTACTATAGAGGAGTCCAGCAGCCATACCCACCACACCAGTCCTGGGCACAGTACAGGCATGGATATGGTACACAATACTGTTGGGGGTCACTCCCCAGTGTGGTAAACACTGTCAGAGACCAGACCTGCAGCGCACACCGCAGACATCACAATGATTGTTATGGTGGAGATCAATGAGCAAGATGTGCTTAACGTAGGAATTGATATCTGCCAGTTATCATGGGCAACGTTTGATAGCTGTGTACCATATACCCAGGTGTAGGGTGGCATTGCTAAGGTTTGCAACTGCTAGTATTGGGAGATACAGGCAGGGCCCAATGTCCAGCCTCTCCACGAGGCATTGGCCAATGGGGCCTGTGGGTGTGTGTGTGGGTGTATCTGGCCCTGTTGGCTGCTGCTTTATGGCAGAGTGTCCCAACTCCAGTCCTAGTGTTCCAAACACTGTTCGGGTTTTCATGCTGTCCCTCATAAATATGCATTAGCTACATCTGCATACCATGGGGGTGGTGCATAGATAGGCAGCACAGGCATCTTTATTAGAGGCAGCATGGAACCTGAATGGTGTGGGGCCCTCCAGGACTGCATTTGGGAGACTCTGCTCTAGGTAATGCGGCTGTTTATGGTGTCTGTGTTTGGTGTGGTAAAATATAGGCGTATTAACCATGCGTATGTTCTCAGCAATAAAGGTTTGTCCTTACTATCACGGTTTAGTTGTAGGAAAAATATGTGGACTGGATTGGCAGTAGCCCCAGCTGGGCTTTGAACCTGTGACATTCTGTTTCTGCATACACTGTCTGTGTGCACTGCACCACTGTGTTGCCACAGATATGTTGTGCTCCCTGGGGAGTCCATGACTGTGCATCCGACAGAGCCTGTCTATTGCGGTGGACGGTGCCAGCCTGCACAGGCCTAGGCCACTGTCTGCTGTGGTTTGCAGCCACTGCACCCTCTACCACCTGTACCCTTCCGCCAACATGCACACATGTCCCTATCTGGGAAAAAGCATATGACCTGATTGAGTTGAGGCACTCCAGGACTGAATTTGGGGGACTCGGCTGTAGGTAATGCCCATTGTTATGGTTTGTGTGCGGTGTAGGGTAAAATATAGGTGTTGGAACCATGCTTATGTTCCCTGCAATAAAGGAGTGTCTTTACTATCACTGTTTAGTGGTTGGTAAAATATGGGGACTGGGTTGGCAGAAGCCCCTGCTGGGATTTGAACCTGTGACCCTCTGGTCTAACAGGCACTGGCTGTGTCCGCTGCACCACACTGTTACCACAGAGACAGTGCAGTCTCTGGAGATAGGAAACCTGGCCACACGAGTCAGACACCCTGCTCTGCACAATTTTACTGTGGGCTCGTTTACCTTGTATGGGGACAAAGGTACATATAAACCTCAAGAATGACCTCCAAAAAAGGGGAAAAAAACCAAACCCAAGCTGAGCAACAGTGATATCAATGGGCAACCTGAAAAACACTCCCAGGAACGCTCCATTAAAATGCAGTGCTTTTGAAAGAGTCTACGGAGCATAGACCCTTCCAAAAATCATTTCTTTTTTTTGGAGCTTTCCTGGAAGTGTTTTTTATGGTTGCCCATTAATATTACTGTTGCCCAGCTGGGTTATAATTTATTTGGAATTTGTTGTGGTCATTTTCAATTTATATTTGCTATTTTGTTCTGTGCACATGTATCACACTGCTCACGTTTTTCAGGTTTCCCAGGTTTTGCAGTACATTGCTGACGGAAATGGTTTCTCTTCCCTTTAAATCGGCTCTAACGCGAGGTTTTCACTGGCGGTATTTTTTTTGCCGAAATTCAGTCCCGCTCCTGTGTGGGGAGCCTCTCCCCTCCCACTCTCCACCCATTGACCCCGTCCCCCCACCCCTCGGGAGCCTTCCTCCGCCCTCGCAATGCCTTTCCACGCCTCTATCGCACATCAGCACGCCACGTACTTTTGCAGGCGGCGCGCACGTGTGCGGCCGGAGTGCACGCGTGCGGGGCACCAAAAACACACTATTAGCGTGCGCTAAGGTACCTTAGCGCACACTCAAGTGCGCCCCGCACAATTGCGCTGTTTAGTAAACATACCCCTTAGTGTTTCACTAATGGTCAAGAGCCTGTTTGGTGTTCTCTACAGTACCATAACATGTGTATCTTTTATATTACCTAGGATTGCAAATATCTTGAATGACTACCAAAAGGGACTGCTACTGCTGGAAAGAAATCTGCACTTTTAAGTATTTATTTCTAAGAAATTCTCTAAATCATGGGAATAGGGAATTCTTCAGGTTAAAGCTGATAGATCTTTACATTTTAGAATCCAGTGTATTTATTATCTCAATCAGGGCCTAGTACCAGAAGAGAACTTTTAATTTAAATCAAATCTTAGTCAGGGTCTAGTACCAGATAGAGCTTTTTAATTTAAATCTAAACTCAGTCGGGGCCTAATAAAACCAGTTGTTTTAATTTAAATCAAATCAGGGTATAGCTTAGCAAAGAAGGGAGAATAGGGTAAATATGATTTGAGTATAAAGAAAGAAATTGTTTCTAAAGACCAAAGAGGCCTTCTAGCTGTGATGCAAGAGACCTGTGAAATTGTTTTAAATAGGTGTTAAAGTCAAGTGACAGATCAAAGGGGCAATTTGAAGGGCTCCCTCTATCAAGCCAAGAGCTGTGTAAATCACTCAGAAAACTAAGAGATTTTATTAGAAGCACAGGTCAGGGACATGTATAGCAAGCCTGCTCTTACTAAGTGTTCTTTCCTTCCCAATCACCCCAACTCCAACCCAACACAGACATAATCTTAGCTTTATAGGTTCTTAAACCTATTAAAAGGGAAGAGGTGGTCAAATTCACTTTCAGGTTCAGCTGGTTATCTTCACCAGGAATAGATTAAGACCCTGAAATTGTTCACTTCAAGATTAATTAATTTAAAGTCCCTTAAACATATTGGGCCTGATTTTCAATTAGTCAGGGTATGCACCACAGTGGCGCATAGCCTACCCACCGACCCCTTAACCCAGATTTTTACTTCCACGGCAGCAGAGGTGAAAATCCAGGTTTGTTTGGATGCACTGGCAGCCACCGAGGCTAAATGTGTTGTAGCAATTTTTGATGCTACCTGCTTAGCCTTCTGTGTCTTAAAGATAGGCAGTTTTCTCTCGCCTATCTTAAAGGCGCAGAGGGCTAAGCAGGCAGCATCAAAAATTGATGCTACCCATTTAGCCCTTTCCTCTATCCCCCACTCCACCTCAGAATTCCCCTAACATTCCCCAATGCTAACCGCTTAGCATCTGGGTGCATTAGGGACTTATCCGGGATTTTCAAAAGGCACTACCCATGTAGGTGCCTTTTGAAAATCCCGAATGAGGCATTTACACAGATAACTAGGGAAGTTAACCATGTAAATTCCTTCAAAAATTTATCAGTACACATATCCCTAGCAATATTAAGTAAGTAAACAACTTCAATAGCTAAACAAAATCTTAAAACTAAGATGCAGATAGCAGTCCAGCAGTGAGATGGGAGCTATCCAGTCTTTTGCACTGAATGTCACATGTACAATTTTCTCCCAGTTGGTAAGGGGTATTACATGTACACTAGGTGCAAGGAGCTTTTTGCCCTCAAGGAATGAGTCTGATCTGTGGAGGCTAGAGTAACAAACTTGGAGGACATAAGGAAAATAGAAAGGTATATAGACTAGATCTACGGGGATGTACTGTGGCAGCCTCTCTGTTGCTATGGAGGAGAGTGGTCATGTGAACATAGAGCATCACCTTGGTGTGGCAAGAAGTGATCCTGTAGCTAGGACCTGTCATTCAGGTGATGTAAAACCGAGGAGGATTCTCAAGGGACATGTGCCTATGAGAGAAGGGTTAGGGCGGCCATTATAGTTGGTGATTCAGTCATTAACCATGTAGACAGCTGGGTGCCTGGTGGACATGGGGGTCACCTGGTAACATGCCTGCCTGGTGCGAAGGTAGTAGATCTCAGATGCCACCTTCACAAAATTTAAATAGTGCTGGAGAGGAACCTGCTGTCTTTGCACATGTTGATACCAATGACATAGGAAAGTGTGGAAGGGAGGGTCTGGAGGCCAAATTTAGGCTTTTAGATAGGAATTGAAATCCAGAACTTCCAGGGTAGCATTATCCAAAATGCTTCCTGTTCCATGCGCAGGACCCATAAAGCAGGCAGAACTCCAGAGTTTTAATGCATGGGCGAGGCGATGGTGCAAGGAAGAATATTTTGGCTTTGTGGGGGAGGGGTTTTTCCAAAAGGATGGGCTCTACCTTAATTGGGATGGAGTCAGGATGCTGGCATTAACCTTTTAAAAGGAGATAGAGCAGCTGTAAACTAGATAATAGGGGAAAGCCGACATTCACCCAAGAGCACATATTTTGGAAGGATGTATCCTTGAAGAATACTTGCAAAAGAGGGAAGTTAGGGCATCTGGACTGAGAGGTTCCAATAAATATAAAAGTATCCTAGATGCCATTAAATACAGAGCAGACAGAGCTTAAAGATCCTAGATTACCCCTATGATCTTTTAACCACATTAATATGAATAAAATACAACCTCTAAAATGCCTGTATGCAAATGCTAGATGAAAGATTAGATATGATTGTCATCTCAGAGACCTGGTAGAAGGAGGACAACCAATGGCCCACTGTGATACCTGGGTATGAGCTATATTGTAATGATAGACTAGATCAAATTGGTGGAGGGGTTGTGCTCTGTGTTAGAGATGGCTTTGAGTCACACAGGATACAAGTTTTGCAGGAAATAAAATACACTATAGAAACTCTATTGATAGAAATCCCATGTAAAAAGCAGAAGGCAATAGCAGTGGGGATGTACTATCGACCACCTGGCCAGAATGAACAGTTGGATGATGAAATACTAAAAGAAATCAAAGAAGTAACAAAAGTTACAACACTGTAATAATGGGTAATTTCAATTACCCCAATATCGACTGTGTCAGTGTCACAGCAGGACATGTTAGAGAGATAGTTTCTAAATGAAATATGTGACTGCTTCTTGGAGCAGCTGGTTCATGAACTAACAAGAGGGGAAACTATTTTGGACCTACTCTTTAGTAAAATACAGGATCTGGTGCAAGAGATAAAGTTGTTGAGGCCACTTGGCAACAGTGACCATAGCATGATTGCTTTTCATGTAATAAATGGAAGAAGGATGGCAAGGAAATCTAAAGTGCGGCCTATCAACTTTCAAAAGGGAGACTATGAGAAAATGAGAAAAATAGTTAAGAAAAAACTTAAAGGAGCAGCTATAAAGGTTAAAGATTTACGTAAGGCATAGGCGTTATTTAAAAATACTATCTTGGAAGATCAGACCAGATGTAATCCACAATTTAAGAAAAGGGGAAGGAAGGCCAAAAAACTGATGTTATATTTTAAAGGTGAGGTCAGAGGGGCTACTGTAGCCAAAAACACATCTTTCAGGCAAGGGAAAAAGGAGCCAAATGAGAAAAACATGAAACAACATAAGCACTGGCAATTTAGATGGAAGGAATTGATAGCACAGGCAAAGAGAGAATTTGAAAAAACGTTTGCCATGGAAGCTAAAATACATAATTAAAACTTTTTTAAGTACATTCATAGCAGAAAATCTGTGAGAGAGTCAGTTGGACCATTAGATAATAGAGGAGTAATAGGGGTGCTAAGGGAGGACAAGGCCATAGCAGAAAGACTAAATGAATTATTTGCTTTGGTCTTTTCTGAAGAAGAGCTATATTTGGAAAAACTTAGAGAAGCTAGCAAAGTAGTCAGGTAAACAAAGATTCAAAAAGAGGCGGAAATAGCCAATGCAATAAAATGGGGGGGATAAGACATTTTTCAGATATGTTTGTGAGAAGCGGAAGGGCAAAAGCGGTATTGAGAGACTCATGGGTGAAGGGGAGGAATATGTAGAAGATAATAAAGATAAAGCAAAATTGCTTAACAAATATTTCTGCTCTGTGTTCACAGATGAAGAACCAGGAACATGACCTCAGAAAACACCCACAAACAGGAACAGAAGCGAGGGGCGTCTTGAACAATTTTCAGAAGACTGTGTTCCTGAGAAACTAGCTAAATTTAAGTAGACAAAGTGATGGGACCAGATGGGATACACCCTAGAATTACTGAGGGAACTTGGGGACGTTCAAGCAGCTCCACTGACTGACATTTTCAATGCCTCGTTGGAGTCAGGAGTGGTGTCAAAGGACTGAAGAGAGGCTCATGTGGTGCCTTTACACAAAAGCGGAAATAAGAATGTGGTTGAAAACTACAGGTCAGTTAGTTTAATTTGGGTGGTGAGTAAATTATTGGAAACGCTGCTGAAAGAGAAAATAGTGAGGTTTCTGGAGTCCAGCATATTACAGGATCCAAGGCAGCATGGATTCACCAGAGGCAGGTCTTGTCAGACAAATCTGATAGATTTCTTTGACTGGGCGACCAGGGAGTTGGACCGAGGGAGAGCCCTAGATGTGGTGTATTTAGATTTCAGTAAAGCCTTTGACACCGTTCCTCACAGGCGACTTATAAACAAACTGATGACCCTAGGGATGGACCCTAAAGTTACTGTTTGGGTTAGAAATTGGTTGAGTGGGAGGCGACAAAGGTTACAGGTAAATGGAGCTCACTCTGAGGAGAAGGAAGTTACCAGTGGTGTGCTCCAGGGATCTGTCCTTGGTCCGATTCTTTTTAACATCTTTGTTAATAATATAGCGGAAGGGCTGTCGGGTAAGGTTTGCTTCTTTGCAGATGATACCAAAATCTGCAATAGAGTAGACACCAGGGAAGGTGTACATAACATGAGGAGGGATCTAGCTAAGCTTGAAGAATGGTCTAGAATTTGGCAGCTGTGATTTAATGTTAAAAAATGCAAGGTCATACATTTCGGCTGCAGCAATCCAAGGGAGCAATATAGTATAGGGGGTGAAATACTTTTGTCCACTAAAGAAGAGCAGGACCTAGTCATGGTTGTGTCTGATGATCTTAACATAGCTAAACAGGTAGAAAAGGTGACAGCAAAAGCTAGAAAGATGCTTGGGTGCATATGGAGAGGAATAGCTAGTAGAAGAAAGTAGGTGGTAGTGCCTCTGTATAAGTCTTTGGTGTGGCCTCATTTGGAGTATTGTGTGAGATTCTGGAGACCGCATCTTCAAAAGGATATAAACAGGATGGAGTCAGTACATAGGGTGGCTACTAAAACGGACAGTGGTCTTCATTATAAAGCATATGTGGACAGACTTAAGGATCTTAATACGTACACATTAGAGGAAAGGCGGGATACAGGTGATATGATTGAGACGATTAAATACCTCTGTGGCATAAATGCACAGGGGGAGAGCCTCTTTCGATTGAAAGCAAGTACTGCTATGAGGGGACATGGGATGAGGGTGAAAGGGGATAGATTCAGGAGTGATACACGGAAATATTTCTTTACAGAAAGAGTGGTGGATTCGTGGAATAGTCTCCCAGTGGAGGTGGTAGAGATGAGGACAGTATCTGAATTCAAAAAAGCATGGGACAAACACAGAGGATCTCTAAAGGAAAAAAGAGGACTGTTGTAGTTGTTGATATGGAAGGACAGACTAGATAGGTCATGTGGTGTTTTTCTGTCATTATGTTTCTATGTTTCAATGTTGGAAAGTTGGGAAGTTGCCCATGCCCGATATGGTATTTAAAGGCAATGTATCAGAAGAATTTAAAGAAATATCAATAAACCGGGAAGATGTACTAGAATTATTTGATAAACTGAAGAGTAGCAAATCAAATGGACCAGATAGTATACATCCAAAGGTGTTGAAAGAACTGAAATATGAGATTGCAGACCTACTGTTAGTAATCTGTGAATTATCATTAAAATCATCTCTAGTACCGGAAAATTGGAGAATGGCCAATGTAGCGTCAATTTTTTTTTAAAAGGGTTCCAGGGGTGATCAGTACTTTGCTCTTTACTGAAGAAGATGTAGGTAAGTTACCCACGTCAGCACTTAATAGTATAGCAGTAGTTGAAGCACACTCCTACAAGACAAACAAGTACAGTAATAGAAATTTAAAATAAACTTTGAAGAGAGAGCTCAAGGTTCATCAACAGTTGTAAATAAGTGCTATCTCCCACTGCATTGACTGGTTTCATCTAGGCTTGAGTGCCAAAGTCAGTGACAGAACACCCAAAGAGGCATAGAATGGCAATCCAAAGGCAACCACAAATATGCAAATCAGGAGGAGAATGAGGAGTGGCCCAAAGAAACCAAAAGTGCACTGGTTGTAGATCCACACAGCAAGAAGGGTGGCATGAGCCACTCAAATCGGCAAGAGAGAAGCAAAGAGCAGCAGCAAAGCAAGTCATGAGAGTGGTGTCAACATAGCGGCACAGATCTTCTCATGAAAACACCTAAAAAAACATTGAAGACGTAAAATATGCAAACAAAAAGCACCAAAGACCTACAAAATGTATCAATTAGTGTACCATGGTGAAGGATACAATATATTATATGACCTAAAAAATATATATGAATGTTAAAGTGACTATCAGGATAGGTCTACCCAATGTGGACTGGAATACTCCTTCTGCAAATCTGGAAAGAAGTAAAAAAATTATGGATGCTTTCGAAGATGTGTTACTTAGACAAATGGTGATGGAACCAACCAGGGTACGCTCAGTGATGGATTTAGTGCTCACCAACAGATATAGCGTGTCAAATGTCCGGGTGGGTGCCCCTGTGAGCAGCAGCGATCATCACATGGTATGGTTTGAAATAAAAGCCAATGTGCAATCCAATCATAGCATAGACTTCAAAAACAATGACTTCAGTAAAATGGCCAAGTACCTGAAGGAGAGTTGGCAGGTATAGAGGGGATAAGGGAAGTGGAATTGCAATGAGCTAAACTAAAGGTGGCAATAAAAGGGGCAACAGATAAATATGTAAGGAAAGTAAATAAAAACAAGAGGAGAAGGAAACCTATTGGGTTCTCCAAAGAAGTGGCTGCTCAAATAAAGGCAAAAAACACAGCTTTCACAAAATTCAAAAGCTTGCAAACAGAGGAACACAGAAAGGAATACAGGATCAAACTAAAAGAGACAAAAAGAGAAATAAGGAAAGTAAAATCAAAGGCAGAGGAAAAGATGGCTAAAGATGTGAAGTGTGACGACAATACATTTTCAGGTATATTCGGGAGAGGAAGAAAATCAGAGGTGGAATTGCAGGACTCAGAAGTGCTGGGAACGGACTCGTGGAGAGTGACATTGAAAAAGCAAAATTGCTAAACAAATACTTCTGCTCTGTTTTTGCTAAATAAAATCCTGGAGAAGGACTACCTGTGACTCCCAAATATAAAAATGGGAATGAAGTGGATACCACACCATTCACAGAAGATGATGTGTTAGAACAACTTGCAAAACTGAAAGTGGACAAGGCCATGGGACCAGATGGGATACATCCCAGGATACTGAAAGAGTTCAGAGAGGTTCTTGCAGGGCCGTTAAAGGATGTTTCTAACAGTTCCTTGGAAAAGGAGAAGTTCCTCAGGACTGGAAGAGGGCTGATGTGGTACCTTTTCACAAAAGTAGTGACAGGGAAGAAGTGACAAACTACAGGCCAGTGAGCCTTACCTCAGTGGTGGGAAAAGTAATGGAGGTGCTCCTGAAAGAGCGAATAGTGGACTTTCTCAAAATCAACAGGTTGCATGATCCAAGGCAACATGGTTTTACCAAAGGACAATCTTGTCAAACAAATCTGATTGAGTTCTTTGACTGGATGTCCAGAGAACTAGATCAGGGGGCATTCGATGGATGTCGTCTACTTGGATTTCAGCAAAGTCTTTGATACTGTTCCTTATCAATAAACTCAATAGTATGGGGATGGGTCCCAAGGTCGTGAAATGGATCAGAAATTGGTTGACTGACAGACATCAGAAGGTGATAGTAAATGGAGCTCACTCAGATGAAAGGAGGGTGATTAGCAGGGTGCTCCAGGGTTGAGTCCTGAGACCGGCACTGTTCAATGTATTTGTGAGTGATATTGCTGAAGGACTGAATGGAAAAGTCTGTCTTTTTGCAGATGACACGGAAATTTGCAAGAGTGGACTCTCCTGAGGGAGTGGATAACATGAGGAAAGATCTACAAAAGCTGGAAGAATGGTCTAATGCTTGGCAGTTAAGATTTAATGCAAAGAAGTGCAGTGTCATAATTCATAGTTTGTGAAATGCTTCCATAGGGTGTGGATAACCCTCACACACCTGCCAAGGTGAACGTGGCATTAGGATTCCCTACATAACATACAGAAAACGCCCTTAAAGAATACTTAAATAATCAAAAGCAGATTTTCCAAGGCTGTTTAGACAAACTATCAAGATGAGAAAAAGACCTCAGTATTATATTAACCCCTCGACAAGGCACTGGAAAAATCTCTTGCATAGAGGATAAGATATTTACATGAACGTCACTAATCAAAAACAACTCCACATAAAGTATTATACATAATTCAGTAATTTAAGGTCATAGATTTTGATTTACTTGATCAAAAAATGTTCAAAAACAGTCACTTTCTCTACAGGAATGAACATGATCAGACATCAAGCTGGAATGTATCAATAACATTAGCAAAGACAAATCCAATGGCATCACTTATTGGTAGTCATCTATGGTCATCCACAAATCCAAGAATCTTCATGGAAAACTTTCATATTTTGTGGTCTTGGGCAAGCCACTTAACCCTCCATAGCCCATGTTCCCTGTAAAATAGTTATCTCCAAGTTATAATGCCCTGTTCAATGTAATTTCAGTTTGTTCAATGTAAACCGCACTGATGCAGAATAGCGCGGTATATAAGAGAATATAAATAAATAAAATAAATAAATATGCCTAAATCTAAAGGTCCAGGAGGAGTCCAGACAGATTTCCTCCTTACTACTGAGAAGTCTGGATAAGATTCCTTTTTATAAAAAAATAATCACAATTTCAATGTCCTCAACAACCTTTCCACTGCACATGGCTTTGAAATGGATCAGAAGAATCTGGTACAAATGATAAACCATTAGATAATAATGAAATCGGATGCGGTGATAATTCTTTAGATGACAAATTTACAACTGTTGATGAAGTCACCGATGAGAATGGGTGAAGGGGCCTTGTCTCCCCCCTGGGGGGGGGGGGGGGGTATTGTACCCTCGGTTCGTCATGCGATTCTTCTTCCACAAAAAAAAATGCCCTTCATGTCTTTCTTCATCCTCACTTGATAATGGGCTGTTGAAAGAAATATCAAAAGAAATCCTACAGTGTTGTGCATAACCACTCCAGCCTTGTCCTTTAGATCAATTATACTCGTATATACTTTCTTTTTCAATTTCTTTTACATCTCCTAGCAACTTCTTAAACTTCACAGTAAGTAATTCAGATCAATATCGGTCTAATTGCTTTTGTAATTCACTATGACAATCCAAAAAAAGTCTCTTCTGTCTTCAATATTTTAAATTCTTCATCAATTTCTTGTTTAACAATCATGTTCTTTTCTTTCGTAGTGTCAATCAACAACAACATCATATCAACAGCACATTTGTTCAGAATATTATTCCACTTTTGGGCAAACAATTCATCATCAGAAAACATCCGGGGCTCTTTAAAAACTTGAAGCCCTCGCAGAATCACTTCTTTTCAGCAGTAATCAACCAATGTGGCTCCATGCAATTCCAACCACACAGACTTCTTGGAGAGCAGCAGCCTCAAATCTTGCACTGAACATATTGAGCCCAAAATTCAATGACATTTACGTAGTTTAAAACACTGTAAATGCTGCTTTACTGCAATATTCATGCTGATGAATATCCCTGGTTCCGCCGCTACACACTCTGATATAATCCGCATAAAGTCAGGCGTGTCATGTGAATTCTGGGGCAGAGCAGAGGTGGCACCATTGCTAACTGGGCAGCAGTGATATTGAGCAGCTGCCCGGTTAGCGACCCGAGGATAAAGATAGGCGCAGGAAAACCTTGACTATCCGTAACCATGGGAGTTAACCGGGCAGCAACTCAATATCATTGCTTCCCAGTTAGCTTCTGCGGCTTGCAGAGCATTTTGGCACATGGCAATTCTGGTGCCCTTGATATGGTCCTTGATTGAATATCTGGTGTAAAGGTTTGGGGGTAACAGTTATGTGCCTTAGAGACATATAGGTGTCACAACTCAGTATTGGGCCCATTGTATTCTACTAGAAATGTACATGTAATCTAGTAAATCCTTTCAATGTCCTAGTATAATCTTAATGGCAACAGAGAGCAAAAGCTATAAAAAGTGTTTGTTACGATCTTTCATGGATGCTCTGAATAACCTAAAATTTAAAAATCACCATTGCATAGGTCAGTAGTTTATTCAGGCCTAGAATTTTCTGAATCTTCTTCCACTCCTCTTACCAAAACCAGTGGATGTTATTACCACAAAAGAAAAAGTGATCTACGGCCCCAATGTCACTCTGACAGAACCCTAAAAAAAACCCCTACTCATGCCAAACACCCCAAATCTCTGAATTATATATGACTTCTCTGTTCTAAAAATCTTTATCATAGCAATAAAGAATTGTATAATTCTTTAAAAACAATTCTCACATGTTTTTATAGGAAGATAAAAAAGACCTCAGTGCTTGCTTACCCTTCAATAAGGTAGGCTTTGGAGCTCCATTATGGGTCTAAAAAAACCCTTATTTTCAACATATTCCTTATTACACACAGCACACAAACATTTTGTTGTTTTGTGATTTTCCACAATGTAGCAGCCTTCTTCACATCTTTTGCACTGGATCATATATACTAGATTAATAAAGGAGCTTGAATGTGAGCCTTTTATTCTGATTGTCTTTACCATGGGTGTAGTTATAGGCTCCTGTGATATGTGTTGGCATAACTTGCACTATACATTTTGCAGGGTTTTGTGTCATTTTCTTCCTTTGGGATTCTGTTTGGAGTTCACTCCTTACAAGTGTGTCCATGTTTGATAGAGCCTTTTCTGAAATACCACTGGAATTATGTACATCCCAACCTCAATATCTCAATTCCAGTCTCCATGTACTACCTAAAATCTGCCTTCACTTCAACTAGGCCACCTTTATCCAAATGTTTGTTTATGCTTTCAAGAAAATTGTAACACATTGGTGGGGCAAGAATTCCTTTGGCTAAACCTATGTTGACTTCACGCCATTAAAACATGTTGATCTTTTTCTCTTGTATCACTATGCATTTACATTTAGGAATATTCAGGGGTATGTTTACTAAACTGTGTTAATGTAGCAGATGCTATATTAATGCATGTTAGGTAATGTTAACGTGCGTAAACGTCACGATAATGCGCGTTAACTTTACATAACACGCATTAGCGTTCCCAGCTACGGTAAGTCCCGCAGAGAGTGGAGAGTGGGCGGAGAGAAGGAGTCAATGGGTGGGAAGTGGGTGGGGAGAGGCCCCTTCCACACTAACACGGGGAACCGAAGGGCTGAATCTTACTGCAACTGAAAACCTGGTGTTAGCACACATTTGCAAGAGAGAGAAACCATTTCAGTGTCAGCAATGTACAGCATAGGCAGGGAACCCAAGAAAAGTGATAGTAGTGCTCCATTTGCAACAACAGCATAGTACCCAAATATGAAAGGCCACTATGGTGACGGTGTGAATGGGGCATAGGGGGCTGCAGGCGGGACATGTAGTGGAGGCAGCTGGGGCACAGGGCATACCAGGCGGATGCCTAGTAGACACATAGGAACATAGACATGGGAAATCAGCAAGACAGTCGCTGACCAAAGCAAAACACAAACCACAAATACCCTGACTGCCCTAGCCAATAGTTGCCAGGGCACAGACCGGATATCCCCCCAGCCACCCATCCCCCATGTGGAAGGGGCAAAATATTGGTAGGCTGTGATGGGGGGGGGGGGTGCGGAAAGCCATGTATGCCTCTCACCCCTGACACCTTAACATAGGCACCCGCCTACCCATACAGTGGATGGCCTGGGATGGCGCACCAACAACATATGCCCATGTTAGTATGGAAGAGGGGGGTTGTGTGTGTCTGTGCTGGAGGGGGCAGTGGCACCTGCCTGCAGTGGACCAAGGCCATGCCCTGTACCAGTACCTGGTGTGCAGTGCAACAGAAAAGGTCTGGCTGAGGAGATGTACAGGTAGCCCAGGGGACCAATGTGACCCTATGGCACAGTACACACAGCCAGTGTGTCCCTGAGCAGAGGATCACAGGTTCAGGTCCCAGCTGTGGGCCCTGCACATCCCATCCCAATATTCTACCCCACTATATAGATCAAACAGAAACCAGAGAAGGTCTTGCTGAGGAGAAGGAAAGGTACATCCCAATAATTTGTCCCACCATGTATTTAAAACAAAAACCAGAGAAGGTCTTGCTTAGGAGAAGGAAAGGTACATCCCAATAATTTACCCCACCATGCATATAAAACAGAAAACCAGAAAAGGTCAGGCTGAGGAGAAGGAAAGGTACATCCCAATAATATACCCTACTACATAGATAAAACAGAAAACCAGAAAAGGTCTGGCTGAGGAGACATAAAGGTACACCACAATAATTTACCCCACTATGTAGATAAAACCCAACACCAGAAAAGGTCTGGCTGAGGAGACGTAAAGGTACACCACAATAATTTACCCCGCTATGTAGATAAAACCCAACACCAGAAAAGTTCTGGCTGAGGAGACATACAGGTAGCTCCAGGGCCCACTGTGACCCTGTGGCAACAATGTGGTGCAGCACACACAGCCAGTGTGTCCAGGAGTTAACAGTCACAGGTTCAGGCCCCAACTGTGGGCCCAGCACAGCACAACCCAATATTTTACCCTACAATGTAGATACACCATCAAAACATGCAATCCCCATAGCAGCATCCAACAGGGGTGCAAACACCCACTCATCTAGGCTCCACTATCCAAATCCTCATGTAGAGTCAGGCTGTTGGCCCCAGCACGGAGCTGAAGGTACCATCACAGCACCACCACTACCTCCTGCACAGGTCAGAAATGTCAGCACTGTGAGCAGGGCAGGGTGGCGGGCAGGTTTGCCAAACACCCCTATCAGTGCACAGTGACGTGGTAGGAGTGTATGTGTGTGTATGTCTATCCATTGTATTGTGGCTGCCAACCCTGCTCTGGGCCCCCAATGTGCAGATGTTAACAGTGTTATTATGCAAATGTGCATAATGAGGAGCATGGTTTTGTGGGTATGGGCAGGACAGGGCATATTGGGCAGGCTTCATCTGCACAGGGAGTAGGGCAATGGCTCAGTCATTGTAGTGGCCTAACACCACCTGCATGGACAGGGCAGCCACAGCATGTCATGCTGTGAGGTCAGTCCACCCAGATTGAGCAATGAGCATACTATGTCTAGGTTCCCCCACAGTGCTATATACCATCTGTCACCAGTGATACTTGTGTGATCCCAGTTCTGGGGCCGAATCACTGACATACCTAGCTGGTGTGTGTACTGCACATATCACGTCTGGGTGCACATGTGTTCTCTATGAGCATGCACCAGGGACTGGCGAGTGGACTGTCTGAAGTTAGTCTGTGCATGGTTGGAACATCCTGTACACTGTTGCAGGTGCAGTCCGAAAGAGCTGTCTGATGGTGAATGGCAGATGGTGGTATGTGGCAAGGGAGGATCCACAGGCCTACCACCACATTATGGCTGGTCTGCCACTGCTGCAGTCACATGTATGGATCCTGTGCACTAGCTCTGGAGGGTGTTATCGCCATCAGGACCGGGGTCACTGGTCCCACAGCCAATCCCCAGGCCACAGGCACCTGTCCCTCCATGGCCTCCCCGACAATATGGGTGAGCGTGGGCCCTCAGGGGCACATAGTGTAGACCACTCTGACTGGTAGGGGAAGTGCTACATATCCACCATGCGAGTCTAGACACCCCTACACCCTACTAACAGGTGTCCATGGCAGCCAGACCTTAACAATGACATGGGTGATGTCTGGTCCCAGAGGACCACATGTGACTGGGCACCCCGCCCCCGCCCAAGTGTAGCCTGCTGCTCCGGACCCCGGAAACCTCCGGGATCCCGCCCCCCCAGCTGCAACACCCCAAACGCCCCCCGCCTAGGAATAGGGAGGGAGGGAGGGATGCTGGCACCTGCACGCAGCCTCCGCCCACTGGCCACGCAGAGGCTGCTCTGCAACTACCCCCCCCAACATCCGCGGCGACCATTGGCTCCTGTGCGGCCGCGACCGACGGGAGCCAATCAATTTAAACGATGCACACCCGCGCCCCGCCCGGGCCGTGCGTGCACACCCCGCCCAGGCCACGCACAGGGTCCCTGCGCCGGGCCGCGTGCCCGGTTAATGTCGGCCGCTGGGACCCTGCCCGCGGCCTCGGGATAACCGAGGCAGGCGGACCCGGTGCTGCGGGCCTCACCCCATCCCACCCCCCCCACCACAACCCCTCCCACGCCCCACAAAAGACATCACACCATAACTTCATGGAACACAACTGGTCGCAGCTTTTATTAGCCATAAATAATTTAACAAACCAACAATAAACTTTCTAACCCCCAATTAGCGGCACCCGGCTGCACCAGCCATACCTCAGCAAAGTGCCTGCCACCGCTAATGCAATAATTCGCCACCCGGCAAGTTACCATACCCCACTCCCCAACTTCGCCATGCTAAGCAAAAGTCGGCCGAGGGTTTGACCGGGTCAGGGGCACCCCGCCCCCGCCCAAGTGTAGCCTGCTGCTCCGGACCCTGGAAACCTCCGGGATCCCGCCACCGGCACATAACACTGTTCATGTGCCGCCCCCCCCCAGCCCCAAGCTGCGACCAGCGAGCATCATGGCCAGACATATATTCCAAAGCCTCCTGCCAGTCGTTAAGGAGTAGGTCCATGCCAACTGGCGACAAATGAACCCCATCAGCCCGATAAAGTCCCGAACACCCGACATCCACCCAGTCATGCAGGATCTGATAACCACCCCTCTCACAGACCCAACGACCAATCTGGCGATTGACCTTGGTCAAACCCCTGGACCAACGACGCTGGTCCCGGCAAGACGGCCTTGGAATGATGTCTGACCACAGTACAATAACACCGGGAAACATCTGAAAAACCAGTCCCAGATCATCTTGCACCGCCCAGATCAGCTGCAGGCAGGACCAGGACACCAGATCATTGCCACCCAGATGCACCAACAGGGCGGCCGGCCACCGCGACGTCCTCCCGTGGCGCTGTAGCAAAGGCAGCAAATGCGGCCACTGCATGCCTCGCACGCCCAGCCATGTCACAGTCACCACCGATGGGTCCAATCCCAAATTGACGCCGATAGGGCGGTCTGCCACACGCCGACCCGCCCAATGGACGAAAGGGTGGCCAGCAACCCAACATCCACCAGGTCCGACACCCCCATCTGGAAAAAAAATAGACAGTTAAAGCCCCAACCCACAAACCCCTGCCCCTACAGCCATACATACCCCTTAAAAGCCGAAGAACGCCACCTCCCAATGTCCTGAATCACATGCCCCAGCAATCTGACTGCCGCCGCCCTAGTGGCAGCCCCAATCTGAAAGGAGTGCGGGGCAAAACGCAGCGGGTCCTCACCCACCGCGGACAACACTAGGCGCAGTACCGCAGAAAACTGAAAACGGGTAAAAACCCGAGAGTCCGCGTGCACGAAAAAACTAACCGCACCCCCCGGACGCAGCGCTAAATACTGACGCAACACCCGCACCGGACAAGTCTGCAGCTCCGCGACCTCGCCCAGCCATACCCACAAACCTTTCCCAAGCGGATCCGTTTTGGACCTAGACAAAAGGATCCGAACCCCCCCTTCCACCCGGACGTGACACGCCTGCAGCCCCCCGACGCCGCCCCCCCCCCGGCCAGAGTCCGCAACCAATTCCCCGATGCGAAATGCTCCAAAAAAGGCTAGGCAAAAAACCGCCCGGAACAGGGAAGCCTCATATGCGGACGAAGCCACCTGCCCCAAAGCCCCGCAAACCCGTACCAGGAGCCCGTGCGTGATGGGCAACCGCGAGTCACGCGGCGTAGGCTGCATCCACTCCAAACCCTGCAAAAGCCGTCGCGTTAAGACTCCCCCCGCTGTGGAACCCCAACCTACCGCGCTCGCAAAAAAGTTAAACCCCGCCAAATGCGCACGCACCGCCGACCGAGAAAAACCGGCGCCTTTGGCAGCCACAATGTATTGACCCAGTAAGCCCTCCGGAACCCCATCCGACTGCCACCCGCAAGTTAACAAAAAGGCGACAACCCGGTCACACCCCCGCCGGTACGAAGACCAGGTCCCCGCCGACACTGAGTTCCTCAGCAGATTTAGCATTTCTCGAGGCCAATGCTCCACAAGTTCTCAGGGACCACAGATCCGTCCTTGTCCGCTTCGGGGGCCAGCGCCCGGAACCGCTCCCACTGAAAACGAGAAAGAGCATCAGCAATCTGGTTAGTGCACCCCGGTATATGCCGTGCCCGCACTGCCACATTCAACTGCAAACAGGCAAAGACGACTTCTCGCATCAATCCAGCCACCCTCAAACACCTCGGAGAGTAGCGTTTAACTACACTGACGACAGCCTCGTTATCGCACCACCAAAGTACCCTCCGGTTCCGAAGGCGCTCCGGCCAGAGCGCCAAAACCACACGAATCGGAAAGAGCTCCAAAAAGGTGATATTCCTGGTCAAACCCGCAGCGTGCCAAGACTCCGGCCATCGATCCGCGCACCAGGCCCCGCAGGAAATACACACCCAAACCCGCCCCCCCAGCCGCATCAGTGTACAACTGCAAGGCATCACTGGACACCTCGGCCTCCAGCAAAACAGAAGTCCCATTAAAGTCCTCCAAAAAACGACCCCACACCCGCAAATCAGCCCGCATTGCCTCCGTCACCCTAATCCGGTGGTGGGGCTTCCGCACTCCTATCGTCGCACAGGCCAACCTCCGGGAAAACACCCGCCCCATTGGAATCGTCCTGCACGCAAAGGTTAAGGACCCCAACAGGGACTGGAACTCCTTCAAAGAAACTTTGCGGGCCGACAACACATTAGCCACCGAGACCCGCAAGCGAGCAACTTTTTCCTGAGGCAAGCGCGCCACCATGTCTACCGAATCCAACTCCACACCCAGAAAGGTCAACCGTGTAGCCGGACCCTCGGTCTTCCCATCCACCAAAGGCACCCCAAACTCCTGTGCCAGCCGCACAAACTCGGATAACAACTCCTGACAAGCCCCTGAGTGAGCCGCTCCCACGAACAAAAAATCGTCCAGGTAATGCACTACGGAAGACAGGCCGGATGCGCGCACCAGCACCCACTGCAGGAAGGTACTAAACATCTCAAAATAAGCACAAGAGACCGAACAGCCCATCGGCATGCACTTATCGAAATAATACCCCCCTTGAAAGCAAAACCCCAATAAGTGGAAAGAAGATGGGTGGACGGGTAACAAACGAAAGGCCGATTCAATGTCCACCTTAGCAAGTAAGGCCGACCGACCGGCCCTCCGCACCAGCAAAGCCGCCTTATCGAAGGACGCATAGCGGATCGTACAAAACTGACGCGGGATAGAATCATTCACGGAAGCCCCGATCAGACAGGACAAATTGTGAATCAACCGGAATTTCCCCGGCTCCTTCTTGGGAACGATACCCAAAGGCGAAATAACCATGTTAGGCAAGGGGGGCTCCGAGAAGGGGCCCGCCACCCTCCCCAACCGCAATTCGCCCAACAATTTGTCCTGAACGACCTCCGCCCAACGACGGACCGAAGGGGAGTTCCTAGCAGATGAAGCCGACACCACACCCCGCATCGGAATAACGAAACCGTTCTTAAACCCAAATCCCAGAATCGCCGCCTCGCGCTTCCGGGGATAGCGGCTTAACCACCCCAAGAAGGCCTCCACCCGAATCGGGGAGGGGGCGCGCCCGCGGCACTCAGAGCCCATTAGAAGCGGGACCGGCAGTCCCAGCGGCGCCTTTCTTAAGGCACTTGACAGCGGAGTGGGGACCCCCGCACAAGGAACAGACGTGCTGGAATTTGCAATCGGAAAAAGGGCACGTGGAGCGGTTGAAACGCCAGCACACGTCACCGCTCCCAGCCGAGACTGCCTTTGAAGGCACCCCGGCCGCCCCCCCTCGAAAGGGACGCACCGCCCCCCCACCGCCCCGCTGCCACTTTTCCCCCGCCCCCGCCCCCGCCACCCGACCTAGCCGACATCTGTGTCAGCCACAGGTTAATGTCCTGCGTGCCCCACGAAAGCGAGCAACTCTCCTCCATTTTGTCCCTGAACTTTTCATCGTAATTCAACCAATACCATCCGTCGTGCGTCTGAGACGCCTCCAGGATGGAATCGGCGTACGCTAGCAACATGCCGTACTGCGCCGGATCGTGCTGGCCCCACACACTGGCCAACCGCAAAATGGAGCGCGTCCAGTTAACCACATTACGCGCCACCTTCCTAACCCGACCCGCCTTCTCGTCATCCTTTCTCTTCTTCCGACTTTCGTCAGAACGCTTCCTCCCTTCTAACAAGCGGAAGATATCAATATAGCGCCGCTTCCGAATTTTACACCGCAGCTTACGCGGCACCCCCACCCACAATTCCGGCAAAGAAACCACCGAAGAGGCCCCCACACCCGGACCGAGGCCCTCCCCACACTCCCGTACCTGCCGAACCGCCTCCTCTCCCGACCCCGCAGACGAACCACTTGACGAGGAAGAAGACGAGGATGAGTCCGAGCTGCGACGTCTCCGACAAGACCGCCGGCGCTTCTTACGCGAACCACGCCCCACCTGCCCCCCCTGCGACCGCACCCCCACCTCACCCCCTTCCCCGAGGAACTCACCCGACTCGGCCGGTGCCGCAGCCGGCTCCCCAGCCACCGGACGGTCCTCACCACCAGCTCGCGCGACATCTCTTGAGCGCTCTCGAGTCGACTCCGCCGCCACTCCATGCTGCATCTCCGCTCCAGCCGAAGGAGTCAGCCAGGTCTCACTGCCGGCAGCACCCGAAGGCCATGTAGGCTGCACCCGAACCTGCCCCTGCGGAGACAAAAAGGGGAAAACAGGGGGGCAACAGACACCGGCCAGGCCGGAGACCAAGGCCCTCCCCAACCCGCCCGAGATGTACCCTGCCCCCCAGAAGCCCACTTCTCCCAAGGAGAAGAACCCCCCGGGGTGCCAAAGCCACCGGGACCCGGGAACCATCCAACGGCCCCACCGCAACCAGCAACCCATGGAGCCGCATCGGGCTGTAACCCTCCCTCCTGCCCCAGTGCCCCAAAATTGCCCCCCACACCTCCAGCCCCCCTACCCCACCCACAACACCCCCGTCCCCCCCTGCCCCACCCAAAACACCCCCCGCCCTTATGCTCCCTGCCGCTCCTGCCACTCCCCGGAGCCCCGCACCCACCCCCAGTGATCCACTGGGGGGGTGTAAGCCCTTACCACCGCCCCCCTCCCCCCGGCTGCGGAGCCAGTTTCTTACCTTTTTGGCCCTGCGCAGCACCTCCACGGCCCTACGCAGCACCTCCACGGCCCCCTTGCCCACCCTCAACCCCACCCACAAGTCCGGGCAACACCCTACCCCTCCCAGCCCCCCCAAGAGACCTAGACCCCTGCCCCCTTGCCCCCACCTTTGAAGAGGCCAAACCCCTGGCCCTCGCCCGGCCACGTAAAGGAGGCATCCCGAGTGCCAGAAACCCCTCAAGGCAGCAACCAACCACCGCCACCAGACCGGCCGAGCAAGGAAGAAGGCCGCGAAGCTCCCAAGCCCTCAACTGCAAGGCCACGCTACCGGGAAAAAACAGCTACTGACCAAATGCCCTCCCGGCTCGATTGCCCAATAGCCCCCGCCTGCCCCAACTCACAATGCCCGACTGACCCAAACCGGCGATCCACAGGAACCAAAGGCCCACAGACAGCTCCCGACAACACGCTGGCACCTGCACACAGCCTCCGCCGACCGGCCACGTGGAGGCTGCTCTGCAACTACCCCCCCCACCCCCCAACATCCGCGGCGACCATTGGCTCCCATGCGGCCGCGACCGATGGGAGCCAATCAATTTAAACGACGCGCGCGCGCGCCCCGCCCAGGCCGCGCACAGGGTCCCCGCGCTGGGCCGTGTGCCCGGGTAATGTCGGCCGCCGGGACCCTGCCCGCGGCCTCGGAAATATCATCAATAAATAGAATAAATGAAAATAAACGAATCTTTGGAACACAATACAAAAATGTTCACATGTCACAACGTTTAGTTCTTTTTTCTGAATTGTCCATCCCTTACTGGGTTTTGTGCACTTATGATCTTAGCTCTGGGTTATAACACATCGCATTTTTTATGTACGTTGTTGCCACTGCTTAGATACAATCATGTTCTCTCTGACTGACTCACTCCTACTACTTATGTTTTCTTATTTAATCCATAGAGGGATTTATGCTTTTAGTTGTTTTCTTCCACTTTCTGGTTTTACTCACTTATACTTTATTTATGCATGTAATGTTGTTTGATATTCATGTATTTATGCATATTCATTGTACATATTGTTTATATTTTATCTATTTTCTTTTATAGTGTACAGACTCTCAATAAATAACTACAAAATACAAGACCTTTTGGTCTTCTGTTCTTTAGCAGAGGTATTTATAGTTTTATGTGTCACATCCCTTTTTTCTGTGGTTCTAATTTCATTTATACATTTATTAGTATGTTGGTATATATTTTTATAATAGCTTTTAGACATTGTAAAAGGGGGTGCTTGTTATGAAGGTTCCACCATCTTGGCAAGTATGCAAATTAACTGTCTTGCAAAGGACTGTGGTTATTGAAGTCCATTCACACAAAGCTTGCCTTTTTAAAATAATGAAGACTCTTGTAGTTGGTTGAGTGTAAGGCAAAATTAGAGTTTATTTATGGTGTGATTATTCCACACACAGATATGCTTGGTAACACCATCCAGATAACTTCTCCAGGGTTTATTCAACAAAAATAAGGCAACTGAAAAACTTATGCAAATTAAGTATCAAAGTCCTTTATGGAACAGAAAGGCTTTCTTACAGCCAATGCTAATAAACGTCTTAGCAGTGCTGAGGGTAAAACAAATCAAAGAGGAAAACTTCTTTATACAAAAACATAGCTCACTTTCTTCATACAGAAAAGAACTTTTAAATCCCACATGTGCACGACTTATGCTGGGCTCTCCTCCACCAACAGGTGACAATTAACTGCAATCAGTAGCTTGATTTAAGCACACGTGCAAACTTTCCAACAAAGCTTTTTCTTTTCAACAAAACTTTATGGGAAGCCAATATTTAGAATGTTTCCTTTTGATGTTTTCTCTTATATTTAGGATTTTCCTAAAATAACAACCTACTCAAAGAACAGTCCATATAATCATCCTCTGTATCAGATATTAAACCTTGCTCTTGAAATTGCATAGATTCAGTTTCTCCATCTGACTCAGAGGGCTTTAGGAACTGACCTCTACACGGAGAGAAACTGTTTCCCTGCTGTTTGCACTGCTCAAAGCTAGAAAAACGTTCACAGTTCCTACCGGAATCCAGACAAGCATCAGGCTGCTTCTTCTGGTATTCTGGCCAGTATGCAATAGAGCTTCTGTGTCCTGTCCTCCAGTTGGTATCTCTGGACCTCAAGATCTTTTCTCCAGACATCCTCCAAGAGGTATTTGGGCTCTGTTTCTCCTTAGCTGCAACAGAACTCTTCCTAGGTGTTGCTTGAGGGTCCCTGGCTGTGGATCTACAGACCTCTGGCTTTCTGCAGTACTCTGAAGGTTCTTTCCCCCAGGTATCTCTCCAGGCATAGGTACTTCTCTGAGCTCCTCTCTTGGACCATCTGTTTCCTTGTCCTTGTTCCTTCAGGTTCCGGTTCTTCTTCCTTCTGTTCTCCTTGTTCTTCTGATTCCCCTTCTCTGTCTCCTTCTCTGTTTGTCTTCCTGAAGATTCCCCTCTAGTTTTAAAGGGCTTAGATTGCAACTCCTCCCTTGCACTCTTCAGGTGTTTTGGATTAAGCTTTCTCCTAGAGGCTGTTTGATTAGGGATGACATAATGCTTTCTCTGATTAGACTCATGCTTTTCCACTCTAGCTCCCCTAGGGACTTTCTGCATACTGGTGCATTCTGGAACATGTAGTCTTTTAGGGAAACAAGCTGTCTTATTTCTATAACCTGCCAGCACAGGTCCCTTGATCAGAGTAAATTCTCCTCTATTGTCATTACTCCCTAAGCTTTGATAAGCTTCCTTATCACAACATGTGAACATTTTAGTAGTGTTCCAAAGATTCTTTTATTTTCATTTATTCTATTTATTGATGATATTTATAATTTGATTATTTTTTATTTGATTATACACTTAATATGGTTTTATATGCTCTGTTTTTTTATGTTGTTTTAAGTATTGATGTTTTTAGCATTTGTCAGACAAACCCCTGATGAAGGATAGCGAAACACGGCCTGTGTCGGGTTGTTAATTGATCAATAAAGGCTCTGTCTTTCCACATTTTGTCACATTTTGGACTGGTTTCTGTCTTCTGTTTGCTGCCAGTCCACTATGCATCAACGGTTCTATTTCACGCATCACGCCAGACCTTGGACATGTGGCATTGACGGCTGGACATGCGGACATGGTGATTCCACGCATTTCAATGACATACTCTGACTTTACTGTGACCTCTTGTGGCCTTTGCCTGCCTCAGACAATCCCTATCAGACACCTGCTGCACACAGACGGTACGTTGCATGTTTGATCTTTTATGACTCACATCACACTTCACATGTTTCTTATGGGCTGTTTGTTTTGTTATGGTCCTCTGTGGGATCTATGTGCAGCAACACTGCTGGACATGTTGTGGCCCACTGGGAAGCCTGTGTGACATGGCCATAGACATGACCATGTCGAGATGGCAACCTGGTCAGCCATGGAACACAGAGAGGAGCGCCTGCTCTTGCAGTGAATCCAGGAGAACACAAGAAGCAAGAGTCATGGATTGGTGGAACAGGTTTATTTAAACCCCTACGCGTTTCGGCCGTAGCCTTCTTCAGGGGGCACACAGCTAGACAATACAATATTAAATACAAAAATATAAAATTATGAAATAACATGTAAATAACCATAACTCATTAAGACCATAAAAATGTTAAAACCATACAATATGAACAAATAAAAGCACTACTTGTGAACGAACCAATGCTCATAAAAAATGCTCATAAAGAAGTATAAAATGAATAAATAACATATATATTATCAACAGAAAAATAAAAATCCAAACGCAGAGTGGAATAACACAAATTCAATATGCTAGATTATACATTTAAATTATGCATCAAACACTGGCTACATGATACTCACAGGGTGTGTGGGTGATTGAATTATGCCTATTGAAGAGGCATATTTTTAAATATGGTTTAGTAAATATTCATCATGTACTAAATATTCACACAAAACAACAACCTCGCAATCAACTACGGCAAGACCGAAGCTCTAATCATAACTCGGAACCAAAGCTTCATACACCCACCAAATATAAAGATACAAAGCACTACCATACCAATAAGATCAGAAGTGAGATACCTCGGAGTTACTCTGGACAATAAACTCAATCTCAAGCCACACATAGACAAAACAATCCAAAAAGCATACTACAAGATGCGAATCATCAGAAGACTGAAACCTCCTCGCCCCTGAACACTTCCGTACCGTCTGTCAAGCACTGATAACCCCACTGCTGGACTTCTGCAATCCAATATACCTTGGACTAACAAAACAAGCCCTCAAGCCACTCCAACTGGCACAAAACACTGCAGCACGAATAATATCTGGAACAGCAAGACAGGAGCACATCACACCCATCCTGAAGGACTTACACTGGCTCCCAATCAGTTCACGCATCAGATACAAAACTATCATAAACCTATTTAAGATAAATCAGCACACATCAGCCAACAGCCTGCACACACTCATACAACCAGACACCAGCACATGTCCAAGAAGAAAACAAACACAAAACCGAGTCAGCACCCCAAGTGAATTCAAACACACACGCAAGGACACAACAGACAGAGCACTCTCCATGGCCGCCCCAACAATATGGAACAAACTCCCGAACGACTTGAGGGCAACAACAGACCTCAAAGACTTTAGGAAACAGCTGAAGACCATGCTGTTCATAGAACACTATGGACACATCACATAACCCCAAAGAACGTGTAACAGCACATGATACCTCCTAACACTGTATGTATAGAAAATGTTGTATAGCCCCAATGTATATAGCGCACTTTGTACATAGCTCAAACTAATCTCGCACACAACACAACATACACTCAAGTCGAAGTCTCACCCTCACTGCATGAACAACACGCTCACTTTACCCGATTGTTTGCTGTGATACCACTTTGATTAATAAGATAAGGTGGTTTAGAAATACGGTTAAATAAAATAAATAAAAATCATGCATTTAGTACATGATGAATATTTACTAAACCATGCCTCTTCAATAGGCATAACTCAATGTGTTATTCCACTCTGCGTTTGGATTTTTATTTTTCTGTTGATAATATATATGTTATTTATTCATTTTATACTTCTTTATGAACATTTTTTATGAGCATTGGTTCGTTCACAAGTAGTGCTTTTATTTGTTCATATTGTATGATTTTAACATGTTTATGGTCTTAATGAGTTATGATTATTTACATGTTATTTCATAATTTTATATTTTTGTATTTAATATTGTATTGTTCTAGCTGTGTGCCCCATGAAGAAGGCTACGGCCGAAACGCGTAGGGGTTTAAATAAACCTGTTCCACCAACCTGGTCAGCCATGCCATCTCCAGCTGTGGGCAACACACACTGTGCTCTGTGTTGTGATCATGTCCTGCTTGCATGTCTGAGGTCTCATTATGTACATATTGTGGTTTCTCTCTCTGCATTGTGACCTTATGTTGTGTACAGCATACTATGACCTGTTTCTCCTCCTCCTTCTAACACAGGGCACAGAAAACACACACACCACATCTACTACACTGCAACTGCTGTACCCATCACAGTACCATTGCTGGACAGAGCACCTCCACGCAACGATCCCTGGGGGATGGTGCCATTGGGTGATGGGCCTCTGTGAGTGGGACACACACCTATGGTGGACATTATTGTTTGACTAATACTTTGTGCAGAACAGGGATGACTAACACAACATTGCTGCTGTGCTCTGGCCATGTGTCGTGGTCATTGCAGGGGACACACAGAACACTCTGCATTACTGTGGCACACTGAGATGTCACACATGACCTTGCATGCCCATGGATCTGTGACAGTCATAACGGGACATGTGTGGTTACAGACAATATTTGCAAAGTGGACACTGTGTACTGGTCTGTACATGTACAGCAGGACGTCACATACGCACTGTATGTTGTACATCTATCTGACATTGTGTTGATGTGTGTGGGCCATGTGTGTGACCTGCAGCACGGTATATCCACATATGTTTGGGTCAACAGGTGCATGCAGCCACGTGTGTGCCACAGGAGGTACATTCTGTAGGCCCTGTTTCTATGTCTGGCTACCTTATACTTGGACATGACTCGCTGTTTGCCACCACACAACTGTGATGCGTGCCACCATCTGTGATTGCTGTTTGACCCTCGCATGAGGTGTTACACTTCATCTGGGGCAGCACTCTTTCATGATTCAACATACACCGTGCATGTTTATCTTCCTGATTCTGGTTTTGCACCGGTGCATGTGCCTATGTGGATTCTGTGTGGGTTAGTGCACCATTTAGACCTTTCATTCTACCTCCACATACATGTTTTTGTGTGTGGTTCCTCTACAGATGTGCCACTGTACATTGATTTACTTACCAATCAATGCATGTGTGCACAAAACTCTTTATTACATGGCATTTTGCCACTCACATTGCACCATTACCTTAGCTGTGGGACGGTGGGTGTGCCCTTTTTCTGCCTTAGGTTGTGCATTCCCTGTACATTGGCATGTATGTGATGCTCCTGTATCCACAACACTTCTGCATGGTGCTACCTCTATGTTTGTGAGGTTCGGCTTTGTTTGTTCTTTGGCAACACGTGTGTCTCCTACCTGTTTCCATGCCCTCATTTTGCCTTGTGTAACTGTGTTTGCTCCATTTGTGCATTAAAGGTGTTTCTGTACATGCATACCTGACTTCTGCTGATTCTCAGGCACATCACAGACTGTTGACTGGCCATCTATACTGCTGTATGACCCACTGATACACACACATATGGTCTACACAGTTGAGAGGTGGTGCTGGGGCATTGGGACATGACATTTTTGTAATGTTTCTGCATTTGCCTGTGCACTGCAGATCCACATTACTGTATGGCAGCATGGTATTACATCTATGTATCCTCTGTTCCTACCTTATCACCTTGTGATTGTGTGGGCAGCTTGCTGTACCTGCCTGGACCGTGCCTCCTGTCAGTTGTGTGTTCCTGTGCTATTCCCGTGATGATGCAGACAACGCACGTCACTGCCATCTGGTTCACTCACATCACTGTATCGACAGTCAACCTGTCAGATCATTGCCCAATGTGTGTGTTCTATTATACACAGAATGTGTGTGGTGTATCGGACGTTGTGCTGCTGCAGTCCTGCCCACAGATGGTTTCACTGCTATCCACATAGGTATTCCATTTTAACACAGGTACATTCATCGCTCCCATGTGCCTGTACAGTTGGATGTCATCTATCTTGGAGCATTGTGGCTTCTTGTGGGTGGGCATCTCTACTACTTGGGCACATGCATGCCCAGGCTGGTGCCTCTACATCCCCACCTGGGATGTGTGTTTGTTGGATATAGCTGGCATTGGTGTTCATTGGCACTAGTGCTGACAGTGGCAGTGGGATGGATTGGATATGTGCCTGCCTCCTTGTCTACACATAATCCACTGCAGCGATGTTTATGTCTTGCTATGGCATTATGGTTCGCACACTGGTCTGGGGACCAGGGTTCAATTCCCAATGTAGCATTTGTCAGGCCAGATTCCCTGTGTTGCTCTGATGGGATCCAGTTAATAATTGTCACTCTTTGATGTGCATTACCAGGTTTATGTTGCCATGTACACTGCTTTGCTTGATATCATGGGCAGTCTCTGATACCCATTACATATATATGTGTGTAGACTAGCAGACATCTAGCTGTGTATGTTTTTCCAGGCTTGTGTGTCCTGTATTGCCGCCACACGTGCCTTTGTGGACATTTCATGACTCATGTGTGTTTGGTCCTCCACATGCAGCACCTACTGTCTACATGTGCACACCAGGCATCTCCTGGACATGATCTGTCCTGCTCATCATCTGTTGATGGACCAGTGACTTTGGTGTGACATGTTGGACAGACATTTGTCTCTGCTGCTGCATCACCACACTGAGCATCCTGGACCAGTGGCAGTTGCCTGTGTGCCAGCTGTCTGCCACCTCACAGGGTGCTGAGGGTTTCCATACATATGTTCCCTTTGTGGGGACATATTTGCATTACACTTGCTGTGGTTGTTTGGGATAGTGGTTCATAATGTGTATTGGAGAGCCATGGGTTGCAGGCTTGAGTCACACATGTTCCTTTTCTTGTGTTCTGCTAACCCTACCAAACAATGGCTCCGGCTTCCTCACCTCTCCGCACACTTTCCTCTCTTCACTGTGCAGTGAATTGTCCCCTCCGTGCAACTTATCCATCACATGCTGGCACCTACATATGGTCCCTTTCTTTGGGATGTCTGGGTGGGCAGTTGGCTCAGTGGTTTATTATTGGTGTCCCTAACCTGGGTTTGGGCTCCTCAGTGTATCACACAGGGTCAGTTTCACCTACCAAGCTGAGCTGCTGGGGAGGTGAACTCCCCATCTGGGGACCAGCTGTAGACCGCTGATATTCATGTGCAGGGTATCATGGTTACCGAAGGGTTTATCCTATCTTGGCAAACACAGCAGAAAGTTTTGGCAGTGACTTGCGATCTTTCTGTAGGCAGCCATTGGTTTGACAAATGCCAGGGAGGGGTGGGACACTGGTTAATACACTGCCTTCATAGCCAGGGGTCATGGGTTCAATCTGCCATCAATCTCATTTTGGTAGGCCTGGCTGATGCACATCCTTCTCACGCCTGTAACAGTCAGACACATATTTGCAATCTGTGCATGCAGCCAGGTACACCCTCACCTCAGAGACCTAACCGATGGTGCATATAAGGTGCATTAGCCCATGCCACATTGTAAGGCACCGCAAAGTAATGCACCATTGTCCAATGTGCCATACAAAGTGCTGTAACACATGTGTCACAGGCGGCACATGTGCATCAGGCGCGTAGGAACACACTTTACTGTGCAGATGCATTTATATTGTGTCATGTAGTCATGCATGCACTGTACATAGTGGACAGGATGGCGGCCAATGCACCAATGCTGGTGTTCTCACATAACGACCTGCACCTCCTTGCCCACCTCATCTGCAATCAGCAGAGGCACCTGTTCCAGGGCTACACCAGGCGGCACATCCTCAGGAGGGGGAGGGGGGCATGGAGGTGCCTCACCAGGCATTTCAATGGAGCTGCTGCCTACCCATGTAAGTTACATGCATAGGGACTGTCACACAAAGCAAGGGGTGCAACACAGTAGCCAGAAATCAACACACATATCATACAGGGGCAACATGGATAATGGACAGGTCTGTGGATAAACCTTGACCCAAAGCAGATGAACAGGTTGATATGCACATGTCTGCCCCAGGTCCAGGTGGTGTATGCACTCCCAGCATATGGTTACCACATGTCTTGGGCACATCATATGGTGGAGCAGTCATGGAGATCAGGCGCATATGTGTCGGCTGTGACAGATGCCCCAACCACCCCTTTGCAACACAGCACATGGATAACTGCACCATACAGCACTGCTGGCACATTGAACATGATCTGAACCATGACAAAGCCACAATTGTCATGGGGAACCCATGTCACGCAGAGGAAGCATGTCAGGTAGGCATGGGGTGCCTGGGTTGTAGCAACACGATACATGGGGGCCATCAGCACATAGAGTGCCTCACTCACACACATGCAGGTGGCGTTGGCCACAGCTAGCTTTGGACCAACAGTGTACATCAGGGGTGGCACACTGGTGCCCACATTCATGTGTGATGTGCATCTGCCATTGGACAGAGATGTCTGTCCCCTAACAGTCCATTTCCATTGCTGTACCCCCAGGTGGTGGATCTTTGCAGGAGGGCTCTGGAGCTGCGTTTGCATCACCCTCACCTTCTAAGGAGGCTACAGCGGGGGGCAATGATACATGGGGACGGTGAGTGATGCAGCCTGTGTGGCCGCCTACTATATTCCAATGATGTAGCTGACACATGGGCACCGTGTTAATGTCTGTTTTCCCCCCACAACAGATGCTGATGCTGCCGGGACCCCATTTGGACAATTGTGGCATGGTGGGGGAGATGGAGGGGGGATGCCACCGAGGGGGAGAGTGGTGGTGGAGGTGTGGGATGGGGAGGGGGTGGAGGAGGGGGTAGGGGTGGACAAGGAGGGGGAGTGGGATGGGGGTGGGGTCACAGGACAGCACGGGCCACTGGAGGCCCCTGCCACCTGCCCCATGTATCCAGCAATGTAGGCTGCATGGGTGCAACAACACCATACATTGCCACTGACGGTATGTCTGCAGATACCACCGCACAGACACAAGGCACATGGTGTCTATGTGGTGGCATGTGTGTATGCCACCTGTCTGTGGCACTGTGTGCTGTGGCCCAGGCTCAGCGGGCACAGAGCCACACCCTGGGGCAGGTGGTAGATGTCGTGTCATGGATGGCTGGTGAGATGCACATGCTGCATGAGGCCATGATGGGCAGTGCAGCTCACCAGCCATCCAGTCATGTGGCCCCTAGGGGGTGTATGCACCATGGTGCCACATGACACCCCTGCCCTGTGCTTTACTGTTTAACTTAAAACTGTAAAAAATCCACTCTACACCTTCTTCTTCTTCAACCTAAATATTTTTTAATTTTACCAACGGTCTCAGATAAACGATACTTTTCTTTACACCTTAATATTTAATTTAATTTAATTTACAGATTTTTTATATACCGCTCCTTCCATTGATCAGGTGCGGTTTACATGGAACAACAATAAAACAGTGAACTGTTTTTACAGATAACAAGTTGTAACTTACATTTAACAATTTGTGAACTATGTACAGAGTAACAGAGTTAAAACTATATACAGGCTTAAATATTATTCGTTAGTCTTTGAATACATTGTTTTCAGGCTTTAGTGGTTCGACCTTTTTTGGAATAGTTGTATTGGCTGAAATATGACTATCCTTTATCTATCTGTGAGGTGGGAGGTGAGTTCGCCAAGGGTGCATAGTACATTGTGAATAAGTGTGTTTTGAGTTTTTTCCTAAACTCCATGATTTTGGGTAAGGATCTTAATTCTGATGGGATAGTGTTCCAAAGTATGGGGGCAGCATGGGAGAAGGCTTTCTTGTTTGTGGTCTTTTTGGCCTTAATAAATTCTTTTGGTGTAGTTAATTTGTTTAGCTGGTCTCTCCTTTGAAGGTTATGAGTAGGCTCAGTTTTAATGAGGTTATTTATAGACAGGGGTGCTGTTTTATTTAGAGCTTTGTAGGTGGTTAAAATAGTTTTATATTCTATTCGACTTTGAATCGGGAGCCAGTGTAGATATTCTAAAATCGGGGTTATATGTTGGAAAGGTGGGGCCTTTGTAATGGTCTTAGCTGCCGCATTTTGTGCCAATTGGAGCTTTTTCAAGGTCTGTTTTGTTACACCTAGTAGGATTTGATTTGCGAAATCGAAGTGGGGGATTATTATCGCTTGTATAATTCGTTGAAAATCTTGTAGGTGCATTAGTGGGCGGAGTTGCTTTAATATTTTGAGTTTGAAATAAACCTTTTTTGTTATGTTTCTTACATGTGTGTCCATGCTGAGGTGTTTTGTCTAGTATTACGCCTAAATAACGTACTTCAGTTTTTAGTTTGATATCGTTATTCTGCAATGTGATATGTGAGGGGGGAATGAATGTTGTGTTTTTTGTTACTATTAGGGCTTCTGTTTTTGAGTGATTGATGTATAGGTTGTTCTCATTTAGCCAGGTGTTTATTTCATTGAGGCAATCGTTAATAAGTTGTAAAGGGATATTTGGTATTTTGAAAGGGACATACATCATAATGTCGTCCGCATATAGGTGATAGTGGACATTGAATTTTTTGAAGATTTTACAGATGTGTTTTAAGTATATGTTAAATAGTAGCGCTGACAGTGCTGAACCTTGGAGGAGGCCTAGTTCTTGATTATATGTATTTGAAGTAAGATTACCGATTTGTACCGTTTGAGTTCTGTCCGTTAGGTAGGAGGTAAACCATTCTAGTACTGTAGATTTTATTCCTATTTGCCTAAGTTTATTGATCATTGTTGAGTGGTGAACACTGTCAAAGGCTGCGGAGACATCAATGAATATAAGTAGGAATGCTTGTTTTGAGTTGTCTATTCCTCTTACAAGTGTATCAATTAGAACTGTTAGAAGAGACTCAACTCCGTGTCTGGGACGAAACCCATACTGCTGATCATCAAGGGGGGCTGAGCTGTCAATGTAGTCCTGGGTTTGGATTTGTACTGCTTTTTCAATTAATTTAGCCATAAACGGAATACTTGATATGGGTCTGTAAGATTTAGGTGATGATTTGTCAAGGGTAGTGTTTTTTAAGATTGGGCGGATCTGAGCATGTTTTAGTGTAGGGGGTAAGTATCCGTTTTTTAGGGAAAGATTTATTATTGGGAGGATGAATTGGGAGAGTATTGATAGAGAGTTCTTTATCCATGTTACAGGACAAGGGTCGAGGAGTGAGGTTGTTGTATTAATGTTTGTTATGATATTCTTGAGTGCAACGTTAGTTAGGGGTTGGAATTCAGACCATTCGTCTGCGTGATGTGTTTGAAAAGTATAAGTGTCAGTGTGATGTGTTTGAGAAGTATATGTGGATTTAAGTAGGGGGGTGGGGTGGGACATTGTTTTGTTCATATAATAATTTGCCAAGGTCTGAGGAGTAATATCTGTGATTTCATTGCTGGAGTTGTGGGTGTTATTTGTCAGTTTTTATACTATTGAGAAAAGTTCACTAGGTCTATTTATGGCATTATTTAGGATGGAGGCATGGTAATTTTTCTTGGCATTGTTAATTGCATCTTTATATTTGTTAAGGACCATGAGGTATAAATCTTTTTTTATCATGTTTTTATTTTTCCTCCAATTACATTCAGCTTTCCTTAAGTTTCTTTTCATTAGTTTTAAATCATTATTGTACCAAGGGGTTTGGTCAACTTTGGAATGCTTGTATTTCTTAATGATTAGTTTATTAGCTGCAGCATTATTAATAGTTTTGTGCCAGTTCGTTACTGCTGCATCTAGGTTTAGTGGTGAGGTAGATAGGTTTGGGATTATAAGATCTAGGAAATCTTCCTCATTATATTTCTTAAATCTGGAGGTTGGTGCATTAGTTGTGATTCGTTTAATAGCGGTGTTATTGATTGTGATATTAAAGTTAATAAGGTAATGGTCTGACCATGGGATGGGTGTGCATTTAAGGGAATTGGGATTATAGAGTTGGTGAAGTACATTTGGCAATAAGACCATGTCAAGTATACTACCTTTATTGTGTGTGCTGGTGTTTATTATTTGGTGAAAATCCATATCTGTTATTGATTCTAAGAAGAGGGAAGCATATGAGGCTGGTAAGGAGGGGAGGTTAAAGTCACCGAGCATTAGAATTGGGTTTTGATCAGTGGAGGAGCTTAGAAAGTCAATTAAAGGGTCCATGTTTTCTGAGTGTTGGTGTGGTGGTCTGTAAATTAGGCAAATTTTTATGTTGCCGATTTTCATAATGATGGTATCTATGTTGGTGGGTAAGTCCGATGTTAGTTTTTTGGCTTTTAGTACTTTTTTAAACATTATTAGAACTCCACCGCCTTTTTTGTGAGTTCTATGCGTATAGAAGGTGTCATATTCATTGTTACTTAGTTGATTTAGATATACGTTGTCTGTGTCAGCTAGCCATGTCTCAGTTACACATAATATGTCTGGTTTTTGATTGTCTAGTATTTCTGTGAATATAGGCAGTTTATTTTTCATTGATCTGGCATTAATTAGTATTATTGATAATGATTCAAAGTTTTTGCATGGACTGATTTTTGTTGGTCGAGGGGGTGATGTATATTTTATTTGAATTAGTCTATGGTGGTTCATTTTGGGGTGGTGTTCTATGTATGGTTGCCATGATGGGGGGTTGTTTCGTGTTAGATTGTGTATGATGGGGATGTTTTTAACATTGTTGTTATGTAGACATTGGGCAAGGGTAATTAGTACGGATATAGTGAGGCAAATTAATGGTAATTTACATTTGAGAGCATTAAGTAAAGGCATTTTGGCTGGGGTGGTATCCAGTACTTATATAGAATTGTGACAAGTAGGGTAATTTTTGGAGAAAGTTATTGGTGGCAGTATGTTACAAAATTCTTTGTGATGTTGGTTTGCTGATAGGATGCCCCGCTCTAGGATCTCTGTGTTGGGTTAGGGTGGGGGGTGAGGAAAATTGAGTTGTCTATAGCAGCTAGACAAAATTAGCTTTAGCAGGTGTTTTCAGTTAAATTGGACTTAACCTTAGTTTTGCTGGGCTGAGTTGTCTATGAAAGGAGGGGATTAGATAATAATGTGCGTGTTGATGCTTTTGGTAGTGCTAATGAAATTTGACTTACTAGTGACAGTACTGTATTTCATTAAGGGTGTAATACTAGTGACAGTGATAACAATGGGCTAGGTGTTAATTTGCAGTTGTACAATGGCTAAGACTTAAAAGCAAAGTGAAATACAATTAAGGATACTGGCAACATTAGCAAACAATTGTAAATACTGACAACAGTAGCAAACAATTAGAAGTACTGGCAACAGTAGCAAACAATTGGAAATACTGGCAACAGTAGCAGACAGCTGGAAATACTGGCAAACAGTAGCAGGCAATTAGTCAATTAGAAGTACTGGCAACAGTAGCAATTAAATATACAGTTGTATAAAGTCAGTAGATTAAATACAATTTAAATACTGGTAATAGTAATGTGTTAATTCACAGAGAATTTCATTTGCTAGATATATGATCTGTACTAGTGAAGTGATGTTACCCAGGTCAGTTAATTAATGAAACGTCTGTTTGGCAAAGTTTGTAACAGTTTTACTTGCTGCGGTTTGGAGATTTGATGTAGAGAGGATGTACGCGATCTCAACCCTGAGGGAGCTCAGCTGTACTCCGCTGCTGTCGTTTGTCTCGGCTTAATTTTCTTTTACGTTGTTGTGTCGATTTGATGATCTTTGTGGGCCTTTTCCTAAGGGCCGTGCCAAAGGGCCCTCTTGCGCGGCCCTCCGGCGCGGGCTCGAATGGCATGGGCGCACCTGTTCGCGCTCCCTTTTAAAGCAAGGAGCCCTGCCCCGATTGGGCCGAGGTAAGCAGCGACACGATGTTGCAGGGGTGGAGCTTGGAGGTGCAGCTCTCCCAGGTTAGCTCTTTTGTGAAGCCGCGTGCTTTGTAGAAATGCTGCTTCAGCTGTTTCAGCCACTCGTTTCCCGGCAGGAGTAGGCTCTTCTCCGATGGTGAGGAGGCTTCCGTGGGCTGTACAGCTCCTCCTGGAGCAGTGTAAAAAGAGATCGTGTGCCTGTTCGCGCTCCCTTTTAAAGCAAGGAGCCCTGCCCCGATTGGGCCGAGGTAAGCAGCGACACGATGTTGCAGGGGTGGAGCTTGGAGGTGCAGCTCTCCCAGGTTAGCTCTTTTGTGAAGCCGCGTGCTTTGTAGAAATGCTGCTTCAGCTGTTTCAGCCACTCGTTTCCCGGCAGGAGTAGGCTCTTCTCCGATGGTGAGGAGGCTTCCGTGGGCAGTACAGCTCCTCCTGGAGCAGTGTAAAAAGAGATCGTGTGCCTGTTCGCGCTCCCTTTTAAAGCAAGGAGCCCTGCCCCGATTGGGCCGAGGTAAGCAGCGACACGATGTTGCAGGGGTGGAGCTTGGAAGTGCAGCTCTCCCAGGTTAGCTCTTTTGTGAAGCCGCGTGTTTTGTAGAAATGCTGCTTCAGCTGTTTCAGCCACTCGTTTCCCGGCAGGAGTAGGCTCTTCTCCGATGGTGAGGAGGCTTCCGTGGGCAGTACAGCTCCTCCTGGAGCAGTGTAAAAAGAGATCGTGTGCCTGTTCGCGCTCCCTTTTAAAGCAAGGAGCCCTGCCCCGATTGGGCCGAGGTAAGCAGCGACACGATGTTGCAGGGGTGGAGCTTGGAGGTGCAGCTCTCCCAGGTTAGCTCTTTTGTGAAGCCGCGTGTTTTGTAGAAATGCTGCTTCAGCTGTTTCAGCCACTCGTTTCCCGGCAGGAGTAGGCTCTTCTCCGATGGTGAGGAGGCTTCCGTGGGCAGTACAGCTCCTCCTGGAGCAGTGTAAAAAGAGATCGTGTGCCTGTTCGCGCTCCCTTTTAAAGCAAGGAGCCCTGCCCCGATTGGGCCGAGGTAAGCAGCGACACGATGTTGCAGGGGTGGAGCTTGGAGGTGCAGCTCTCCCAGGTTAGCTCTTTTGTGAAGCCGCGTGTTTTGTAGAAATGCTGCTTCAGCTGTTTCAGCCACTCGTTTCCCGGCAGGAGTAGGCTCTTCTCCGATGGTGAGGAGGCTTCCGTGGGCAGTACAGCTCCTCCTGGAGCAGTGTAAAAAGAGATCGTGTGCCTGTTCGCGCTCCCTTTTAAAGCAAGGAGTCCTGCCCCGATTGGGCCGAGGTAAGCAGCGACACGATGTTGCAGGGGTGGAGCTTGGAGGTGCAGCTCTCCCAGGTTAGCTCTTTTGTGAAGCCACGTGCTTTGTAGAAATGCTGCTTCAGCTGTTTCAGCCACTCGTTTCCCGGCAGGAGTAGGCTCTTCTCCGATGGTGAGGAGGCTTCCGTGGGCAGTACAGCTCCTCCTGGAGCAGTGTACCCTTAATATGGGTACTTGATTCACCCAATACAGTGTTCGTTCACATCAATGACCAGAGGCTGTTTCTTTGAAAGATTTTTTTGTGCTTTTCTAATTTATCTTCATCCATTTAAAAAATGACTTTAAAATAGAACAAACACCATTGCAGATAAATGGATTTTTTAAATGGATAAAGTCATTTTTTAAATGGATGAAGATAAATTAGAAAAGCACAAAAAAATCTTTCAAAAAAACAGCCTCCGGTCATTGATGTGAACGAACACTGTATTGGGTGAATCAAGTACCCATATTAAGGTGTAAAGAAAAGTATCGTTTATCTGAGACCGTTGGTAAAATTAAAAAATATTTAGGTTGAAGAAGAAGAAGGTGTAGAGTGGATTTTTCACAGTTTTAAGTTTGATAGTAGTTCACTCTTTTATTGGATCTGACTTTAGTATTTGTTTAGCACAAGCTGTGCTTTACTGTGACACGGGAACACCACAAGGCTGGGGCAGACCCTGCCACCCCCTGCCACCACATGGGGGGAGATGTTTTGTACAGGGCTCACCTGTGTTAACCTCCTTGAATAGTGACAGCTGTCTGTGTGCCAGCCATCTGCCACCTCACAGGGTGATATGGCTTTCCATACACACATTCCATTTGGTGGTACATATTAACATTGCAGTTGCTGTGGTTGTTTGGGATAGTGGTTATCAACATGCATTGGGCCACCATAGGTTGTGGGCTTGATTCTAGCATGTTCCATTCCTTTTCTTTTCTTGTGTTCTGCTAACCTTACCATGCAATGGCTGCAGCTTCATCACATCTCTGCACACCCTCCCTTCTCTTCACTGTGCACCACAGTGTGCCCTCTATGCAGCCTATCTGTCACATATTAGCTGTTACATATGGTCCTTTTCATCATGCTGCCCAAGTGAGCAGTTGGCTTGGGGATTGATAGTGCTGTTGTGGTGCTGGTGTTGGATACGTTGGTGTGCAGGTTTGATTCTCATGTGCTCCTTTTTGGTTCTGTTCCCCGTTTTGCCCTTGTCTACAGACCATCCACATGGCTGTCCCCACTGCAGATAGGCCAGATGAGGCAGCCACATGTCTATCCATTGCAGAATACAGCAAGAAAGACAGCCAAGGTTCTGTTCACATATGGGCATGCAGAGGCAATGCATGAGAAAATGGTGAGAAGTTGGAATGAAGGTGATGAGGATGCCCAACTTCTTCCACGTGTTGACTAAGTCTCTGTCATCTGATGCAGGAGAATGAGGAGCATCTTTACCCACCTTGTGGGCACTGAGCTAATCAGTGGGAGGTTCAGGTGATCTGGCACATGATCCACCAGATACTCAGTCAGTAAGTGTGACAGAGGACATAGAGAGGGGGTGCAGCAGGTGCAGTAGTACAAAAGCAGTCAATTACACAGGGTGGAAAATGAACAGGGAGTAGAGATAGTGAAGTGGAGCCAGACATGGGAGAGGGGAGAGACAGGACAGGAAATTGGCCAGGAATGGAAGCACCACCCCCCCAAAATCATAGCACTGGCCATAGGGGACAAACCATTCATGGCATGGGGGGCATAGGAAGGGAGAAAGTAGGCCGAGGGACAACGGCCATACAGGTAAACTGTAGCCAGTCAACTGTAGCAAGTCTGCATGGAAGAGAAAGTACACAGAAACCAGTCCAAAAACAAAGCAAACCAATCATGTAAAAGGGTAACCATAAACCAGTCCTCAGCATGGTATTGGTACTTTGAGCATTTGCCAGATTAAAGAAGCTCCCGCAATTGTATCAGAATGGGATTGAAAAGATATTACATGGTCATGTGCCTATTTAACCCTGATGAAGGCAGTGCCGAAACATAGCCATGTTGGGTTAGGATCTGTGTACCCCAGGACTGAGATTATATTCAATAAAGGACTCCTGTTTGTATCAATACCACGCTCAGGATTGGTTTACAGAAAGTAGGCAGGACAGCGATGCTTGCACAAGGCATGCAGTGAAAGGCAGGGGCTTGACAGTGGAGGAACCCAGCATGTCCACTAGGTGTATGGGTGGCCAGAATGGTAAGGCCAGACAGGGATTCAGACCCAAAGGTACATCTAGAGGTGTATGCTCACCACAGAATGTCAGGTGGAGCTGTCCCAGTTGCGAAAAGATGGCAATGGGATAGATGTATAGTGCCAGTGTGAAAGAGAGGCAGATGCCAATTGAAAAGGTCAGAAAAGAACTAACAGCACCTCTGCCATCCTCAAGTGCTGCAGGATCAGGCGAGATGTGGAGTCCTTGAAAACACATTTCTGGGCCACTCAGTGAAAGAGGTCATGGCTAATGGCCAGGCTGCAGCAGGAGTTGACAGAACACCATGGGAAGCACAAAATTCATAAGTGCAGCTGCTTGTGGTATCTCTGTAGCGTGGCATAACATGTAGCTTGTCGTGCTTCAGTGGCATGGCATAACATCAACACAGGGTAGATGCCAGGGTGCAAAAAGCAGCGATGGTCATGAAGACAGGATGTGTGCCCTCCCCCTCCCCCCATTTCCCTTCTGATGCCATGGCTGTGGCTGAGGCTAAAGGGAAGGACACTGGCCTAGGCTGACAGATCAATTTTCTGGAGTACAGGTGGAGGAAGCTCTAGAGCAGGAGGATCCGGAGACAGCAGACATTTGTGGACAAGTGCAATGTTCTGCACCTTGGAAAGAATGACCCAAACTATGGTTACACGAAGCAAGGTTCCACATTAGGAACCACCACCCAAGAAAAAGATTTATTCATCACCATGGATAACACGTTAAAACCCTCTGCTCAATGTACAGTGGCAGCCAAGAAGGCAAATAGAATGCTATGAATCATAAGGAAAGGAATAGAGATTAGAACAAAGGAAATTATAATACCTCTGTGTCATTCCATGGTGCGACTCCACCTTGAATTTTGTGTGCAATTCTGGTCGCCGAATCTTAAAAAGGATATAGCATTATTAGAAAAGGTTCAGAGAAGAGCTGCCAAAAAGGTAAAGGGATGGAAGGATAGCCCTATGAGGAGAGGCTTAAAAGATTAGGGCTCTTCAACCTGGAAAAGAGACGGCTGAGGGGAGATATGATAGAGGTTGATTGTTTATGCCATCAAAAAGTAGAAAGACTAGGGAACATGCAATGAAGCTACAGTGTATCCCATTTAAGACTAATAAGAGAAAATATTTTTTCACCCAACACGTAATCAAACTCTGGAATGTGTTACTGGAGGATGAAATAAAAGCTGTTAGTGTAGTTGGGTTCAAAAAAGATTTGGACACGTTCCCCCAGTTGTTCCTATCCCCCTAACGACTCTCTGAGATATCGTCCCATCTTTGCAATGTTAGTTTACCACAATTGGGGAATATCTGCATAACATGATCGGTTACCAGTGCTCTTTCATATTTCTTTAGATGTTGTGGTTTGGGCCTCCTTTCTGTATGGGTTCTCACACCTCATATGGTAACCTATTTAAGACCAGGGGACATGCAATGAAGCTACAGTGAAACCCATTTTAGATTAATAAGAGGAAATATTTTTTTCACTCAATATGTAATCAAACTCTGTAATTCATTACTGGAGGATGTAATAAAAGATGTTAGTGTAGCTGGGTTTAAAAAAGGTTTGGAAAAGTTCCTGGAGGAAAGGTCCATAAGCCCTTATTAAAGGGGACACGGGATATCCACTGCTTGCCCCAGTACAAGCATTGTGGAACCTGTGTCTTTTAGGGAAACTGCTAGGTACTTGTGACCTAGATTGGCCACAGTTGGAAACAGGATACTGGGCTTGATGGACCTTGGTCTGACCCAGTATGGCATATCTTATGTTCTTGTTTATACCTGCATAATGTGTAGTTTGGCTGACCGTTGGCAGATCAGCTCACCACAGACCTGTCATAGACTTATATGGGAACAGAAGGCGTTTTTCTATGTGCTGCCATTATTCCATGTCGCCTGTTGTGTGTGTTATGCAGCTGTACGTCCGCATGCTGCTATTCATGACATGGAGACATGTAACACATATTGTATTTCCATGCACCGTTTTCTGTGACGTTGGCCATTTCCAATCCTGTCTGTCTCGGCCCGCCCACGGCACCTCAGTTAAAACGTGCATCTCCCAAGGTGCTACTCTCACTGATAGTGTTGGGCTCATGCACGTTACACATGCATACCAATGGTACAGACATGTGGATGCAAACCTGACCACACTGCATGCCTCTATGGCATGCCTACCGCACTGCATGCTCTCAGTGCACACAAAGATATGATAACTGTATGTGGCATGTGATTTCTTTGTCCTGTCATAATTTGCATCAACACAGATATGGCAGTATTTGAACCCCTTATTTATTCTTGCATTGGTCATCTCTGGATTAAGGCTTCACCGTGCTACATATGGCCCTGCACACATCATAAATGGCTCTCTACAGCTACATGCACCAACATATCTCTATCAATGATATGGAACCCTCTGAATGGATGCATGCAACAGTGTAGACACCACTGATACCTGCCCTACTGCACCATCTCTATGACTCCAGATCTGATCAGCGTTTCTCAGCTACACAGGATCATAGCCATACACATGCATATCCTGTACCTCTGTAAACAGCCATCCAAAAAATGATCCACTAATTGCAAATAATCAAAATACATACAGAATCACATTGCAAAAACATTAATTTAAAAGTAAATCTCAAAACCTCAGCATTCATACATTAAATCAAAAAAACCTTCCTTTTCTAAACACAATACATGAATTCATATGTAAATCATGAAATTCAACATTAATTCAGTAATCTATACACACATACTATAATCCCTTTATGAAGTATTATTATTAAATAATCAATTCAAAATATGTTTGAAAATTTGTTATTTTTATTCCTCAAATAATATGTAAAATTACGCCCAAAACATTCTTTACATACTTCAAAAACATCAAACATCAAACATTCATTTAATGTAAAATTCATATGATATGAACCTTTTAAACATAATAAACATATATGAACCTTCTAAACATAATATACATTTAATATAGCCATCTAAACACAACATACCATCATACACACACGTATTATAAATACATTCACTCTGTAAACAGCCCCATTTTTACTACATAGGGAATGTCTGGGGAACCACAATTGGTGCATTGGTAATAACAGTAATTCTCAGCATTGGCACCATGGACACTTTTGCTCTCATTCATATTAAAGTTTGAGTATTGCTACATGATTTTTTACCTACAAATGTCCATCACCTCTGCATGCTATTTTTTACTATTGCATCTTGTGCTCTCTCAGACAGCAGACACACCAGTTAGGACATACGTGTCACCACAATTCATCTCTATGGGATGCATTGAAGATCGGAACAGACATTTTTCTGAGTCCTGCCTTTATTTCACGTTTCCGCAGGTATAACGTGGACATGTGGGTGAGACACCGACAACCTCAATGGGCCTTTCCTGAATATGCTTTGTATGTCTCTGTGTTGGGCTATGCCCCCATCACGCCCTCTCCTGCCCATGTTCTGAGAACCATGTACTACTGCGGTGGACATACAGGTCGGTGGGTGTTGCAGAATACAGTCTTGGATGTTTTTGCGTGATTGATGTCTGAGTTGCAAGTCCATGTGGCTTATTCTTGTTCTGGAATGACTTCTATAGAGGACGGAAAAGGCACTCTGTCCATTCATCATCCTAGCATTATGTAGACAGTTCTGAGGAGATCTGTAAGGATTTCAGCAGCACTATCGGTATAGTGCTTTTGAAAATCAACAGATTGTGCTACTTAAGGGAATTCTCTGAATAATGGCTGCCATTAATTCACTTTGAATAGTGACCTGTCTGTATACAGACTATTGCATTGCATGGCCCAAATGATCAATCAGGGCCACTTCAACCCCTTATGGGGCCCTGGGGAAATGTCTGTGAATAGGCCCCCCCCCCATTCATGGGACCCCACTTGTTCACGGGCCCCCTATTGATCTCAGCCCTCCTCCGGCCACTGCTAATGCCCCTCTCTGAAATGTACAGCGAAGGAAGTACATTTTAAAAGGCTTTACCTTCTCTTCTGGCGCTGCAGTGCCATTCACTCTTCCGCCCTAATGATCCCATTTCTTGTTAAAGGGCAGCGATGAAAATACGATCTTCCTAGGCTGCTTCATGCCATTGCACCGGCCCTGAACAAGGTTGCTTTGACCTATGGGTCAGCTGGGCTCTCACTGTGCAGAACCCGAGGCAGCTGCCCCTTTTACCCATAGGTAAAGCAGCCCTGGGGGCAATAGCAGTCTCTAAAATGAAAACAGCTAAATTGACAGTAAAATTTCTTATCCAAATAAAACTGGAGCATAACGCAATAATAGGAGGGCATTTTGTTTCTCCTCCTGCTGTGAAAGGACAGGAAAAACTATGCTCACTCACATGGTTGCTGAAATGAACTGCTGTGATTTCCTGAGTTTAGGAGTGATGCAATGGAGAAACATTAACAAAAATCAAGAAAGGAATTTGGGAGCTAGTAGTTTAGAAAAGGGGCTTGAAGTTCTATCTCAGCAGATCTAGAACCTGCTTACTGTAATGAGGCCTCTGTCCCATCAGGCAAGGTGTAGTGGTCTATTACTACTATTACTTGTCATTTGTAAAGAGCTACAAGGCATATGTAGCACTGTACAGACACATATAAAAGACACTCCCTGCTCATCAGAGCTTACAATGTAGTCAAGACAGACAGCACATTCAGCTGAGGACAAGGACACATCTTAGGGAATGGCAAAGAAACACATATGAGACCAAACGGATAAGGATCCAAAAGCAGACTCGAAGAGGTGAGTTTTCAGCCTGGATTTGAAAAGGGCCAGAGATGAAGCCTGACACACAGACTTAGGTAGTTTGTTTCTGACCTAAGGAGCAGCAAGGTGGAAGGATTGACGTCTGAAGTTGGCAGAAGAAGTGAAGGGCACAGATAGAAGCGATCTGCCAGAAGAGCGGAACACCCGAGGAGGGGTGTAGTGAGAGATAAGAGAGGAAAGGTAGTGAGGAGCAGCAGAATGAGTGCACTTACAGGACAGTAGGAAACGTCTGAACTGGATACAGAAATGGAGCCAGTGAAACAACTTGAGAAGGGGGCTATATAAGCATATAGAGGCTGGCAGAACATTAGCTGTGCAGCTGAGTTTTGAACAGATTGAAGGGGAGAGACATGATTCAGAGGGAGACCAGCAAGGAGGAGGTTGCAATAGTCTAGATGGGAAGTGACTAAAGAGTGGATAAGTATCTTAGCAGTGTGTTCAGAAAGGAAAGGATATGCTTTGCCAGTGTTATAGAGAAAGAAGCAACAGGCTTTAGCTATCTGTTGGATGTTTGCAGAGAAAGAGAGAATAGAGTCAAAGATGACTCCAAGGTTGTGAGCTGAGGAGACAGGGAGGAGTGTAATATTATCCACAGAAATAGATAAGGGAGGAAGGGGGGAGGTGGATTTAGGGGGGAAAGATAAGGAGCTCCAGGTTATTAAACTGTAGAAAACTTTCTGAATACTGCTACCCGATTAATTGGTAATTGCTTGAAATGTGACCACTTTTCACCATGAAATTAGGCTCAGTATAAATACTCTATTATAACTTAATGTCAACGTCTGTAAATCTATGTAGGTGAAATTCCAGCGATGTAACAAAACATATATTGCCAGCCAATCTTCACCATGGCTATCCAGACCATATAGGTTGTTGTTGTTGTTAAATGCCATTGAGTCAGTGTTGACTCATGGTAACCCTCTGGATAGTTGTCCTAAATTGTGTTCAGTCTTCAGTCAGGCAGCTCATTGTTGACAGACTGGTACCCGTAGCTGCTGTTATTGTATCGATCCATCATATTGCTAGCCTTCCTCTTTTGCATTGACCTTCTACCTTGCCAAGCATGATGTCTTTCTCTAATGATCTCTCTCTTTGCATGATGCGTACAAAGTATGAAAGTCAAAGTCTTGTCATCTGAGCTTCTAAAGAAAGCTTAGGTTTGATCTCCTCTAGTACCGACTGGTTTGTTCTTCGGGCAATCCATGGTAGTTTAGCCCTCAGTATCACTGATGCACACCAGCCCTCACAGCACGACAAGTTGCAAACCAAGTGAGGGACTGTATCGCTTACCTATTGAAAAGAGGATATAATATAAAATAAATATTAAGGAACTCTTTGCTTTTTATGAATATCTGAATAACAGGACCCTGCCTGTGTCTCTTCTCAGGGCTTCCATGATTTAGAAACACTAGAGTGCTCTCTTCCCTACTTTTCTCACAGTTCTCTCCTAAGAAGGAAAGAGAGAGTGAGAAAATATTCGTAACTCATTTTGACTCACTACACCAAATGTTCTCTCTCTTTCCACTTTTGAGAAAGAGCCAAACCCCTCCTCCCTGGTCATATCATAGCATCTCCGGATAGGCTCAAGGAATCCTAACGCTTTATAAATGTTGCTAAAAATGCTGCCTGTGAAGGAGTTCATATTCCTTATATGCTGTATGAGGTAAAGGAGCTGCAGATCAGTTAAAATGAAAGAATGTCTACCCAAGCAGGCTGAGATAATGTGGGACTGCAAAGCCCAATGACATCATATGTCGGGTAATGTTAGGTACTGGAGGCTCTGAGGGAGGACTCTCTACAGAGAAAGGATGGTAAAGACGTCAAATACATTTGAAAAGCCTTTGATGTGTTGCCTTGGGGGAGAACAGTGGCAGAAAAAAACAATTGCAAAATGCAGCTTTGAGTTCTTGGAAGGTTTTTTTTCTGCTGCAGTTTTAGAAAGCTATAAATGGTAACATGCTGATTTTGAAGTGGATTTTTACAATAGCTAAGAACAGCTTCAACCTGTTGCTGCTTGATTTTGAACTGAATTTCAGCTGCAGCTTTGGAAAGCTACGGGCCATGGGGAATTTGATTTTGATTTGAGTGTTTGCTACAGTTTTTGAAAGCTATAAACTGGGTAAGGAACGTTTGCATAGGATAAATGAAAACAGATTTCATGTGGCTGGTGCTTTAATGTTAATGGTCCTCTAGTGAACTGATTGTTCAGCACTGGGACCTTGGAAATCACCTATTGGTTCCTGCAACTTAGTTCAAAATCCAGACTACCCTATTTATTTTATCTTCCTTCTTCCCCCTCTCGCTGATACCACTGCCTGTTCTGTATCCATTGTAATCATTCCTAAATCTGTCATCATTTTGGTTACTACTTCCTCTACAGAGAGGCTATTGCAGGAATTTATTACTCTCTTGATAAAGAGTATATTTCCTCACAATTCTTCTGAGTCTTCCTACTTCCAACTTTCTATCATGACCCTGTATCCCTGAATGCGTTTTTGTTATGAAAAATGCCTCCTTTGTGTACTTTTATTGAAGTCTGCTAAATATTTGAATGTTTCTATCACATCTCTTCTTTTTCTTCCCTCTTCTAGCATGTATATTATGAGTTCCTTAAGCTTCTCTATGTAGAGCTTATGTTCCAGGCCATGCAGCATTTTTAATGTCCTTTTCTGAAATATGTCTATCTCCTCAATGTCTTTAGAAAGGTGTCGTATCCTGAACTATACAGATGGTAAATAGGGGTTAATATTTCAAGGAGAAGGAAGTCCTCCCTACCAGATCCCTGCTGTCTTTACCCCAGGGCATCCTCATGGTGTTCTTGAAAGGAAGACGCCCCAATTGCTCCTACTTCATTGTCATCAGAATTCCAAAGATTAAAGATGACCCATAGTTCTCCTTTACTTCTCTTGTATAGAGAAAAAGACAGACATAGTAGCTCACAAAAGTAAGGATTGGATAAATAACCGGGAAGATGTAGTATGGATTTATACTAGTAAAAGCAAAATAAATTATTACTATTAACACTAGTATTCTGAATGTTGGCATCATTGGCAGCTTTATTATTTGAATGATCCACAATCTAACCAAGCAGGGCTCATGTATAAAGAAAGAGGTCATTTATTGCTGAGAAAGGAATTCATATAACACTCTACTAATGTATACTGATCAGCCCTCTGTCCTACCATATATGTTTCTACCTCATCCCAAAGAATGTTCTACATAGAAGAAAGATGTTTTTCCCATTCTAAAAGGATTAGAATTGCCTCAAAATATGAGAGAAATATTTTTGATCTGTTTGTCCTGAATATTTCCTGCATTTAGATGAGCAATGATATTTTGATGTTTTTAGGAGTAATTACAAATCTTCAAGAGTCGAAGTGTCTTCAGCAGCAGACTGGCAAACCTACTGAAGAAGGCTTTAAACTAGATTCATTTGGGATGGGTGAAGTAAGCCCCCAGGTAAGTGAAGAAAGCCCCCAGGTAAGTGAAACATTAAATACCTCTGTAGAAATGGGTAAAGGGGACAAAAGGGAGGAAAGTGGTATGTATAAATGCCTGTAGCATGGGAAATAAGATTCCAGATGTTGAGGCTTTAATGGAAGAGGCTGACTTGGATTTAGTGGTGGTTTTGGAGACATGTTTCATAAAAAAACATGATTAGTATATAATTATACCAGGATATACTTTATTCGGGAAGGATAGGGTAGGAAGAAGGGGAGGTGGAGTGGCACTATATGTAAAAAAATAATATTAAATCTATAGAATTGCAGGGCTTAAAAGGAAAAGAGGAGGCACAGTGGGTTAAACTAGAAAGAGGGAAAGGGAAATCCATTTGCATTGACATTATATAAAGATCCCCCTCACAGGAAGTAGAAGTGGATGAAGATTTTAAAAAAGACATACACAATATTGCCATGAAAGGAGAAGGGCTACTGATAGGTGATTTCAATATGCTGGATGTGGATTGGCACATCCCTGCTGGGGTGTCCTCTAGAAGTAAGGAGATCCTGGATTATCTACAGGAAGAACTATTCAGATAACTGGTAACAGAACCCACGCATGATGGGGCCATACTGGACTTAGTGCTTACCAATGGGGAAAGTGTTTCTGATGTTACAGTGGAAGATCATCTCACATCCAGTGATCACTAGAAGGTATAGTTCAGTATTAGGACTAGGGCTGATAAATTCCATTCAAAAGTGAGGGTCTTAGACTTTAGGAAAACTAACTTTGCCAGGATGAGATAATACTTCAAAGAGTTGCTAGCGAGATGGGAACAGCTGGGGGATATAGAAAACAATGGGCAAAACTGAAAAGGGATATTTTAAGGGCAACACATCTTTTTGTTAGAAAGGTAAATAAATGTAAAAGAAAAAGGAAGCCATTATGGTTCTCAAAAGAAGTAGCTGAAAAGGTGAAGAAAAAGAGGGAGACCTTCATGAAATACAGGCGATCACAACGAGAGGAAGACAGGCATCAATATTTGGAAAAGAAACGATAGGAAAGTAGTCAGGAAAGCAAAGGTACAAAAAAGAAGAAGAAATAGTCAATGCAATAAAATGCAGGGATAAGACATATTTCAGATATGTTAGTGAGAGGAGGAAGAGCAAAAGTAGTATTGTCAGATTCAAGGGTGAAGGGGAGGAATATACAGAAACTGATGAGGATAAAGTGGAATTGCTATATAAATATTTCTGTTCTCTGTTTGCAGATGTAGGGCCAGGAGCAGGACCTGAGAAAACCCCAACAAATAGGAACAGAAGTGATGGGGATCTCAAAAGATTTTCTGAAGACTGTGTTCGTGAAGTACCAGCTAAACTAAAAGTAGACAAGTGATGGGTCCAAATGGGATATATCCAAGAATACTGAAGGAACTTGGGGATGTTCTAGTGGCACCACTGTCTGACCTTTTCAATGTCTCTTTGGAGTCAGGAGTGGTGTGAAAGGACTTGAGAAAGGCACATGTGATCCTTTTACATAAAAATGGATGTAAGGATGACATTGAGAACTACAGGCCAGTTAATCTAACCTCTGTGGTTAGTAAATTATTGGAAAGGCTATTAAAAGAGAGAATAATGAGGTTTCCACAGTCCGATGGATTTCAGGATCCAAGGCAGCATAGATTCACCAGAGGCAGGTCTTGTCAGACAAATCTGATTGATTTATTTGACTGGATGACCAGGGAGTCAGGGCAAGGGAGAGCCCTAGATGTGGTATTCTTAGATATCAGTGAAGCTTTTGACACCGTTCCACACAGACAACTTATAAAACAAACTGAACACCCTAGGAATGGACCCTTAAGTTACTGATTGGGTTAAAAATTGGTTGAGTGATAAGTGACAAAAGGTACAGGTAAATGAACCTTACTCTGAGCAGAAGGAGGTTATCAGTGTTGTGCCACAGGGATCTGTCCTCAGTCTGATTCTGTTTAACATCTTTGTTAGTGTTATTGCGGAAGGATTGTCGGGTAAGGTTTGTTTGTTTGTTGATAATACCAAAATCTGCAATAGAGCAGACCCACAGGAAGGAGTTGATAACATGAGGAGGGATCTAGCTAAGCTTGAAGAATGGTCTAGAATTTGGCAACTAAAATTCAGTGCTAAAAAATGCAGTCATGCATTTAGGCTGCAAAAATTCAAAGGAGTTGTACAGTGTAGGGGGTAAGGTACTTCTGTCCATGAAAGAAGAGTGGGACCTGGGCGTAATTGTGACTGACAATCTTAATGTAGCTAAACAAGTAGAAAAGGTGACTATGAAAGCCATAGGATGCTTGTATGTATAGGGAGAGGAATGGCCAGCAGAAAAAGAGAGGTGATAATGCCTCTGTATAAGTCTCTAGTGCCACCTCATTTGGAGTATTCTGTGCAATTCTGGAGACCACATCTTCAAAAGGAAATAACCAGGTTGCAGTTGGTGCAGAGAATGGCTACTAAAATGGTTAGTGGTCTTCATTATGAAGCATAGGAGGAAAAGCGGGATAGGGGAGATATGATAGAGGCATTTAAATACCTCTGTGGCATAAATGCACAGGAGAGTCTCTTTCAATTGAAGGCAAACTTTGCTATGAGGGGACATAGGATGAGGGTGAAAGGGGATAGACTCAGGAGTAATATGCATACATATTTCTTTACAGAAAGAGTGGTAGATGTGTGGAATAGTCTCCAAGTGGAGGTTGTAGAGACGAGGACAGTATCTGAATTAAAAAAACATGGGACAAACAGAGTGGATCTTTAAAGGAAAAACGGGGACTATTGTAGTTGATATTGAAGGGCAGACTAGATGGGCCATGTTGTCTTTTTCTGCTGTCATGTTTATATATTTTTTCAATAAATCCTTATTTATGAAACAAAACAGAGAAGCATTCCTGGAAGGGCGACATTTTCACCAAGGAATTTCTGTGACTTTTTCTACAAGTTCTCTGCCTGAGATTTATTAGAAAAGGAGGGTGTTTTTCTTATGTATGTTTTGCTGCTTAAGTAACAGGCTTATTTTTTGTAATTGTTTGCAGAAGGGGATTTTTATGTTTCAGGCAAGGCTTTTTTTTGCTGCAATTTTTTTCTTTCCTTTAACCTTCAAAGATGAGGGAAGGTATCAAGTACTCTTTGAAGCCACTTGATATACCGCCTTTTCTAAACATTCAGAGCTGTTCACAAATTAGTAAAATTACAATAAGGGGTGAAAGGAAAGGAATTCCAATTGTGAGAGGGAAGTACACAGAAAAGTTTCATGTAATAGTAACCGGAGATCTGTACCCGGCGCTCTCCCTCCGCCTTACTCTTTTTCCCCTTAACTTGCATCTCCCCAAAAATCTCACAGACACCACATTTGGAAAAACACCAGGTCACAGCTTTATTGCCCAATAACACTTTAACAATTTAACAAGAACAACAACTTAGCCAACTATACCCCCCCCCCCCAACCGGAGCGATACCTCACCCGCCATACTATCAGCAAGGTGACCTCGCTTCCGCACCTGGCCCTGTCCCCACCAGTCCAGTTACTACCACCCCCGTCCGACTTCGCCATATCACTAGCAAAAGTCAGCTCGGGGTTCTCCGGGTTGCGGGCACCCTGTCCACGCCCCAAGTCGCCTACAGCTCCGGACCCCGGAAACCTCCGGGATCCCGCCAAACCCTTCCCCCCCCCCCAGCTGTGACACCCACTGTAACCCCCCAAACTGACCCTCCAATTAATGGATGGGAGGGCGGGACACCGGTCGCTGCCTGCTCTTCAGCCATGTGCTGAGCGAGCATCCCCGCCGCCGCAGCACATGGCCCTCTCCCTTCTCTGATTGGCTCTCGCTGCGCACGACCCCGCGGCAGAGCCAATCAGTTCAAATGATGCTGCCCGTGTAACCGTGCCTCCCACCCCTCCCCCACCGCTTCCCCCCTCCAAGGGCAGGGACCCGCGCTGGGCTGCGCCACCGGTTACCGGCGGCTGCCGGGACCCTGCCCGCAGCCTTCAAATAACCGGAGATCTGTACCCGGCGCTCTCCCTCTGCCTTACTCTTTTTCCCCTTAACTTGCATCTCTCCCAAAAACTTCACAGACACCTCATTTGGAAAAACACCAGGTCACAGCTTTATTGCCCAATAACACTTTAACAATTTAACAAGAACAACAACTTAGCCAACTATCCCCCCCCCCAGCGGAGTGATACCTCACCCGCCATACTATTAGCAAGGTGACCTCGCTTCCGCACCTGGCCCGGTCCCCACCGGTCCAGTTACTACCACCCCTGCCCAACTTTGCCATATCACTAGCAAAAGTCGGCTCGGGGTTCTCCGGGTCACGGACACCCTGCCCACACCCCAAGTAGCCTCTGGCTCCGGACCCCGGAAACCTACGGGATCCCGCCACTGGCATAGTCACACCATGTGACTTTGCCGCCCCCCCCTTTACCTGGGCTCAAGCTGTGACTTGCCCGCATTGCCCCTCACCACCCGCTTCAATGCTTCCTGCCAATCATTCAGGAGAAGGTCCACCCCCACCGGGGCCAAATGCACACCATCATTCCTGTACAAACCAGAACAAGCGACATCCACCCAATCATGCTGCACTTGTTATCCCCCATGCTCCACCACCCACCTCCTGATCTGCCACCCACCTCCCGATCTGCCTATTGATCTTTGTCAACCCCCGGGACCAGTGCCACTGCCCCCAGCACACTGGCCTCGGGATGACATCCGACCAAATCAGCACCACCCCTTCAAACATTGCCAATATTTGAGCAAAGTCTCTCTTTGCAGCATTGATCAACTGCTTGCAGGTCCACGATGCCAAATCATTTCCTCCCAAATGCAACAGCAGGAACCCCGGCGGTGTCCTCAAACATGCATGGTGACGAAGCAAGGGCATCAGCTGAGGCCATCTTAGCCCCCTCTCTCCCAGCCATGAAATGGCCACAAATGCAGGCTCCAACCCCAGGTTCCGCCCGATAGGCCTCAAGTCTGCATGACGGCCAGCCCAGAACACAAACGAATGCCACAACATCCAACAGCCCTGCACACTTCCGCCCCGATCTGGAAAAGAAAACAATGGTTAATTATCCGTGCCCCCCCCCAGCCCCCTCATAACCGAACATAATTCTGAAAAGCTCTGGACCACCACCTTCCAATTGCTTGTATCTGGATGCCTGACATGCCAGCACCTGCTGCGCTAGTTGCTGCCCCAATGCGAAAGGAATGCGCCGCAAATTGGCTAGCGTCCTCCCGTATCCGCTGCAGCCCCAAACGCAACACCGCCGTCACTTGATATCTTGTGACCAACAAAGCATCCGCATGCACAAAAAGCCCACCCTCGACCCGTGTGCGACCTTCGAGGGACAAACGCATTGCTGCTACTGGGCATGTGTCCCCCTCTATCGCCCTCAGAACCACCCACATGCCTCTGCCTCACTGGTCCATTTTCGATCTTTTCAACAGGACCCTCAAGCGATCCCCTTCCACGTGCACATGCTGCCTCAGCAAGCTGTTCCCCAAACCCCTCTTTGTGGACTCTGCTACCAATTCCCCCACCTGGAACGCCCCGAAAAAGGCCAAGCAGAATATTGCCTTAAATAGCCTGGCTTCGTACCCTGAAGCCACCACCGCCGGCAAGGCCGCACACAGACCTCTCAGCAAGTCATGTGTTACCGGGCGACGCCTATCCGGCCTAACCGTCCTCGCCAACCCCCATCCCTGCATCAACTTCCTAACTAAAAATCCCTCGCCCGATGGAGCCCAACCCACCACTTTTGTGAAAAAAACAAAGCCCGCCAAGTGCCCCCGTACAGACACCTGAGACGCGCCCTGCCTCTTCGCACTGATTATGTATCTACCTAATAATTGATCCGGAACCACCCCCCCCCACACCACCCTTGCTCTTGTAAGAATTCAACCACCCTCTCACAGCCTCTGCAATATGCCTCCCAAGTCTTTTCTGCCACCGAGCTGCGCAGCATCTCTTTCATCTCCGCAGACCACAGCTCCATAAGCTCCAAGAGACCTCCAATCCCACCGCATCCGCCTCTGGCATCAGCTGCCGGAAATGATCCCACTGCAAATGGGAAAGAGCATCAGCAATGCCGTTATTGTGACCCGGTATGTGCCGCGCTCTCAATGTCACATTCCGACGCAAACAGGACAACACAACTTTTTGCATCAATGCCGCCACTTGGCAGCACCGAGGCATTTAATTATTCACCACACTCACAACTGCTTCATTGTCGCACCACCACACCACTTTCTTGTTACTCAACTTACCTGACCACAACTCCAAAGCCACCAAAATCGGGAACAGCTCTAAGAATGTGATATTCTTTAAGAGTCCCTCATCTCCCCATGATGCTGGCCAACTCCCTGCACACCATGCCCTTCCAAAATAAATACCTAATCCCGTGCCCCCCCGCCACATCCGTGTACAACTGCAACTCCTCACTTGAACGCTCTTCCTCCACCAGGACCACCGACCCATTGAAATCCGTGAAGAAGACATCCCACACTAATAAGTCTTCACACATGCACTTGGTAATTCGAATACAGTGATGAGGTTTAGACACACCCGCCATTGCCACCGCCAACCGCCGTATGAATACCCGACCCATCAGTATGACTCGACATGCAAAATTCAATGACCCTATCAGAGCTTGCATTTCTTTCAAAGTGTACTTCGCTGACACCAGCGCATTCGCCACCAAAACCCTTAACTTCACCACCTTCTCCGGTGGTAGGCGTGCCACCATTTCAACCAAATCCAAATCAATGCCCAAAAAGGTGATCCTAGTCGCTGGTCCTTCCATCTTCCCCTCTGCTAACGGCACCCCCAATTCCCCAGCCACCTCCACAAAACCCTCCAACAAGGCCCTACATTGGGAAGTCTGAGCTGCCCCAACAAACAAAAAATCATCCAGGTAATGAACAACATCAGCACAGCCCACTCGCCGCACAACTACCCACTGCAGAAAAGTACTGAACTTCTCAAAGCACACATAAGACACTGCATGGGCATGCATTTGATGAAATAATACTGCATGGGCATGCATTTGTTGAAATAATACTCTCCTGCGACCTGGAAACCCAGCAGATGAAAGGAAGATGGGTGCACCGGCATCAAGCGAAACGTGGCCTCAATGTCCACCTTTGCCATCAACGCCCCCCGCCCAGCCTTCCACACGAGCCCAACCACTTTGTCAAATGAAGCGTAACGTACCATGCAGCATTCCCGAGGAATGTGATCATTCATCGATGCCCCCTCAGGATAAGACAAATTATGAATTAACCGGAACTTACCCGGTTCTTTCTTTGGAATAATCCCCAATGGAGACACCACAAAATTCCTAAACGGAGGCTCCAAAAACGGGCCCGCTATCCTGCCCAACTTCAACTCTCCATCTAATTTTACTTTCACCATATCTGCAAAATGGCGTACCGACGGCCCATTCCTAGCAGCTGCGGCCCTGACCCCACCCTGGACTGGAATTACAAACCCGTCCCGAAACCCCCCAAGCTATACTTCCCTATCCTGTTTTTTAGAATAAAGGCGCAGCCACTCTCTCAATACTCCCACCCGTATGGGCGAGGGGGCTACGCCGAACACTGGACTCTCACTTGGCAGTCGGCAATGTGCTCCCCAAGAGTCCCTTTTTAATACATTTTGTCGCCGAGTGCCCTCCACCACAGATCGTACATGCATGCCGGAACTTGCAATCGGGGAAAGGGCAGGAGGACTTGTTGAACCTCCAACACACATCTCCTCCAACCCCCTGCTTGCTCGAGACCCCGACCCCACCTGCACGAAAGGAACGGTTATCCACAGCATTGGCTCCCACCTACCGTACTTGACCTTACTGACATTTGCGGAGGCCACAAGTTGATATCCTGGCTGCCCCAAGACAACAACTTGTTCTCCTCCATTTTATCCCGAAACTTCTTGTCGTAATTCAGCCATGACCACCATGACGCCTCAAGAATAGAGTCCGCATACGACAAAAGCATCCCATACTGTTCCGGGTACCACTGAGCCCACACACTCGCCAATCACAAAAAGGCCCTAACCCAATTTACCACTGTCCGTGCCACTTTCCAGACCCTCCCAGCCTTTTCGTCCTCTTTCCGTTTTTTCTTACTTTCCCCCGAGCACTTACGACCCTCCAACAGCCGGAAAATGTCAATATACTGCCTCTTCTGAATCCTACGCATCAACTTTTTTGGCACCCCTTCCCACAACTCCGACAACGCTGTCACCACCGCTACCCCCCACCGGAAGCACCCTTCTCTACGCTCTTCCCATCCCCAGCCGATGATCCCATAGACGAACTCGAGGATGTCGACGTGGATGATTCAGATCTGTGCCTCCGACGGCATGTATGCCTCCTCTTCCTGGTAGCCTTCCCTGACCTCTCTACGCGCTCCCCCCTCCTGACCCCACCAGCTTGCTCCATTCGCAACTCACCCATCTCCGCCGCATCCAGCGACTCCTGCACCAGCCCTGGTTGCACCTCTCGTGAACCGTCATCGACCATCCACGGCTCACCCTCTCCACATGCCACCGATACGTCGCCAGGGCCTCCACGTGCAGTCGTCGCCTGTGCTTCACCTCTCGCTGTCCTGCATTGCTGCACTCCGCCGTGAATCACTCCTGGGGATGCCATCGCCAGAACCTGTGGAGACAAAAAAGGCACAACTGCAGGGGGAACAACCACAAGCCATGCTGACTGCCATGCCCCTGACCAGTCAGCCCTGGAATGGCCCTGCCCACCCCCCATCCAATGCTCCCATCCCTGCTGTCCCATAGCCCATGGACTCCCCCAGAACATACCACCACCCCAACTCTCGCCTGAACCCCGTACCCTGCCCAATCAGCCACATTCCACGCTCCCCTACTGCCTTGGCCTGCCTCGTCCCCCCCAGCCAACACCCTGGACTCTTTTCCGCCAGCTCCTCCATCCACACTCTACTGCTCCTCAGAGCCCCCAACTCTCATACCCTCCCTAGCCCCTGCAGTTCCCCCAGCCTGTCGCCCCCGCCCTACCCCATCCCGCTGCCCCGCTCTTGGTGACCTTCCACGCCCCCTTACTGCAGGCCCAGCCAATCCAGCAGCCCCTCCCGCCGCTACACACCCTTCCCGGACGCCTGAGCCCCGTTGTCGCCCCTTGCCTCCCCCTTTTCCTGCCAGGCCCCTAGTCCTCTGCCCTGCAGCCGCATTGCCCCTTTCCGGCCCCCCTCAGATACTCCGTTTTCCGCCCGGCATCCTCCTACTTAGGTCCAACCTAACTTCCTTCTCTTTTCCCCGTATCTTTAAAATACCTTTATTTTATTTTATTATTATTATTATTTTTTTGTACTCCCCGGCTTCTTTCCAATGATCTCCTTAATTATGTGATCCTTTTTGCCTCTCTTCCCTTCCTGACTTCCCCCGCTTCATAGGCCGTCTCCCAGGACCCCCCCGATACCCACTTTGCGCTCTCCTCACCTCCACGCAAAAAAACGCCGCAACGATCGATACTTTTACAGACCCTCAGGCTACTTGTCCTGCTCTCCCTGCACAGTCGTCGATCGCTACCGCTGATTGCCGATGCTGCTTCGACCCTGCAACTCCCGACACCGATTGCTGCCTCACACCGGTCGCTGCCTGCTCTTCAGCCATGTGCTGAGCGAGCGTCCCCACCGCCGCAGCACATGGCCCTCTCCCTTCTCTGATTGGCTCTCGCCGTGCGCGACCCCGTGGCAGAGCCAATCAGTTCAAATGATGCTGCCCTCGTATCCACGCCTCCCCCCCTCCCCCCCCACCACTTCCCCCCTCCAAGGGCAGGGATCCGCACCGGGCCGCGCCACTGGTTACCGGTGGCTGCTGGGACCCTGCCCACGGCTTCAAATTCTCTGAGTGGACCTGGGACACAGGTTGGCCCCAAATGGAAGCTCAAACAAGAAAGTTTTCAAAAGGGTCTTAAATTTTGTATAGGTGAGCTTCAAATGAATGAGGAAAGGGAGACTGTTGCAGAAGGTAGGTGGCTATTAAAAAGTGCTGAGTTTCGAGTAGACTCAAATTTAGTTGGAGGGGATATACATAATCTGCCATGCAGAAAACAAAGGCAGTAAGGAGGGGCATATAAAGTAATAAGGTATGCAAGGTACTATATTTGTGTGCTGTGTTGTGAAGGGCCTTGTGAGCCAGATTGAGGAACTTGTGACAAATATTTTATAAAATGGGGAGTCAGTGGTGCTGTATGAATAAAGGGGTGAAACTGTACTGAAGTGCTTTGAATCGATTATCACTTCAGCTGAGGAAGGTAGGCCAGAATAGATAACATCAGAGTAGTTTAAATGAAATATGATTGTGCTGATGAGGATGGATGTCTGTGCGGTGGGATCTAAAATGTTGAAAACCAGCAAAAGAAGATTTAGGGGTATGTTTACTAAACCATCTTAACGTTACCGGCACTAGTTGCAGCGATAATGTGAAAGATGCCATATAAGGTGTGGGCGTTCCAGCGGCAAGGTAGCAAGAATCTGTATCGCGCAATAGTGGGTACCGTGGCACCTTAATGCATGTTAATCCTAAATTCATGCCAGCGCAGTGTTAGAAGCTATAAAGATATAGCCCCCTGGTTACTGCAATGACTGCAGAGGCAGAAGTCATGGGTTTGATCCCACAGTGGCCTTACCTAAAAAGGCTGTGTGAGCCATTACCTTTTAATTTAGATCAGTGCTGTCTGAGGCATTTCCGTTTTGTTATTTAAATCAGTGCTGCCAGCAAAAAAGACCCTCACAGTGCCGTAACCTAAGGTGCCGAATAAGGCGCCCTATAGGGTACTCCAGAGAGCACATTATAAAGTGCCCTGTCCGCCAAGGCACCTTATAATGTGCTTTATAGGGTGCCTTATAGGGCGTGTTAAAGGGTGCCCTATGAGGCACCTTAGGCTACGGCACTGTGAGGGTGCAGTTTGCTGGCAGCACTGACGTAAATTAAAAGGAAACACCTCAGACAGCCTTATTAAATAACACCACTGTGGGATCAAACCCATGGTCTCTACTGTCATTGAAGTAACCAGTGGGCTACACATCTATAGCTACTACCACACCGCTGGCTGGCTACAGAAAGACTGCAGGTCACCACACAAACTGTCTGCTGTGGTTACCAGGATAGGATAAACCCACCCATACCCATGATGCACTGCACATGCAGATCAGCAGTCTACAGCTGATCACAAGATGAGGTATGCACCCCCATAGCACCTAGGCCTGGTAGGGGGAACTGACAGTGTGTATTACTGGCACAGAGTAGCTACAGACCATGACATTGTGCGGGTCCTGTGCTCACCCTGAGGGTGAGATGGGGTGCCCAGCCCCAGGTCTGCAGTACCTGGCTTGGCTGAGATAGGTTATGCTGCAGGTCCCCATCAGTGCCAGTGTGTGCTAGGTAGTCCTTGCCAACACACCTAGGATACACATTTGTCCATCTGTATTTCCCAGTCACGTCTAGCCCTTGTGGACTATGATGCACCCAGAACAGTGCATATCTTGTGTAGGTGCCATGGTCACATGTTATAGGTGAAGGGGGGTGTTTGGACCCAACAGCAGAATATGTTACACCACCCAACCCACCCTCTGTGGCTCAGGGTGGGGGATAGGATCTCCCAGCAACAGATCCACATTCTACATCTCTGCAATGGTGGCAGTAGAGGGGACCATCCACCCCAGTCCTGCTGGGGAACAGGCACCCTACAGGGCAGTCAATGCAGATATGTACACGTCACATAAGGTCCTGGCAGACAGGCAGAACACTGGAAAAGCTCAGCTGCCCCCCACCACTATCTGACATTCACCAGCAGAGGGCACAATCAGTCACCACCAGCTGCACCCTGCAAGGTGTCCCAACCAAACACATGCTAACTGCAGACAGTCTGCTAGCTAGTAGATAGTGCATGTTCCTGGAGGAACTGTGTGCACCCAAAAATGGGATGTGAGCACACAGACCAAGCAGGTATGTCAGTGATTGGGCCCCAGAAAAGGGAACCCATAAATATCACTTGAGAGAAATACTGTATAGCACCGTGGGGGAACCTAGCCATGCCATGGCCACTGCTCAGTCAGGCTGAGAGTGACCTCCCAGCATGACATGCCGTGGCCACCCTGTCCATGCAGGTGGGGGTCGGGCACTACAATGTCCCAGCCATTGCCCTATGCTCTGTGCAGATGCATCCTGCCCAGGCCACACTGTCCAGGCTATACCCACAGTACCTTGCCCCTCATTATGCACATTGGCAGGCTAACACTGGAAACAATACTAGCACTGTGGGCTCAGTAAGGTGTAGGCAGCCACAACACACTGGATAGACATACACACACCCCCACACCTATGCCAGCTTTGTGCAACTATAGAGGTTTGTGGCAGCCCTGTCCGCCACACCAGTCCTGGGCATGGTGTGGGCATTGCCATGGTATGCAACACTGTTGGGGTCACTCCCCGGGGTGGTAAACACTGTCAGAGGCAAATACTGGAACACACTCCACAGATATCAGAAAGGTTGCTATGATGTATCTCTGACAACAAATCGTGTTTAACCTAGGATTTGTTATCTGACATTAATCATAGCAACCTTTTGATATCTGTGGAACGTGTTCCCAAGTTTAGGACGGCAGTGCTAAGGTATGCAGGTGCCAGTATTGGGAGATGCTGCTCCACGCAGGGCCCAACAGCCTGACTCTCCTTGAGGCTTTGGATAGTGGGGCCTGTGGGTGTGGGTGTCTGTGCCCCTGTTGACCGCTGCTCTAGGGCAGAGGTTCCCAACTCCGGTCCTGGTGGGCCAAACATGGTTCAGGTTTTCATGCTGTCCCTAATGAATATGCATGAGATACATTTGCATACAGTGGGGGCGGTGCATACAAATGCAGCACAGGCATATTTATTAGGGACAGCATGAAACCTGAATGGTGTTTGGCCCTCCGGGACTGCAGTTGAGAAACTCTGCTCTAGGGATTGCACATGTTTATGGTGTCTGTGCTCTGTAGGGTAAAATATAAGAGTGTATGGCGTGTTTCTTTTATCTGCAATAACAGTTCTGTTGTTCTTACCATGGTTTCGTACTGGGTAAAACATAGAGACATGGTTTGCTGGAGGCACAGCTGGGACTTGAACTTGTGACCTTCTGCCCCTGAACACACTGGCTGTCTGTACTGCACCAAACTGTTGCCACAGGGACAGATCGTTCCCTGGGGATACCATGACTGTTCGTCAGACAGACCTTGTCTGTTGCACTGCACGCCACCCACCTAAATGGAGCTTGGCTGTGGTCTGCTGTGGGCAGCTGCCACTGCCCCCTCCACCACCAGCCCCCCTCCGCCACCATGCTGACATGCCCTTGTGCCAGTAGTGCTGGTGGTGTGCAGTCCCAAGCCATCCAGTGTGCCATAGGCGGATGCCTATGGTGAATGATATGGGGTAGGGGTGCCTGAATAGACATCCATGCTTCCCCCCGGCACTGCCTGCTATTGTTATGTGCCCTTTGGGGTACTTGCTGGGTACTGTTACCTGGGACACTGTGGGATGCACACTCATGGCCATGTTTGCCCTTGATCAGTTGCTGTCTTGCTGCTTTTCCGCTTCCACATTCCTATGTGTCACCTGGGCATCTGCCTAGCCCACCCTGTGCCCAAGCTTCCACACTGCATGTCCCACCTGCAGCCCCCTGTACCCCATTTGCAGCCTCACCGTAGTGCCCTCTCGTACTTGGGCACTGTGATGTTGCTGCACATGTATCACTACTATCACGTTTTTTTTTTGTTTCCCTGTCTTTGCTGCACATTGCTGACTGAAATGGTCTCTCTCCCCTGCAAATGTGCCTCTAGCGCGAGGTTTTCACTGGCGCTACTGTTCAGAGCTTCATTTCATGGTGCTAGTGTGCATGGAGCCTCTCCCCACCCACTCTCCGCCCATTGACCCCTTCCCTCTGCTCCTGGGGAGCCTTACTCCGCCCTCTGGGAAGCCTTACTCCACCCTCTGTGCACCTTACTGCCGCAGGATATGTTATCGCACGATACGTGACGTTCTCGCATGGTAATGCGCCATTATCGCGCAATAACATCACATATCATGCGATAACATCACAGCTGCTACGTTTGCGCCATTTAGTAAACATACCCCTTAGTTAACTGATTTGTGAGGAAAAATAAAGTAAGGAGTCAATAAGAATACACAGATATCTGAAGACAGGTTGGAGAGATACTGTATTGGAATGAAATTGAGAAGGGGTTCATCTAAGGTGCTAGATCCTTCCCTTCCCATTCCAACTCCCACATAACTGTGTTGAATCTTGTATATAAACTAGATTCCCCAATTAAGGAACTAGATTAAATATTTTTATTTTTGGGTAGGCAATTTAGGGAGTTAAGAAAATATGCCAAATTTAAGTTCTCTGTGGAAATAAATAAATTATTAATAATATTTTAAGAAATAATTGAGGTAATTCTACAAAGGGAACACACTATACTGCTCTCTCTAGACAAATAAGCACATTTTGTAGTCTGAAGATATAAGGTACTGTAAAATACTACAGATCCCAGTAATAGGTATGCAAACAAGTAGAGCTACTTGTTTTAGTTTTCACATAAAAAGTTTTGGTTTTCACAAAAAAAAGACAGGACAGTTGAAAATTGGGTAAAGACTTTGGAAGATATTTTTTTCTCATTTGTTCACAACAGATACCGAAGCTCCAACAGCAAAAATATGGCTGGAAAACACCACAGGCCAAAGTTGTCACCCTGCTATATTTCTACATCAATCCAGACAAACAGTCAGAATCAGGGTGTGGAACTGCTTCAGTGTGCTAGATGCTTGAATCCCTCAGGAAACAAGTTAAGGAACTGAGAAAGGAAGCGGCAAGGCTAAGAAACATCCATGCCAGTCAGAGTCCATTGCTGAAATGCTTCTAGAAGCATCTAAAATTTCCTGCAGAAGGGAAGATGAAACTGTATGAAAAGATGACATCTGGACATAGATCACAAGAGCCTGAAGACTTGACACCCTGATTTCTCCTTCCCTTGAACTGAAGAATCAGTATTCAGCCCTGGAAGTGGAAGAGGGAACATCATCCCAGGAACAGGAGGTATCAGAGCTCAAAATCCCCAAAGCTATAGCATCAGCAACCGCAAGAAAATGAGGAGTAGTAGTGTCTATTAACAACTTTCTGAGGATACAGATATGTCCATCTGTCATCCAGACATAATGTCCTAGGAGATATGTTGTCTCCCTAGTGCCTAGATCCAAAATGTTATAGAAAATTTGCCAAGACTCCACAAACTGATCATCTATGGTGGCACAAATGATACTATTAGGTTCTCACCTACACGTACCAATAGGGGCTTTCTGGCTATGGGAGAGTAGGTGAAGCAGCTAGGTGCACAGGTGGTGTGTCTCCTCAATGCTCACTTTCAAGGATCAGGACCAAGGCCAAGAGGCTCACATCTTGGAGATGAATGCCTGGCTGTGAAGAAGATGTCATTGACCATGGCATGGTTTCCAAGGGCTATTGAGCAGAGATGGCATCTAGCTATTGAATAAGGGCAAAAGTGTCTTCTGCAGCAGACTAGCTAATCTACTGAGGAGAGTTTTATAATAGTATCATTGAGGATGGGTGAACAAAATCCCCAGGTAATTAGAAGCCCTTAGGTAAATAAAGCATTAAAAATATTGTAGGGAAAACAGGCAATATCTGGAGAGCTGTGCATACTAATGCCTATAGTATACAAAATAAAGTTCCAGATTTAGAAGCTGTAATGAAAGAGGCAGACTTGGATACAATGGCAGTCATGGAGATATAGTACAACAAAAACAATGACTGGAATGTAGTTATATCCAGCTATAATTTATTCAGGAAAAAATGCTGGGAAGAAAGAGAGGAGGAGTGGCACTACATGTAAAAAACAATATTAAAGCCACAGAACTGCAGGGATTACAAGGGAAGGAGGAAGAACTCTGGGTTAGTCTAGAAGGAGGGAATAGAAAGTCTCTTTACATTGGTATGACAAATAGACATAGACAGAGATTTAACTGAAGACATTCACAATATTTCTATGAAAGGGGAAATACTATTGGTAGGAGATTTCAATTTGATATTGATAGGGATATCCCTGCTGCATGCCATTTAGAGTAGGGAGATGCTAGATTCTCTATAGAGAGAATTGTTTTTGAACCCACATAAAAGGGGACCGTGTTGAATCTAGTACTTACAAATAAACAGGAAGTCGCTCTCTGCCAGTTAAAAGAAAGCTCTGCCACAAGGCGGTATAGGATGAAGGTGAAAGGGAATACATTCAGGAGTTATCTGAGGAAATATTTCTTTACAAAAAGGGTAGTAGACGCATGGAACAGCCTCCCAGTGGATGTGGTAGAGATGATAACCGTATCTGAATTCAAGAAAGTATGGGACAAGTACAGAGGATCTCTGAGGGAGAGGAAGAGATTGTAAATACAGTAGTTCTTATGGATTGGCAAAATGGACAGTCCAGCTGGTCTTTTGTAATGTGTGCCTTCAAGTCAATGCTGATTTCTGGTGACCTAGGTGCTTCTGTATTTTCTTGGCAGTATGAGCAAGAGTAGATTTGTCAGGCCTTTCTTATGAGGCAATGGAGGGTTAAATGATTTGACTAAAGCCACAAGGAAGTCTACCTAGAATTGAACTGTGGTCTCTTGATTACCAAGCCAGTGCTCTAACCACTAGGCTACTCCTTCACTCATGTGAATAGGTAGTCTCTGCTGTCATTGTCTATATTTCTCTGCTTCTATGATATCCATGTGCATATACGTTCTCAGTTTTATGCGCTTTCAGAGCGTATGGTAATGTACCATTTCTGTTGTCACAAATAACCCACTAAAATATTAATGTAAAAGTCTGGACTTTTTTGATGCTTGCATTATCTCTTGGGAATTTCCTTGCTGAGGACATTAGGCAAAAGTTGAATTTTCTGGCTTTTAGGAGGTAAGTTAAGGGGTATATTTACTAAAGGTCAATGCACATTAAGTAAGCTTAACACACGTTAAGTGCTGCAATGGCCCATAGAAATGAATGGGCAGTGGAAGCACTTAACGCACGTTAACTGCTCTTAATGCACGTTAACCTTTAGTAAACATACCCCCTAAGAATTAGTTGTCACTATTTCATGAGGCTGCCACCACATAATCATAAACACATGACTTATTTGCTGATCTTTATGTGGAGTTTCAGCAGCACTAACCATTTAAGTCAGACGACTAAGATGTCCTAAACTTCAATGAACAGGTTATCAATTTAGGTTAGGAGAACTACAGTAGTAGTGCTATCTTATTTGAACAAATTCATTAAAAAGTTGTTATATCCGCATAACATCTAGCCTAATCTCCTGGCCCTCCTCATTCAAAAAGAAAAACCTTTGGCCAAATATCGAGTTGATTGGCCAAAGTTTCTGCATTCCCTGGCCTCACATTTTCTGCATAAATGGTTTATTTGGTTAAATATACTGTAAATCCCTTATTCTCTTCTTTAATGCTCTTATTGTTTTTAATAATTTCCCATAATAAATTATAACTTCCTGATCTCCAATTTGTCTAGTTTGTCTGTCTTGAATAGATTGTAAGCTCTGTCAAGCAGGGAATGTCTCTTACACGAATGTGTATGGAGCTGCATATGTCTAGTAGCACTTTAGAATTATAGGTAGTAGTAGTAAGTTATTTTGAAAATTTACCTCTTGGTTATTTCTTCCAGAATAAATCTGGAATGTCAAGTCTGGGAGAGAAGGGGGAAGTAAAATCTGCATTTGAACTGTTCCTTCCATCCTTGGATATATTGGGAGGAGGTGACAGTTTTGGTGAGTTATAATGAATTATAGGGCCCTTTTACTATGCAGTGGTAAGCAGTTAGCATAGAGCTAATATGTCCTAGGCAAGTGTGAACAGCACGCTCTAAAACCAGCACTGCCTGCACTTGACGAAAGTGGGAGGGATTGGGGCAGGATCAGGGCTCAAAGGGGAAGTGTCAGCTAGTGACAGCTAATGCACATCACAATGCCATGTACTAGATGTCGCAACTGACGAAAGTGCGACTGCAATTATCCACCCAAAAAGGTGGCACTAAATACAGCCATGGCACAGCCAAGGAGTAGTGCAGCTGCAGCCGGTACCCCACTGCTGATCACAGCTGCAGCCGGTGCCCCTCTGCCGATCACCCCACCCCCCCAATGATCAACCAACAATAAACCCTCCCTCAACGCATCCCCCATGGTAACTTCTTCCCCCTGACATCTCCCTTCCCCAATTAAGACCTCTTTTCAGGACCACCATGGCTGAAAAGCTTTCCCACTATGAATGCCGTGCAAAGGGGCCCAGCAACTTCAGGGAATAAACCACTCCTTCAAACCCCTCCCACCCCCTTTACCCCCACCTGGCACTTATCAGGTGCCCAAATGGATCATCCCTGGTGGTCAAGGGGTGATCAAGGCAGGAGTGGGCCCCCTCTGTTCCTACTCTGGCTCTTTCAGTCTTCAAAATGGTACCGGGGTCACGTCATGCTAGTCTCATGATCCCTAGTGATGATGCTGTGAGACTGGCGCAGGGTTATTCTGGTGCTATTCTGAAGACTGTTGGGGCTGAGGCAGGGAGTGGAGGGTAACTGCTCCTGCCCCAATCATCCCTAGACCACCAGAGATGACTCAGTTCGGCACCAGGTAAGTGCCAGGTGGGGGGGGGGGGGGGTAGGTTTCAGAGTGTTTGGGAGGAGGAGGACATGCATTCCCAGCAGTTGGTGGGCCCCTTTGCAGGGCCTCTAAGGCCAAAAGCTTTGCAGCCATGTTGATCCTGAAAAGGGGTCCCAATCGGGGAAGGGAGATGTCAGGAGTGTGGAAGTATTTACCAGGGATGATGTGTTTCAGGAGGGTTAATCGGGGGTGAGAGAGGCTGATCGTATCAGTCTCTGTGTTCCTTGCCTTGGCAGGGACTATGTGTGCTCCTGCACTCCCTGCCAGGTCAGGCTTCATGGCCCCCACTATTTGGCAGCCCTGTGCACTAAATGCAGGGAACACCCCCCTGAATTTACCACACAGGCTTTGCCCCCACCGTGCAGTGTTTTCTGAAAAACACCTGCGGTAGATGTAAAGGCCTACCACACTTTAGTAAAAGACCTCATATATTTTGACTAATTCTTGGTGGCCCAAAATTCAATTATCTATAGTTGTTAATATTTTCTCTTGGTTTCTGTTGTTTTAAGGAATTTATGTTCCCTGTATTTTGCATTTTTCAGTGCAATGTGTGCCTTTGAGTCAGTTCTGACTCCTGGTGACCCAGCAGCTCCTGGGTTTTCTTGGCAGTGTGACCAGAAGTAGGTTGCCAGGTCTTTCTTCCAAGGGAATGGAGAGTTAAGCGACTTGCCCAAGGCCACAAGTAGTGCTTTTAGTAGTAGTGTTACTTATTTGTGTTATTTCTGCTGCTTTCTGTTTATTATTGTAACTGCTTTTGCTGCCTTGTTTTAAACATAGGTAAGTAGTCTAGAAGACGAATATTTTTTCCCAGTACTATGAAGGTTAGAAGTATTTCTAGGTACACTCATTTGAACAGGATTTTATATTAGTTTATAGAGTTAAACTTATGCATTCACTTTTGGTTCATTATCAATACTCTGTTTAGTTTACCTCTAACAAGATATGGTTATGCTGTACTTTACTATGATAAATTGCTTATTCTGTATGGCTTTTGCCATGTCTGTATGGATGCAAGTCGAAGCTACAACAAGGATATTAATCCCATCTTACTTGAATGATTAGAACCAAATATAAAAATGTAAAATGAAGTTCACTCTGGCAGTATTATTTATTTAGTTATGAAAAGGCAAACATGTGACTGGGTTTGTTTGGTGGGTTGCAATGGTAGAATCAATCAGCAACTGGGTCACTCTAGAAGTGTTACCACTAGAAGTAATAGCAGAAACACAGGTGCTTCCATAGCTCTGTCTGGCTGTCTGATAGATTAGAAAGGGCACCTAGAAAGCTTGCAAATAATGGTAACTATTTAGATCAGACTGGCATGACAGAATTAAAAAAGCACTCGTGTCTGGCAGACTGCAAGTAATATAATAACTAGAAGTCCTAATGAAATGCAGACACTGACATAGCTAGGTCTGTCTGGCAGGCTATGGGGGTAATTTTAGAAGTCCTATTCATGCTATGGACATCTAAAAATGGGTACACAGACATCCAAATCATGGAGACATCCCCGGAGTAATTTTGCAAAATGGCTCCAGAAGCATCCCTGGTATGGGGATATCCATCTAGGATGGGAACATGGTGTGGGCCATTTCCGGGACGTTCCTCTGAATTTAGACATGGGGGCCCAATTTCAGAAATGCTGGATATGTCTCCATCCTCATACAAGTCTATACTTTTGCCCCAGGCTATGAATAGGCATCAGCAAAATGTTTGTTCTGCCAGCAAAATATCCGAAGGATGTACAGAAAATAGTACTCTAGTTGCCCCAGTACTGTCCACAACCATAAAGAGAGATGCTAGGAAATGAGGAAGCATGTTTTGAGATTTTCAGGTTAATGAATGTCCTTGCCAGCAGAATGGCAGGCTGTGACATGTCCCCTGTCTAAAATACCATTGCAGGGGTGTCCATGTAGAGATCTCCGATGATGGGCGAATCATTTTTGAAATTGTGCCTGAACTTACATGTGCCCCTTCTTCTTGGGGCATTTTGGCCTGGACATCCAGGATGAACCTAGAGATAATTTCTAAAATGTCCCTTCATATAAGTATCTTAGGAAAATAATTATCCACATAATGGTCACACTAGCATTTCTGGCTATTTAGGTAATTATAAAGCTTTGTGGTAAGGCATGGGAAAAGTGGGTGATGGAAGAAATTAAGTGGGTACTGAATGTTTTTCTATGAAAGATGGTCAAGTACAACAGAGAAAGACAAAATGGCTGTCCTGGATAAGGATAAATCTTACAGCTAATCACAATCTATGGCTATCAATTAGGGTATACCCCTGCCATAAGCCATTATTAAATAGGACCCAGGAAATCCACTGCTTACCCCAGGAAGAGCGTTATGGAACCTTTGTGCCTTTTTGGGAACCTGCCAGGTACTTCTGAACTGGATTGGCCACTGTTGGAAACAGGATACTAGGCTTGATGGACCTTGGTCTGACCCAGTATGGCATTTCTTATGTTCTTATATTCTTATGAATAATCAAGAGAGGCTACTATCTTTATTTGAGTTCAGTTTGGAGGGGGAAATAATCAATGGGAGATTAAGATGGATTAACCTCATAACCCTTCTTGTAAAGGGCTGGCCCAAATGAGCACTTTTTGAAAACTTATACATGCGAGACAGCAGCTGTAAATCCCAACATGAACAATTTTAGTCATATATATTCATTCTCTAGATGAACTAGGGAACATTAAATGTAGAGTTTTGACCAGTCCAGGCCACACCCTAACAATACCTGACATGCCCCCTTGCAGTATGGTCCAACCTACAAACCCATGACCTCTGCTTCCAGTCAGTGAAGTAACCAGTGGACTACATCTCTATAGCTACTAACAAACCACTGGCTGGCTACAGAAGGACTGCAGGTCACCACACAAACTGTCTGCTGTGGTTACCAGGATAGGGATAACCCACCCATACCCATGATGCACTGCACATGCCGATCCACATGTAAATTTAGCTCTTTCTAAACATGGATGTCATTTCAACATGCAAATGTTGGATTTTTCACATAGAGATTGTGAGCATTTCCAGGCCTACTGTCTGTCTGCCTTTGCCTTATGGATGCATACAGATCTGCATTGACTGCGCTGTATGGTACCTGTTCCCCAGCAGGACTAGGGTTAATGGTCCCCTCTACTGCCACCATTGCAGGGATGTAGAATGTGGATCTGTTGGTGGGAGATCCTGTCCCCCACCCTGAGCCCCAGAGGGCAGGTTGTGTGGTGCTACATGATCCACCTATGGGTCCAAACACCCCCCCTCCTTCACTTAAATCATGTGACCATAGCACCCACACAGGATATGCACTATTCTGGGTGCATCATAGTCCACAAGGGCTAGATGTGACTGGGAAATACAGATGGACACAGGTGTATCCTAGGTGTGTCTGAAAGGACTACCTATCATACACTGGCACTGATGGCGACCTGCAGCATAGCCTATCTCAGCTAAGCCAGGTGCTGCGGACCTGGTGCTGGGCGCCCCACCTCACCCTCAGGGTGAGCACAGTACCCCCACAATGTGTCGGTCTGTAGCTACTCTGTGCCAGTAACACACACGGTCAGTTCCCCCTACCAGGCCGAGGTGCTGTGCGGGTGCATACCCCATCTTGTGATCATCTGTAGACTGCTGATCAGCATGTGCAGTGCATGATGGGTATGGGTGGGTTAACCCTATCCTGGTAACAACAGCAGACAGTTTGTGTGGTGACCTGCAGTCCTTCTGTAGCTAGCCAGGGGTTTGTTAGCAGCCGTAAAGATGTAGTCTACTGGTTACTTCACTGACTGTGAAGGGAGAGGTCATGGGTTTGATCCCACAGTGGTGTTATTTGATAGGGCTGTCTGAGGCATTTCCTTTTTTAATTTAAATTAGTGCTGCCAGCAAAAACACCCTCACAGTGCTGTAACCTTAAAATGCCTCATAAGGCGCCCTGTAAAGCGCCCTATAAGGCGCCCTATAGGGAACATTATAAGGTGCCTTAGCGGACAGTGCACTTTATAATGTGCCCTCTGGAGTGCCTTATAGGGCGCCTTATGCAGCACCTTAGGTTACAGCACTATGAGGGTGTGTTTGCTGGTAGCACTAATTTAAATTAAAAATGAAAATGCTTCAGACAGCACCAATTTATAGTAGAGGGCAATGCCTCAGACAGCCTTCCTCATTAAGCCCACTGGGGGATCAAACTCATGACCCCTGTTTCATAAGTCAATGCATTAACCATTGTACTACACCTCTATTGCTGTGCTTCTAGGTCAGCACGTCTAATTAAGGCTAACGCGCATTAATGTGCCAGGGCTCCCTCTATCGCATGATAACGGACTTTATCGCGCGATAACCCAAAATGCTACCTTAAGACTGGAATGCCCACTACCTTATATGGCATTCGTCACAGTAAGACTGCAACTAACGCCGGTAACATTAAGACGGTTTAGTAAACATACCCCTTAGTATATAATTCCCTCAAGTCCATCTGCAATGGCACTGATAAATGTATTAGGGTTAAAAAGGTCTTATCACCAAACATCAAGGTAACCCATTGGTCACTTAGCATTCACCTTAGTGAATTAGATTGTCCATCCCTCTTTGAGTTCTGCAGCTGATTCAGTTCCTCACCCAGTTAGTAACTCTATGATCATTAATACTAATTAGTATATCAGTCTGTCATGTGGAAAAGTGTCAAAAGTTTAAATAGTCAATATACACTGCTCTTCTCATCAGTACTATTTATTACTTTGAAGAGTTCAATCAAGCTGCGGTGTTTGGTTGGGGATTTTTTTAAAGAAAATCTCTCTCCTACAGGTTGACATTTAAAAGCATTTTTGCAGGAGGCACTAGTGCACTGAACAGAGATGACTACTTAATCCTTTTGTTGGCTCACCCTGCCTAATAAATCCCCTTTTTTAAGTTATGCTGCTGGGAAATAGTCACTTGCTGTGCATACTGTATCCTGATTTATTAAAGATATTGCTTTCCTTAATGTGAGAATACTGTGCATTGGGAATACATGCCTTAAGATTGGGAAGGCACGTCGTGTGACAATTGATGGAGGAGATGAACCCAGAAAGGACTGCCTGTGGTAAACTTCAATGTATTGGATAAGCAGCTTGGAATCTGTGTACTCATTTGGGAACCTGACAGGTATTTGTGATCTGAATTATGCACTGTAGGAAACAGGAAAATGGGACTGACGGACCTTGGTCTGACCCAGTATGGCATATCTTATGTTCATGTGATATTCAAATCAGTGAAACAACAATCGGGGCTCAGCAAGTAACTTGAAAAGAGGAGCATGTGGGATCAGCAGCCTTTCCACCACCAACTCTCCTGTACCTCCAGCAGCACCAGATTCCACATCGGAAGCATAAGTGGGAGCCGCTGCTCTTCCCACTCCAACCACCAAGGCCCAAAAGGGGCTCAGCAAGTAACTTGAAAAGAGGAGCATGCACAGGTATGCCCGCGCCTGGTGGGCCCGCACCTGAGGCCCTCATCAGAAGGTCCTTTGGCTTGGCCCTTAGGCATGGCTTGAAGGCAAAGAAAGGACGCTAAATCACCAAAATGTATGTACAACCTAACCATTATTAATTGTCTTCCAGGTCTGCTATAACATATAGCTTAGCCATGAATGTTTCAGAATAATGCTTGTTTATGCGCTGCTACGTCAGAATCTAGGCCAATCCTAGACAAGCTTCTATACCACGATCGACGTGTTGATCTTAAAAACTGGATTACTTCATTCTACTTACAGTCTTTCAGTGTATTTTCAAAGTGTCTCACTGTAATATCTACTGTTTATAGCCTATTTTAAATCAACCATAGACAACCATGGAATTATCAAAAGTGTTGATAAGTCTATACTATTGTTTGCTATTGTATACCCAAACTACATTGACATACTCCCAAGCCTCTCCCCTATTAACCACATTACCCACCCCTGTCTCTATCCAATACCCCATACAAACCTTCACATTATACCACAGAGCTATTCAGTATACCATATTCCACCCAAAACAGAAGAAACTCCAATCCAGACTAATCCAAATAAACACAAAACCAAATTTAACAGCACACAGCACCCTAACAATAACACCTCTAAATTGTATGCTAAAATCAACGGCAGGTCAATCAGAAATAAACTTCCTATCATACAAGACCTAATTAACGATGAAAGGCCGGATATATTATGCATCACAGAAACCTGGCTAACAGACACTGACACAGTTCTCCTTAATCAACCAAGGATGCAGGATTAAAACCTATTTAACTGCCTCAGAGACAAAAAGAGATGCGGAGGAGTAATGATAATTGCAAAAGATGCCTTAAAATTATCCACCATCACCTGTAACACACACAAAGAATTAGATATACTCAAAATAGAGAACAGAATGCTAACAGTTTGCCTCATATATAGATCTCCCTGATCTGATAATGATATGATGATGTATGATAATATGATGTATGATAATATGATGTATTAGCAACGGTGTTAGAAACAGTATGTACAGTACATCACCAATAAGAAAACCTCAAATTATACTAGGTGACATCAACTTAGCATCTTTCCAGACCCACATACAAACTCATTCATTGAAGCAATGAAACAGATGGGATATCAACAAATAATACACAGCTCCACCCACAATAAAGGAAATATACTAGACATGGTGTTCCTCCATAAGCTGACACCTGCCTCCATAGATACCACCAACATAACACAGGTCCCTTGGTAAGATCACTTTATGATCCAATTTACATTCAACATACCGTTACACTTCACTACTCAAGCATCTCTATCGAACCCTACGAACACCCAACGAACAACTAGATTTAAACCCTTTGATAAAGACACACTATTAAAGGCAATCAACACTCATGTCAGTACATCACAAACTGACCTCGACGAGCTCATAAATCAATGAAACCTAGGAATAGAAGCAGTCACAAAACCAACACCCAAAAAACAAACCCACACACACAAACAATCTGAGGGATGGTACACTCCAGACATAGCTAGGATAAAAAAAGATCTCAGAAAATCAGTCCATAAATGGAGATCCAAAAAGACCACAGATAATAAAGCACATTACTTGTCAATGCTCACACTCTACAAAGAGGCAATAAACACAGCAAAAAATAAATTTCATTACAAAATATTAAATAATGCCATAAATCGCCCAAGGGAGCTTTTTGAGCTGATAAAATCGATTACCAAGCCCCCACAAAATAGTAATTTAAAAACTCCAATCCAGCCACAGACCCTAGCCGACCTCTATGCCAGCAAACTAAACCCCAAAGACAGATCTAGCCCTCTCCCAACACCATCAGCCATGGCTACTTCAAAAAACTGGCAGACATTTCACACCATAGACCCAAGACAAATCTTGGACATAACCTCAAACTTAAACACAACCACATCCCCACTAGATCCTTGTCCAGTCTCATGGATCAAAGCACTGAAAGCAGAAATGGCCCCTTTCCTTCTAAACATAGTAAATCAATCCCTCCAACAAGGAATCATGCCGAGCAACCTCAAAAGATCCATAATCTGACTCATTTTAAAAAACAAAAACCTAAACAAAGATGACCCTTCTGCAAATAGACCAATTTCAAGAGTCCCTTTTGTAACTAAAACCATTGAGAAAACAGTTCAACGTCAGCTCCAAGATTTCATAGATTCAACAGATGCCCTAGATCAGGGGTGGACAATTGTTTTGGCTCGGGGGCCACTTTGAGGGGCCGTGGTTAGAGGAGGGCCGCACCTTCTAAAACTGATCGTATTCATTAGTTAACATTACATTTCATTTAATGCAAAGTGTAAATTGCGTAATAATAATAAATAAATAAATAGAGATTGTAAAGGAACTCTGACAAAAAGGAGCAAACAGATATCTATATACAAAAATATTTTAAGATCACGTTTCAGCTCTCTTCCAGCCACCCCCTTCCCCCTTTCAGCTCTATTCCAGCCACCTCCTTCACCCTGTCAGTTCCTTCCTGCCACCTCCTTCCCCCCTCTTTCAGCTCTCTTCCAGCTCTCACCTTCCACCTGTCAGTTCCTTCTGTCACCTCTTTCCCCTTGCAGCCGCTGCTGCTGCTTCACCCCCCCCCCCTTAGTGCTGCTTCACCCCTTAGTGCTGTTTCACCCCAACCCTTGGTGCTGCTTCACCCCTTTGTGCTGCTCCACACCCCCCCCCCCTTAGTGCTGCTTCCCCCCCTTAGTGCTGCTTCCCTTGTGCTGCTTCACCCCCCCTTAATGCTGCTTCACCCCTTAGTGCTGCTTCACCCCCCTTAGTGCTGCTTCATCCCCCCTCCCCTTAATGCTGCTTCATCCCCCCCTTAGTGCTGCTTCATCCCCCCCCCCTTAGTGCTGCTTCACACCCTCTCCCCTTAGTACTGCTTCAAAGTTCACCCCCGTGCAGCCGCTGCTTCTGCTTTTTACAGAGCAGCAGCTTAATTTGAAAAGGAAAAGAAACCTGTGAGGAGCCCTCCGGTCAGCACCCGAGGAAGTGATGCCAGAGGGGGCGGGCTTCTCACAGGTTTCTTTTCCTTTTCAAATTAACTTTATTGCAGCCGCTGCTCTCTGAAAAGCAGAAGCAGAGGCTGCATGGAGGATCGATTGGGGATTGAGTTTGCATTCGCGCCACGGACTGCGGGAGAAAAGCCATTTTTTTGCTGTGGCCGCTCCCGATCTCGCAGCCAGAGCAAAAAACAGGTTTTTCAAGGGCCGGTTTTATATCTGTGCCGCGGGCCGCAGAAAACTCTGTGGTGGGCCACATGCGACCCGCAGGCCGTAAATTGCTCACACCTGCCATAGATGAACAACAATATGGATTTTGCCCTTTCCATGGAGTTGAAACCCTCCTCCTACAGTAGTTCTATTTGACCTGGAAAACACCAAAAAAGCGTTCATCCTCATCTTCCTCAATATAACCGCAGCATTTGACAATGTAAATCACGAGACTCTCATATCAAGATTCAATATGGAGTCTTGACATGGAGTGGAGGAGTGGCCTAGTGGTTGGGACAAGGTAATTCAGGCCAGAAGGTCAGGGGTTCCAATCCCACTAGAGGACAGCAACCTTGGGCCGGAAGGGCTGGGGTTTCTAGTCCCACTGGTGCTCCTTGTGGTCTTGGGCAAGCCACTTAACCCTCCATAGCCCATGTTCCCTGTAAAATAGTTATCTCCAAGTTATAATGCCATGTTCAATGTAATTTCAGTTTGTTCACTGTAAACCAGACTGATGCAGAATAGCATGGTATATAAGAGAATGTAAATAAAATAAAAATAAATATCATAGGCATAAAAGGAAACACCCTTAAATGGTTTGCATCATGCATAACTAACCATGTACAACAGGTCAAAATCAAACAAAAAATGTCAAACACATTCCCCCAAACCCAAGGAATACCCCAAGGGCATTGTTTAATGTATACATAAAGCCAATTTGTGCAATATTCAAAAAACACAAAATACATTTTCACATATATGCTGACGACATTATGTTGTACATTCATCTAGACATATGTAACCCGATTTATGATTCACTAGCAGCCTGCCTGGAAGAAACCCAAGCCTGGCTTCATGAAAACAATATGAGCAGCAATCTCAAGAAAACCGATATAATGTTCATTTAAATAAAAACCAAATTCAACCCCCCTCCAACAATCCACCTGAAAAACAATCAATTCAAAGTCAAACAGGAAACAAAATATCTAGGGGTCACTCAATAAAACCCTTAGCATGGAGCCCCACCTAAGGATTTTAAAAAACATATTCTATAAGCTAATAATTTTACAACCGCTACGAAACCTCATTGACCTGTCTGATTTCAGAACTGTAGTACAAGCGCTTATAATTCCACACTTGGCTACTGCAATGGCCTCCTACAAGGAATTCTGAAAAAAACCCAACCCACTAGACATACTTCAATTGGCTCAAAATGTCACAACAAGAATCATAATGAAAGCACGTCTTTCAGACCATATAACGCCCATCCTAATCAGGCTCCATTGGCTCCCAATTTCAGCCAGAGTTCGATACAAGATAATAATGATGACTTTCAAACTAATACATGACATAGCCCCCTCCTACCTTTCCACACTCATCAAAGTACAACCCCCTAATAGAAGCAGAAGAACTCCCAACCAAAATATACTAAAAGTGCCACACTCTATATGCATTACCAAACAATCTACGAGCATCATACAATGGAATAATCTACCGGACACATTAAGGGTAAAATAGGACCTTCAATCATTTCACAAAGAGTTAAAATCTCACCTATTTAGAGAGCATTACACCAATACCTAGAGCAGTATAGCTCATTATACCACCTACCCCCCTCCTCCTCATCCCCTTCGATTAATGCTCACCCATGCACCCCCCCCCCATCTTCTCCTCACTGAAACTAAACTTATATTGTAGTGATGTAATTCCTGATCTGTTACCATTAAGAAGTACACCAATCCCACTCACCTGTAAATTTTCTCTGTAAATATTTAAAAGTGATCCATCCCAGTACCACTCTGTGTAAATAGTTTGAAGCGACACCTCAATTACCTTGTTCCATGTATAAAGTTCTTAAACAATGTTCCATGTAATCGTTCTAGTTTAAATTGTTATGATGTAAGCCGCCCCTGATCTCTGGAAGGGGCGGTATAAAAATATGCACAAATAAATAAATAAAAATAAACAAAAGCTATCTATTTTTCAGTATCCCTCTGTGTCCCCTTTGTCAGTGTGTACTAGACTTTAAATTCAAGTGCTATTTATCCAATGGTACTGTGTGCAAGTGGTTTCGTGTTGGTGTAGTAGGTTATTTAACCGGCCTGACTCAGATGCTGCTGCCGAAGCCCCTTTGTCAAGTTCAACACACTTTGAGACTGAAAAACTATTGGTGATTGTGCACCTCACCTGTGGTTACCAACTGGCTCCAGATGCACCCAACAGGCTTGATCCATTGCTGGGTTTGCCCCACTGCATGCAGGGACTTGTAGTCTTACTTTTCTTATGGAGTGCTATAGCGAAATCAGAACTACATATGCCCTCAGCAATGGGGTAAACCCAGGACTGTACCAAGCTTGTTGGACACATCTGGAGCCTCCCCCCCCCCCCCCCAATATTAAAAGGGGAAAAAAACAAAAGAAAGAAAAAGTAAAAATAGGAAGAGAGAAAAAGGGGATAAAGAAAAAAAAACAGGGGTCTCTACTGTAGGATACAGTTGACGGTACAACGAGATGAATAGCACTATTATCCTATAATTCAATTGCTTTGATAGGGCACAGAAAGTGCATTTGGAATAATTTGCTACTTAGGGTGAATGAATAAGTCCTCAGAAGGGTGAATGAATATGTCCTCAGAGAATTTTTCTGGTATCCTATGCTGCAACCATTAGTGTTTGGTTTAATATAACTGTCCAAAATCTAATCCAAATTTTTTTTATATGGAAGCCAAATTTGGTTATGTGAAGATCTTAGGAAAGTTCAGCAGGACCCCTGTGAAATCTTCAGAAGATTGGTTAAAATCCCAGAAACTGAAACTATGACAGAGGCTTCTACCAGCAATGATTCTCCAATTATCGAGGTGCACTTTTAAGAACTGCTGAATCAGAACAAGCTTATAAGAACTGACATCACCACAGCCGTTGCAGGCTACACTCTTGAGATAAAATCCACAGATGAATGAATAACACAAAATGAAATCAATATCAGAGAGCAAATAGATGCTGTCACTCTGCTTCAAAGTAAACTTAACAAAGTGAAACAATTAAGCAGAGAGACAAGGGACAAGCAAGACAATATGGAAAATATATAGCGGAGATCCAATATTTGTATGGCAGGCATCCCTGAACAGGAGTCTCTGCAGATGTATTTTAAGATAGTTCGAGAAATTTACAATTTGCGTATTCTGTAAAATAAAGGGAAAAAAGTCTAGCTAGACTGAGCCCATAGTGTATCATAACACACTTACATAGGAAATATTAAATCATCTCCAATAGTGACATGTTTCCATTACTATGAAGAGAAGCACAAGCTAATGTCTCACATCTGGCAGATGAATTCAATCAGATTTAAAGGAATATAAATACAAATATTTGCAGATGTTTCTCAATATACTTTACAAAAAGGACAAGTTTTTGCCCACTTACTCAGATCTTGCGTGACAGAGGAATTAGATACAGATGGAGATTTCCATTTGCGCTTATGTTGTAGTATCAAGGACATATGCATCAAATATCAGATCTAAAGGGATGTTTGGAATGGATGACGAGAATGAATGACAAAAATACCACTGATCCACCTGGTAAAATAGCCAGAAAGACTGAGTGGAGGTTGAGCAACCTCAAGTGAAAGAAAATATCTAATGGTATACGTCTTTCCCACGAATTCTCTTCAGATACTGCACAGCAAGAGATGGAGACAACAATCCCAAACTAGTTTGATTATCGGGGTGGATTCCAAGCTTTTATAAACACAGATGCTTAGTTAGTTTACTGTTAATTTGAAGATTTGCACAAAAACGGCTGACAAAAGTATCACATAAGGGTGATTGAATGCAAAGGGGAAGGCTGCTGCGTAAGGTGATAGGACTAGCTGCAATAAAGACTTGCTATTTTCTCTTCTTCCTTTGGCTTGTTGGAATTTACTTTAGTTCTCTTTTTTATTTCTCAAGGGAAGGAGAGGAGGCTGATTAGTCGGTTGCTTGGTGTTATAGGGATTTGTTTGGCACCAGGTGAGAGGATAGGCTCCTTTTCTGCTCTATAAGGGCTGGTTGTTATAAGCTGGGTGGCGAGAATATGTTCGAGGAAGGATGAGTGTGTGTGTGTGTGTGCGTGCGTGCGCATTATTTATTCTTTCTTCTTGTAACATGTTTCTGTTATCAGCTATCAGCTTTAATTGGTGGATATGTGCCATGGATGTTCCCAGTCATACTTCTTTTTTGGTTATTTGTTAATAAAAAATGCTGGTATCAGAATGGTAGGGTGGGTGGGAGGGTAGGATTTAAGATTTAATATTAGTTGAATGCATGCTTGTAACTTTGTTCCATCTTCTGCTGTCTCTAACGTGGATGCATTGCCGTCACGCTGCCTCTCATAGTTCTAATGTTTTTTATTTCTTTAATGTAAATCTTAATAAAAGATATTGCAATTAAAAAAAAAAGAAAAACATTTTTGCTACTGATGACATGGATAACCAAATATTTTAAAGTGATATGGTGGTTCTATGTATAACTTTGGCAGTTTTATTTGTAAAACACTCCAAATTACGGACCCGATATTCAAAAGGGTTTACGCAGTTTGCAGGACCTGCAAAGGTGGAATAAGAAGCAAAAACCCGGTGATCGGGCCCAGGGATTCCTCCAGGGTCGGGGCTGGGTGCAGGGGGTCCCCGCCGCCCGATCCCCGCCACAGCAGACCAGCCTTGGGTTGGGCAGCGGGGAAAAGGGGGACGGAGGACGCGGGAGTCAGGGCCACCTGTGGGGAAGATGTCCCCTGTAGGCAGCAAGGGCACACCGGGTCATCCTTGGGCCCGATTCTGGTTACCACAGGAACATCTAGTTCCCGTTGTCCAGAATCGAGTCCAAATGGGCCTGTCTTGCTTGGGGCCATCTAGACAGCCCAGACATGCTGCTATCTGAATCGGATTCCGCGTGTTTAAATCATGTACATTAGTGATTTACATGCGTATTTTAGCCAATCACAGTTCTACATGTATGCACATAAGCCCAACAATGTGTACTTCAGGAGAGAGAATAGGTGAAGCACACAAATTCATGGTTAAATTATAAAATATAATTCATGTGAGTTTGTATTTTAGCTATTTTGCTTAGAATCTCATCTGAAGGGTTTCTGGTTCATCTTGTAATATTTCTTTATAAATCTAGGGACATACTTGACTTTATAAAATAAGCGTGAAATGTATTTAGAAAATCATGTGTGAAGTACACAAAACTTTACAAACTTACCTTCCACATGCCCTGTGAAAGGAGTGTTAGTATATGATCCATTGCATTAGTGCTTCTATGCTCAATAATCTAAACACATTAGGGGAGCTATTCACTGCTGGCAGCTAGGCTCTTTAAAGCACCTAGCTGCCACCTCTTTAAGAAAACTCAGATATTCAACCTCAGATCGTAGCCTGCATCCAGCACTGAATATCTGTGTTTGCCGGTCAGAGAGTCACTATCCAGTCAGTGGCTGAACATCGCTGCTGACAGGAAAGCAACTGGTATCATCCCCGATCAGCCTACTGACCATTCCGGTTTTAAGCAGGTATTTGGGATATTCTGCATCATTATTTGGATAGATCCGCTGAGTATTGAGCTCAGCACAGCCCCCCATCATCTGACATGGGCACACAGTGTTAACACTCGATTTGCGTGAAATAGTTGAAGATAAGGCATAAACCTTACCTGTTGAAGTGTGTGTAATGGAGTGAATATTCTATAACAGCCAAACATTACAATGGGCAAATGGTAAATGAACCGCACGTATGCACACCTGTCACCCTGAACATCTTCAGATTCCAAAAGAGAGGAAACCAATAGATCCTGTAAATTATGGGAATATTTATAGTCAAAAGTTGTAAGACTACCAACAATTAACATTGGCTCAGCTGTTTGGGGAGGCTAAAGTGAGGTGGAGCTGGGATAGGGATAAAGTGGGGCAGGGCAGGTGCGGCAAGTTTAAATCCTTGGGGTGAGGCACAACACCTATCGCAGCAGTTAAAGTAGAGTGGGGCACGTTTGAACACAGGAAGGAAGGGCTCCCTACTGTGCATTCTGCTGCAACTATACCAGATATCTCCCCCTAATACTTCTGTTACCGATGCTAATGTGCACTCACTGAATATACTCCAGGGAATTAGATGCCAAACCAGTAGCAGAACTTCAAATTGAGCCCCCCCCCCCCAGCAGAAGATTCGGAAAGCCCCCCCCCCCCCATACAGTAGAAAGAGTCCATTTTAAAAGATCTGGGAGAGGTTGCAAATAGGCCTCTTTCCTCCTAGGACCCCCCTGTTTGGGCAGAATTTATGCCACTGTGAAAAACACTTCAAAATAATGCACCAAAATATCACATTAAATAAAACAGCATTTGCAATATTCCAGAAATATATAAAGTTATTCCAACACTTGATTCCCAGTCAGTCCTAGTCTCCCAGTCTAGTGTCTCAGAGTGGAAGAGTAGCCTAATGGTTAGAGCACTGGCTTGGGAACCAATTGACCAGGCTTCAATTCCCACTGGCATTCCTTGTGGCCTTTTGCAATTCCCTTAACCCTCCATTGCCTCAGAAAAAGCTGCTTTGAAATGTTAAAGCAGTATAAAATAACCTATTTAATAATAATCTCCCTCTTGGCTATGGGGGTCATTCCAGAACATGAATGAGGGGTTTGAATATGTGGTGGGGAGGTTTATGTGCCGAAAACATCCCTGACTGATGTGCCACTGTTTTGTTGCCCATATCAGGCCATGTGCTTTGGCACATATGGCCTGTTGCTTCTGATTCCCCTCTGACACAACTTACTGTTGGAGGAGGGTCAGAAGCAGCAGGCCATGTTTGTTGAAGCACATGGCCTGCAGTGGGCAACAAAGCGGTAGCACAACATTGCCACTTTTAAAGTACTGCCTCCACCACCACCCATCTCCCCCCCCCCCCCAAGACAGAATCAGTGGCAGCAGGGGGGAAGGGCAAATGGTAGTGCAGTGTGGTGCGGGGGGGAGGCGATGCGGCCGGGGTTGCTGCCTGAGGCAGCAGAAACCATTCGGTCGGCCCTGCCTTAGCTTTCAATGCAGGCATGGGCTCAAGGCAGGTCTCTCTTTTTTAGTGCATTTACTGCAGGTCTGTGGGTGATGTGGCTGTAGCAGCACTGTGCAGCTGCTAGCATGATGGAGAAGTTGATGCCAGACTGAGGGGAGGATTAGATCCTTAGACAGGAGATGCTGGATGTGAGAGAGGGGAAGAAAGTTGAAGGACATATGCTTAACCACAGGGGGAAATAAAGAGACAGAGGAGAGACTCTGGACATAGGGAAGGAAATAGATGGAAGAGGGGAGATGCTGGACATGGGGGTACCTAGAGAAACAAAAAGAGGATCATGGTTATGGGGAAACCGGGGAGACCAGGGGGATAAGGGATGCTGGACATGGTGGGACTGAGGAGATAGAGAATGGATGCTGAACATGGGAGGGGGGGGGTGGCTAGGAAAAAGGAAAGGGAATACTGGGTATGGTGGAGGGACTAGGGAGATAGAAAGATGTTAATGGAAATGAGGGGGTTAGAGACAGAGAACAGATGCTGGACATGAAGGAATGGAGAGATATTGGGTGGTGGATAGAGGGGGAAGATGCTGATATGCTGGACATGGGGAGAGGTGAGGGGGAAATTAGTAAAATACAGGGAAATAAGAGGTTTTAGAAGGAGAAAGGAGAGGGAATGGAGAGGGTGGATTGAGGGAAAGAGATGGAAATCTGTAGCTATAGTGAAAAAAAGGAGATTGGTTAGTAAATAGGAAATACATCTGGATAGAGAAGTAGAAAAAGAAATGGAAGAAAGATGAAAGGAAGAGATCAATGTTAGAGACGGATATAGGGGAGGATGTGAAGACAGGAATGAGACAAAACTGTAATTAGGCAAGAGACAGATTTAAGAAAAGAGAAAGGAAAGCAAAAACCAGAGTCTGAGATCAACACAATTTGAATAATAAATTGTCCAGACTACAAAACTAGAAAAAAAAGAAGTTTATTTTCTATTTAGTAATTGGAATATGTCTATTTTGGAACATACATCTGCTGTCTTTATATTTTGTAAAGTACAGGGGGAAATGTAAATCTTTGTTGTTGCATTACATGTGGTATCTGACTTCCTGGGGTTTCACTTTAATTGTTGTCTACATATTCTTATTTTCAGTTTGTGGTCACTTATTCTTTATTTAATGAGGGTCTATATACACCTAAAATTATGTGCCAAACTTTCTAAATTATGTGTTGAAAAATCTAAATTATGCATAATTACTCAAAAGTAAATACTTTTATTTCTCACACAAATAGATTAAATAATAGTATAGAATTTGCTTACAAATAGATGCAAGTACTTAGCAACAATTATGAAGTTATATTCTTGGAATCAGATGTCTCATGCCACTTACTTACTCTTTAACTGCATGCACAGAGTGACGTGAAGCGGCATTTTAGAAGGGATGTTTAGAAGGAATCTGGGATGTCCAAGTCACCATGTCCAAAATACCAGGGAAGTGGAGGCAGTGAAGGGAGGCATGTGTAAGTGCCCTCTGAAATTGCACTGTATCCATTCCGAAAGATGCATGTCCCCACAACCAGTGCTGGAGACAGGCCCATACAAATAGTAAGCCCAAGTATGTGCTTACTTGCAGGCCATTAAGGAAATCTGGATGTCCCTGAACTGTATATTTATTTATTTATTTATTTTAAACATTTCTATACCGCCACAATCCCAATTAATAGTCAGTTCAGTGAGGTTTACAACAAGAGATTTCTAAAAAAAAAAAATTGACAAAAAAATTACATTAAATAAATTTCCTTAAGTAAACAACCAAGATTTAAGTTTTTTTAGAAACACAGTAGTCAGAGAGATCCCTTTCGATGTCACAGGTAGCTTAGCCCACAGCTCCGCTGCCTTAAACCCAATTGTATTGCCCAATCTTCATTTATTAATTAAGCCCTGGCTAGATGGAAAAATTAATGTCACTGAATCTTGAAGGCGCTTAGATTTAATTGTCAAGCATGGCATTAACTTATCAACAAATGAAGGTGGTGCTGAATCAAGGAAGAATTTATGTATCATCACGTAAAAGCGTATCCTTTCCGCAATCCTAAGCTAGTGCAGCTTCTCAAACAGTGGTGACATATGGTCAGCCTTGGGTACACAACAAGCAGAAGCAAGAGATGAACACAGTTGCTTAAAAGGGTGCTTTATTGGAGTCCCCAACGCGTTTCGGCTGACGCCTTCCTCGGGGGGAGAGGTATAACTATGCACCGGAGTGTCGTTGAATAGATTTTAAGGTGTAGAGACCCTTTGGTCATCGATGACGTGAGTATCTTGTCACTGAAATAGGTACACAACCTAAAACCATGCGTTTACAAAGAGACGTCAATAAACGATGGCAAGAATTGTGAAAAGCAAGGCTTTGAAAGTTCATTCAACTGCTTGTTGTGTACCCAAGATTTGGTCTGCAGGAGTTCTGCTCTCCTTGTGCCATATGGTCAGCCTTGCCACTATATTCTGACAGACCTGTAGGGCTCGAATTTGATCTGGGTGGTGCTATGTGCCGTGTCGGTGCATGGTCCATCTCCCTCCTGCCTAACCTGGATTTTCCATGCCGGGGTCATATGCGGCTCCAGCATCGAAAATCCGGGTATCGCTGCACAGCTAGAAGGCTACAGGTGCTACCTGTGTATCACCGATTTTCAGTGATACATAGTTAGCCCCAGCACCTTACAGATAGGTGAGGGTTCACCTTGCTTATCTTTAAGACTTAGAGCGCTAACCGTGTAGCATCAAAAATCAGTGTTATAAAAGTAGCACCATGGCCCACCTCTGCACTACGGCAGAATGCCCCCGACATTCCCCGATGCTAACCGCATAGCATCAGGGCGCGTAAGGGACAATTCATGGAATTTTTGAAGGCACTACCAGTGTAGATGCCTTTGAAAATTCCCTGTTAAGGCATTTACACGGGTAACTTAGGGCAGTTACCCGTGTAAATGCCTTTGAAAATCGGACCCATAATCTCTTGATCTGTTTTTTTTAACAATTTAATAAAACCATATTATAATTTTATTACAATTTGATAAAACTATAATGTTGTGGTCAACATTGGCACCCTTGCATTTTAGGTATGTTGTGTACAATATTTTGAGAAATAATTGGAAATATTCCAACTGTATATCATCATAATATATTAATAGTATGTTCAAAGGTATAAAAGAAGATGTTTGCAACTTAGACACAGCAATTTATGAGAAAAAACCCCAAAATATGACCTGGACAGGATTAATGACACCCTTCACTAATACTTGGTTGGGCAACCCTTGGCAGTGAGGACAACCTCGAAACATTTCTTGTTGCCATCTATATGTTTCTTGCATCTCTTTGCTGGTAGTTTCTCCCACTCTTCAACTGTGATTTGTTCCATCTCATGAATATTTACAGGATTCCTTTTACCAATGGCAGATTTCATCTCTTTTCAAAGGTTCTGGATTGGATTGAAACTATGACTCATTGCTGGCCAAATTAAAATAATCCATTTGTTCCTTTTTAACTATTCTTTTGTACTTTTGGATGTATGTTTTGGGCCATTGTCCTGTTGGAAGACCCATAACCTTCAATCCAGAGCTAGTTTTCTGACACTAGATAGCACATTTCACTCTCAAATACTTTGGTAGTCCTCTGACTTCATGATTCCTTTAATAAATTCCAGGCCTCCAGTTCTTGAGACAGCAAAACAGCCCCATAACATTATGGAACCTCCACCATATTTAACTGTAGAAAGGGTATTTTTTCCTTATAAGCTTCATTTCTTTGCCTGTTGATCTGCATTGCCAAAGATCTCAAGTTTGATTTCATCTTTCCACAGAACCTTTTTCCAGAAGGATTATGGTTTCTCAAAGTGGGTTTGGGCAAAGAACAGGCATGCCTTTTTATGTCTGTCTTTGAGCAGTGGGGTCCTTCTTCACTTTTGCCCATGAAGTCCTTCTTTGTTTAGTGCATGGCCTATGGCGTGGGTTGAAACCACCACTCCAGATTGCTCTAGATCAGCCTTAAGCTCTTTGGATGCTGTATGTGCTGTTTTTCCAACAGTTCACACTAACCTTTGAGGACTTCTCAGATTAATTTTCCTCTTCCAACCACATCCTGGGAGGTTCTTGACAGTTCAATGTAAAGAAAACTTCCTAATAACATAATAACTGTAGATACAGGAATCAGAAAGTCTGTGGAAATGGCCTTGTACCCCTTTAAAGTTTGATGTTTGGTGATGACTTTTCTGATGGTCTCAGGCAACTCACTTGTCTTCACCATTATGAAAAAGGAACAGGGAGTGAATGGAGCCATTTTAAACATCGGAGCCATCATTTATTGGTTGATTCAAGTCATGTGAATATTGACAGTTGATTACAGGTACATCTAATTTTACTGCAATGGAAATGTGGTTCTTCTTTTCAAACTGATTTGAATTGTTTATAAGGGTATTAATAATCATTTCCTGATAATGTCCCAGTTTTTATACTATTACCTACTATTTCCTTTTTTAATTGGTCTTGTTTTATTTGATTCTTTTATGTCTCAAATATGTGTGCATAAGCAGTCTGAAGCCATTTCACCGGCCACTTTTTTAAAGGAGATATTAGACATAATGGACTTGAACTGCAAGGGTGCCAATAATGTTTATCACAACTATATGGCTGCAGAAAGGGGTACATAGACATGCCAGCAAGGATTTTCAGAACGGGGGTATCTATGCTATGATATATGCATGCTCCAGCTGTCATTTCAGATAGAAACATAGAAATATGAAGGCAGAAAAAGACCACATGTCCTATCTAGTCCGCCCTTACATTTCAACTACAATAGTCCCCCTTTTTTCTTTTGAGATCTTATGTGTTTGTCCCATGCTTTCTTACATTCAGATACTGTCCTTGTCTCTACTACCTCCACTGAGTGACTCTTCCATACATCTACTACTCTTTCCTTAAATAAATGTTTCTACATATACTCCTGAGTCTATCTGCTTTCACCCTCATCCTATGCCCCCTTATAGCAGAGCTTACTTTCAATTGAAAGAGGCTCTCCTCTTGTGCATTTATGCTATGGAGGTATTTAAACATCTCTATCATATTTCCTTATCCTGCTTTTACTCTTACATATGCATATTAAGATCTTTAATCTGTCCTCATATACATTGCAATGAAGACCACTAACCATTTTAGTAGCCACCCTTTGCACCGACTCCATCCTGCTTATATTCTTTTGAGGGTGTGGTCTCCAGAATTGCACACAGTACTCCAAATGAGGTCATACCAGAGACTTAAATAGAGGCACTGTCACCTCCTTTTTTCTGTGGGCCATTCCCCTCTCTTTGCGCCCAAGCATCCTGTCTTTTGCTGTTGTCTTTTCTATCTGTTTAGCCACTTTAAGATCATCAGAAATAATCACACCCAGGTCCCGCTCTTCCTTCATGGACAGAAAACCTTTGCCCCCTATATTGTACGGCTCTCTTGGATTCTTGCAGCCGAGATGAATAGCCCTGTATTTTTTAGCATTAAATCTTAGCTGCCAAATTCTCAACCATTCTTCAAGCTTTGCTAGATCCCTCCTCATGTTATTGACTTCTTTCTGGGTGTCTACGCTATTGCAGATTTTGGTGTCATCTGCAAAGAAGCAAACCTTTCCCAACAGCCCTTCTACAATATCACTAACAAAAATGTTTAAAAGAATCAGACTAAGAACATATCCCTGAATCACACCACTGGTCAGGGCCGGCCCGTCCATTGAGCAAGAATGTTTTTTGCACAGGGCCCCGTGTTTCAGGGGGCCCCGCGCAAAAAACATCTTGCATCCCAAAGTTTTAAAAAATCATAAACCGGCTGCGGCTGCCGCTCCCGCCGTGGCAGCGGCAGAATGGAGAATCCCGCGGGGCCCATTTACAGTCCTTACCACCCCCCCCATCAGCCCAGCTAGGTTTAAAAGAAAAAAAAAACCAGAAACCGGCTGCTGCTGCCGCTGCCGCCGTGGCAGCGGCAGAATGGAGAATCCCGCGGGGCCCCTCCCTGTCCTGCAGTCTTCTATGCGGCCTCCGTCGGCTGTCAGAGCTGCGCGAAGAGAGAGAGCTTCTCCTCTCGCAGCTCTGTTAATCACGCCGCGGGGCGGGTGGGGAATACCAACAGCCCCGCGGCGGGATTAAAAGAGCCGCGAGAAAGGGAAAATATACCTTCGCGCGGCGCTGAAAAGCCCGCGCTGAGGCCGCATAGAAGACTGCAGGACAGGGGGGCCCCGCGGGATTCTCCATTCTGCCGCTGCCACGGCAGCAGCAGCAGCAGCAGCCGGTTTCTGGGTTTTTTTTCTTTTAAACTTAGCTGGGCTGATGGGGGGGGGTGGTAAGGACTGTAAATGGGCTGATGGGGAGGGAGGGAGGGAGGGAGGGGGGGTGGTAAGGACTGTAAATGGGCTGATGGGGAGGAAGGGAGGGGTAAGGACTGTAAATGGGCTGATGGGGGGGGTAAGGACTGTAAATGGGCTGATGGGGAGGGAGGGGGTAAGGACTGTAAATGGGCTGATGGGGGGGGGTTAGCACTGGTAAAGGCCTATAGGGGGTTCGGACTGGAAGTGGGCGGATGGGAGGGGATAAGACTGGGAATGGGCTATGGGGGGTTAGGACAGGTAATAGACTATGGAGGGGCTAAGACTGGAAATGGGCTGATGGGGGAAGTTATGACAGGTAATGGGCTATGGGGTCCTAAGACAACAAGTCTGAAGAACGGGGGAAAAGGACTGTAAACGGGCTATGGGGCGGTGGGATAAGACTGTAAATGGGCTGATGGGGGGTGTTAGGATTGGTAATGGGCTGTGGGGGGCATTAGGACTGATAATGGGCTATGGGGGGGTTACAACAGGTAATGGGCTATGGGGTGGTACGACTACAAGTGGGCTGATGGGGGGATTAGGACTGGAAATGGGCTATGGGGGGGTTAGGACAGGTAATGGGCTGATGGGGGTTACAACAGGTAATGGGTTATGGGGGGGCTAAGACTACAAGTAGGCTGATAGGGGGTTAGGACTGGTAATGGGCTGGGGGGGGCGTTAGGACTGGTAATGGGCTGGGGGGGTTAGGACTGGTACTGGGCTATGGGGGTGTTACAACAGGTAATGGGCTATGGGGAGCTATGACTACAAGTGGGCTGATGGGGGATTAGGACTGGAAATGGGCTATGGGGGGTTTAGGACAGGTAATGGGCTGATGGGGTTACAACAGGTAATGGGCTATGGGGGGGCTAAGACTACAAGTAGGCTGATAGGGGGTTAGGACTGGTAATGGGCTGTGGGGGGCGTTAGGACTGGTAATGGGCTGGGGGGGTTAGGACTGGTACTGGGCTATGGGGGGTTACAACAGGTAATGGGCTATGGGGAGCTACGACTACAAGTGGGCTAATGGGGGGATTAGGACTGGAAATGGGCTATGGGGGGGTTAGGACAGGTAATGGGCTGATGGGGGGGTTACAACAGGTATTGGGCTATGGGGAGCTACGACTACAAGTGGGCTGATGGGGGGATTAGGATTGGAAATGAGCTATGGGGGGGTTAGGACTGGTAATGGGTTGATGGGGGGGGGTAAGACTGAAAATGGGCTGATGGGAGGGTAAGGACTGGAAGTGGGCTGATGGAGGGGTTAGGACTGGTAATGGGCTATAGGGGGTTCGGACTGGAAGTGGGCTGATGGGGGGGTTAGGACTGGTAATGGGCTATAGGGGGTTCGGACTGGAAGTGGGCTGATGGGGGAGCTAGGACTGGTAATGGGATGGGGGGTTGCTAGGACTGGAAATGGGCTGAGTGGAAGGGGGGCTTGAACGGCAAATAGCTGATGGGGACAGGGGCTTGGAATGGAAATGGGCTGAGTGGAAAGGGGGCTTGAACTGCAAATAGCTGATGGGGAGGGGGGCTTGGAATGGAAATGGGCTGTGAGGAGAGGGAGCTAGGACTGGAAATGGGCTGAGTGGGGGGGGGGGCTAGGACAGGAAATGGGCTGATGGAGGGGCCAGGATAGGACTGGAAATGGGCTGTTGGGGGTGCTAAGGTTGGAAATGGGCTGTGGTGGGGGCTTGAATTGAAATGGACTCATGGAGGGGCTAGAACTGGAAGTAGGCTCATGGGGGGCTTGGATTGGAAATGGGCTGAGTGGAGGGGAGCTAGGATTTGACATGGGCTGATGGTGGGGCTAGGAAAGGAATAGAAATGAGCTGATGGGGGTCTGGGATTGGAAATGATCTGATGGAGGAACTGATAGGACTGGAAATGGGCTGATGAGGGGCTGGGATTGGAAATGAACTGATGGATGGACTCGGATAGGACTGGAAATGGATGGGGGACTAGGACTGGAAATGGGTTGATGGTGGGGCTAGGATAGGATTGGAAATGGGCTGATGGGGGACTAGGACTGGACATGGGCTGATGCGGGGACTAGAAGGGAGCGGATGCTGGGTGGGACTGGAACTAGAATGGGGCTGATGTTGGGGGAGGATTAGAATGGGATGGAGCTGGGAGAGTGAAATGGAGAGGGAAAAATATTTTGCGTGGGAGGGAAGACAAATCTACAATTGGCTGGATATTGGGAGAGTAAGTGGGGATTGAGGATGGAGGATAAAATTTGAGTGGATGAAATAGGAATGAGGAAAGAGCAAAAGGAGAAAGATTAGTATGTTAAAGCAGATGTAGAGAGAGAATGGAAAAAAAAAACAAGACAGAAGAAAGGACAAATGGACAGCAGATGGAGAGTTAGCAGAAGACACGAAGAAATCAGAAGAAAGTGGCTGGAACAATTGCAACTGAAAAAAAAATGCACAAAAGGTAGAAAAATATCTCTTTATTTTGAATTTATTAACTGGAATATGTCAGCTCTGGGAAATGTGCATCATTAATTTTTGCGCTTTGTTTAGTACAAGAGGAAATTAATTTATAGTTTTATTTCTACAGTGTTGTTGTGTATTCCAAGTTTGGCTTTTGGGGTTCCCAGTTTAATTATTGTCTTCCTGTTTCTAAATTGTGATTCCTTGTTTGGTGATGGTCTATGTTCTGCATGTGTAACTGAGCTGAGGTATTCTGTTTATGTAATTCCTATTTGACATTGCCACTTGTTCTTTCCCCAGTAGGTCATGTATTATTGTTCTCTGAAATGTATTGGTTTAATATTTGCAGTGTTGCCTTTTGATAGTTAGGGTATGGTGCTTTGTGAGTCCTGGTAGTGCTGTTAGGATACGGCGGGTTTGCTATGGGTTCTAAATGGGCAGTGTTTGTAGTAGTTCCTAATGTGCCTGGCGGTTGGTACTGGAATATAGTAATGTAGAAACCTTTTAGTCTTTCTTTATCCATATACTCATTAAGAGGCATGTTTACTAAAAGTTAGTGTATGGTAACATTATGCAAATATTTATGCAAATGAGGCATCTTATGCAAATGAGGCCCTGCACCGAGTCTCCGCACATGGCCCCGCACCCGCCTTGGGCCGCCCCTGCCACTGGTTACATTATTTTCCTCAGAATGAGCTCAAATCACCTGTACACTTTGTTCCTCCCACTCAGCCAATTTCTAATCTAGTCACTTTAAATTTCTTTGACTGGGCGCCCAGAGAGCTGGACTAAGGGAGAGCCCTAGATGTAGTGTACTTACATTTCAGTAACGTATTTGACACCGGGGTGTTCGATTTATTTATGTCACCTAAGTGGAACAGTGTCAAAGGTGTTACACCACATCTAGGGTTCTCCCTCAGACCAACTCTCTGGGCGTCCAGTCAAAGAAATTAATTGGATTTGTCTGACAAGCCTGCCTCTAGTAAAACCCTGTTTCCTTTGATCCAGCAATTCACTGACATCCAGAAACCTCACTATCCTCTGTTTTAGTAGTGTTTCCATTAATTTACTCACTACAGAAGTCAGGCTAACCGGCCTGTAGTTCCTAACCTCAACCTTAGTTCTGCTTTTCTGTAAAAGAATCACATGCAACCTTCTCCAGTCAGTGGAGCTGCCAAAACTTCCCTAAGTTCCTTCAATATTCTTGGGGATATGTTTATTAATCGACGGTAGTGGCTTTCGTGCGATATTGGAGCCACGGCTCCATTGAATTCAATGGGGCCATGGCTCCGATATTGCACCAAAGTCGGTACCGCCAATTAGTAAACATACTCCCTTGGATGTATCTCCTCTGGTTCCATTGCTTTGTCTACTTTTAGTTTAGCTAGCTCCTCATGAACACAGTCTTCTGAATATCATTCAAAATCCCTCTCATTTTTGTTTCTATTTGTGTGTTTTTTTCTGAGTTCCTGCTCCTGGCCCTTCCTATGTGAATACAAAATAAAAATATTTGTTAACCTGCTCCTGGCCCTTCCTAGGTGAATACAAAATAAAAATATTTGTTAAGTAATTCTGCTTTACCCTCATCAGTTTCTACATATTCCTCCCCTTCACCCTTGCATCTGACAATACCACTTGTGCACTTTCTTCTCTCTCTAACATAACTAAAAGATGTCTTGTCCCCCCACTTTATTGCACTGGCTATTTTTTTTATTCCATTTGTATCTTTGTTTCCTGACTAATTTCCTAGCTTTTTTTTAGCTTTTACAAATATTGATGTTTGTCTTCCTCTTTCTGTGATCATTTATATTTTATGAAGGCCATTCTAGCAAAGTAGTCAAGAAGGCAAAGATTCAAAAGGAGGAGGAAAGAGCCAATGCAATAAAATGGGGGGATAAGACATTTTTCAGATATATTAGTGAGAAGAGGAAGGGAAAAAGTGGTATTGTCAGACTCAAGGGTGCAGGGGGGGAATATGTAGAAGCTGATAAGGATAAAGCGGAATTGCTTAACAAATATTTTTGTTCTGTGTTCACAGATGAAGAACCAGGAGCAGGACCTCAGAAAACACCCACAAATAAGAATAGAAGCGAGGGACATCTTGAAAATTTTTCAGAAGACTGTGTTCGTGAGAAACTAGCTCAACTTAAAGTAGACAAAGCGATGGGACCGGATGGGATACACTCTAGAATACTGAGGGAACTTGGGGACGTTCTAGCAACTCCACTGACTGACCTTTTCAATGCCTCATTGGAGTCGGGAGTGGTGCCAAAGGACTGGAGAGAGGCTCATGTGGTGCCTTTACACAAAAGCGGAAGTAAGGATGTGGTTGAAAACTACAGGCCGGTTAGTTTAACTTCAGTGCTGAGTAAATTATTGGAAACGCTGCTGAAAGAGAAAATAGTGAGGTTTCTGGAGTCCAGTGGATTACAGGATCCGAGGCAGCATGGATTCACCAGAGGCTGGTCTTGTCAGACAAATCTGATTGATTTCTTTGACTGGGTGACCAGGGAGTTGGACCGAGGGAGAGCTCTAGATGTGGTGTATTTAGATTTCAGTAAAGCCTTTGACACTGTTCCTCACAGGCGACTTATAAACAAACTGAGCACCCTAGGGATGGATCCTAAAGTTACTGCTTGGGTTAGAAATTGGTTGGGTGGGAGGCAACAAAGAGTACAAGTAAATGGAGCTCACTCTAAGGAGAAGGATGTTACCAGTGGTGTGCCCCAGGGATCTGTCCTTAGTCCGATTCTTTTTAACATCTTTGTTAGTGATATAGCGGAAGGGCTGTCGGGTAAGGTTTATTTATTTATTATTTATTTATTTGTGTGCTTTTCTATACCGCCCCTTCCAGAGATCAGGGGCGGTTTACAAGGAACTTAAATAACAATATAGCAAAACAGAGCAATATTGCATTACATTAAACATTAAGTAAACAAACTAGATTACATAAGAACTAGGTTACATGTAAAATAATGTGTAGGTTATTAACAAAATACTATGTTACAAAGAACAAAAGTAGGTTATTTACATGGTTAGCAAGAGTTATTTGCGGTCATAAGTACAGTGTTGGGAGGAGGCTAACTTGGGTGGATATTAAAATGAAGTCTGGGATTGCCTCTTTGCAGATGATACCAAAATCTGCAATAGAGTAGACACCCAGGAAGGTGTAGATAACATGAGGAGGGATCTAGCTAAGCTTGAAGAATGGTCTAGAATTTGGCAGCTGGGATTTAATGTTAAAAAATGTAAGGTCATGCATTTGGGCTGCAGCAATCCAAGGGAGCAATACAGTATAGGAGGTGAAGTACTTTTGTCCACTAAAGAAGAGCGGGACCTAGGCGTGGTTGTGTCTTATGATCTTAAAGTAGCTAAACAGGTAGAAAAGGCGACGGCAAAAGCTAGAAGGATGCTTGGGTGCATACGGAGAGGAATGGCTAGCAGAAAAAAGGAGGTGATAATGCCTCTATATAAGTCTTTGGTGCGACCTCATTTGGAGTATAGTGTGCATTTCTGGAGACCGCACCTTCAAAAGGATGTGAGAAGGATGGAGTCGGTGCAGAGGGTGGCTACTAAGATGATTAGTGGTCTTCATTATAAAGCATATGAGGACAGACTTAAGGATCTTAATATGTACACCTTAGAGGAAAGGCGGGATAGAGGTGATATGATTGAGTTGTTTAAATACCTCCATGGCATAAATGTTCAGGGAGAGAGCCTCTTTCAATTGAAAGCAAGTTCTGCTACGAGGGGACATGGGATGAGGGTGAAGGGAGATAGATTCAGGAGTGATATGCAGAAATATTTCTTTACGGAAAGAGTAGTGGATCCGTGGAATAGTCTCCCAGTGGCGGTGGTAGAGACGAGGACAGTAACTGAATTCAAAAAAGTATGGGACCAACACAGAGGATCTCTAAAGGTAAAAAGTGGACTGTTGTAGTTGTTGTTATGGAAGGACAGACTAGATAGGCCATGTGGTCTTTTTCTGTCATCATGTTTCTATGTTTCTATTCTCTTTTTCTTCACCTTTTCAGCTACTTCTTTTGGGAACCATAGTGGCCTTCTTTTCCTTTTACTTCTACTGTATTTATTTTCGTAATGAAAAGGTTTGCTATCCTTAAAACATATCCCTTTTCAGTTTTTCCCATTGCTTTTTTACATCCCTCAACTGTTCCTATCCAGCTAATGATCCTTTGAGATGTTATTCCATCTTGACAAAATTAGTTTTCCTAAAGTCTAGGACCCTTGCTTTTGAATGGACTTTATCAATCTTAAACCAGATACCGAACCACACCATCTGGTGATCACTGGATGTGAGATGGTCACCCACTATAACATCAGAAACATTCCCCCCTATTAGTGAGCACCAGGTCCAGTATGGCTCCCTCATGTGTGTGTTCTGTTACTAGTTGCCAGAATAGTTCTCCCTGTACAGAATCGAGGATCTCCTTACTTCTATATGACACCCCAGCCAATCAACGTCCAACATATTGAAATCATCTGTCAGTAGCACTTCTCCTTTCATAGCAATACTGTGAATGTCTTCAATTAAATCACTATCCAGTTCTTCTGCCTGTGAAGGAGGTCTGTATATCACACCAATGCAAATGGATGTTCCATTCCCTCTTTCCAGTTTAACACACAGTGCCTCCTCCTTCCCTCATAAGCCCTGTAATTCTGTAGCTTTAATATTATTTTTTTACATATAGTGGCATTCTTCCTCCCCTGCCTTCCTGAATAAATCATAGCCCAGTATAATTACATCCCAGTCATGGCCGTCCGTGAACTATGTCTCTATAACCACCACTAAATCTAAGTCAGCCTCTTCTATTAAAGTTTGCACATTAAGCGGAAGATTTATGCCAGTCCTGGATTTCTCACCATCCTATCCTGTTGCATAATGGGACATATACTACTGATTGAATTAGTAGAATCAGAGACTACATATTGGACTCACAAGTTTGCAGTCTGTTCAGACCTGATCATGTCCTTTCCTGCACAGCTCCACCAAAGCAACGCATGCCCACCCTCTTCCCTCAATGTCTTGCTGCAATTTTGCCAGTTGCTACTCAAGTCACTGCTGCCCAGTCTCCTTTTTCCAGTACTTTCTATTTGCCCCCATACAAAAACATAAAATTACCGGAAAATTTCCTCCCTCTCTACTTCTGCTGTTGATGCAGTGGCTGCTACCTTTGTTACTTCCTGTCCAAATTTATCCAGGCCCTGCTGCTGCCCAGCCTGTTGACTTCGTTCCTGTCGGTTCTTTTAGCTCTACAAATAAAAATAAAGAAAACCCGCTTCTTTTATACTCATCTCACTACCTTCCCTGTCTGCTGCTCCTTGGGTTTGTTTTAGTTGCAATCAAAATTATGTGCATGTTCTCAATAAGAAGGAAAACAAAAATTTCAGAAAGTATATGAGAAACCTGAATGGTTAATTTTCATAAAGATATTACTGTATCTCACTTCATCATTTATAGATTATTTCTATGTATTTTATAGTGAAAAATTAAATCTCTGCAGTCTATTTTTCAAAACTAGTTTGCAGAGTAGATACTGAAGTTTCTACAGCGTTCCTTTCTCGGTGAAAATATTTATGTATTTCTAGTGTGAAAACTTACTTTAGTGAAGAGGTGAGTATTCAATAGATATTTTCAGCTAGCCTTTAAAATCTCTCCTGTATGATCTACCACGTCTCATTTAAACGAAAGAAAAGAGGAAACTTATACAGCACACATCATTCAACACCCCATTACTCTTGTCTTCCATAGAGCCATGAATAAAAATGTGGCTAGCTGCCCAGGATGCACATATGAAATCTGAAAGCATCATGAGACTACTTGTACATTAGAAAACACTCTAAAACAGAAGGGTGAACCCGAAGGTCAGATCATCTTCAATGCTTATTCAGCTGATGAAATGGTCTAAGGCATGAAGACACAATATACAATCCACTGCACGCACATGCAGTATTGCATCCAAAGCATTAGAAATATGTGAAATCTTGGATTGTATTTCTGCAAGATATGATCTTTTGACTTGATTGGCCAGAAGAGCTCCTCAGGAACATCAAATTAATGCATGTCATCTATAAGCACCTTACATAAACTAGAATAAAAAGAGACTCTCATAGATAGCTTTATTCTTGCAAAATGAAGCAGTGAGATAATAAAACAGGCCAGTGACTATGTTACAATATTGATTCTACAGCATGAGATGAAACCAACAACCAAAATATTTTTGTATTTTCCTACTGTTAGGCAAATCTGTTAAATATCTTTGCTACACCGAACTATGTGGCCAAAAATACAGCACTAAAAATATGTTCACAATAAGAATACCACCAAACTCGTAGATTAATTATTCACTAATTCACTGAAGTTAAACAAGTATGGTAACATTAACAAGTATAGCATTGGTCTAGTAATCCTGTAGATCACCAAACTGTGGGTCGCGATCCCAAATGGGGTCGTAAAATCCTCATTTGAGGTCTTGACAACATGTTGGGTTTGAGACGGGGCAAATCAGATTTTTGGGTATGCCTCAGGAGGACCGATTATATGGAAGCAGGGGCAGCTGAAAGTAAGGCGGCTACCTCACTGCAAATCTAGCCCACCATTGGTACTCAAAGATAGGACAGGCATGGTGCCTTTCTGATACATGTGTGCACATGCCACTAAGATGCTGTCAGCCCTCCTTGTCCCATCAGAGATGCCGGGACAGGGAGGGCCATCAAGGTCTTAGAGGCCTGTGCTTGATTGTATCAGAAAGGCACTGTGTTTGTGCCATCTTTGATTAGAGGCAGTGAGCGGCAGAGAAGAGGACTAGAATTGGACATATAGTTTTCATACATGGGTTGGGAGGTTGGAGGATCAATGCACAACAAAGAAAAGGAAGAAAAACAGGAAATCCTTGACATGGGGGTGGAGGGAGACTGAGGAGATGCTGCACATGTGGGGAGGAGACATTGGGTGACAGAGGGTTGATTCTGGACATGGGGGGTATAAGGAGACAGAGGAATAATTCTGTATATCGGGGGGTGGGGGGGGACATATGAAGACAGAAGGGTGATGCTAGATGTGGGAAGAAAGGGCCAAGGGAAATAGAGATAGTGAAGCTAGGGATAGATATAAGGGAGAAGCTAGACATGGGGGAATAGAGCATGGGGGATATGTGGATGTAAGGGGGAGAGAGAGAAGAGGAAGACAATGGGTTGGGAGGATTAGATATGAGAAAGATGCTGGTCAGGGAGAGGGGGAGAGAGAGGATGCTTTCTTCAGCTTCATACATACACACACTGTCCCAGTCACTTAATTCTCACATCTGTAGACTCCCAGACACTTAATCCCAGCACGCACACGCGCACACGCACACACGCACACACACACAGTACACTGCACCCTAGATGCTCAGCTCCCACACTCGGGGCTGGCATTAACGGGGTGGTAAACAGGGCAAGTGTCCTGGGCCCCCATTCCAAAATGGGTCCTAAGTCTGCTTCATGCTGAAGGAGACATAGCCTGCAGGTGCACTTTGGGGCCCCTTCAACAGTTTCTGACTGGGCTCCTACATGCCTAACACCAACCCTGCCCACACTGCAGTGTTCAAGAAGCTGTCATAACATCAAAGCCCATATGTGTCAAGTATGTTGAGTACATTGAATAATTACTTTAAAAAGCATAGTTGTACATATTTATATGTTTATGTTTATGATGTTTGAGTAAAAGTTTTATTTCATTAGTATCTTGGATTACATGAATTTTCCTCTGCTAAAATGGAGTCACACCGGAAAAGGTTTGGGAAGTCCTGCTGTAGATAATCATTCTACCATTTAAGGAGCAGCATAGTTGATGCTAATTCTTATTCTCATTATTAGTGCCCAGTCTATAAAGTGAAATCTGCACAAATTTCACTTTATAGAATATTAGCATAAGTAGCTGCAGTCATTACTACCATCTCTGGAGATGGTATAAAGGACTGCACAGATCTTACACTTATTCGGTTGTATGTTATAATTTACATGTGTAAATCATGGGCATAGTTTAACTACTTCATTTGGGGGTGCAAAGGGTGGGTGACATATTTGCATATGCATTTGCATAATTACATACATTTGCATATTATTCAAATTTGTTTATGGTTATCTTTTTTAAAAAAACACTAGAAGGGTAAGCCAGTATATCAAACAGGTGAGGGATGAGTTAGTGCCCCAAAATATTCAAAGAGGGAGCAGAGGTTCTCATTCACTGGCTATATAATTAAAATGTAGCAAAAATTGTAGCTGTTTATTTATCCGGGTAGTCTAAGATAAAAAATACAGACACCTATAAATTTATATTCCGCAAAAAACAAAGGGGATGGTAAGGTGCTTACAAGCCAAGGGACGAAAAGTAAAAGAGAACCACAGCGTCCAACAAAACCCCTCCTCTAGGACATATCACCCTAGAACCGAACATAGAAGAAAAAAAATCTGATTGTGGTGTCATCTTATTAACAGCCTCTCCATTACCAGTATCAGGCGGATTGTGAACTAACAAAAAACCCTGCAAAAGTCACTGAAGACCTAGAAAGCAAATAGAACATACCATAAGTACCAGGGCCGGGCAGGGTCTGGGGGCCCGCCCGTAACCGGGTGCTCGGCCCAGCGTGGGACCCTGCTCGTCCGGGAGGAGGTCAGTGGCACGCGTCAGCGTCAAGACGCTGCACGCATCATTTGAAATGATTGGCTCCGCTCGGGTCTTAACGAGCGGAGCCAATCAGGTGCGAGTGTGTGTCATGTGCTCCGGAGCTCGCGGCTTGCTTGGAGCACATTTGAGCGGGCGCCCGGCAGGCAGGAGCTTCGGCAGCGTGGCGGTGCATTGCGGTGAGGCCTCGGTGCAGTAAGAGGCCTTTTTCGGGAGTGCGGAGGTATCGGGTCGGGCTGCGGAGTTGGCTGGGCGCTGCGGGCTGCCACAGGCGAGTAGGCGTCCGTGGGCTGTGCAAGCACACAATACATACATTAAGCTAGCGGTTGGGGGGGGGGAAGTAGGATCGCCGGTTAGGGGCTGCTCAAAAAAAAAAAAAAAAAAGCAGAAAACTAAGGAAGGACGGGGTCTGGGCGGGTGTAAAAAAAAAACAAAAAGGGAGTGGAGACAGATCAACCCCACTGTTGACTGCAAGGTTTTGTTGCTGAAGGGCTGCAGGGCCATACAGGATGGGGTCTAAGAGAGCTGGGGTGGGTCGGACAGCTGGGAGGGCAGTTGCACTAGGGAAGGCTAGAGGGCAATCGGAGAGGGGGGCTGGCAGCAGGGGGAGAGGGGGGCAGCGGGGCATGGGGGCAGGACAAGCCGCAGGGGTAGTGCGGAGCACGACAGGGGGTGCTGCTACATCTCCGGGTGTTGGGAGGGGGGCTAGAAGAGGGCACACGCCTAGGCCCCGGGGAGCGCGGACTCCGGGGGGACTAGCCGGGCCTTCAAGGCTTTCGGCTGAGCCGGCTACTGATAGGATGGGGCTAAGGGACGATGAGGCCGTGGGGACCTCGTGGGAAGGGGGTCTTACTTTGGGGAACCTTGGGGGGGGGGGGGAGTTGGCACCTTTGGGCCTTGGGATTGGAGCAGCCTCTGGGCCAGCTCCTTGCGTGGCGGGAGCAGTGGCGGGGATTTTTATAGGGGGCATACGCCGTCGCAGGGGGGTTTGGGGCATCAAGGGCAGCGGACTGCTTGGGATAGTTGGCGGGCTGGGGGGCAGGGTTCTTCGGGGACGGATTGGGTGGGGGCATGGCAGCCATCTTGGCCCTCAGTTTTCTCCCCGCTTTGTCCCCCCCTTTCTCTCTCCACAGGTACCCTTTTGTGTGGATCCGCATGGTGTGCCGCCTGTGGGCGACTCAGCGTGAGCAAGGAGTATGGAGTCCGAAAGCGGTATAGCGGGAGCAGTCCTGAATGTGGAGGAGCGGGAGCAGGACGCACGTGTGCAGCAGTGGGCGGAGGACCCTCGCGACGGGCTGCCTGTGGTGTCAGACGGTGCAGCTGCTGGAGGATTGGCGGGTGAGTCACCGGGAAGGGGGGTTGGTGGGAGTGGAGGTGGGGGGTCACGGGTAGAGCGATCTGGGAAGGTGCGTAAGAAGAGGAAGCATGCCTGTCGGCGGAGGCATAGCTCCGACTCCTCATCCTCTTCCTCTTCGGCAAGTTCTGATTCTTATTCGGACGAGGCGCGGAGGAAGGCAGCGTCGGGGGACGGGGGAGCTTCTGGGTTGGGGGGTGTAGGTTCGGCTTCCTTAGCGGCCGTGGCCGAATTATGGGAAGGTGTCCCAAAAAAGTTGCGGCGGAAGATCCTTAAACGCAAACGCAAGTACATTGACATTTTTCAATTGCTTGAGGGTTGGAAGCGCTCCGGGGATAGCAAAAAGAAACGGAGGGAAGATGAGAAGGCTGGGCAGGTTCGTTCAGTATCGCGCAACGTCGTTAATTGGGTCCGAGCGTTTTTGAGATTGGCAAGTGTTTGGGGTCATCATTTTCCCGAGCAGTATGGCAGCTTGCTGTCGTATGCTGACTCCATTTTGGGAGCTTCACAAGCGCACGAAGGATGGTCGTGGCTTAATTATGATGAAAAGTTTTGGGATAAAATGGAAGAAAACAGGCTCTTAACTTGGGGGACACAAGACATTAATCTGTGGTTGACACAGATGTCGGTCAAGGTTGGGGCTTGGGGAGCGGGTGGACTTAAGATGGGGCAGGCAGTTACGGGCGGCGTAAGTCGCTCCTTTCGTGGAGTGCCCCCCGGGGGGCAGATGAAGTCGGTCCTCGGAGCGGGGACCGACCTGTGTTGGCGGTATAATAGGGCCACCTGCCCCTTTCCGGACTGTAAGTTCCAGCACGCATGCTCGGTTTGTGGGGGGTCCCCATTCAGCAGCAAAATGCGTTAAAAAAGGAACTGTGCCTCCCCCAGTTCCGGGGGCCAAGTGAGGGTGCTCTTACGGAATTAGCACCTTCCCCAATTCGGGTGCAGGTGCTTTGTAGTTGGCTTCTGCAGTATCCGAAGACAAAAGATAGGGTAGCATTGCAATTAGGCTTTAAGGGTGGTTTTGTTTTTCCTATTCAAGGCAAAGTGGTCACCGGAGCGGTTAGGAATTCTCCGAGTATTCGGCGGTGGGCGGCGGTAGCGCGTGAGAAGTTGGCTGTTGAATTGCGCTTGGGGAGAATAGCGGGGCCGTTCAGCAACCCCCCGTTCCCGAATTTTGTCCTTTCTCCGTTAGGTGTTATTCCCAAGAAGGCGCCGGGTAAATTTAGACTTATCCACAACTTGTCTTCGCCCCTCGGAACTTCCGTTAACGATTCTATCCCACGCGAGTTCTGCACGGTGAGGTATGCCTCTTTTGATAAGGCGGTCGAGTTGGTATCGAAGGCAGGGTGCGGAGCACTGATGGTGAAGGTGGATATAGAATCGGCTTTTCGTTTACTGCCGGTCCATCCGTCGGCTTTTCGGTTGCTGGGTTTTCAATTTGAAGGTGCATTTTACTATGACCGGTGTCTGCCGATGGGTTGTGAGATATCTTGCGCCTATTTCGAGATGTTTAGTAGCTTCCTCCATTGGATGGTGGTGCAAAGGGTGGGTGACTCGGAGGTGGTGCATTATCTCGACGATTTCCTATTTGTCGGCGGGGCTGAGTCAGACACCTGCGGGAACCTGTTGGAAGGTTTCATTGGAATGGCCAGGGAGTTGGGGGTTCCACTGGCAGAAGGTAAGACGGTGGGCCCGACCACACACCTTACTTTTTTAGGTGTCGAACTCGATTCGCTGAGCATGGTTGCGCGGTTGCCGCAAGAGAAGGTGGAGAAGCTCCGGATATTAGTAGCCAATGTATTGGCCTCACCAAAAGTGACATTAAAAGAGCTGCAGGCACTGTTAGGGTCTCTTAACTTCGCATGTAAAGTCATTCCTATGGGGCGGGTGTTCAGTAGGCGCTTGGCGGAAGCGACGGCCAGAGTGCAAAGGCCGCATCATCGCATTCGCGTGTCTCAGGTTATGCGGTAGGATCTGCGGGTCTGGGATGCCTTTTTAAGGGAATTTAACGGGACGTCCGTGCTGCGGGAGGCGGAGATCTCCAGTAGCGACCTGCAGCTTTACACTGATGCTGCAGGGGGAGTTGGTTTGGGCATCTATTTCGCGGGGGCTTGGTGCGCTGATAGATGGCCGCAGGCTTGGGCCAACGAAGGTTTGTTGAGTAATATTACGTTCTTGGAGCTCTTTCCGATATTGGTCGTGTTGGAGTTATGGCCAGATAGGCTGGTTAACCGCAGGGTTCTGTGGTGGTGTGATAACGAAGCGGTGGTTCATGTCATCAATCGTTATTCACCTCGCTGTAGTCGGGTGGCTTCGCTTATGCAACGGGTGGTCCTGGCATGTATGCGTTTGAATATTGATTTGAAAGCGCGGCATATTCCAGGGCAAGTTAATGAAATTGCTGATGCTCTTTCCCGTTTACAGATGGAGCGTTTTCGGATGTTGGCACCGGAGGCGGACAAGGTGGGGCTTGGGGTCCCCTTGAGCTTGTGGAGCTCTGGCCTGCAGCGATGAGGCACCTGTTGAAGAGCTCCGTGGCTGCTAACACCTGGGAAGCTTATCAGCGGGGTTGCACACGAGTGCAACAATTTTTGCGTGAGAGGGGCTGGCAAGGGGGGAGGGTGCCTGACTTGTTGCTCGGGCAGTACGTAGTGTGGGCGAAGGAGCATGGGGTCACGGGGTCGGCAGTGCGCAGTCATCTGGCGGGGTTTGGATTCTTCGCCAGGGCGATTGGGTGGGATTTTGGTGGCAAAGGCTTGCTAGCTCGGCGGTTGCTCCAAGGTTGGGAGCGGTCCCAGCCGGCTCCGCGGGATCCCCGTCGGCCGATAACACACGAGTTACTGGAGAGGGTGTGCCGGGAGTTGGCGCGGGTCGCAAGGGCACCCTACGAGTACGTACTCTTCCGGGCTGTGTTCTGTTTGGCCTTTTTCGGGGCCTTCAGGGTCAGTGAGTTGGCGGAGGCATCGGGAAGATTGGATAGTAGGAATAGTTTGCGTCGGCAGCATGTCTGGATCGAGAGCGAGCGAATGCGGGTTTTGTTGGCTAAGTCCAAAACGGACCAGATGGGCAAAGGGTTATGGGTGGTCCTTAGGGCGACCGGTGGGCTTACGTGCCCTCTCTCTGCAATGCGGGAGTACTTGGCCATTCGCCTGGAGTGCGTAAGTGGTCTGTTTGTGCACGTGGATGCCTCCCCGCTTACGCGTTTCCAAATAACGGCAGTCTTGCGTTTGGTGTTGCGGCGGATGGGGGAGGACCCGCGCCTGTTTTCATCGCATTCTTTTCGGATCGGGGCGGCTACCAGTGCGGCAGCGGCGGGATTGTCGAGTGAGCTGATACGGAGTATCGGCCGTTGGCGCTCGAGGGAGTTCGAGGGCTATGTCCGATTATGAAGAATCAGACGGGGGGGTCTGGGGGTTGCTAATGCTGTGCTTTTCTCTTGCAGATGGGGGTATGAGTGTGCGGGGCTGTTGGATGTTGGGGCACTCTTTCGTCTATTGGGCTGGCCAGCGGGCAGCGCATCGACCTTGTGGAGCGAACTTGAGTCTGGATCCTGCAGTGGTGGCGGTGTCATGGCTGGGCGAGTGGGGGCTGTGGTGGACGCAGCTGTTGCCTTTGCTTCGTCACCATGAGCGCATCAGGGGCCAGCCGGCGATTTTGTTGGTGCACTTGGGGGGTAATGATCTGGCGGCTTGGACTTGTAAACAGCTGATCAGGGCCACCAAGAAAGACTTTTCGGTTCTGTTACGGATGTTTGCTGGTGTGTTGTTAATGTGGTCTGACATCATCCCGAGGCCTGCGTGCTTGGGGCAGCGGCGCTGGTCTCGTGGTTTGACCAAGATCAACAGGCAGATCGGGAGATGGGTCTGCGAACAAGGCGGGTTACAGGTTCAGCATCCCTGGGTGGAGGTGGCCTGCTCTGGATTGTACAAGGACGACGAGGTGCACTTATCTCCAGTGGGAATGGATTTGCTCCTGAATGATTGGCAGGAGGCACTGGAGAAGGTGGTGCATGACAGGCCATACTGGTCGCAGCTTGGGGCTTTGGGGGGGCGGCACAGGTAGATATTGTTCCCTGTGCCGGTGGCGGGATCCCGGAGGTCCGGGGTCCGGAGCCTTAGGCGACTTGGGGAGGGGGCGGGGTGCCCTCGACCCAGACAACCCCTGGAAGACTTTTGCTAGTAACATGGCAAAGTCGGATAGGGGTGGCAGAACTTGGCCGTTGGTGGGGACAACGGCTTGAGTGGAGGCGTGGCCGCCTTGCTAATTGCATGGCTGGCGGTTCATCAATCCGCTGGGTTGGTTGGTTCAATATATCTGTTTAATGTTAATAACTTGTTGAAATAAAGCTGCGACCAGTTGTCACCAAGAATGGATGTCTGTGCTGTTATTTGGTTTTTTTTTTGTTTTGTTTTTATTTAAGATTTTAACAACATATTATGAAGCCAACAGTTCAAGACAATCAAGCAAAAACACAAAAATACACATCAATACACAGTAATATAGAATGATCAAGTCCACATCACGGTGACCCAGAAATGAGATTAAATAGAAGAAAATAAACAATCATGAAATCAAGGTTTAAATAAACCCATAACATGGAGGCGTTCACTAAACACTCACTCATCCCGACTAACCTCCACAGAACCCTGCCGATCCAAAATAAACTTCTCTAAATGAACAACATCAGAAAATATATAAACAGCTCCCTCAAAATTAACGATACATTTGCAGGGAAATCGAAGAAAAAAGGTAGCACCCAGCTTTAGAACTCGAGGCTTTAACGACAGGAAAAGTCTCCTCTTAAGCTGGGTGCTACGTGAAACATCAGGAAATATATTTATTTTATGGCCACAAAAGGGGGTCATCTTACTTTTAAAGAAAGCTTTAAGAATACATTGTTTATTTTCTAATGATGTCAATGATACTACCAACGTAGCACGAGAATTAATAGTATCGGAAGAGTCTTCCAAAAAATCAGTTAAATTAGCAAGAGAGGGCTCGATGACATCAAGCCCGCCCTCAGTTGGATTACTACGCTTTGAGCCAGTGGGGATATAAAACAATTGAGACACCTCAATAGGATCTGAAAAAAGTAACACTTCTTTGCAATATTTGTCAAAAAGAATTTTTGATGAAAGAAGAGGGGTCTGCGGAAAATTAAGGAAACGTAAATTAACAGCACGCAAGGTGTTTTCAAGAACCTCCACCTTGCTATGCAAAATTAAAGCATCTTTCATCCCAGCTACATTGGCAGAATGCAAAGTAGGCAGTTGCTGCTCTAGTTTACCACACGCAGCATCTACAACAGAAATCTTATCATCTAATTGTTTAAGAGACGTAACAGTTTGAGACGTAAATTCACATAAAGAGCTCAGGGTAGAAGATACTTTAGTATCAATTGATTGCAATACTTGCCAAAGATCTTTTAAGGTTATCTCTGATCCAGAAGAAACCGATGGACATAAAGTCCCCCCAGAGGCAACTAAAGCGACAGGATTAGGTAGCTGAACCACCGTCGAAACGGTAGCCCGCACCATCTCAGGAGACCTCCCCGATTTCACTAAAGACAAAAAATCAGCAGGACAAGGAGGAGGGGTCCCCCCTCCAGAACTAAGGGAGGCACCCTCAGGAGAGGACTGCGCAACTGGGCGTGGAACTAGATGTTTGTCCAGGGGACCGATAACCGGCACAGCAGCCGCCGAGCCCTCTTCTCCACGCCCAGACTTGCCTTTACCTTTCCCCATTACTACACCACTTTCAATTACAAAACAAACAAAGCCAAGAACTTACTGTTCGCCGCTGTGACGCCGAAGGGGCGCCAAAGGGGCATGGCCCGCCCCTTTGGACACGCCCCGCGGACATGCTCCGCGGTCAGCAAACAGAAACAATTATACCAATGGGGTCCTCATGGAGAAAGAATGACCCAACTGTGCCTGCCCGAAGTTCGGGGGAAAGGCAAAGTTCTCACACAAGGCACTCAGCTCCCGCAGTCCCAGGGCTCCGACAAGCCCCGCACACCTCCAGGGATCACTCCAGGTCCACAAAGGATACCGGAGAGCTCAGATCTTATACGCTGCAGGGTCCTTGAGAGGAAAGTTGACCTGACTGTGCCTGCCCGAAGTTCGGGGGAAAGGCAAAGTTCTCACACAAGGCACTCAGCTCCCACAGTCCCAGGGCTCCGACAAGCCCCGCACACCTCCAGGGATCACTCCAGGTCCACAAAGGATACCGGAGAGCTCAGATCTTATACGCTGCAGGGTCCTTGAGAGGAAAGTTGACCCGACTGTGCCTGCCCGAAGTTCGGGGGAAAGGCAAAGTTCTCACACAAGGCACTCAGCTCCCGCAGTCCCAGGGCTCCGACAAGCCCTGCACACCTCCAGGGATCACTCCAGGTCCACAAAGGATACCGGAGAGCTCAGATCTTATACGCTGCAGGGTCCTTGAGAGGAAAGTTGACCCGACTGTGCCTGCCCGAAGTTCGGGGGAAAGGCAAAGTTCTCACACAAGGCACTCAGCTCCCGCAGTCCCAGGGCTCCGACAAGCCCCGCACACCTCCAGGGATCACTCCAGGTCCACAAAGGATACCGGAGAGCTCAGATCTTATACGCTGCAGGGTCCTTGAGAGAAAAGTTGACCCGACTGTGCCTGCCCGAAGTTCGGGGGAAAGGCAAAGTTCTCACACAAGGCACTCAGCTCCCGCAGTCCCAGGGCTCCGACAAGCCCCGCACACCTCCAGGGATCACTCCAGGTCCACAAAGGATACCGGAGAGCTCAGATCTTATACGCTGCAGGGTCCTTGAGAGGAAAGTTGACCCGACTGTGCCTGCCCGAAGTTCGGGGGAAAGGCAAAGTTCTCACACAAGGCACTCAGCTCCCGCAGTCCCAGGGCTCCGACAAGCCCCGCACACCTCCAGGGATCACTCCAGGTCCACCCTGTGCTGTTATTTGATGCTGAAAGGGGTGGGGGATAGAATAAGGGCTGGGGTAAAGAGAGAGGGGGCGCCGGGTCCGGCTACCCGTTTATGACAGCAGCTTCTAAAATTAACACAATAAAGAGCATACCCAGATAACAGCAGCACTATAAATATTGCATTGGGGCTTAGAACATCCTTACACCTATTCAGAAAACTGAACAAGCCAGATTACTACAGATCCAACAAAGAAACAGCATTCTAACAGAGCACATGGTCTCGGACACACAGGCAGAACACAGTTAGACCTTCACCAAGTACAGAATAAATTATAACAAACTCAAAGTAGAAATATGTAGACAAAATTAAATTGAAACCTCAACAAGCTAGGCTCTGCATGCAGTGCAACAGAAGAAATAGAATAAGTGATGCATTTACCCTTGCACTGTGCAATATGTATAAAATCTAAACACTGACATATTCTAGTCATTAAACTGAAAATGAATTTTAGAACTTCATCATCTAGCTATTTTATTTTTCTAATTGCCAGATCCTGGTATCTGGTTTTTGCATCCTCTGTCTTCTCAACTCTTTTCCAGACTCTGCAATCTACAGTACCTGCCACTTATCTCCACTCCTGTCTTCTTCACTTGCTCCCCTACATACATCTCTGATGTTGATCTTTTTCTTGTCAGCTTTCTTCCGTTTATTTTTCTCTCTTTAACAACTCAGATTTAATATCTCTTTCTTATATCCAGTTTTCATTCCTCCTCTTTTTACAACACTCTCACTCTATCTCTCTATCCTTCTCCAGAAAAGGTTGGGGATGGAATGGTTGGGAAGGAGGAGTGGCCTAGTGGTTGGGGCAAATTACCTCAGGCCAGAGGGCCAGGGGCTCAAATCCCACTAGCAGACAGCAACCCTGGGCCGGAAGGGCTGGGGTTTCTAGTCCCACAGGTGCTCCTTGTGGCCTTGGGCAAGACACTTAACCCTCCATTGCCTCAGGTACAAAAACAGATTGTGAGCACTTCAGGGGCAAGGGAAAAAAAATATATATATACAGTACCTGAACGTACACTGCTTTGAGTGGTAGAAAAGCAAGTATATAAGCTCAGTTAAATGAATAAACACCCACAATGAAACAACATGCAATGGACACTGCATGCATAGCTAGTGAATTATAAATTTGAATACCTCTGTAGCATGAATGCACAGGAGGAGAGCCTCTTTCAGTTGATAGAGAGCTCTGCAAAGAGGAGGTATAGAATGGAAGTGAAAGAGGATAGAATCAGGAGTAATATGCAGAAATATTTATTTACAGAAAGAGTGGTAGATGCATGGAATAGTCTCCTAGTGGAGGTAGCAGAGATGAAGACTGCATCTTAATTCAAGAAAGTATGGGACAAACACAGAAGATTTCTATAGGAAAATAAGGGACTGTAGTAATTGTTAGGGAAGGGAAGACTGGATAGACCATATGGTATTTTTCTGCCATCATGTTTCTGTTTCTAACTGTACCATTTGTGAGCATAGATGTTTGCAAATGCACATAAATGACTAGAATACCACTATTTGCATGCACAAATGAAAAAGGTGACTCAGAGGGAGACCAGCAAAGAGGAGGTTGCAATATTCGAAGTAAGAAGTGACTAAGAGTGGATAAGTGTTTTAGGAGTGTGTTGAGAAAGGAAGGGGTGAATTTTGTTAATGTTCTAGAGAAAGAAATGGCAGGTTTTTGCTCTGTTGGATATGTGTGGAGAAGGAAAGGGAGGAGTCGAAGATGACTCCAAGATTGTGGGCTGAGGAAACAGGAAGCAGAAGAGTGTTATCAACAGAGATAAAGAAGAGAGGAAGGGGGGAAGAGGTTTTAGGGGGAAAAATAAGAAGTTAGGTTTTGGAAATGTTCAATTTCAAATGGTGGTAGACATCCAGGTAGTGATGTCCAATATGTAGGCAGATATACGGGCTTGGAGTGTAAGAGAAATATCAGGTATAGATAGATAGATCTGTGAGTCATCAGCATAAAAATGATATTGAAAGCCATGGGAGGAGATGAAAGAACCAAGGGACTGGTTATAGAGAGAGAAAAGAAGAGGGCCTAGAACAGACCCTTTGATATACCAACAGAGAGAGGGATAGCAGTAGAGGAGGAAACATCAGAACAGACACTGAAAGAGCATTGGGAGAGATAAGAAGAGAACCAAGGCAGTACAGAGCCCCAAAACCAAATGAGGATAATGTATCAAGGAGAAGGAGGTGGTCAACATTGTCAAAAGCAGAAGAAAGGTCATGAAGATTGAGGACTGAGTAAGGGCCTTTGAGGACTGAGTAAGGGCCAGGAACAAGTCACTGGAGACTTTAGCAAGGGCCATTTCAATGGACTGTAAGGGATAAAAGCCAGATTGAAATGGATCTAGGAGGACTTGAGATTAGAGAATTTCAAGTCAATGGCGGAGAACTGCATGTTCAAGAATTTTGGAAATGAAGGGAAGAAGGGGAGATGGGTTGATAATTAGAAGGGCAAGTAGGGTCAAATGAAGGTTTCTTGAGGAAAAAAGTGACCAGAGCATGCTTGAAGGCTGCAGAGAAAGTTGCAGTAGAGGATGATAGGTTGACAATGTGTGCAATGGAAGGGATGTCAGAGGAGGAGATGGAGTTAAGGAGATGGGTGGGGGTAGGAACAGAGCAACAGGTAGTATGTTTAAAGGAGGAAAGAAGATGAGAGCTTTTCTCTTTGGAGATCTTAGAAAATGATGAAAGGGTAACAGAGACTGAGAGAAAAAGTTGGTATTGAAGAGGGGAAAGAGGGGATGAAGCTGATCTTGAAGGGAATCGGAGTGTAATCTTGTGGACATTGTCATGGAAATAGTCAGCAAGGGTTTGGCCAGAAAGAGAAGGGGGTGGGGGGGGGGGGCAGAGTCAGAGGTGCCTTGAGGAGAGAGTATAGAAGAGACAATGGGGTCAGAGGCAAGGAAGTTTGTTAGATGGACATAGTAGCTTTGCTTGGCAAGTGCTATGGCAGATTGGAAGTAAGTAAGCATGAATTTGAAGTGAATAAAGTCAGAAAGGGAGCAGGATTTGAGCCAAATGTGCTCAGATGAACAGGCATAGGAGCGAAGTTAATAGGTAGTTGAAGACAACCAGAACTGAGGTATAGTTTGCCTCACAGAATGTAGGATAGGGGAAGCAAGAAAATCCAGAGCAGAGGAGAGAGCAGTATTATAAGAAACTATAGCCTCATCAACAGAGTTAGAAAACAAAGTGAAGGAGAGAGGTGATGAGATAATAGTGGAGAGAGCTAATGGATCAATAGCATGAAGATTCCTAAAAAGGTAGGAGGAGACTGGATGAGATTGAGGTGGGGAGTGATGAAGAGAGAAGCTAAGCAGGTGTTGGTCAGATAAAGGAAGAACTGAGATACAGAAATTAGAAGGTAAAACAATTAGAGAAGATAATAAGGTCAATGCAATGGCCGAGCTGATGAGTGGGGGCAGAAGAGCAAAACTGAAGGTTAAATGAGGAGGTAAGGAAAAGGAGTTTGGAAGCATTAGGTAAGAAAGGTTATCAATATGATTGTTGAAGTCACTGAGAATAAGGGAAGGGGAAGAAGAATCAAGAAATAAGGAAAGCCATGAGTCAAAGTCAGAGAGAAAGGTAGAGGTGGACTTGTCAGGTGGTCTATCCAGAGAGGTAAGGGATTAAAAAGGTGAATGAAGTGGACTTCAAAAGAGGTGGAAGGAGAGGTTGAAATTGTCAGGAAGGAGAAAGCAGAAACTCCACACCAGTGGCACGAGGAGTGTGCGAGAATTAGTAGCCACCGTGAGAGAGGGCAGCGACCGAAGCAGTGTCATCAGGAAAAGCCAGGTTTCAGTAAGAGCTAAAAGTTGAAGTGAGTTAGAAATGAAGTGATCATGGGTAAAGGTAAAAGGTAGGTTGGCAGGTTTCCCCTCATCAGTTTTTCCCACTTGTATCTTTCTGAAATCACTCTTCCCACAGTCTGTGAATATGGGCCACACCGCACGCCTCCTCAGCAGCCCCTTCATCTTTGGAGTGCCATCGGGCGCTTCGGGCCACGCCGCACGCCTCCTCAGCGGCCCCTTCATCTTTGGAGTGCCATTAGGTGCATTGGGCCATGCCACACGCCTCCTCAGCGGCCCCTTCATCTTTGGAGCGCTATAGGGCACATCGGGCCATGCCGCACGCCTCCTCAGCGGCCCTTTCATCTTTGGAGCGCCATCGGGCACATCGGGCCTGGTGGGCCCACGCCTGAGGGTCTCGCCAAAGGGCTTTTTGGCTTGGCCCTTAGGCAAGGATCAGGAGCGCCCTGGCGCAAAGTGTCAACTCCAGCACCAGGCGCCCTGCTATTACTCTTGCTTCCCATACCTGCATAGAACTTTCTGCTTCCCTTTGATTGCCTAGATCTTGCTACCCACAGTATGCTTAGAATGTGCTTTCCATTGTTTGCATAAAACTTGCTTCCCATTGCCTGCATTGAACTTGCTTCCCATTGTTTGCATAGAACTTGCTTCCAATTGCCTGCATAGAACTTGCTTCCCATTGTTTGCATAGAACTTGCTTCCCAGTGTTTGCATAGAACTTGCTTCCCATTGCCTGCATAGAACTTGCTTCCCATTGTTTGCATAGAACTTGCTTCCCAGTGTTTGCATAGAACTTGCTTCCCATTGCCTGCATAGAACTTGCTTTCCATTGCCTGCATAGAACTTGCTACCCATTGCCTGCATTGAACTTTCTTCCCATTGTTTGCATTGAACCTGCTGCCCATTACCTGCATAGAACTTGCTTCCCACTGTTTTCCATTGAACTTGCTTCCCACTGTTTGCTTTGAACTTGCTGCACATTGCCTGCATATAACTTGCTTCCCATTACCTGCATAGAACTTGCTTCCCACTGTTTCCATTGAACTTGCTTCCTACTGTTTCCATTGAACATGCATCCCACTGTTTGTATAGAACTTGCTGCCCATTGCCTGCATTGAACTTGCTTCCCATTGCCTGCATAGAACTTGCTTCCCAGTGTTTGCATAGAACTTGCTTCCCATTGCCTGTATAAAACTTGCTTTCCATTGCCTGCATAGAACTTGCTACCCATTGCCTGCATTGAACTTTCTTCCCATTGTTTGCATTGAACCTGCTGCCCATTACCTGCATAGAACTTGCTTCCCACTGTTTTCCATTGAACTTGCTTCCCACTGTTTGCTTTGAACCTGCTGCACATTGCCTGCATATAACTTGCTTCCCATTACCTGCATAGAACTTGTTTTCCATTGCCTGCATAGAACTTGTTTTCCATTGCCTGCATAGAACTTGCTTCCCACTGTTTGCTTTGAACTTGCTGCACATTGCCTGCATATAACTTGCTTCCCATTACCTGCATAGAACTTGCTTCCCACTGTTTCCATTGAACGTGCTTCCTACTGTTTCCATTGAACATGCATCCCACTGTTTGCATAGAACTTGCTGCCCATTGCCTGCATTGAACTTGCTTCCCATTGTTTGTTTTGATCTTGCTTCCCACTGTTTACTTTGAACCTGCTTCCCACTGTTTGCATTGAACCTGCTGCCCATTGCCTGCTGCATTCAACTTTGCTGCACAGGCTACAGTCTCCCCACTACCTGGACTTGTAACTCACACTGTGTAGTATGTTACCCCCGCATGTAACTCAATATATATTGCTTAGTGTCATAGTGTCTAGAATCCTTAGCCACCCACTGTGTTGAAGATAACATATGCTCATAGCCCCCACTACTCCTCTACTATGGACCCACACTACACTGTCCTTCTCTTCCTCATACTCCCCAACTGCCTCCTCTCCTACCAACACCCTCACTCCTCTCCCCCCTACTCTCCCTCCTCCTTCTTCACCTCCCCCTCTATCCTGTCCTCTAACCTTGCATCTGCCCTTGAGCTTCACCACACCCTCCCCCTCATTCAACCAACCCCTCTCTCTCTAAGGCAACCCCACCCTCGCTTCCGCCGTACTGCTTCTTCTTTACCCTGCTCCCTTCTTCTCCTCCTCCTCCTCTCATCAGATAATATCAACCTTAACCCCGGCCCCCCTCGATTTCTTTCTCACCCTAAGAAGAGTTCCTCACTTATCCTATCTAATCTCATCCATATCCCACTCCTTTCCCCACCCACCCTCCCTCACTCACACCAATCATCCATAGATGTTAACCCAAAGCCTACCCCCTCCAGAGCTCTGTCTCTGTCTCACTCTAAAAATAGATCCTCACGAATCCTACCTGATAGACACACCCACCTGTACCCTGGCCCTCCTAGATCTCAGTATCATTCTGGAAATAGCTCCCCACGTAACGGCCCCACTAGATTGCCGTCTTACTTTGGAAAGAAATCCTCCCGCAACTTGTCTAACCTTATCCATATCCATCTCCTTTCTCCCTCCACTCTCCCATTCTTATGTGCCCTATGGAAGGCATGCTCAGTCTCTAAGAAACCTGTTCTTACGCATGATCTCTTCATATCTAAAGCGCTACACCTGCTTGCCCTAACTGAGACCTGGCTCCTCCCAGACAATACTGCATCCATTGCTGCTCTCTACCACCGGGGCTACCAGTTCTCCCATACACCTCGAACCACTGGTCACGGTGGAGGTGTTGGGCTTCTATTTTCTCCCTCTTGCCAATTCCAACCTCTCCCTCTGCCTCAGTCACACTCCTCCCTCTCTTTCGAAGTCCACTCCATTCACCTCTTCTCACCACTTCCCCTCTGGGTAGCTGTTATTTACCGCCCACCCGACAAATCCAAATCGACCTTCCTTATCGACTTCGACTCCTGGCTCTCTGCCTTCCTTGATCCCTCTTCCCCCACTCTTATTCTCTGTGACTTTAATATTCACGTTGATAACCCCTCTGATCCCCACGCTTTAAAGTTCCTTGCCCTCACCTCCTCGTTTGACCTACAACTCTGCTCCACTACCCCCACTCACATACACGGCCACTGCCTGGACCTGGTACTCTTCTCTAACTCCTCTCCCTCAAACTTCCACAACTCAATCCTTCCTTCATCTGATCATCACCTCTTAACCTTTAATCTTCAGCGTCCACTGTCTCAACCTCGTCTTGTCTCCTCCAACCTATTTAGAAATATTCATAATATTGATCCCTTGACTCTCTCCTCTACCATTTCTCCATCTCTCTCCTCTATTGTGTCCTCCAAGTCCATCGATGAGGCAGTATCCTCTTATAATGCTGCAATATCCTCTGCTCTTGATACTCTTGCCCCACCCACCCCTCGTCCTGTTAGACGTTCTACCCCCCGGCCCTGGCTTTCACCCACAACCCACTATTTACGCACATGTGCCCGTTCTGCTGAACGCGCCTGAGCCAAATCCCGCTCCCCGGAAGACCTTATTCACTTCAAATTCATGCTCAGCTACTTCCAGTCAGCCATAGCACTTGCCAAACAAGAATACTACATCCATCTGACTAACTCCCTCGCCTCTGATCCTCACCGCCTCTTTAATACCCTCAATTCTCTCCTCAAGGTGCCCCCCAACCCCGGTCCCTCCCTCTCTCTCTGCCCAAACCCTAGCCGACTACTTCCACGACAAAATCCACAAGATCACCCTCCAATTCCCCACTCCCTCATCTACCTCCCCCCTCCCAAATTCTCCTCCCCCATCCATACTTCCTCTGCTACCCTCTCCTCCTTCCCTATGATCTCCGAAGAGGAAACTACACTCCTCCTCTCTTCCTCCAAACCCACCACCTGTTCCTCTGACCCTATCCCCACCCATCTCCTACATCCCATCTCCCCCACCATTGTTCCACCCATCTCTCATATTCTCAACCTTTCACTCTCCACTGCAACTGTCCCAGTCGACTTCAAATATGCTATTGTCACACCTCATCTCAAGAAACCCTCACTTGATCCCACCTGCCCTTCTAACAATCGACCTATCTCCCTCCTTCCCTTCACTTCTAAACTACTAGAATGAGCAGTCCACCGCTGCTGCCTCGACTTCCTCACCTCCCATGACCTCTTGGACCCACAACAATCAGGCTTCTGGCCCCTACTCTCCATTGAAACGGCCCTTACAAAAGTCTCCAATGACTTGCTCCTGGCTAAATCTAAGGGACTCTACTCTGTCCTCATCCTTCTCGACCTCTCCGCGGCCTTTGACACTGTTGACCACAATCTTCTCCTTAACACCCTCTCCTCGCTTGGCTTCAAGGACTCCGTGCTATACTGGTTCTTCTCCTACCTCTCCCATCGCTCCTTTAGTGTATACTCTGGGGGCACCTCCTCCTCCCTCACCCCGCTCCATGTTGGTGTTCTGCAGGGATCCATTTTGGGCCCCCTCCTTTTCTCCCTCTATACCCAATCCCTTGGCACACTTATCTCCTCCCATGGCTTTCAGTACCATCTCTATGCCAACGACTCCCAAATCTACCTCTCTACACCTAATATATCTCCAGCAATCCAGACCAAGATCTCAGCCTGCCTTTCCGACATCGCTACCTGGATGTCCCATTGCCACTTGAAACTGAACATGGCCAAGACTGAACTCCTCATCTTTCCCCCCAACTCCTCCCCCCTCTTCCCCCTTTCTCAGTCTCAGTGGATGGATCTACGATCCTCCCTGTTCCCTCAGCCCACAATCTGGGGGTTATCTTTGACACCTCTCTCTCCTTCTCCACACACACACCCAGCTTGTAGCTAAGATGTGCCGCTTCTTCCTCTTCAACATTGACAAAATCCGCCCCTTCCTTTCTGAACAGACTACCAAAATGCTTATCCACTCCTTAATTTCCTCTTGCCTAGATTACTGTAACCTGCTCCTTGCTGGTCTCCCCGTTAATCATCTCCTTCCCCTTCAATCTGTACAAAATTATGCTGCTCGACTAATATTCCGCCAGTCTCGCCATCCCACATTACTCCTCTTCTCAAGTCACTTCATTGGCTCCCCATCCAATTCCGTATATAGTTCAAACTTCTCATACTGACCTACAAATGCATCCACTCTGTGGCCCCTCAGTACCTCTCATCCCTTATATCCCTCTACATTCCCTCTCGGGAACTTCGCTCTGCTAACAAATTACTTCTATTTAGGCCTTTCACTCCTTTCACCTCCTTGCACCCTATGACTGGAACAACCTACCTATGTCTATACGCCAGGCACCCTCACTGGCCCTCTTCAAATCCAAGTTTAAAACCCACCTCTTCACTGATGCCTTCAGATCCTGACTTCCACCCTTATCCTCACCCGATTCCCATCAATCTCCCATGACCGAATTACACAGACCATATTATGCTTTGCACCGAACTGACTATCACTTTGTATTGTTCTATTAGATTGTAAACTCGGATGAGTATTAGATTGTAAGCTCGGATGAGAATGACTCTGACGAGCAGGGACTATCTATTATATGTAAGTAGTATAATGGGTACACTACTCATCAAACTGATTGACAGGTGAGATAAGGATGACAGGAGCCAATCAGCGTTCACTTCTGGTGTATGTCCCGCCTTAGGCCATGCCCCCTCCCATAGAAGTGAATGGTGAGTTAGCCCTGCCCACTCCCACCCCCAAACTGTTGACAGGTACCAATCAGCGTCCACTTACGGTGTATGTCCCGCCTTAGGCCATGCCCCCACCCATAGAAGTGATTGGTGAGTTAGCCCCACCCACTCCCACCCCCAGACATCATCCAATCAGCGTCCACTTCTGGGTTTGTGCCACACCCATGCCCCACCCCACAATATGGCATTAGCCAATCAGCACCCATTTCCGGGTTTGTGACCCACCCACAGCCTCCCACCCTCAACCATGCCCCTGCCTACATCATCGGAAATGACATCACCGGAAACAGGGTGTCATCAGAAATGGACTGTCCCTTTTTGCTGACATCACCGGAAACAGAGTGTCATCAGAAATGGACCGTGTCCTTTTCCGATGACCTCAGCGGAAGCAGAGTGACTGACTCCGGAAATGTGTTTTGCTTCTGGTTAATGTTTACATCTGCAAAAAGCAGGAACCCTGGAAAACAAAAAATGCTTTTCTCTCTCCCACTGCCCCAGTTCTTTTTTCTCACTAAAGATTCTTAGCACAGCACAGGGCTTTTCACAGAGGCACAGACAGGGTAGAAGCTTTTCTTTACAAATTTTAAACCTCAATTAACACATCTTTTGTTAGAGAAACCAGTGCTGTCCATGTGATAGAATTTTGCTTTTAAGACCTCATGGTTAGAGAGAAATATTCTGGCAAACACAGTGTAGTTCAGACTGAAATACAGAGAGAGAGAGAGAGAGAGAGAGCTGAGTTCAAATCCCCCTAATACAGCTATTTTTTAGTGGCTTTGAAAAAAACAATATGGAGAGACAAGTCTGAACATGCCTCTCTAGGGTGTGGTAACACATGATTGGTTGAAACAAGAGGTCTGTTCTGAGCATGCTCCAGGTGTTCTGAGCATGCTCCTGGTGTAAGGCTGTGTGTCCTGTGTGGGAGAACATTTTAACACACAGAGATTCAAAAAGAAAAAATGGCTCTTTTTGGAACACCAAGCAGAATCAAATCCCCCTAATACAGCTATTTTTTGGAGAGAGAGAGCTGAGTTCAAAATCCCCCTAATACAGCTATTTTTAGTGGCTTTGAAAAAACAATATGGAGAGACAAGTCTGAACATGCCTCTAGGGTGTGACCGCACATGTGATTGGTAGAAAGAACAGGCTATACTTTAAAACACATAGGGTTTGTAGAATAAATCCATTCTGAAGATGTTGGCAAAATAAAAAGAATAGTCAAAGCAAGGCAATCATGAAGGAAACCTTATTGAAGAGCATTTACTATGACCCCAAAGCAACAGGGAGCTTTGGGGGCATAAATCCTCTACTTCAAGCTGCTAAAAAGCAGGATAAAACAGTCAACAGAAACGATGTAGTTAGATGGGCTACTGGACAAGATGCTTATACTTTACACAGACCTGCTAGGGTCCATTTTAAAAGAAACAAGACGATCGTGTCAGATGTGGATGCGCAATGGCAAGCTGATTTAGTTGATATGGCAGCCTTGTCCCATTATAACAATGGCTACAAATACATATTAACAGTGGTATACATCCTGTCAAAATATGCATGGGCTGCAAGTTTAAAATCGAAAAACAGTCATGAATTTGCTAAAGCCTTTGAAAAAATATTTAATCTAGGTCGTATACCTGAAAAAATACAGACAGACAAGGGTAAAGAATTTTTAAATAGGTCCCTGAAGAATTTATTAAAACAAAGAGGGGTTCATCATTTTGGATCTACTTCCGGTGACACTGCCAAGAAAACCCAGGAGCTTCTGGGTCACCAGGAGTCAGGACTGACTCGAAAGCACACATTGCATTTGCAATGATGTTAAAGCAGCGGTGGTAGAAAGGTTTAACAGGACTTTGAAATCCAAAATGTGGCGTTATTTTACTATTTTACACAACACCTTTAGGTACAAAGACGTATTGCAGGCTTTTGTGCACAGCTATAAACATAGTTTTCACAGAACAATAAAGACGAGGCCTGTAGATGTGACACACACAAATTCTCTGAAGATCTGGAAAAGAGTCTACGGTGATAGCATCAAACGTAAGCACACCAAGAATCCCTTAAAGAAAGGAGATCATGTAACACTTTCAAAAACTAAAGGAAAATTTGAAAAAGGTTACGAGCAAACGTGGACTGACGAGGTATTTATAATAACGGACATTTTAAACAGGGGCCAGAAAGCGACATACAAGATACAGGATTATGACGGTGAAGCCATACAAGGTTCTTTTTATCCTGAAGAATTGCTAAAAGTCACACCGCAACAGGACAGAATATACCGAATCGAAAAGATTCTAAAGGTAAAAGGATGTGGCAGGAACAGATTCTACCTCGTGAAATGGAGGGGATGGCCTGTTAAATTTAACAGTTGGGTTAAAGCATCAGAGATTCAAGACATCTGATTTCTTTCTTTTGAAGCAGCATTAAAAGAAAATTTAAAATGAATGATTGTGGCTTTTATATCACACTGCCTAGCAATGCCTCAGCAGGTGTGTTTTCCCAAAATACCAGCTCTAATTTTACCATACAACTAGCAAGGCCTTTGGACTTACAAGGACAGTGGGAAGTACGGCTCATGGAAATACAATACCCCAACACCTGGGAGAATATTAAGGAAGATCATAAGTATGTTGTCGCTTCCGCAGCAGGAAATATACAGCACCTTATAGTCAGGAAAGGACATTACGCGACCATGCAGAGTTTAGTGGAATCCATGAATCAGGACATTAGCAACATCTATAAATCGGCGGCACCACTAATCATTTATGAACCCCATGCATGAAGAATCCGAATAAAATCGGAAGATAGGTCTTCTATTTATGCGTATGGTGATTTGGCAACCATTTTGGGAATAGAAGCTTACGTCAATACACAGCGTTCCCATTTTCCAGCGGCCGGTTTTAATACCCTCTACCTGTACACAGATATTGTAGAGCACCAGTTAGTAGGTGACCATTTTGTGCCACTGCTGCACTGTGTTCCAACTAAGGGGGTTAGGGATGAGTTTATCACGTTAACTTATGATAAGCCGCACTATGTCTCTGTGAACAAACAGCATATCGATACCATCACATTTGAAATAAAGACGGATCAGGACAGACACGTCTCATTTCGTTACGGGAAGGTGGTCCTTAAGCTTCATCTGCGCCCCCGGAGGGTGACTGTTTTTTAAAATGGTTGTGGCTAAAGGCTACAGAGACCCCAAAGCATACAGGCATTATTATACAACACAAGCCGGCTATGGACTTTCAGGATATCATGGAGTACTGGTCATGTACGGGGTAGGTGTCGGCGGTATTTTCCGCAGCCTCTTTAGAAAAGCTATGCCGGTTTTATTTATTTTATTTATTTATTTTATTTAGTATACATTTGTATACCGCTACTTCCAGCGATCAGCAGCGTTTTTTGATTACAGATTGGAAATTGTCAAATCATGACAGGAAATTTTTGAGGTATAAACACATTGATTAGACAGGAAAGCACAGCACACAGAGAACTATTTTACAGGGAACATGGGCTATGGAGGGTTAAGTGGCTTGCCCAAGACCACAAGGAGCACCTGTGGGACTAGAAACCCCAGTCCTTCCAGCCCAAGGTTGCTGTCCTCTAGTGGGATTTGAACCCCCGACCTTCTGGCCTGAAGTACCTTGCCCCAACCACTAGGCTACTCCTCCACTCCGGTTTTGAGAAGGGGTATTGAAATTATTAAACCACACGTGAAAGGCGCCGCAAAAACCATAGCCAAGGATGTCATGAGCCATGTCACAACGGCTGTTCTAAATAAAATGAACCAGTCTACAGAACAGGCAGGATCAGGGCTGGCTGTGATTAGAAGAGCTGTTAAAAGAAAGAGAACCGAGTCTCAGTAGTTACCACAAGGACCGCCTAAGCCTTTTAAAATAAAGAAACCCGTGGGTGGCAAGTCTCAGAAGCTTAACCGCCGGTCTAAGAAGAGAAGCACTAGCTCTAGACAGCGAGATATATTCTAAAAGCACCATGGCTTTTGTACACCATGGCTCTGAAAAGTGTGTTAAATCGGAACTGGACCTGTTTCAACTAGCACCGACCCAGACAAGTATCGAGAAAAGTATTTATGTGGAAATTCCGCCATTATTGGCTTTGTCGGAAACAGCCCCTTTGGACTTCTATATCACAGGTCATGGTGAAGACTACATTGATTTAAATAGTACACTTTTGCACCTGACCTGTAAAATTGTGGCAGAAGATGGCTCGAACATCGATCCGGCAGCCAAAGTAGCGCTGGTGAACTACCCAATTGCAGCTCTGTTTAGCCAGCTGGATGTTACCCTGGGGGACCAACTCATTAGCCAGAGCAACAACTGCTACCCCTACAGAGCCCTCATAGAGCTGCTTCTCAATTATGGTGAAGGATCCCTCAAATCACAGTTTACAAGCGGGCTGTTTTATAAAGACACAGCTGGGCAGCATGAAGTGAGAGAGATAGGATCTCGCAACGTCGGCTTTACTGAAAGGGCCCAATTTACAGTCTCTAGCCACAAGGTAGAGCTATTGGGGCATTTACATAGCGATCTATTTTTTCAAGAAAAGCTATTGATTAATGGTGTAGATCTCAAAATTAAATTGACCCACAACAAAAACTCTTTCTGTTTAATGAGCGGTGATGCCGAAGAAAGTTATAAAATCCTTATCCTAAACGCTGCGCTCTTTGTAGAGAGAGTTAAAGTTTCCCCCGGAGTGCGCCTGGGACATGCGGAAGCTCTGCTGAAAGCTAATGTCAAGTATGCTATTGACTGTGTGGGGTTGAAGGTGTTTAGCATACCAGCCGGAGCCTGTGTGACTAACCAGGAAAATCTCTTTTTGGGGCAGCTACCAAAACTCATTGTGCTGGGATTTGTGGATAATGATGCTTTCAGCGGTAATTATGCTAAAAGCCCCTTCAGTTTTAAACATTATGATATTAATTTTGCCGCTCTATATGTGGATGGTGAACAAGTACCCGGGAAACCTCTTCAACCTGACTTTCAAAATGGATGTTGTGTAAGAGAATATATGCAACTGATACAAGCAACTGGCAAACATCTGAAAGACACAGCATTGCTGATTGACCGTCAGGAGTTTTACAAAGGTTATACCCTGTTGGTGTTTGACCTTTCACCGGATCAGGAGTGTGCAGACCATTACTCGCTGATTAAAACTGGTAACCTGCAGGCTGAAATACGTTTTGCCAGCGCCTTACCCCATACAGTTAACATGATTGTTTATGGGGTTTTTGACAATGCGATAGAAATTAATCATAGAAGGAATGTTTTTTTGATCATTCGTGAAAATGAACACCCTGCAGATCTTCCGTATTTTAAAGAAGGACCCCTGTGTCGCAGATTTCTTTTTAGATGTGCTACCCAGCGACTGGTTAGCGGATGTACAAATATCAAGGAAGCCCGTGTGTTTGGTGGTAAATACACACCCTCATAACCTACCTGGAGAACACTGGTTAGCCATCTATATATGTGGAGATGGAACAGGGGAATTTTTTGATTCTTATGGACAACCACCTGATAGCTTATTCTTTCCTACCAGCATTATGAGCTTTTTCAACAAGCATTGTAAAACTGTTTTATACCCCAACAGACAATTACAGCACCCAATGTCTACGGCTTGTGGATATCACTGTGTATTTTTCTTGCACCACCGCTGTAAAGGGGTGCCTTTTGAAAATATTTTAGAAATGTATTCTGAAGATTTAATGCAAAATGATGATATGGTGTTACATTTTGTAAAATGCAACAAACTTTGTGTAGATCTTTTAGAAATCCGTTTCATAATCAGCAAGTGTGTGTTTCCTATCGTGAATGTTTTGCTGCTTCTAAATAAAAAGTAAACCCTCTAAGGAGGTTTTTTGAAAAGAAACCACTGTCTAGTCTTTTATTTTTGTTTTTAAACATTTTATTGAAAATACATTTTTACACACTCAACCACCGGTGGCCGTGGGATAATTTACGTTTTTTGTGTGGGAGTAGCTCTTTGCTCTTAATCGGACGCGTGTACATTTTAGTAGCCTTCACAGATGGGTTCTCTTTGAGGCGTGCCAGTACATCTCTGTTGGCTGCATTGCCCATTACCGTAGAGGGCATATTTAATTCGGCTAGGGTTTGCATGAACTCCTCCCAGCCCCTGGGTATTCTTCATTGTGAAAGAGCTTGGGGCTGCATAGCCCCACGAACGAGGTCAAGTAGGTTAGAGCCATTGACGGGGTTTCCCGGTATACAAATGTTCCATTTCCCTCCCAGGATGCCACATCCTTGTTTTTTAACAGTTTATTAAGCAGCAACTCAGCATTTTTTCATAGCGCATATTGATGCTGTTTAACACTTCTTGTGTTACAGGGTCTGGAGGTATAATATTTTCTAGAGATGCTGCCATTGATGTCTCATCTTGTGCCTGTAGATACAAGTTTATTTTTTCTTTTTCCATATCCCTCTGTCTGTTAAGCACAAGATAGCGCTGTAACACTTCTGAGTAACATTTAGCCTTTTCGTGTTCAGACATACCGACGCTTTGCAGGATGTTTTTTATTTCTTCATCTAACTTATGAATGGTCGTGGTTCTAATATTTTCATCCCGATCTGGCGGGTTTCTCAAGCGCTCGAGTTGTTCACTAGGGACTATGTACATTTTTTCAGCGTGCTGAATTAGAGGTTTGTCAGAAGCCCCGTTATCAACGGTAATGAAAAACTTAACAGGGGCCCGATAAAGCCACCCGACTGTCTCACCAATTGCTTCTTTTTTTTTTTAATGGGTAGTCTTTTATCGCACAGACTCTTTATGGCATGACACTTCCCTTTTAAAACCTTTATCTGTTGTTGTGAAAGAGGAATGTTACCTTTTAGGGTATTGAGAGCGATTTCAACTATAGCTGCTACCAAATCATTAGAAGCTGTATTCAGGATGGCTCTTCTGTGCTGCGGAGAGGCTTGAACCAAAAGTTTTAAAAGGGGCAGGTTTCTCTTTACACGGTGAGACATGTTGTCTGAGACACACAAGCATGTATGAAGGGGCTGGTTACATATTCATTTCTTTTTATGTGAGATTTGTGTTTTTTCACAGTATACCGTGTTCCAATCTGGCGGGAAGATATCTGTCCTCAGTCTGTAAGCCTCAGGTGTTGTGTTATTTAAATCCACAACGAGATAACCAAACGGCTTTCTGGTTGTATCCTCAAAGACTTCTAAAAAGAATTTTGATTTCCCAGGGTACATCTGCCTGGCTAGAATGGCAATCTGTAACTTATCTCTAGGATTCTTAAAGAGCACCATGTATTTGGTATTTAAAGTTATAGTTCGGCTTGCTTTGCCTTGGCAGAAAACATTTTGAACAATATATATGATGCTCAGGTTTCTGTGGTGCACATACTTGGTAAAGGCTTTCTCTATTTCGTCACTTTTACAGGCAGAATCCATTAGATCATCAACAACAACCAAGTTTACTTTATTGGCTGGAAACATTCGTTCATCATTAAAAGTATCAGGCAAAGTGTCCATAAATGTAATAAAAGAATATTTATTTAACATTTCTTTATACAAAGGTTGCCAGCAACTGTAACACCACACAATATTGTTAGGCATGACAGTCAATACACGACCAGCGTGTTCTAACATCTTTTTAACAAAGAAGCTCTTGCCTGAATTGGACGGCCCCGCTAAAATACAAGAAAAAGGATGTGACCAGCGCACATCTACCACGCTAGTATCCATAGGGTAATGTGCTAAAGCCATCCTCCAACTTCACCCTTTTGTCATACACAACCTTTTGTGTTTTTTTAATCACACCAGTCTCTATTGTCCAACCCTTTTTGTTTCTTATAATACCAGGTTGCTGTACTCCTATCTTTTTCTGGGATAAATCTGCTGCCCTAGGCTTGTAGTCCAAAACTAGATCTTTCAAACTAGTGAAATTGATTTTCTGGCAGTTTTCTATGTTTAACGTAATCCCTTTTACTTTCATACAGGTCTTCCCACTTGACAGCTTGTAGCCATATGTTTTAAACCCCGCTGATACAAACTCTGTGATATGTTCATCTGAGGGTATCTCGCTTGTGAGCTCACCTAAATAATCACCCAAAGATGGGTTCCAATCACCCTCTTGACTTAGAAATGTCACAGAATCTGTATCATGGTACAGACAGCGCTCTTGCAAACTATCTAGAAGGTTGTACAACTCCAGGCGTGCATAAGCCGTTGTAAAACAGGCAATGAAAATGTTGGTGCTACCCGACAATATACACTGGTCTTTTGAGTGCCTCCAAGACATACAGGCTGTTTCATCATCAATAAAATCACATGATGAAACCTCAAATTCAGGAGAAAACAGATATTTAAAGAGATCATCAGGTTCTCTCACAATGCTTGTGGTAGGCAGGTTTGTTCTTTGACCAAATTTACCCCACAGGGAATTTAAGAAAAGTTTTGCTATTTGACGCTTAGCAGGGTTTACATTAATCTGGTCTGCATGCAAACACACCCCTTCTTTTCTAAAGAAATCAGCTATGTACACATTTTGTTTTCCAGTATCATTGCACCATCGAGGGTAGCCAGAAGCCTCTTGTTTTTGACGGAGGTGCATTTTGATGTATTCGGAAAAGAGATTATCAGAGTTTTGCTCGAAATGCCAGATTTCATAGATTTCAACAACCACATACCCTTTTGCAATGGCTAAATTCATCTCCACCGTACACCAAGTCCCCACAAAAGCTCTCTCCTCATCCGTATGGGCACACATTTCCTGTTTCCATGTGTCAGCACACGTGTGACACAGTGGAAACATAAGCTTACTGCCTGGGAAAAAGAGCTTTCGTGGAGGATATACTTTTGCTTTTATAAAACCAAAGTACTTTGTAGGGAGACCAAATTTGTCATAAATGATTTTTGGATGGCCTATTGGATATTCCTTTGTTTTATTGACAAAAGGGTATAGGCTGGTAAAATCATAGTAGTGCATTTTTTCCCCAGGTCTTGTTTTGTGGTACAGACAAATGGCATTTGTTCTACCCCCAAAAAGGGCATCTCGTGGAATCAGAGGTTGCGGTAATGTGGAGTCAGCCAGGAAATCTGCGCAGCCCCCGTCATTTTCTTTTACCATCTGCTTCCATTCGTGCTCCCATAGACTTATGACCTTGAACCCACGGCTTTCCAGGAATGCAGCTTTTAGCTGTGTTTTGTAATAAAGAAAACCATAGGTCGTGGCTGCTGCAGGATTCTGGTCTTTATCGTTATAACAGCTCGGACAGTCGTGGTGAAAACAACCATTAAATTCAAAAGCTGTTTCTACCCCACCGATCATGGCATAGCCATCAAAAAAATAAGAACCCACCTTTTTTTCGCCACCTTTCAGAGCATGTGTGATCTGTATATTTTCTTTGGCCTCTACATACATCAGCCATTGAATAGATGGGGATGAATATCTCTTTGTCTGCCGGTGATAGTCACACCGTAATGTTCAACACCCGGCACGGGGCCCAAATAATTTTGATTTTCCAGCGTATTAAAAGAGTGCGGAAAGTACCCCTTGCTGCCTGTAAAACCCATGGTTTTTGGAAGTTTGCTAAGTTTCATAGGCAGGAAATTTAGAGAGTCTATAAAACGGATAGTCAAAGGTTCAATGGTAATTTGTAAAAGTTTAGCACCTTGAACCAGCAGCCCTGTGTCCATCTTTTCCTTAAGCAGTTGTTTAAGAACAAAATATCCGTCATAACCTTTGGAATTATGGGCTATGAAGGTGTAGCCTTTACATTTTTTGTCACAAAAAATCTGTATAAAGGCAGAAATACATTTGAGACCCTTGAATTCCCAGTTTCTTTCATCATTTAAGTCCATCGCATATATGTAATTAGGGACATGCCAGCCTGTTTCTTGCATACATTCACAGTCATAAAAAATATACTTTTCAGATGTTTCAGTTTTACCAACAGGGGTCATAAAACATAAGTGGACGCCATCCCCGGTTAGGGGCTTGCGACATAGTTTACAATGCCGGCCCTTGCACTTATGTTTCTTGTCCACATAAGACTCACATTTCTGGCACAGTATCTTAGATAAACACGCCACTTCTTTTTTCAGGGCCAGATACGCGTGTCTATCTAAACACTCTTTAGAACGACAAAAGAGTTTGCAATTAGGGCATCTCTGTTGTACACCAACATTATTCGCACACGTTAGTGTCAAAGACGGCACCATAATAGAAACAGAGAAACATGATGACAGAAAAAGACCACATGGCCTATCTAGTCTGTCCTTCCATATCAACACCTACAACAGTCCACTTTTTACCTTTAGAGATCCTCTGTGTTGGTCCCATGCTTTTTTGAATTCAGTTACTGTCCTCATCTCTACCACCTCAACTGGGAGACTATTCCATGGATCCACTACTCTTTCCGTAAAGAAATATTTCCGCATATCACTCCTGAATCTATCTCCCTTCACCCTTATCCCATGTCCCCTCGTAGCAGAACTTGCTTTCAATTGAAAGAGGCTCTCTCCCTGAACATTTATGCCACGGAGGTATTTAAACATCTCAATCATATCACCTCTATCCCGCCTTTCCTCTAAGGTGTACATATTAAGATCCTTAAGTCTGTCCTCATATGCTTTATAATGAAGCCCACTAATCATTTTAGTAGCCACCCTCTGCACCGACTCCATCCTGTTCACATCCTTTTGAAGGTGCAGTCTCCAGAATTGCACACTATACTCCAAATGAGGTCGCACCAAAGACTTATACAGAGGCATTATCACCTCCTTTTTTCTGCTAGCCATTCCTCTCCGTATGCACCAAAGCATCCTTCTAGCTTTTGCCATCGCCTTTTCTACCTGTTTAGCTACTTTAAGATCATCAGACACAACCACACCTAGGTCCCGCTCTTCTTTAGTGGACAAAAGTACTTCACCTCCTATACTGTATTGCTCCCTTGGATTGCTGCAGCCCAAATGTATGACCTTACATTTTTTAACATTAAATCCCAGCTGCCAAATTCTAGACCATTCTTCTAGCTTAGCTAGATCCCTCCTCTTGTTATCTACACCTTCCTGTCTACTCTATTGCAGATTTTGGTATCATCCGCAAAGAGGCAAACCTTACCCGACAGCCCTTCCGCTATAATGTGCAATTATGATCGTGACTGTACAGTTTCTGACAGTAACTACAGAAGTTGCGCTCTCTGTAGAATTTTTTGACATCGGTTATACCATAGAAATGGTCATCGTGTAGCAACAAGAACACAGTCTTAGGGAACACAGGTCTGTCTGATGTCTTAAAACAAACCCATGAATTTGTGTAAAGCACAATGCGTATGTTTATCTTTAAATGCTGTTCAAATATTGCTACATCATCGAGCATGACTTTTCTATGTACCAGCCATCCCAATTCATTATGTAGTTTTTTAGCACCTTCTAACAATTCGACATCTGTCATTTTTACCTGTGACATGAGGGCTGTGAGGCTACCTGCAAAACACAGGTTATTATCAGTGTTGTTCAAGTCTATCAAATACATCCTTTTCTTATGAATAATATGGCTAAATGGTATAGTCTTTAAGACCCTACGAGCTCCCCCACCCCGATTTCTTATGACAAGTACAACAACACGGAATATATCACAAACCTGGATTTCTCTGTGACTCTGAATGAGTTTAGCGATCTGATTTAAGAAATCGTCAGCGTCTAATGCTTCTGGGTTTAACTTTCCAAAATACAAGAAATTGTGAAAAAGAGATGAGTGTAGATGCACCTGTACATAATCACCGGGTGAAACCCTGCTGCTAACCTCATCCAGAATATGTTGAATACCTTGCCGAATGGCGAATTGAGCCTCAGATAATGATGTTACCCTGTCTAAATTAATAAACCAAAATTCCTCTGAATAAATTACACCATTAAACTTGTCCAATTTACGATCCCACCTTTTCACAAACTGAACATAGCTAACTGGTTCTGATTCTTCAGCGGGGTCTAATGCAAGATTATTTGAGCTGTCCTCTGAAACACTGTGATCAAAGACACGGCTTTCACCACGCTCGCTGTATTCTGTACCGGCGTGTGTAGATTCACCGTCAGAAAAACTTTCGCTGTGTGATCTTTTCCTGTTAGACTTCTCTCCCATAGCTGCTGGTTTTCTAACATTTTCTCGGTCTGAAAAAGAAAACGTAGGGGCTAATACTTTTTTTTCTTTTACAACGACCTTAAAATCTATGTGCTGGATAAAACCGGAATACTCACGATTCTGCTTGTCTTTTGGTTTTCTGTAAGGTACCGCCTGTTGGTTAGGCTGGACATCTTGTTTTGTAGCATCTTCTTGCTCTAAAATAAAAAAGATTAAAGGTTGAGGTTGTCCTCTGAAACACTGTGATCAAAGACACGTCTTTCACCAAGCCCTCCATATTCTGTACCGGCGTGTGTAGATTCACCATCAGAAAAACATTCACTGTGTGATCTTTTCCTGTTAGACTTCTCTCCCATAGCCATTGGGTTTCTAACATTTTCTCGATCTGAAAAAGAAAAACATAGGGGCTAATACTTTTTTTCTTTTACAGCTGCCTAAAAATTTAGGAGCTGGATAAAACCGGAATACTCATGATTCTGCTTGTCTTTTGGTTTTCTGTAAGGTACCGTCTGTTGGTTAGGCTGGACATCTTGTTTTGTAGCATCTTCTTGGTCTAAAATAAAAAAAAAGATTAAAGGTTGAGGCACATTATAAAGAGCATGGCTGCTGGAAAATTAAAAACCATAGGTCATACCTTTTAACATTCTTTGTTGCCTTCTTTTTGTAAGAGAAAGTTTATTTGCAACCCCCTTTTTCTGCTCCTATTTTTTAAAGACAATCATAAGAGACAGAAACATTATATAGCCAACAATATTTTTAAAAAGTAAGGCACATATCTACTCACCATGTCTGAAGAAGAGTTGCAAGCTGTAGAGAGACTGTGATCTTTTCTGGCTGCTGAAATGTACTGGATCTCATAATCTTATCATATGATCTGGCTAATTCGCAATACCTTTTTTTTCACAGACAGTACATTGTAATAGATGCTTTATATTTTGTATGTGTACCTATGTGGCTAATACACATTCCCTCCCATTTCCAAGATGCCTTAAGTGGCTTTTAGTTCTACAACAGAGCTCTGCACATTCTTATCTTATGGCCTATTGTTTAGGACACACCTAGATGCCCCATTTTTTTTTCCAGACAATCCATTGTAGGTATAATTAACTAAGCATTCCTAAAACACACCACACAAAACTGTAGGTTCAAAATGTTTTATTTCAAATAAAATGTTTTCATCTTGTGATAGGATTTATTTGTGCATTACAAGTTTAAAAAAAATATATAAAGGTATACATATAATTTTTGGTCATCTGTATGTTCAACTAATAGATTCTGGAAATACATACATTTTCTTTCATTTTATGATCAACAATCACGGCAACATTTTTTAAAGAATGATCTATAATCTCTGTCACTGATTAAACCATCTACTAGCTCCATATCAAAGTCTGAAGCAGATCTAAGCAAAATATTTAGCAGCTGTCCTGGATTTCTAGTGGTATTAAAATCTCTGATGAGTTCAAACAAAAAATTCAAATTTTCATAAACTAGGGCAGTTGCTTTCATTTTATGGCCAACAATCATGGCAACATTTACAATAGGTCCTAGACACAACCTGTTACAAGTTTTATGGATTTTCTGTTGTATTTCATTGTGTCCCCACCTTAAGTAATTGTGATGTCTTTGCCCTGGAGCATGTATTACACAAGCTGCACAGTCTCTATGCATAACGGCCTGCCAGCATTTCTTGATAATACAGGCCACCGTTGTTTGTATAACAGATTTAAATGTGTTTATTTCATCAGGTTTTGTGTAGTTCCTTTGGCTGGCTATGACATCAAATGCCTCCCTTTGATATGTACAGAGAAAGCACACACAGCGTAGATTGGCAGCCTGTATGTGCTCTTGTAGGAGATGATTACTTCCCTACAAAAAAAACCAAAATAATGTCAGTGTGAACCACCTCTTCTATAACACTTTTCTAAAAAAAAAACTTTCTCTTACCTCTGCTGATCCTAGTTCTTCCAATAAACAGTTTGTTTCTACATCAGCCGCAGCGTAATATAATTCTATATCCTCTGGATCCATTGTGTTGTCAGATGTTAAGTCAAGTTCAGTGCCAGAATCGCAGGGTTCTTGAGAGTTGAAAAATATTTGGGCATCTGGATAATCTACAATCTCTGTTATTTTTTGTTCAGGCTCTGATGGACTCTCCTGCTGTTCAAATGGATTTTCAATCGGTGGATACCCCTCTGCTTCTGCATCATGGTCCTTAAGGAAGTAATTAATGCTGTGTGCCCTGCTGTAAATTCTGCTTGGTGTTCCAAAAAGAGCCATTTTTTTTCTTTTTGAATCTCTGTGTGTTAAAATATTCTCCCACACAGGACACACAGCCTTACACCAGGAGCATGCTCAGAACACCTGGAGCATGCTCAGAACAGACCTCATGTTTCAACCAATCACGTGTTACCACACCCTACAGAGGCATGTTCAGACTTGTCTCTCCATATTGGTTTTTTCAAAGCCACTAAAAATAGCTGTATTAGGGGGATTTGAACACAGCTCTCTCTCTCCAAAAAAAAAAAATAGCTGTATTAGGGGGATTTGAACTCAGCTCTCTCTCTGTATTTCAGTCTGAACTACACTGTGTTTGCTAGAATATTTCTCTCTAACCATGAGGTCTTAAAAGCAAAATTCTATCACATGGACAGCACTGGTTTCTCTAACAAAAGATGTGTTAATTGAGGTTTAACATTTGTAAAGAAAAGCTTCTACCCTGTCTGTGCCTCAGTGAAAAGCCCTGTGCTGTACTAAGAATCTTTTGTGAGAAAAAAGAACTGGGGCAGTGGGAGAGAGAAAAGCATTTTTTGTTTTCCAGGGTTCCTGCTTTTTGCAGATGTAAACATTAACCAGAAGCAAAACATATTTCTGGAGTGAGTCACTCTGCTTCCGCTGAGGTCACCGGAAAAGGACACGGTCCATTTCTGATGACACTCTGTTTCCGGTGATGTCAGCAAAAAGGGACAGTCCATTTCTGATGACACCCTGTTTCCGGTGATGTCATTTCCGATGATGTAGGCAGGGGCATGGTTGAGGGTGGGAGGCTGTGGGTGGGGCACAAACCCGGAAATGGGTGCTGATTGGCTAATGCCATATTGTGGGGCGGGGCGTGGGTGTGGCACAAACCCGGAAGTGATTGGATGATTTCATCCTTGGGGCGGGGGTGGAGGCGTGTCAAGTGGGGGCGGTGGCCATGCCTGGGGGCAGGAGTGGGTGGGGCTAACTTGCCATTTACTTCTATGGGAGGGGGCATGGCCTAAGGCGGGGCATACACCGGAAGTGGGCACCGATTGGTACCTGTCAACAGTTTGGGAGCGGGAGTGGGTGGGGCTAACTCACCATTCACTTCTATGGGAGGGGGCGTGGCCTAAGGTGGGACATACACCGGAAGTGAATGCTGATTGGCTCCTGTCATCCTTATCTCACCTGTCAATCAGTTTGACAAGTAGTGTACCCATTATACTACTTATGTATATCTTTTATATGCATGTCATACCTGTACAGCATTGCGTGCTCGGCGCTATATAAGTGCTAAATAGTAATAGTTGTAGTAGTAGTAGAAGTAGTAACAGCTCCACATTTAGCTGAGTCATTTCTAAAATATTTGCACAATTGTAAACATGGAGACCTTGATGTTCTATCTAAAATGTGCCAAAATATGTATAATAGTGCTGAATATACGTATAAGGTTGGACACTATTTCTGCCACTGAATATTGAAATCCTCTCCCATATTTAAATCAAGAGGGTATAGAAAGACAGCCTATCAAAAACTAAAAGAAAGAGACCACCCCATGCTCCTCACATGCCTTGCTGATTATGGTGTGCATGGGACGGTCCACAAGTGGTTCAGGTCCTTTCTATCCTCTCGTTCTTTCTCAGTTCATATGGGTTCTTCCTCCTCTCCTCCTACCCCTCTTCCCTGTGAAGTTCTGCAGGGTTTGTTGCTATCCCCACTCCTCTTCAACCTCTTTATTTCTCCCATTACATTAATCATTCAACAATCTGGAGTTTCGGCGTCTTACTAAGCTGACAACATACTCCTTCTTTTTCATGCCTGCCCACTCTCTTGTAACCTTTCTCCCCTCAATGCTTGTCTTTCCAGTATTTCCTCCTGGTTGTCGGCAAATTATCTCCATCTGAATCCTTCCAAGTCCGCCGCCATGTGGCTCACTTTTGGCACCCCCATCCCTGACTTGTCACCCTCTCTCTCCGGCACTTCCATCCTGCTCGCCCCGACTCTGTGATACTTGAGGGTCACCCTTGACCCTGCCCTTACATTTCACCAATATATTTTCTCCTTTGTCCAGCATTCTTCTGCATTCTTCGTCAACTTTGTGTGGTATGTACCTTCCTTCCTCCCGCTTCCCTGGTCACACTCACAGTATCACGCCTCTTATCCTGCCTTGATTACGGAAACATTGTCCTAGCAGGTGTCCCTCTATATCAGCTTCATCATCTTCAGCTTGTCTACCTCCTCACCCACGCCAACCACAGAAATCATGTCACCCCCCTTCTAGTTCAGCTCCACTGGCTTCCGGTGTACTATCATTATCAATGCAAGATTCTCATCACTGTCCATAAAACAATCCATACCTGCCACCCACAATACCTCACTGATCTTGTTCACACTCACCTCCCTCCCTGCGCCCTCCGTTCTATCCATAATGATTGCCTGGCCCTCCCTTCTCCTGCCCAGGCCTGTCTCAAACACACCCGCTATGCTGCTTTCTTTTTCCTCGGACCAGCCCTGTGGAATTATTTTCCCCCCTCTTTCCATTCTGAGCACTCATACTCCTGGTTTAAGTTTCTATTGAAAACTCACCTCTTCTTTCAGGCATTTGACCTACCTCCACGCCCATCTAAATTGCCAATGTTAAGCTGTCTACTCTCTACTTCTGACTGTTTCTTATCTTGCCTTTCCTGTCACAAAATTGCTGTTCCTTTTCCTTTTCCAACCGCAGCCTACTTTTTATTATTAGTGTAAATTGCCCTGATGCCTTGGCCTGGGTAGTAAAGTAAGTGAAATAATAAAGATAAAGATAAATTCTGCCACAGGAAAATCTTCAAAAAGCAGGGAATCTAGAAAGGAACACCTGAAGAAAGACGAGTGTGAAGAGAAAGAGAGAGATAGAGAAGGTAGCCTGAAAGGCACGCCAGAGGGAAGTTGACTAAAATGGCAAAGAAAGAATACTATCTTGGAAGCCCAGACCAGCTGTATTCCACGCTGTAAGAAAAGAGGAAGGAAGTCCAAAAAACTGCCAGCATGGTTTAAATGTGAGGTCAGAGAGGCTGTTGTCGCCAAAAAAAGTATCTTTCAGGAAATGGAAAAAAGAGCCAAACGACGAAACCTGTAAACAGCACAAGCACTGGCAAGTCAAATGCAAGGCATTGATAATGCAGGCAAAGGGAGAATTTGAGAAGAAGCTTGCTGCGGAAGCAAGAACGTGAAATAAAGACTTTTAAAAGAACATTCGTAGCAAAAAACATGTGAGAGAGTCAGTTGGTCCATTAGATGATAGAGGGGTTAAAGGGGCACTAAGAGGCGACAAGGCGATAGCGGAGAGACTGAATTAATTCTTTGCTTCGGTCTTTACTAAGGAAGATGTAGGGATGTTACCCATAACTGAAGTGGTATTTAAAGGTGCGGAAGAATTGAAGGAAATATCGATACATCGGGAAGATGTATTACAGCTATTAGATAAACTGAAGAGTAGCAAATCACCTGGGTCGGATGGTATACATCCAAGGGTGTTGAAAGAACTGAAATATGAGATTGCAGACCTGCTATTAGTAATCTGTGAACTATCATTAAAATCATCTCTAATACCTGAAGATTGGAGGATCGCCAATGTAACACCAATTTTTAAAAAGAGTTCCAGGGGTGATCCAGGAAACTACAGACCGGTGAGCCTGATGTCAGTACCAGGAAAAATGGTAGAAACCATCATAAAGAATAAAATTACTCAGCATGTAGATAGTCATGGCCTAATGGGAGACAGCCAACATGGCTTTAGACAAGGAAGATCTTGTCTTACTAATCTAATATTTTTTTTTGAAGGTGTGAATAAACATGTGTACAAAGGTGAGTCAGTTGATATAGTGTATCTGGACATTCAGAAAGCCTTTGACAAGGTCTCTCATCAGAGACTTTTGGCAAAACTAAAGCGTCATGGGATAGGAGGCAGTGTACTACTGTGGATCAGGAACTGGTTAAAAGATAGAAAGCAGAGGGTAGGGCTAAATGACCAATTTTCCCAATGGAGAAAGGTGAATAGTGGTGTACCCCAGGGATCTGTGCTGGGTCCGCTGCTTTTTGACTTATTCATAAATGACCTGGAAAGTGGAATAACGAGTGAGGTTATCAAATTTGTAGATGACACAAAACTATTTAAAGTTGTTAAAACCCAAGAGGATTGTGGAAAATTGCAAGAGGATCTTGATAAATTGGAAGACTGGGCATCAAAATGGCAGATGAAATTTAATGTGGACAAGTGCAAAGTTATGCACCTAGGGAAGAACAACCCAAACTATGGTTACACGATGCAAGGTTCCACATTAGGAACCACCACCCAGGAAAAAGATTTAGGTGTCATTGTGGATACCATGTTAAAACCCTTGACCCAGTGTGCAGCGGCAGCCAAGAGAGCAAATGGAATGCTAGGTATCATAAGGAAAGAAATGGAAAATAAAACAAAAGATATTATAATGCCTCTATATCGTTCCATGGTGAGACCGCACCTTGAATATTGTGTGCAATTCTGGTCGCTGTATCTTAAAAAGGATATAGCAATTTTAGAAAAGGTTCAGAGAAGAGCCACCAAAATGGTAAAGGGGATGGAAGGATACTCCTATGAAGAAAGGCTGAAAAGGTTAGGGCTCTTTAACGTGGAAAAGAGACGGCTGAGGGGAGATATGATAGAAGTCTATAAATTAATGAATGGAGTGGAACGGGTAAACGTAGATCGATTGTTTACATTATCAGAATATAGAAAGACGGGGGGGGCGGAGCTAGCCACTGAACAGAATGGACGCCTGAATTTTTGCTCCCGTTGCTGCCCAAGAATCCTGAACATATCCCGGTATTACATTGAAGTTTGTACCCCCTACCTACATCCACAACACCGCAATACAGCTGGATGGCATCCCTGAAGCCTGCCCGGCTGGAATTTCCGCAGGGATCCGGCTCAGCAGCGAAACGATCCAAACCCGAAGTGGGTTCCCCGCAGAAAATGGCCACGGGAGAGAAGGAGGGAGTGACTGCCGGTGGCCTACGTGAAGTGCTACAGGAATTGAAATGCGTTAAAGAAATGATTGCAGCCAATTCTAGTTCACTGAACATGATTCAAGAAGACTTGCTGGAGGTAAAAGAGAAACTCCTCACCATCACCACTCGACTTAATGCAGTTGAATTACAAACCCAGAAGCATGGCGTTGCATTAGAACAGCTGGGCCCTTTGGTCAAACGAGTCCGGCACATAGAAAATCTGATTGAAGATCAAAATAACCATACCCGTAAAAATAATATCCGCCTTGTTGGAGTCCCTGAAGGCGCTGAAGGCACCGATCCGATTGGATTTCTGGAAAAAACCATACCGGAGATGCTGTAGCTTGTCTTTGCAAGGCCTTTTGAACTAGAACGGGCCCATCGAATCCCAACACACAAAGCTGAAAACACACGATACCCGCGCCCACTCATAATAAAGGTACTGAGATACCCACAGGTCCTACAGATCTTTCAAGCTGCACGGAAGGCCGGATCACTGCAAATCCAGGGACACAAAGTGGCACTCTATCCGGATTTGAGCAAGCAAACGGTAGATCGGAGAAAAGCGTTGCTGGCCTGTAGACCCATGCTACAAAGTGCACAGGCAAGATACGGGCTATACTACCCAGGAACCATGCGGGTCACGCTGCATAATGAAACGAGGAATTTTGTTGAAGCTGAAAAACTGAAAACTTTCCTACAAGAAAAATGTGGTATGGAAACCTGAGGTCAATATTCTGATCTCTCACGCAGTGTAGAGAACTCAGCATATACTCAGGGGGTGCGGCCGTGCGTTCTCACAAATTTTAGAACGCCTTAAGCCTTGTTAAACACCTCATTGATTGTATTTCTGTTGTTCTAAATAGTTTTAATTAAACAGATATTTCTGCTTGAAATGTAGGGGTGGCAACGGGAGGTCGGGGTTGGTTACTGTTTCAGTGGATTGTGTTCACCTTAGCGATACAATGTTTGCCAGTTATGCAGTTGTTTGTGTCAGTCCAGTCCAGTACAAAACCCTCCACATACACGCAAAATGCAAGTACACGGCAGGCCTATCCATAGGATAGCTTTCACCTATAAGACAGCTTATTCCAACGTTGATGTCTAGTGATCTTTTAATGCTTTCGTTAAATGTAAAAGGTATTACTGGCCCTGTCAAGCGAAAGAAGATTTTAGCGTACTGCCAGCAAAAAAAAGCAGATATTGCCCTCTTACAAGAGACACATTTAACAGATACTGAATCGCAGAAAGTAACCTCTAAATATTTCCTGGTGGCGGCCTCGGCCTCTGCCACTCAACGCAAAGGGGGGGTAATAATATTAGTGCGCAAATTCCTGCAATCCGCCATTACCGGCACACAGATTGATCCGCTAGGTCGATGGGCCAGAGTGACGATGAAAATAAATCAACAGCTTTACACATTCTTCAATATTTACGCGCCCATCCTCGATGACCCTAACTTTTTCAAACTGATAGCTAAAGACGTTACAGCCGCAGCTCACACCAATATTATATTAGGGGGCGATTTCAATGTCATCTTGGATCCACTGTTAGATCGCACGCCCTATCGGGCTGTAGACAAAGTCAAATCGCAGGCGATTCTTAAAGGCATCATAACAGAGCTACACTTGGTAGACCCATGGCGCCTACTTCATCCCCAAGAAAGAGACTACACATTTTATTCCATCCCACATAATACCCAAACAAGGATTGATTTCTTCCTACTGTCCACAGAGCTGATGCCTCAAGTGTTGTCCGCAGAGATATATGCTACAACGGTATCGGATCACGCCGCTGTCTCCCTAGTGTTGAATACCAACGTTACACAGCATGCTCCGCCAAGATGGACATTTGATAAATCCCTACTAGCAGATGACTCCTTTGTACAGCTACTTTCAGGGGAAATTGAGACCTATTTTAAATATAATACACCCACTGATACCTCCATCTGGAGCTGGTGGGAAGGTTTTAAAGCGACCATACGAGCTCATATTACCACCTACACCATTAGACGGCGTAAAGCCAGGAAAAAAAGAAAAGATGAATTGGAACTCCAAATAAAAGCTGGGGAAAGGTTACTAGCCAAAAGAGCTGACTCAATGATATTGATTAGACTCCAAAAATTGCGATACCAATATAATGCTCTCCTCAACAAAGAAGCACTGAGTAGTATCCAGCTACAACGTAGTATATACTACTATGAAAGCAACCGCTCTGGATCCCTTTTAGCTCGGCAGCTCAGACCAAAAACCAGCAAGACCGCTATAGCGGCGTTGCAAGACAATTCCGGGGGCCTTCTCCTGAGATCTGACAAAATACTAGACCGCTGCAAAGAATTCTATGAGGAACTATATCGCTCAGATACCCAATGTAGTGACAGAGCCTTTGAAGATTTTGTCTCCAAGATAGTAGGACCCACATTAACCAGTCATCAAAGTCGAACGCTGGAACAAGAGATCTCAGTAACTGAAATACAAGATGCGATCAAACAGATGGCTCGTGGCAAAGCCGCCGGTCCAGATGGTATCCCACTGGAATTCTATAATAAATATTGCATTCAATTGGCTCCCATGCTACAGATCTACTACAGTGGCCTGCAAGATGAATCTCCAGAGATTGGAGCCCTGGCAGAGGCTGTGGTGGTAATTCACCCGAAACCGGGCAGGGATACACAAAAGATAGAGAATTACAGACCCATCTCTCTCCTAAACTCTGATTATAAAATTTATGCTAAAGTGCTTGCTAACCGATTAGGACGGATCTTAAAAGATTTGATACATGAGGATCAATGTGGATTTATACAAAACAGATCCACTACAGATAATGGAAGATTATTGGCACATGTACTGGCATCTGCCAAGACTAAGGCCGAGCCCCTGATAGGGCTAGCATTGGATGCCGAAAAAGCCTTCGATCGACTGGAATGGTCCTTTCTATTTCGATCCCTACGGTGGTTTGGGATAGGAGAAAAGTTCCTAAAACGCGTTGAATTGTTATATACCAAACCCACAGCTCGAATAGCGGTCAACTCACACCTCTCAGCCCCTTTTCAGTTGCAAAGAGGGACCAGACAGGGTTGCCCCCTGTCACCGATGCTTTTTAATTTAGCCCTGGAACCCTTATTAATAGCGCTCCGACAGAAGGAAAACATAAAAGGAATTGAGTTAGCTGATGGTCCCTGTAAATTGTCAGCATATGCCGATGACCTGCTCATTTTTCTACAACCATCAGACCTTCCTGAAACACTGCAACTCATAGATGCATACTCAGCGATATCCGGATATAAAGTAAATCTGAATAAAACAACAATTATTCCTCTGAATGAACAGGTCAGCGAAGAAATGATGCGTGGATACCCCTTTCAATATGAGAAGTCATCCTTTAGATACCTGGGCGTGACCTATGGCACCACCTTGGAAGAGACTGTCGCAATCAACATTAAGATGTGTCAAGAAATTGTACATGATAACATCTGCAAGTGGACCCCCCTTCATTTGAGCTGGTGGGGCAGGCTAGAAACGATAAAAATGATGTTGGTACCAAAACTCAGCTATATATTAAGTATGATACCCTTACGTTTCCCGTCAGCCTTCTATAAGAAAATGAATAGTCAACTGATAGCCTTTCTATGGAACAACCGAGTACCTCGAATAGCTGCCTGGAAACTGAAGTTACCTAATACACAAGGAGGTGTCCATTTCCCAGATCTCGACTGGCTGCACACTGCCTCTCTTTTAAAGCAGGGTGCTCAATGGGTCGACTCTGACGACACGGATAAAGGACCTAGATGGCTGAGTGTGGAGCGGGCCCTACATTCCCCCCTACCTACATGGCTACTGATAGGCACAGTAGTAGACCAGACTGCACCACATAATGCTATTATCCGAGAAACACAGCATGCCTGTCGATTATTGGCATCATGTATCGATGGAGGGGATGACTTCGCCGCAGATATGCCCATATGGCTGAACCCGCGCCTTATCATCGGAGGGAAGCCTGTCTTATGGAAAAAATGGGTGGAACATGATCTTATCACCATTGGACAACTGATCAATGGAAGTGCATTTAAAACCTTTGACAGATTAAGAACGGAATTCCGATTGCCTAATACATGCTATTTCCAATGGTGTCAGCTCCGATACTGCATGAGCAAAGCGGGTGTATCACCTGTCTTGATACGTACAGGATGGCCACTGCGACAGAAACTTCAAGAATTACAAACAGATGCCAAAGCTGTTTCGCGATGTGTTGCGATTCTCCGATCCAAAAGTGACAAGACATGTTTTAAGATACAGTCAGTGTGGGCTACTGAAACCGGTCAAGATCTACCTCCGGAAAATTGGGACACTTTTTGGGGAACTCAAATACGTGCCACGAGAGCAGCGTCTCTCACACAATCTATGTACTTTATAGCACATCGAGCGCATATTACACCGGCTAAGAAAATGAAATGGACACTACAGGAGGGAAATCGATGTTGGTCCTGTAACATGGAAATTGGGACACTGGCACATATGTTGTTCCATTGTAAATCCCTGGAAATATATTGGAACAGAGTATGGGAACGCATATCACAGATCCTCAACTTACAATCTCCTATCACTTATCGAATAGTGATATATAAATCCATAGCTCTGGAACCTACTCTGATGAAATGGGATAGTAAACTGCTGGACTTAATGCTCGGGATAGCGCTTAAAATAGTTCTAATACACTGGAAGAATCTCGACAAAGCTTGTTTCGAGCATTGGTGGAGTCTCTTAATCCTATATAAGACCTACGAAGAGATCTATATAGCCAAGAACCCATGGTCTGGTAAACTAAGTAAGAAATGGTCAGCTTTACAAAATTATGTTTGATGAAAGCGATGGCTGGAGGCTGCCTCGTGGAATGGTCTCTGCTGTAACCACATTGAACGGAGAGAGGGAGGGTGGCGTGCTGGCATGGACTGATACTAGTTCTTGTTAACGTTATTGTACTGTCTTGTTCAAGTTATTATATTCTTTTGCTATTTTGATCAATAGCATCTGCTTGTATCCTGTTATATCACGATCGTTTATATTGTTATTTTATATGTTAAAACTGAATAAAAACTACTATTAAAAAAAAAAGAATATAGAAAGACTAGGGGACATGCAATGAAGCTACAGGGTAAACTATTTAATACTAATAAAAGAAAATATTTTTGCACTCAATGTGTAATCAAACTCTGGAATTTGTTACCGGAGGATGTAGTAAAGGCTGTTAGTGTAGCTGGGTTTAAAAAAGGTTTGGACAAGTTCCTGGAGGAAAGGTCCATAAACCATTATTAAGAAGGGACCCAGGATATCAATACTTGACCCAGTACAAGCATTGTGGAACCTGTGTCTTTTGGGGAAACTGCTAGGTATGTATGACCTAGATTGGCCACTATTGGAAACAGGATACTGGGCTTGATGGACCTTGGTCTGACCCAGTATGGCATATCTTATGTTATGTTCTTATGTTCTAAGTAGAAGAGGTAACTGGTGAGATGCCAGTGAGAGAGAAGGATAGAACAGAGAATGGCAAGAGTAATATAACACATGCAAAGAAGCCAAGTGAAGAAAAGCAACCAAAAGACTAGGAAGTAGAAGTGTTGAAAATTTAAGTCCTAGTCAATATGGATATAATAGGGTCCCAACATTTTCTATGCTATAGTGGATGGGGGAAATATGCAACATTTGTCCCTATTAATTTAGCTTAGATTTAATGTTGAAAATGGCAGGGTCATGTGTTAGGACTTCAAAAACTGACAGGAGATGTAAAATATAGGAGGTGAAGTACTTTAGTGCTTGAAAGAAGAACAGGATCTGGAGGTGATTGTATCTGATGATCTCAAGTTGGCCAAATTGTAGAAAATGTGACAGCAAAAGTCAGAGGGATGCTTAGGTGTACTGGGGTAGAAATGTCCAGCAGGAAGAAGAAAGTGATAGTGTCTCTGCCTATGTCTCTGATGAGACCCCCTTTGGAGTATTGTGTACAGTTCTGGAGAATGGACCTTCCAAAGAATATAATCAGAATGGAATCAGTCCAGAGTGCATCTGCTAAAATGGTCAATGATCTTCATTATAAGGCATATATAGGCAGACTTAAAGATCTCAATATGTATACTTTAAAAAAAAGTTTGAGATATGATAGACATATTTAAATACCTCCATGATATAAATGGATTGGAGTACTACAACTGCAATATGGTCACTTTTGGAGCATGTAATGATACTTCATAAACACCAGCAAATAGTTCCACTCTTTACTGTAACTATAGTACCTTTTTTCAGGAAAAACTTCAAAAAGGAGAAAAATAGTTTTGCCCTATAACCAGTCGATTCGGAGACCTATTTTTCTCCTTTTTGAAGCTTTTCTTGAAAAAAGGTACTATAGTTACAGTAAAGAGTGGAGCTATTTGCTGGTGTTTATAAATGGATTGGAAGCTAGCATCTTTCAATTGAAAGGGAGCTATGGAACAAGGGTCATAGGATAAGGGTGAAAAGAGATAGACTCAGGAATATTCTAAAGAAATATTTCTTTATGTAAAGAGAGGTAGCTGCATGGAACAACCTCCCATTTGAGATGGTGATGAGGATAGTATCAAATTCAAGAATGCATGGGACAAGTACAGAAGATCTGAGGAAGAGATTATAGAGCTTAGTTGTTGGAGTGTATGAGCAGCCTGGATTTGCATAGATCATACAGTCTTTATCTGTTGTCATTTTCTATGTTTTATGTTTCTATGGAATGTATGAAAGTCATTGCTTTGGGCATGCTTGCCAACATAGATTTGCAGAAAGGTTGTGGAGGTTATAGGTGCATTTGGGAGGCATAGTGATTGGAGGTGGGGTGGATGGGACAGTATATTATGTGTGGGGGAGATATGAAGCTGTGTGGAACTTAATGTGTGTAAATGAGTAGGTAGGTGATGTGTGACTGTGTGAGTTTGTGGCTTGTAGGGGTTTTTTTTTTGTGAATATAGGAGCCTGCATGTGTAGCAGATGTGTAGGAAGGTATGGGTGTGTCTGTTGGATATAAATGGCTATATGAAGTAGAATGACTGGTGTGTAGAAGTTTATGGGATAAGCATAGAGGCAACTATGTTATGTCAGGGGAGTAAATTCCACCCAAGAAGCCCTTGCAATGTGGGGTGAGGGGCCCAGGCAGGAAGCGGCCCCTACAATGACATTGGTGCTCATGTGTACACCTGTCCATGGGCCACCCCCACCATGCATGTGGCAAACTTACTTTATTTGCCACACTGCCTCTACTCCAGGCCCAGCATTGTTACCTTCTGGGCTAAAGTATCTCAATAACAGCCGCACCACAAGACTTCAGCTTTGGAGATAACAGCTGCCTGCCATAGAGCGGAAACAGCATGGTGAACAAAGTAATTTACTGCATGGACTGCAGGAGGGATGCTGTGCATGGGGGTACATCATGGGGAGGGGGTGCGCTGATGCTGCCATAAGGGACCTTTGGCTAATTTTTTCTGGGGGACCCTAATTGGACAGTCCACTATGGTGTTGTGTCCATTTCAAAAGGCAACATGTGCTTCTATGTTCATTTGCTATATAATGTATTTATTTAACATTTCTTATATACTGCCTTTCATGATACCGAGGTGGTTTACATTGAACAGGGCATTATAACTTGGAGATAGCCATTTACAGGGAACATGGGCAATGGGAGGTTAAGTGGCTTGCCCAAGACCACAAGGAGCACCTGTGGAACTTGAAACCTCAGTCCTTCTGGCACAAGGTTGCTGTCCTCTAGTGGGATTTGAACCCCCAACCTTCCAGCCTGAGGTAACTTGCCCCAACCACTAGGCACTTCTCTCTCTTGAAGGCTTCCCACAAAGTAGAAATTGGTACATATGGGTGTGTGCACTTTATATAATACACCTGTGAGTACTGAGCCCACTCCACCTTATCCATTCTTTGCTCTCAGAACCATCTAAATGTTTCTCAGCACCACTTTTTATATGATTCAGCATGTAAAACACTGTTCAAAATGCTCAATTGCTTATATAGTTTCCTGCATCATGTAGTTACGGGTGGAAGTGAAAGAATAAATGAATGGGGTGATGGACTTTGTATGTGTTTTATTTTTGCAAATTGCTCAGGGGTTAATTGCCCACAGAGATGTAACCTCCTTTTTCAGCAGATCCTCTTCCCATAAAAATAATGGGCATAGGTTTTAAAATGCTAAATTTGGCAAATTGTTGTCTCTTTTGACCTAACCCAGCTTCTACTACTACTACTACTGATCATTTATATACAATAGCGTTACAAGGCATATGCGGTGCTGTACAGACACATGTAAAAGACAGTCCCAGCTCCTCAGAGCTTACAATCTAATCAAGACAGACAATACAATAAATTAGAATAAGGGTATAATAAGGAAAGGTACGAGTAAGGAGACACAAGGAAAACAATAGAGCAGGATCTAAAGGCAACCTCAAAGAGATAAGCCTTTAGCATGGATTTGAAAAGGGGGAGAGATGAAGCCTGCCGTACAGACTCAGGAAGTTTGTTCTAGGCATAAGGAACAGCAAGGTGAAGGATTGAAGTCTGGAGTTGGCAGTGGAAGAAAAGGGCATAGAGAGGAGACGGCCAGTGGAAGAGTGGAGTTCACAAGGAAGGGTGTAGGGAGAGAGGAAAGAGGAAAGAGGAAAGAGGAAAGGTAATGAGGAGCAGTAGAATGCATTTATAGGTCAGAAGGAGAAGTTTGAATTGGAGACTGAAGATAGTGCTAGAGATGTATTAGAACTTATGTATATTTCTCTGTAAATTCATCTCTGGCATGTTTCTCAGTCTCTCCGCATCTATACCATAGGTCGACCATTCACTGAGACCTGCAAATAAAAATACAAGCATTGTTGATCTCCTAGGCATAGTTTTACCTGTGTACAATTGTCAAATAGACTAGACTGTGTTCCCTTTGTGGATCTTTGCAGTCTTAAAGATTTTTGAGGATAATATTACATTTTTAGTACTAAGGCAATACTTCTGCACACAGCAGATAAGAAATAAATGATTGGAAGTCAATGACTTGCCACCAACGAAGATCTGGGAGTATTTTTTAACTGAAATTGTGGGATTTCTCTTTGGGACAATTTCTCCAAATGGGTTAGTTTTGTCATACCCAGACGGCAATGGGCCTGACTTCTAAGCCAGGGTATGTGGAGTATGATCATTCTAAGATGTGACATGTATAGACAACTTGTCAAGGTGTGAATGGAAATTCCTCTAAATCTGGCCAGTGACTCCCAATATGATGGGAGATATTTATGTGTCTTTCTGCCACATTCTCTTGATCTTTGACTGCATTTCTGTTATGCATTTCTGTTTATTAAAACTTGCTATATCACCTTTGGCTGGGTAGCATCAGAGCGTTTACATCAACTAAATTACACATAGAAAGGAATGCCAGTTAAAAAAGAAATGATAGAAAAACACCCCGGGGAATTAAATCATCGCACACAAAATAAACTCTTCCCCATACAACTCCCTAGAAAATATATAGATCCTAACTTAATTTTTGCCTTTGCTTAGGGGTGTACCCACCGCTCCATGTAGGTCACCCCTATTTACTGAGATATAAGAGGTAGTTATGTTTATTTTGACTTTATCCTGTTGTTGTAAAGGGATCCATTGTGTCTGTTCCATGTCATTTTGAATTCTGTCACTGTATTTGCCCCCCACCACTTCCATTGGGAGGACATTCCAAGCATCCACCACTCTTTCAGTGAAAATGTATTTCCTGACATTCCCTGAGTTTTTTTCAGACGTTCTGGTTTTGACATCCCAGGTTGCACTTGGACATTCCATTGTAAAATGTGCCTTTAAAGGAACAGCAACCCCATGAATCAATGGACCCAGGGCCGGATTTACCTATACGCCATGTACGCCATGGCGTAGGGCCCACAGCTGGCAAGGGCCCACAAAAAGCTGCCGTGGCAGCATGGACGTTCCCGCGGCAGCATGGACGGTCCCGCGGGGCCCCCTCTGCCCTGCCGAATCCCCGGCTGAGCCCCTCCGTGCCGGCTTTGAGAGGCGCGAAGGGAGAGTGTCTCCCTCGCATCTCTGTTAAGCCCGCAGGGGCTGATGGGAAATTTCCCATCAGCCCCTGCGGGCTTAACAGAGACGCGAGGGAGACACGCTCCCTTCGCGCCTCTCAAAGCCATCGCGGAGGGAGGGATTCGGCAGGGCAGAGGGGGCCCCGCGGGACCGTCCATGCTGCCGCGGCCTTGGTAGCAGCCAGCGGTTTTGCTTTTTTAAAATTTCATTTTACTTGAGCTGATGGGGGGGGGGGTAGGACTGGAAATGGGATGGGGGGGTTAGGACTGATAATGGGCTGTGGGCTGATGGGGGCTGTCTGGTAATGGGATATGGGGGGACTAGGACTGGAAATGGGCGGGGGGGGTTAAGACTGGAGGTGGGCTGATGGGGTTAGGACTGCTAAAGGGCTGTGGCCTCTTGGGCCGGGTTAGAACTGGTAATGGGCTGTGGGGGGGTTAAGACTGATAATGGGCTGTGGGCTGTTGGGGGGGGTTAGAACTGGTAATGGGCTATGAGGGGGGGGTTAAGACTGATAATGGGCTGTGGGCTGATGGGGGCTGTCTGGTAATGGGCTATGGGGGGGCTAGGACTGGAAAGGCTGGGGGGGTTAAGACTGGAGGTGGGCTGATGGGGTTAGGACTGGTAATGGGCTGTGAGCTGTTGGGGGGGTTAGAACTGGCAATGGTCTATGGGGGGTTAAGACTGGTAATGGGCTGTGGGCTGATGGGGGCTGTCTGGTAATGGTCTATGGGGGGGGGTAGGAGGGGAAAGGGGCTGCGGGGGGTGATGACGGGAGGGGGGCTGATGGGGTTAGGACTGGTAATGGGCTGTGGGCTGTTGGGGGGGTTAGAACTGGTAATGGGCTATGGGGGATTAAGACTGATAATGGGCTGTGGGCTATTGGGGGGGTTAGAACTGGTAATGGGCTATGAGGGGGGTTAAGACTGATAATGGGCTGTGGGCTGATGGGGGCTGTCTGGTAATGGGCTATGTGGGGGCTAGGACTGGAAATGGGCTGGGGGGGTTAAGACTGGAGGTGGGCTAATGGGGTTAGGACTGGAAGTGGGCTGAAGGGGGTTAGGACTGGTAATGGGTTATAGGGGGGGCTTAAACTGAAAATGGGGTGATGGGGGGTTAGGACTGGAAGTGGGTTGATGGGGGGGCTAGGACTGGTATTGGGTTTGGGGGTTGCTAGGACTGGAAATGGGCTGATGGGTGGCTAGGACTGGAAATGGTCTGATGCAGGGACTAGAAGGGAATGGATGCTGGGTGAGGCTGGAACTAGAAGGGAGCTGATGTTGGGGGAGGATTAGAATGGGATGGGGCTGGAAGAGTAAAATGGAGAAGGGAAAAATATTTTGTGTGGGAGGGATAAAAAATCTACAATTGGCCGGGTATTGGGAGAGTAAGTGGGGATTGAGGATGGAGGGGTAAAATTTGAGTGGATGAAATAGGAATGAGGAAAGAGCAAAAGGAGAAAGATTAGTATGTTAAAGCAGATGTAGAGAGAGAATGGAAAAAAACTAGAAGAGAGAAGAAAGGACAAATGGACAGCAGACGATGGAGAGTTAGCAGAAGAAACAAAGAAACCAGAAGAAAGTGGCTGGAGCAATTGCAGCTGAAAAAAAATGCACAAAAGGTAGAAAAATATCTCTTTATTTTGAATTTATTGATTGGAATATGTCAGCTCTGGTAAATGTGCATCATTAACGTCTGCGCTTTGTTTAGTACAAGAGCAAATTAATGTATAGTTTTATTTCTACAGTGTTGTACATTCCAAGTTTGGCTTTTGGGATTCCCAGTTTAATTATTGTCTTCCTGTTTCTAAATTGTGATTACTTGTTTGGTGATGGTCTATGTTCTGCATGTGTAACTGAGCTGAGGTGTTCTGTTTATATAATTCCTATTTGACATTGCCACTTGTTCTCTTTCCCCAGTAGGTCATGTATTGTTGTTCTCTGAAATGTATTGGTTTAATATTTGCAGTGTTGCCTTTTGATTGGTAGAGTATGGTGCTTTGTGAGTCCTGGTAGTGCTGTTAGGATACGGCGGGTTTGCTATGGGTTGGCACTGGATTATAGTAATGTAGAAATCTTTTAGTCTTTCTTTATCCATACACTCTAAGAGGCACGTTTACTAAAAGTTAGTATGTGGTAACATTATGCAAATATTTATGCAAATGATGCCCCTTATGCAAATGAGGCCCCGCACCCCCCTTGGGCCGCCCCTGCTGGGTGCCCACAATTTTTGTTGGCGTAGGGCCTCACTCAAGGTAAATCTGGCCCTGAATGGACCTGAAGAGCCTGAAAAATCTATAGGTTGAGTTTAAGATGGTGTGATGCAAGTCAAGTGGCAACTGCATCTAAACATGCATTTATAGGTACTAGATCCACAAAGGATGAATTACAAACATATTGGACCAAGAGAATGTCATCTGCATAACAGTAGCAACTTACCACAACATCTTGAATCAATGTTAAAAGACTGACAAAATATTGAAGAAAGCAGGGCAAAAATTGGAACTTTGGCGAATGATGCAGGGGAACCTTAAATTGGAGGAGAATGGGTTGTATCTAGTTTGTACCAGAGAAGAAAGGTCATGAAGAAGTACCTCTGCTTCCATCATGCACTATACCAGGAAGAACACCCTGATAGAGTAATGAATGGGAAAAGGCATGCTGCATGTTTATTGGCTAATTTCGTTTGGGGATGGGCCAAGGAAAAATGTTTGGTGGTTTCGGACTCTTAAGCAAGTGGTAAGTAGCATGCAGCTATCACTGGGGGGGAGGGAGGAGCAATTGATATCTGCTCTTGAAGTGGTGTTAGAATTCCCATGTTAACTACAGCCTTAAAAGATAGCACGTGTTAACTGCAGAGGGGCAGTCTTTGCCTATGCTTTCTCATTCTGTCCCCTCATCATGTGCTAAACATGAATCCCTACTTTAGTACATGCAGTTTCAGTTCATAGTAAATATTACTGCATGCCCACGCTAACAGTTACTGCATGGCAAAATATGCATTAACTGCTTGGTGTACTTCACCAAGCATGTACCTAAGCGACTTGTATGATTGGCATCTATTGCTGACTGCATAAGTTGTTTTGAATATTGACCCGCTTGTTATTATTAATACATATTGAAGCTGATGAGGAGTGGAGGAGAAGACTAGTGGTTAGAGCAGTGGCCTGGTAACCCGGAGATCAGGGTTTAATTCCTGCTAGCATGCCTTGGGCAAGTCACTTTGTCTTCCATTACTTTAGAAGAAAGGCTCGTTAATCTACTTCTGGTCACATCTTGCCAAGAAGACTCAGAGGCTGTTGGGCCAGCATTGACTCAACAGCACACATTGGATTGAAGCTGATATTCAAAGGATTTATAAAATTAACTTCAGGGGTTAACAAGATAAATCTGTCTGTTTGAAATTAAGGAACTGCTACCAGGCTAAATTTTAGTTTATGAGAGGCAAAAGGTATGCTGGGGAAAAGATAACAGAACAACTTGTGTTTTGTTTATTTGGTCTATCCAATCTCCAGCCCCACTTGTTGATGCTGTGTTGGGTAAAATATTGGTAGAGTCATATCCCCAGTGGCCCACCCCATTCCTCTGCTAAGAGCCAGGCAATTATTTAAGTATCAGGAGATCAATGATCATCTCTAGATAGGCAAAACAACCCCTCAAAAAAGGAATGGAAATTTACAAGTTTTTGGCATGCAGGAATGAAACGTGAATATCTGCGAAGAGTTAAAAAAACAAAACTATTAGGTTTGTATTTTCAGATAAACGAGCGTCCATAAAAAACAAAAAAAATCTCCATTGATTTTTGGGGTAATTGTTACGAAATGCTAGATCTTATAGAACGGTGAATACTATTCCATCCAAACTTTCAAAGTCACACACCCCATTTATAAACACCACGCAAACATCCACACTCACCTATAAAAATCTACAGCCACACCCCTTGACACCCACACCCATTTACACAAACCTACAATTTATATACTAATATATATATTTATATGTATATATATATATATATATATCATGTTTCCCCTAAAATAAGACCGGGTCTTATATTTATTTTTGCTCCAAAGGATGCACTAGGGCTTATTTTCAAGGGATGCCTTATTTTTTTTCATATTTTTATTTTATTTTATTTAGCATTTTTTATATACCGCCTTTCAGATTCTCAAGGCGGTTTACATGGAACAGAACTTGTTTACATAAAACGTTTCATTAGAACTATGTACAAAAGCTGTTAACCGTGCTTACGTTTACAATTAACTATTTACAGTTCTCTCTGGGATTATAGACAATGTTTTACATGACTGATGGGTTATAGAAGTGCTCGGTGCATAAGTGAGTCTTTAGGAGTTTCCTGAAGTCTGTGGTGTCTGTGGTGGATCTCAGGAGGAGTGGGAGAGAGCTCCATAGTGAAGGGATATAGAATTCAAATGCTCTCTGTGGGGTATTCTGGGAGATGCCTGGGTGTGATGAGGAGCTTTCAAGTGAGTTTTGGTGCTGGGTTCTCCTTAATCTGTTGTCAGGGGTTCTTCTGATTGTGGTTTTTAGGCAGCCGGCAGATTGGTTGTGTTGGATCTTGAATGCCATCATTATGGCTTTATATTTTATTTCTGAGCTGATGGGGAGCCAGTGAAGTGATTCGAGTATGGGAATGATACGGTCATGTTTGCTGGATCTAGTGATTAGTCGGGCAGTTGCGTTTTGGGCTAGTTGTAAGGTTTGAGTTATACAACAATCCACATTTATTCGTGAACAACTTTTTTTTAAGTACAACAATCTACATTTACTCATGTACAGCAATCTACATTTATTCAAATACAATCATGTCATCTTCTTCCGGAACATCGTCAAAACTTTCCAAACTTAAAATTCTGGCCTGATTTTCTTGCGACTTCATTCCCTGTAGAACCATTGGCCCCAATCTCTCGTGTCTAGCAATAGAGCTCTCCTTAAATGAGCACTTCTTGTCCAAGCACTCAATGGACTCTTCTATACCTCTCAATCAGTACTGACAGCACTTGAAGCTGATTGGCTGCCACCTCAAGACAGGCAGCCAATCAGTGAAGTGTTAGTATGCTGTTGCTGCTGCTGCGGGCAGCACGCACGGGGCAGCGTGACAGCACAGAATGTGATCACCTGTGATCACACTGGGAATGAGAGGCACTGCAGCACCCGCCCCAAGATGATCAGCACCCGCCGGCTATGAACATTCAGAAATCAAATATTCATGCAGCCAGCGCAACCCCCCCCCCCCCCCAATACCCAGGTACCGAATCTGTCAGTCCGCCCATGATCTGCACTAGGTCTTATTTTCGGGGTAGGGCTTCATTATGGGAATCTCAGAAAAACGTGCTAGGTCTTATTTTCAGGATAGGTTTTATTTTCTGGGAAACAGGGTGTGTGTTTGTGTGTGTGTGTGTGTGTGTGTGTGTATGTATATATATATATATATATATATATATATATATATTGTCAAAAACGAGCCTTCTTATAACCAAGCCTAGACCCAGCCCAGAGCCTTGCTTGGCCTTCTGGGATATGTAGTTTAAATAAGCAGTTGTGGCACCGAGGTAAGGCTTCAAAAAGGTTTTATTTCCCCTTCCAAGAGGTTTCCTTTGGGTGAGTCAAATAAAACATAAACAGCTCCACTTGGGCAAAAACAAAGCAAGAACAGGAACAAAAATTGCTTACTTTCAGCTTTTAAACAAGTAAATGAAAAGTACTCAAAAACAGCTCTCTTCAGCAAACAAAGGCATTTTCTTTGTGGCTTTCAAGCTTTGGCAATTCTACACACTTATCTTAGAGACAACACGTTATCTGAGACCGAGAGCGTACAGTCCATGTAATCACTGCTTACATTATCCCCCTGTAGCTCATATTGCATCTCTTCAGGCTCTTCTGTTAAGAAGTCATCTCTTGCAGCATGTGAAACATTGCTAAACAGTCTCCCCTTGCTCTGCAGGAAGTCTCTTTCCCTCTGGGTGAGAATGTTAGCTAAGCTGCTACCGTATTCCTTGGAGTGTCTTTCTTTGGAGCTTCTTAAATGTGGTGGGAGATAAAGAGAATTCTTAGTTTCACTTTTCCCTCTACTAGAAACATTAGGGTTGGGCTTGAACAGTCTCTGCCTCAAGCTATGCTCAGTTGCTATCGAGGCTGGAATAAAATCACGTAAAAACTTTTCCTGGCTCCTGCCTTTGAAACCTCTTCCAGATACAGGCTTATGCTCAGGTATAAAAGCTCTACTGTTTTTCTGCCAGTTGTTTGTATAAAAACTTTCCTCTGGCTTCCTCCAGCCAACTTCACAATCAAATGTTTGGTTACCTTTTTGATAGCATTTGCTGGGCTTTGACGCTTTCAGAGTTCTGCTCTCAGCTCCATTCCAATTAGAATTTCTCCGTTTATATCTCTGGCTTCCAGCCTCACAGCTGCCTGTTCCCGTGCTCCAACCGGGTTCTATTTCACTCCTGCTGTGTCCTGCATATGTCTTCTCTCTCTCACCTTCACTCTCACTCTCACTTTCACTCCTGCTCCCACGCTCATTCCATCTGTTGCTTGGACTCTCAAGCTGGCTCCGTCTCTCTTGCACACGCTGGTTCTCTCCAACCCCACGTTGGCTCTGTCTAGCCCCACGTTGGCTCTGTCTAACCCCACGTGCAGTGAGCTTTTCTATGTGCGTGTCAGCTCCACCCACACCCAGCTGGCTTCCATTACCTCCTAATTCCTTAGCCTTTCTGTTGTTTGGGCGTGTTTCCTTTGCACGTGAGCTGCTTTGTTTAGGTGGCATATGGCAACATCCTACCCTGTGTTCCTCAGAACTGTCATGATCAGTCTCACTGGCTGCATTTTCGCTTGTTTCCATGGGCTCTGCTGTCTCTGCCCTGTGACAATATATATATATATATTAGGGTGGTCCACTGCCATAGGGGAAAAAAATAAAAGTAGGAATTTCTTTGCTCCCTGGCCTGATTCTGGTTCCATTTATGTAGAAAACAATGTGTGCAAAGTTTGAAGCCAATCAAATAATATTTAGGGGTGGCTCAAGGTCCCTATCTATCAGGCCCCTGGATCCCCCCCAGGGTTCGTCAGACCACTGGGTATTATCCGCTCATAGACGGGGGTATCATGCTTGCCAAGCACTCAATGTGGTCCAGATGCTAGTAAGGACTTTGACGACGTGGGGAACATCTTACGGTGTTGCGAGACAACACCCAGAAGGAACTGGAGTTGCTCTTCTTTTGTGGTGTGTCGGCCGTTGAACTCCTCAATGAGTTTGACCCCTCGCTCAGCCACATCGTTGATCACTGGAAGATTTTTTACTTTCTTCAGACCGTCTTTAAATGATGCATTCTCTTTCCAGTCTTCTGGGTCTGCATTAAGAAAATCACTGTTGATGTCGAGGTGTTTCAGGAAACGGATTGACTTGCGAATTGCAAGAGATTCAAGTGGTGGAATCATGGAACTTTTCAATTCGACTCGCTTTGGGGGATCTTCGTCTTCGTCATCATCCTCATCGCTTTCATCTGATTCTGCCGGGATCATGGCCGACACTATGGCCCGCTTTGTCGGTGCTGAAACAGCTTCATCGAACAGTGACAGTGCCACAAGCTCCTCTGACACATACCACAGATGCTGTTGCAGTTTGTCTCTGGCCGCTCTTCCAACACGGTCATTGTGGTAAGAGTGTAGTTTCTTCAGCATCTCCAAATCTGTTCGAGGAGCAACTGCGGCATCAGGGGCAGAAAACCAGGCTTCTACATGAATCAGGATGGAGAAAATGCTCACATCACGAACACAGGACTCCTCCCGTTGGGTAAGATCTTTGAGTTGTCCTCGGAACATCCAAATCTTGAGACAGTACAAGACTTTTGCCATCCATCTGGCATGATGGAAAGCTCCGGGTTTCTTGAAATTGAAACTAGGAAGATTCCCTCCAAGGCAGACAATCGTTAACTCCAAGAATTCCAGGTAATCATCTCGGTGATTGCCCTGTGCCAACTTGGATTCCGCAAACTTCATGATGCGATCCCTGTCAGGTTGCAGCACCTCCAAGTCTTTTCCAGTTTGATAGTTGGACTTGTCAAGGGAGCCCCAATTCTTTTGGAACCGGCGAAAGAGTTGGACATCGGAAGCCGATGAAGCTCCAGAGCATGTAGAGAATACTGCACCAAGAATTATTTCGTAAATGTGATGGCGGCATGCCAAATGAAGGACTGTGCGACAGAGTCTCTGTTCTAGAAGAATGCACGCTCCTGATCGACGTCCCGTGTTCGATGCAGTTGTATCAAAGCAGAAGCCTGCAACCTTTTCATCCAAACACCATTCCTGTAACAGTTCATAAACTGCTGCAGCTTGATTCTCGCCCGTTCCTGATGTCAGTTTTGGTACACCAAGAAGTTGTGTTTCTCCAGTGGAGACAGCCATTATCAAAACTGGAAGGCGGTCAACGGATGTGGTTGAAAAGAGGAGAGATGGCAATAACTTGCTATCCCAATGCACAATGCATGTTTTGCCTTCGGCTTTGAATGCGTTGTGCAGGTCCGTCCATTGTTGCTGACGGTGCTTTTCTCTATGGCGCTTGACGCTGGAGCGGCTGATATTGAGCTCCCCAGGATAATGTCCCAGACTTCTGGCGGTTTCAGCTACCACAAACAGAGCATTGCGATCCTTTGTCCCTGTCCGATCCAGGGCTGCTGTAAGCTCTGGGGTCCAGACATTGTTAGGTATAAACTGCTTCGTTTGTGGAGTTGCTTTCTTCTGTCCGTTATCTGAATCCGCAGATGTCGATGAGTCTTCACCTGACTCTGCTGAGGAAGAAGATCCTTCCAGCTGAACTTGGCTTGTAGTTGCCTCGGCTTCGGCAACATGTTTTTGTCTGCGCCTTTTCAGTTCTTCTTCTTCTCGCTGTTGCGATCTTGCTTCCGTGTTGGCCAGTTTCTTGTCCATCGCGCACATTGAGCCGCGGCGCCCTGGTTCTCATTGCGCTATTAAGAATTCTTTGTCTTCTTGAATATGAATTAAAGACATTGCATTGGCATGCGCCACATCAAATAGGTTTTTCATTGCAACCTGGAATTCTTTTCATTTGCCTCTTGTTTCCCTCCTCTCCCTTTGTTTTTCTTCAAAAGTTTCCACTGATTGAACAATTTCTTTACTTTTTCTTGAATTTTGTCATTTCTTTGAACAAGAAGCCTGGCCTTTTCCCAGTAAGCTTCTACTTCACTTGTTACAATAGATGCACTTTCACTAACGCCTTTTTTTAATGTCATATGGTGATGTAAAAATACACTTAACACATGCTCCTTGCTGGGGAGCTTGGCCCCCAGAATTGTGGTGGACATTTCTTCAATGAGATAAAAACCACATTTTTTCGCCATCTGAAAAGAATAAAGATACAAAGATAATAGTACAATGTCTTTGCCACCTCTCAGAGACGAGATTAGTTCAAATATGACGCAATCAAATGTAATCAGCGTGGAACTGAGTGGATGATACAAGATGATGCAACATTTCGTCATCTGCTCCCAGGGGGAAATCTCAAGACTTGTTGAGCCACCCCTAAATATTATTTGATTGGCTTCAAACTTTGTACACGGTGTTTTCTACCTAAATGGAACCAGAATCAGGCCAGGGAGCAAAGGAATTCAGGAATTCATTTTTATGGACCACCCTAATATATATATATATATATATATATATATATAGTCACAACGCCGCCCTGGTGGTTAATAGGATCTAAGACAGGTCGGACATAAATAAAAGTAAAGTTGGGTTTGGTATGTGTTTCTTTCTAGGGCCCAGGGTTGTATAGCCCTGGTAGCGTCCTGAATACCAAAAATACCCAAAGAACAAAAAGTCATCGAGTGTAGGGAAAAATAAGGCTTTATTTCCCTCGTTTGCACAAAAGGTTCAAAGGATCGGCTTCAACCACCAACAGAAATGTCCTTACATCAGGTTATAGAAATCGCAACTCAGGTTCAAAACAAAAACTGTTCTTTTCACTGAAAAGTTATAAAACAAGCATTCCTATTTACACCGGTTTTAATGCTCACTAGTTGTACAAGCATTCCACACTGCCCGTAGTACAATAGCTGCAATCCATTACTTCTTCTGACAAGGACTCTACCTCTTCCACTTGCATCGGCTCCTCCTGCAATGTATCTAGGATAGAGTCAACAGTTCCCGGCAAGCTATAGTCAGGTTTCTCCCTCAAATGCTGAATGACCTCCCAGTGTCTAGAGTTTAGCGTGGGGCGTCGGCCATGAGCATTTTTACAATGTGAACATCTTTCTTTCTTCCCAGGGCTTACATGCACTTCATGCAAAGCAGGTTTACTTAAAAGTTTCTTATTCAATAAAAACTTTTCATACCTTTTCTCTTGCAAAGTGGGACATGTACAGGGAGCTTCTGTTTCTTGTCCTTTCCATGCGCTAACCCTCTGTGGGCTATCTTCAATACAGTATGGGTTACCTTGTAACTCCTGCTTCTTCCTCTGGGACGAGGCTTGTGGCCTACTCCTGGTAATATTCTGCCTTGATTCAGCAATATGGCTTGGGTTCTGCCTACAGCATTCACAATGCAGCTTTCGTGTACCTGAATCTCTTGGACCCTTCTGGATTCTTTGGCCTTTCAGGTTCCTTAGGCCTCTCTCCTGCACTCCAGCAGTGTCTGTAGCTTCTGCAGTTTCTCCAGCTCCTGCAGTTTCTGACACTCCGGCAGCTCCTGCCGTTCCTCCGACTTCTGAAGGCCCTGCAACCTCTCTGCTGCCTTCCTTGCTGCTCCCGGCTTTACCGCTACTTCTGCCTTTCCAGTCCTGCTGTGACTGTGCTCGTGCTTTCCAGTCCTGAGGTGTCTGTGCCTCTTGCGGTACCTCTGCCCCTCTCCAGTCTTCCTGACTTCCTTTAAAAGGAGTTCCTCTCTTCCTGGATTGGAGGCTGGCTGGCTTTCGGTTACACCCTGTAGGGCGTGGATCCTCAGTCTTCCAGAGGTCCCTCTTGCTCCCCCTATCAGGCTCCTGCGAATACTGCAGCTTTTGCATCTCTCTTTCCACGTTTAAAACATTTTCTTCTATGCCCTGCTGGTCTGCTGCATCACAATATATATGAGTAATTTTATAAGAAGCCACCCAGATTCAGGCAGCAAGAACACTCCTAAATCTCAGTGGGGCATGTTTATTAAAGTGCACTAATGATTAGCTTGGGGCTTAGCACATGGTAAACAGCATGGGCCCAGGATAACCATTATTATGCAATAAAATTCCCGGCACAGTAAAAGTCCTGCACTGCACTAACCATTTAGCATGTGATTGGATGAGGATTGGGCAAGTTAGAGGCGGGGAGTAGGTATTGTCTACACATTGCAATGAGCACGGGTTTCATTAGCACACTCCAATCATCAATGTTGCAGCTACTATGGGTGCACTTACCACCACCCAACTGGGTGAAGGTAGAGTGCATCCGAGGTATGTGCAGTAATTAAGATTAGTATGAAGATGGTGCTGGACCTACGTTAACTGCATGAGGATATACAGTGTGTGCCCCCACTTGTTAGTGCAGGTCTGGTACCAGCCCAGCGCAAATTTGGGGGACTGAATGAGGGGTAAATTGTCACATTTTAGTAAACATGCCTCTAACACAATTTAGTAAACTTCCCTGGTATTTCAGTCATTTAAGCATGCCTTTTATTTGTATTTTACAGGTATTCTCCAAGGTTCGATGGTGTATACTTTCACTGTGGGCATGCACATGGGTGGAATTTGGGCAGAGCGCAGAACTACATGTGTAAATTCTAAAATCTTATAAATCATGTGTGTTCCTTATAAAGCTAGACATGGGCATTTGCACCAGCTTTAAGGCTGATGTAAGGGATCATGTGGCATGTTTTAAATTAAGCATGTATTTGGCTATATATGCTAGCATTTTATAAAGAAAAGTAAGCGCATACTTTTCTCTATAAATTAGACTTAATCTAGGCATGTTTCCCTGCCTTAAACTAGGCAACCAGTTATGAAATTACACTCATGGCAACCACAAAAATATCCCTCCAACACACACAAGCACACACCAACCACCACTCTTCTCCCCCCCCCCCCCCTCATACCTGCCATTCATATAGAAATATAGAAACAGGACGGCAGAAAAAGACCATGTGTCCTTTCTAGTCTACCCTACCATATCAACTATATTAGTCTCCTTTTTTTCTTCTGTGTTTGTCCCATGATTTCTTGAATTCAGATACTGTTCTCACCTCTATCCCACGCATCTACCACTCTTTCTGTAAAGAAATATTTCCACATATTACTCATGAGTCTATCCCCTTTCACTCTCATGCTATGCCCCCTCATAGCAAAGCTTGTTTTCAAATGAAAGAGGCTCTGCTGTTGTGCATTTATGCCCTGGAGGTATTTAAACATCTCTAACATATCTCCTGTATCCCACATTTCCTCTAATGTATACATATTAAGATCTTTAAGTCTGTCCCCATATGTTTTATAATGAAGACCACTAACCATTTTAGTAGCCATCCTCTACACCAGTGGTTCTCAACCTTTATTGTACCGTGACCCTTTTTACCATTGGTCAACTTGTGGTGACCTCCAATGATAAAATCAAATGCGTCTCTCTTCCTTTATCATTAACGCATTGTCACTGTAATCATTTGTTGAATTATTAATATATTATAGGCCTTTGCAATATGTTTTTATTTATAAAATTTACTTATTTAAACCACAATAACAGGTAACAATATTTGATTTCAAAATTATGATGATTTTGTAGTCAAATCACTAATATGAAATAAAATTATTTTTTCTACCTTTGTTGTCTGACCAATTTATTCTCTGATCATGCTGGTCCCGATCTGAGGCTTCTGCTTTCCTGTCTTCTCTTAGCTCTCTTTCTGTGGTCTATATGGTCCATCTGCCAATCTCTTCTTTCGTTTTCTTCACTTCTTTCCATCAGCCTATTTCCAGTCCCAGTAACCCTCCCCAGTATCAGCCCCTTTCAAGTCCTCACTCCCAGTACCTTCCAATGTCAACTTGCATTCCCTGACTGCCACTGGTGTCCATTCCCTTCCAGTCATTCCTCCTTCCCCCCTGACCAGTCCCTTCTAGTACAAATACCATGGCAGCCCCTCTCAGATCCACTCCCTTCCAGTTCCATTCTCCCATCCCCTCGTATCAGCCCATTTGTAACCTTAGCCCCCAGTTTTCTTCCAGGGCCAGCAGCTCTATCCTCCCCTCCCCACAATCAGCCCATTCCCAGTCAAAGCCCCCCAATCAGCTCACTTCTAGTGCTAATCCCCCCTCAACCCCATTACCAGTGCTAGCCTCCCCTAATCAGCCCAAGACCAGTCCTACCCCCCATCAGCTCATTACCAGTCCTAGCTTCCACTAATCAGCTCATTTCCAGTCATAGCCCCCCTGATCAGCTCATTTCAATGCTAGCCTCCCATCAGCCCATTACCAGTCCTACCCCACCCCATCAGCCCATTACCAGTCCTAACCTCCCCTAATCAGCTCATTTCCAGTGCTAGTCCCCCCTCAACCCCATTACCAGTGCTAGGCTCCCCTAATCATCCCATTACCAGTCCTACCCTACCCCCCCCCCATCAGCCCATTACCAGTCCTATCCCCCCATCAGCCCATTTCCAGTCCTAACCTCACCGATCAGCTCATTTCCAATAATAGCCCCCCATCAGTACATTACCAGTCCTACCCCCCTGTCAGCCCATTACCAGTCCCAACCCCCCCTTGTTCAGTCCATTCCCAGTCCTAGCCTTCCCTAATCAACCCATTACCAGTCCCAACCCCCCCATCTGCCCATTACCAGTGCTAGCTCCCCCATCAGCCCATTATAATCCTAATCTGCACTGTCTCTCGCCTCTGTCCAGCATTTATCCCCTGTCTGTCCAGTATGTCCCCCTGTCTCTCCCCTTTGTCCATGCTAGCTCCCCCTCCCTCCATCCCTCCATGTCAGCCCCCCTCTGTCCATGTCAGCCTCCCTCCATCCATCCATATCAGCCCCCTCCCTCCCTCCATCCCTCCCTCCATGTCAGCCCCCCTCCCTCCATCCATCCATATCATCCCCTCCCTCCCTCCCTCCCTCTGTCCATGTCAGCCCCTCCCTCCCTCCATGTCAGCCCCTCCTCCCTCCATCCCTCCATGTCAGCCCCCTCCCTCCCTCCATCCATATCAGCCCCCCTCCCCACCTGTCCATGTCAGCCGTGTTGCAGGTTCCCTGCCCCCTCATCCCCTCTCCCCATGTCTGCCTCCCCTCTAATGCAGCCGCAGCTCCCTGCCTCTTAGGGAACCACGGCTGTACCTGTAAAACCATTGCGGAGCCTTCCTGTCTCTCGACGGGCTCCGTGCAGCATTGTCCCGCCTCCATGTTCATTGCTTTTTTAAAAAAATTATTCTTTATTTCTAAATTTAACAAAATGAAATCAAGCAATAAACCATTGTTTCTTAAGTTAGGACAAAAAGTGTTTGTGGAATGACTATGATCAGAAAAGGCTATATTTCCTATGCATCCTCGCTACGTTTTTCATGTCGGTTTCCTCCAGTACATCTAGAGTTCTTGAGAGCAGATACAGAAAGTAAGAACATCAAAACAAAAATGAGTTGTTCTGTTCTTTCAATTACAAACTTCAAATGTGTCAAGAACAAGGGAGAGTGAGCCGCTGCTTGAAGGAGCTGCCGCATTTGTTATTCCTGCGGAGCTGTGCAGCGTGAGGTCTGGAGCTGAGGAACATCTAGCGGGCACTTTGGAGGACGATCCCAGGGCTGGAGGACCCCCCCCACCTGCTCTATAAAGCCCAGAGGTACCTGTATACAGGTGGAGAGTGAGCCGCTGCTTGAGGGAGCTGCCGCATTTGTTATTCCTGCGGAGTTGTGCAGCGTGAGGTCTGGAGCTGAGGAACATCTAGCGGGCACTTTGGAGGACGATCCCAGGGCTGGAGGACCCCCCCACCTGCTCTATAAAGCCCAGAGTTTCCTACACGCAGCTGCATGTTGCGGCCTGCGTGGCGTGGACTAAGGGGCGTGAACCAAGGGGCAGGACATGCCCCTTTTGCACCCCTTCGGTGCACGTGAGGAGAGTAGAAAGGGAATCGTCAGTGTGACTGTTTGTCCGAGTACTATGGGCAAGAGGAAAGGGAAACTTAGCGCTAAGCTGGATGAGAGTGCTAAAGGAGGTAAGGTAGTGGGCCCTATGGACAAACACTTGACTCCCTCGCTGCCGGGTATCTTGTCACCGGATGGGGTTTCGCTAAGCCCTGAATCTCGGTCCCCTCCTCCTCTCCCGCAAGCTCCCTTTTCATCTACTGTTTTGGAGAGCCCTTCTGAAGTTTTTCCTCCGTTACCACTCCCGGTCTATTCGGCGACTTCGGAAATATTTACCGTTGCTCCCCCGTCTGGGGAAGTGACTTTAAAAGACATATGGTCTGCTATCCAAAGTATTGATTTGCGTTTATCTTCCATAGTCTTGCAATCCTTTCCTTATGATACCTAGCATTCTATTTGCTCTCTTGGCTGCCGCTGCACACTGGGCTGAGGGTTTTAACATGTTATCCACAATGACACCTAAATCTTTTTCCTGGGTGGTGGTTCCTAATGTGGAACCTAGGATAGAATGCTAGGTATGATAAGGAAAGGAATGGAAAATAAAACAAAATATATTATAATGCCTCTATATAGTTCCATGGTGAGACCGCACCTTGAATATTGTGTGCAATTCTGGTCGATTTTAGAAAAGGTTCAGAGAAGAGCCACCAAAATGGTAAAGGGGATGGAAGGATACGCCTATGAAGAAAGGCTAAAAAGGTTAGGGCTCTTTAACCTGGAAAAGAGACGGCTGAGGGGAGATATGATAGAAGTCTATAAATTGATGAACGGAGTGAAACGGGTAAACATAGATCGATTGTTTACCTTATCAGAATATAGAAAGACTAGGGGACATGCAATGAAGCTACAGGGTAAACTATTTAAGACTAATAAAAGAAAATATTTTTTCACTCAATGTGTAATCAAACTCTGGAATTTGTTACCGGAGGATGCAGTAAAGGCTGTTAGTGTAGCTGGGTTTAAAAAAGGTTTGGACAAGTTCCTGGAGGAAAGGTCCATAAACCATTATTAAGAAGGGACCCAGGATATCAATGCTTGAACCAATACAAGCATTGTGGAACCTGTGTCCCTTGGGGAAACTGCTAGGTACATATGACCTAGATTGGCCACTGTTGGAAACAGAATACTGGGTTTGATGGACCTTGGTCTGACCCAGTATGGCATATCTTATGTTCTTATGTTCTTGCATTGTGTAACCACAGTTTGGGTTGTTCTTCTCTAGGTGCATAACTTTGCACTTGTCCACATTAAATTTCATCTGCCATTTTAATGCCCAGTCTTCCAATTTATCAAGTTCCTCTTGCAATTTTCCACAATCCTCTTGGGCTTTAACAACTTTATATAGTTTTGTGTCATCTGCAAATTTGATAACCTCACTTGTTATTCCTCTTTCCAGGTCATTTATGAATATGTCAAAAAGCAGCGGACCCAGCACAGATCCCTGGGGTACACCACTATTCACCTTTCTCCATTGGGAAAATTGGCCATTTAGCCCAACCCTCTGCTTTCTATCTTTTAACCAGTTCCTGATCCACAGTAGTACACTGCTTCGTATCCCATGACTCTTTAGTTTTGCCAAAAGTCTCTGATGAGGGACCTTGTCAAAGGCTTTCTGAAAGTCTAGATACACTATATCAACCGACTCACCTTTGTCCACCTGTTTATTTACACTTTCAAAAAAACATAATAGATTAGTAAGACAAGATCTTCCTTGTCTAAAGCCATGTTGGCTGTCTCCCATTAGGCCATGACTATCTACATGCTGAGTAATTTTATTCTTTATGGTGGTTTCTACCATTTTTCCCGGTACTGACGTCAGGCTCACCAGTCTATAGTTTCCCGGATCACCCCTGGAACCCTTTTTAAAAATTGGTGTTACATTAGCGATCCTCCAATCATCAGGTATTAGAGATGATTTTAATGATAGTTCACAGATTTCTAATAGCAGGTCTGCAATCTCATATTTCAGTTCTTTCAACACCCTTGGATGTATACCATCCGGCCCAGGTGATTTGCTACTCTTCAGTTTATCTAACAGTTGTAATATATCTTCCCGATGTATTGATATTTCCTTCAATTCTTCCGCACCTTTAAATACCACTTCAGTCATGGGTAACATCCCTACATCTTTCTCAGTAAAGACCGAAGCAAAGAACTCATTCAGTCTCTCCGCTATCGCCTTGTCACCTCTTAGTGCCCCTTTAACTCCTCTATCATCTAATGGACCAACTGACTCTCTCACAGGTTTTTTGCTACGAATGTACTTGAAAAAATCTTTATTTCGCGTTTTTGCTTCCGCAGCAAGCTTCTTCTCAAATTCTCCCTTTGCCTGCTTTATCAATGCCTTGCATTTGATCTGCCAGTGCTTGTGCTGTTTCCAGGTTTCATCGTTTGGCTCTTTTTTCCATTTCCTGAAAGATGCTTTTTTGGCAACAACAGTCTCTCTGACCTCACCTTTAAACCATGCTGGCAGTTTTTTGGACTTCCTTCTACTTTTCACTATATTTATTTATTTATTTAGCTGCATTTATATCCTGCTTTTCACCGGGTCAAAGCGGTTGGGGGATACATTTAACACGAGGGGATATGAGACACATACACTAATACTTACAGGGAACATGGGCAATGGAGGGTTAAGTGGCTTGCCCAAGACCACAAGGAGCACCTGCGGGACTAGAAACCCCAGTCCTTCCGGTCCAAGGTTGCTGTCCTCTAGTGGGATTTGAACCACCGACCTTCCGGCCTGTAGTACCTTGCCCCAACCACTAGGCCACTCCTCCCATCAATATGAAACGTGCTTCCAAATGACATGCGAGCGACAACAGACATCAAAAACTTCAGGAAAAAAATGAAAACTCTCCTCTACATAAACCATCTGGGACATATCACTTAACCATCTAACCAATTAGAAGACCCAAACTACCTTCTGTTGACCTTAGGCCAACTTAATCTGTTACTGGTCTACCCTTCTCCCTCCCTGTTTAAGCGTTCATTGTTACTGGTCAAACGTTCTCTGTATACTGTTGAGTTATAATGTAAACCGCTCTAATTGAAGGATAAAGCAGTAAAAAATAATGGTTAAATAAATAAATTCAGCACGACCTTTAAAAAACAGACAGACTGATACTCAAAGGCAGCAGCCAGTGCATTCATTTAAACACTGTTGCTGATGCTACTATAAGAAATCTTTTTCTCATTTACTAATAAATTGTGATAAAAAGAAAGAAAATCTGTCCCACAGCTGACTGTGAGACATGTGTCATGTTGCATTCATTTATTTCATTTCAAAATCTGTTTTACTCTAGGCTCCTGGTGGAAATGCTGCAATCAACGACATCTAACTGGTGCCTTTTTCGAGATCAATAGATTATTTTCTGCATTCTCAATAGGTCCTGTGCAGGTGGTGTTGATGTAGGCATTCTAACCATAGTTCTTCAGGCCACTGCAAAGTTTCAATCCAGTACAGAAGATCAATCTAAACCAGCACCTAACTTGCAGTCAATGAACTGAGATTCTGTCATAGAATCTCAAAAAAGTAGATGCAAAGTGGCCATTATTGTAGATGCATTTTGAAAAGCACGATGTAAAACACCATCCCACTAGATTATTTTAGGTCACGGAAGGGCAGCTGATCGCACAGGGGAACGGGAGCTAGAGAAGCACTAGCAGCAGTACAGCAAGGCAGTGACACTGAACCAAGAGAGCAGGCCAAGCAGTGGCAAGGCATGGGGTAGGCAAGTCAGGCAGTGGCATAGACTGCAGCAGCGCCAGAAGCAGAGAGGGGCAAATAAGGAGGAGGGTTCACTTTCCTTTTCTCTTGTTGCTTGTGTTACTAACCGAACTCACTGGAACCTGGAGAATAGGCAAACAGCTAAAAGGAATGAAACAGGCAAGGTTGGCAGTGATACAGACTTCAACAGCCCCAGAAGTACAGAGGGCAAAGGGGATGGAATGAAACATGCATAAAGTCTGTCTGCCTGGGGAGAAGAAAAGGTTCTCAAAAAATTGAACAGAATGGGATCGAATTTGGCAAGTGGGAAAAAAAACAGCTGAAAAAAAAAAAACACATCAAGTTTGAAAATGACCAGGTGGGAGGCAAGATGGTGCCGGGAGCAGACGCTCGCTGACACTGCTCTGGAGGCCCTCCTGTTACTTTTTGCTTTTTTATCTTTTACCTTCTATATCAGCTGGTCATCACTCCTGATGCCTCATGCGGGCAGAAAGAGAAAAGCCAAGCTGGTGACGACTGCTGTAGGAGAGACCCCGGATACAGTGAAGACGGCGATTAGCGGGCCCATGGACATATTCGTGGTCCCTGCCGGGATTAGTGGATTAGTTCCGGAGCGCCCATTGTGTGTTGCGGGGGTGGAAGGAAGGTCTCCCAGCGCCGAGGGCTTAGAGGTTTCTCTTAGCCCGGAACTCCAATTGCCGCCGGTTCAGTCAGAAAGAGAGTCCTTGCACGGGTTGTCGAGTGCAGGCGTGAGCGAGATCGTGTGCCTGCCTCAGGAACCACAGTTGCAACCGTCCAGCCACAGAGAGGGATTACCGATGCTGGTTTCTCCGGCTGTGTATTCCGGCACTGAGGGAGGAGGTCGGGAGGACTTATCTTTGGCTCTGCACTTCTTGGAGAAGCTACCAGCGTCTCTCTTGGGCAAACAATTTCAGCACGGAGGGGTAGACCCAGGACATAAATTGGTGAGACCAGATGTTGTAACACCTGACACTCTATGGGCAGCCTTTTCGTCCATGTCTCTTAACATTACATCACAATTTCAGTCTATAATGCAGCAATTTCAAATGTTTGGGCAGCAATTAAAAGTATATGAAATGGGTCAGACTGAACTTATTGCCAAAGTAGTCTCCACTGAGGGTCGACTGGGGCAGGTTCAGGAAGTTTCCCAAACTTTCATTAAAGACTCTGTGGCTTTACATAGAAGGATGGAATTCCTGGAAAATGCCGCAAGAAGCCGGAACCTCAGAATATTGAATTTTCCAAAGGTTCCGTCGGTTTCTGCCCTCGAGCTCTTTAAGGGGTTCTTGGTAACTACGCTAAAGGTTTCGGCTGATTCGATGCCACCTGTTTCCAAGGCCTTCTATTTACCGATTGCCAAGGCTGTTCCTGTGGGTATAGACGAGCACCGGGTATTGTCTTCGGACAGTTTGGATTTATCTACTTTTCTGGAGCGGTCCCCTTCTGGTGTCGGGATGACCGCTACGTTGCTCGTCACTTTTGCCCTAGAGGCAGACAGAGATTGACTATTGAGACTGTTTTTTCGGTCACCATGTAAAGTGTTCTTGGACTCCCACCTACGAATATTTCCTGATGTTTCTAGGGCAACCCAGAAGAGAAGGCGGCAGTTCCTAATGTATCATCCTGGGGTGCTCCAGCTGGGAGGGTTGTTTTTTCTTTGCTTCCCCTGTAAGTGCCTAGTGAAGCTTGCTGGGCATAGTTATCTTTTTTTTTTAACCCTCTCAGTTGGCTAATTTTATTTCCTCCAGATTATCTAATGTGCAGGGCCTTTCCTCTACTCTCCCTCAAAGTAGCTCTCCTGTTAAAGAGGGCTAATTCGGAATACAATGTGTACACTCTCCCTTAGTCTGCTTAATTTCCTGTGTTTTGCAATCTATTCAATTTATCCTGTATTTTGTGACCTATCTTGCCTCCTTATTGTGGTCTTATGGGCTTTTCCTGGGGATGATTATCTTCTTTTTGGAAGTTTTTCCTGTTATGTAAGTATTTGCCCTTTCTGTACAAGTTATTTTCTTGTATCCATTTCAAAATTGCATAAATAAATAATTTAAAAAAAAAGGTTGAAAATGACCAGATTGGACTGAAGGTTCCAGAGAAATAAACCATCCCCCCCATGCTTTTCTAGGAGAAAAACACTTCTAGTTTCTGCAGCATAGAAACTTAAAGTCCAATAAAGCAATTAAGAACCACTTCTTTCAGACTACCTACCACCCTGCAATTACTCCCATAACTACCTCTACCTTCCAAAAATACCTCATCACCCTCAAACTACCCTTGCCCTCCCCAAAACAACTCCCCCACAACAATGCCAGCACCTCCAACTAGCTTCATCTCCCAAAATTAACCCTACAACTACTTCATCATTCCCCTAGCTATCCCAATGCCTCAAAACTATACCCACAACTATGCCATCACACTGCAAACTACTCCCACCCACAAAACTATCCTCCACAACTAACCCATCAATCACAACTAACCCAGATCCAACACCAGTAGAAGTTAGGGAACTGTATTACCTTATCAAATTGTAAATTGGATTAAGGTATGCAGTGAGGTACTGTATAGATTAACTGTTCAAATGTATTAAAAGCCAATGGTGAAGCATCCACTATAAATCTGTAATTAAAGCTAATAAATGGTACATCAGTATCCTATCTTATTGATGGAAAATGGAAGATATTGTTGAGTTTCTGACCCAGAAAGCTGACTTAGAGGGTCCAGCCTGTGACAATATTCACTATGGAGATGACAATGCCTAGGGCATTGTCCTATATGGCATCAGCACCTCTGTGGTCTGAATCAATTTGTCTAGTCCTGACTCCCCATGACACTTTCAATAACAATCTCAGTATCCAGAGACATTGATAGAATTCTGCGCATTGCTCAACCAACCTATGTTAGATGGACTTTTACCTGGTGCCAAGATCCTAAATGAGCTGGTACACAGATGCCTCCACTGCTTCTTGCTTCTGATACAATTTATGCCAGCCCTTCACACTCTTGTGTAAGTGGTGGAAAATATCACACTCTACTTCCTGATCTGTCTATGGAGGTTTTTTTGGGCTTTGCAGTATCACTTCTGACTGCCTCGTCACTTTGCACACTGAAAGACTCTCCCCAGCTACACGATTTTCAGTGTGATGCTTCTGCTAGAAATCCTTCACATAAAGATTCACAAGATTCTCTATCTATCTATCTGCTCAATACACTTCTCAGCAGTGAAGAAGGTTCATCTGCTACTTTGGTCTGTTAGTCTTAGCTGTTGTGATTTCCCCCTCCTCCCCCCACACATACACCCTTGTCTTTCACATTTGAACAGAAAGATGTAACTGGTAACTGTTGGTACTCTCTTCTTAAGGAAATCTCTCTTCAGCTTTGTTGGTGAACTACAGAGGACCAGTCTCTCAGTTCCTCTTTGCTAATTATGATTCTGACCCTAGAGACTATCAACTTCTACCCTGTATATCTATGACCCTTTCTAACCATAACTGGGCCAAACATTATGATTTAGCCAGACTAGGTTGTAAACTCTATGCAGCAGGGACAGTATCTCTTACAGATGCCTGTATAGTATTGGGTATACTTAGTAATTACTATTACTATTACTGAACATTCGTATAGCGCTACAAGACATACTCAGCGCTGCACAGACACATGTAAAAGACAGCACCTGCTCATCAGAGCTTACAATCTAGTCAAGAAAGACATCACAGTAGCTGTAGACATGGGCTATATCTGGAGGAATGGTAAGGAAACATAAAGGAGAACAGGTGAGTCAAGATCTGAAAGCAGCAGCGAAGAGGTGAGTTTTCAGCCTGGATTTGAAAAGAGTCAGAGAAGACGTCTGACGTACAGACTCAGGTAGCTTGTTCCAGGCATAAGGAGCAGCAAGGTGAAAGGAGCAAAGTCTGGAGTTAGCAGTAGAAGAGAAGGGCACAGACAGAAGGGATCTGCCAGAAGAAAAAATAAGTAGCAGAAGTTATAAATGACTGTTTGCCTGCCTCTCACTATTTGTTCTCGCTATTGGTTATTTTTCTCTCTGACTTCTAAATTGTATCTCTGATTCTGGATCCAGTGAATTTAAATAATTTTTAACTCTCTCTTTTTTCTGCTACTAAAAGAGAAGCTGAGTTTCTTGCCTTTTTTCCTGAAATCTGCCCCTGCTTATTTTCTCTGCTTATGGGGTCAGAAATTTTTAAAACTAATTTTTCTCTGCAGCTCTCTAAGAACCCTGTCTTTGGAAGATTTCTCTATTTTAAGACCTTTTGGACTTCAGTAAAACAATTTCCTGAAGCCACCAATTTTCTGCCAGCCTCTGTCTCTGAATGCAAAAGAAAAAGTGATGCTGGATTGCTGGTGTTCCTTTTCAATTTCATGTTGAGTTGCTGACATCATCAGCCATGGGATTTGGGAGAGGTGAAGCAGGGAGAGACTTGTTTGGCTGCTTGTTAAAAAGTTTCAGTGTGATTGGAGAATTGCAGATATGACAGTGGAACAGACAACTTCTAAAGCAACTGGATCATTGACTGCAGTTTCCCAAATCACTAGTGGGACCCTCTGCGAGAAATTTGTCAAGCTTGAATGGAAACCAAGTAAGCTTTTTTACTTAAGTTAATGTGTCAGAGAAATCTATAAACAAATAACACGTAAGTATTCAATTATATATAAGGGTTTGATTAAAAAGACAGATAAACTCTAAACTGACATAGTACCATTGAATCTGGTTGGAAAACTTAAGAAGTTTATGAAATATAGGAGGGTATGAGTTATCTATTTGGCCACTATTAGAAAGAGGATACTGAGTTTGATGGTCCTTTAATCTGACTCATTATGGAAAATCTTACGTTCTTATGTTCTTCCCTCCTGAATTCTTCAAGAAGTATATATAAGATTATTATGCCCATATGTAAAGCTTTTTTCTTCCTTTAAAAGAGTCTGATGTAGCTGGGAATGTAGCTGGGAATTGGGCTCAGAATCTTTCTTTAGAATTGAAAGTTGCTGACTTTTAGGTTGTTGTTTATTGATGACTTTTCTCCCTAATACAGACTGAGACTGGTTGTTAAACGGTTACAAGACAGTGTGTTGTTGAACAGCAGCTTCCATGGTTAAATAAAATCCAGGTTTTCGGTGCTAGAATCTGCATATTGGCTTGTGCTGAATATCTGGATAACAATGTGGCGACCAGCACCGTCATCCAAATAGTGGAGATATTGAGCCCGCTATCCAGATAGCCCTAACTTTATGTGGTTTGCTATCCCGCTAGCAAGCTGACTCTCACCGCTATCTGGATAATGTTTCTCTCTGCCATGCACCACCCAAGGATCACTCCAGCATTACCCAGATAGTGCCAAGGTAATCAGAGGAAATGCTTAGCAATACTGTTTGGACAGTGCTGTCAACCAGTGGCATGCCTTTGAATATTGACTCTTTTATTTTCTAGAATGGGTTATTTCTTGAATAAACAGTGCCCATTTACAATGGTGTTTTCAGATCTAGTCATTTAAGGAGCAATGCATTTTTTTATTCAAATGTGATGCCTGGCAATTAGATGCTGAGTAAAATTATATTAGCCCCACAACTGCAAATGAAGTTATGTAATTCCTCAAAATTAGCTATCTAGAGTACTCCAGAGTAAGAGAGAAAAAAAGTGGATGCATAAGATTGCTTTTGTTTTTATGTTTTCTGTATCTATCCCAGAAATGCATTATTTACAATTGCTGATGATATTCTTATGACCTTGCTTGTTGATGTCTTGGCCTAGCCCCTACCTCTCAGAGAATATAGAAGAATCTACAGGAAGACCCACCCCTCAAAAGCTCACTAGAGAGGTCACCAGTTTTCAAGGCCCAATCTCTTTCCAAACCTTGAAAGTATCTTTTATTCACATCTACTCCATCCAGAGCATTGAAAGTATTCAGGTAAGAGTGATCCCCCAATGCCTCAGTGGGTACATCATCAGTTGTGGACTGAAACAAATGTGGAACTTTCTACATGAGCTATACAACTTTTACAAGTTAGTTTTGAAAATTTCAATCCTAAATGAACACTAGCCAAAAATATCCTCTTATGGGAACAGATATTTTGAAAAACTTGATAGCTGGCCATATTTACTTACCGAAGTCAAGGCCAATAGGACAAACCACCTCCAGGGTTATTTCTTCCTAAGACTGATTCATTCTTATTTGCACCCCTACCTCATGCTGGTAGCAACATAACTGGGAAATCAGAAAAATCATGTTTATAGATTCTGTTGAGACAGTTGAGAAAAAATGAATCTAATTGGCAACTGTACCTACAGAAGTAGCCATAGAAAAGGAAATAATGTCATGGGCAAGAAAAGCTTAGTGAAAAACAAACCCTAGTTGCAGAAATAGACTAACCTAACTTTTCCCTTAGAATAACATATACAATTATCTCAGGGCCATTCAACAAGTCTCTAGAAGTATTTCAGGTTGCCTTAAGTTGATGTATCTTGGCCATGCTCCAAGTTAAATTATATGATCTGTCTTGGCAGTGGGATTCAAAGAACCAAAGGGACATCAAGAGTGTGCTTTTTCACAGACTGAATAAATAGATGGATGAAATATTGTATTTAAAATACTGTCCCAAAGCATATGAAGTGATATCAGCAAAGTTTATAAATAGAATATGTTGCCAACTAAATGAGTTTGAATGAATGAGACAGTTTGCATGATCAATTGGGCCTATTTTTCCTGTTGTTTTCTTTTCTGTGTTATTCTTTTATATAGACAGTGTCTCCAGGCTGCCCACATCAGCAATACCCGAGCAGTAGTTTATATAAAATGTTTTCTTTGTGTAAAAACCTCAGACCACTCTCATATTTAAAACTATTTTAGATGAGCAAGCAAATCCTGTTTTAGTTTATTCGCCTACATATGCTATAGTGAGGTTGGCTTCCCTTTCTTCAGGTTCCATTCGACTAAACTGTACAAGAGGTTTCATTGTCTTAATGCTAGTAAAACATAAATACAATTTTGCTTTTAAAACCAGGTCAATAAACTGCAGCTTTACTGCCAAGACACCACTTCTACTGTTAGACTTCATACCACTAAATATAGAAGGCGATGGATCTGTTTGAGTCTGGTCTGTGTGATTCTCTGCTGGTCCTGGCTCATACACAGCTTGCACAATATGTAGTATGCAGCCCAAGAGCACTGAACAGCATGCTTGGTTGATGACCTAGCCCCATTGCACCATTCTTGTGGAGAAATGCAGCAAAGTGGCCGGTGGTCTTCACCCTTACAGTCTGCAGGATGTGGAACTAAAACAGCATAGCTAGTGGCTCATTCAGACCCTAGCAAGGGAACAGATAGTCTATCGGGCAAGGTACACAAGGGGTAAGGACTCCTTGTACACATGAAAAGCCATTTCTGCCTGTCATTTGTGATGGATCTTCTCAGCTACTGTTTAGATATAAATGGGAGATGCAGCCTCACAGGCCACAGTGAATGATTTTTATTTATTTATTTATTATTTATTTACAATTTCTTATATACCGCACTATTCGACATCAGCGCAGTTTACAATAAAACAAAAGGACCAGAACAACAGGCTGTTCGGTTTTACAGAGAACAGGTGTACAAACTTGGATAACGTGGGTGAACTATTTACATAAAATATCTGGACTGTGGCAAACAATGCTGCTGGAGAAGTTAAGTTGTTGGGGTCAGGACAGTCGAGAAAGGGTGAGAAAGAGAAGGAAGATAGACAGTGCCAGGGTGGTAGGGGAGAAGAAAATGAAGAAGCCGAGTGACTGTCTGGCACAGAAAGGAGTTGAGAGAAACAGAAAGTGCCTTGGGTGGAAAGGAAGGGTGATAAAGAATGCTGGAGGGGGGGGGGGGTGAAGATAACAGAGGGAATGCATGCCTGGAAACTGGAGGTGGGAAGGAAAAAGTATATTTGGGTGAGTGAGAAGGAGTAGAGAAATAGTATTTGAAGGGAGACATTTCAGAGCTGGAATCCATACAAACTGTCAAATCACATCGTAATCCATTCTCTCCTTGGAAGAAAACCTGCTTGTATAAGAAAACAAGATAAAGGGAGAAGCACAGAAGTTAGATGAATGAGAAATGTAATTAAATAAGAAGAACCTATTGGCTTAAATAAATTAGATTATATTGTTTCATTAAAAAGGAGATGGCCTGGTTATTTAATAAGCCATTTAATTAAGTTTACAAATAATACCAAAAAAACACAAAGCAGAAAAATATCTAAGCAATAAACAAAAAACCTCCTTAACAATCAACCAAGAAACCCCACCATAGGCACCAAAATTGCAGTGAACTCATTTTTGTCAGACCATTTGCTGTGAGAGAAAAACTCTCCTGTTTCAAGCCGCTGCTCATTCCACAACCTTTCTTCAGGCAAATCAGAAACAGTAACCGAGGTAGGTCAGACCTGGTGCTCACCTTATCTATAGCCCCCCCACACACACACATACACCTTCCCCTGCATCACCCCCCCCCATCCCACATCCACCACAGCCCCCCCCCCCCCCTCCCCTTAGCCATATAACCTTCCAAACAAAATACAAGCAAACCATTTTTGGGAATCAATTGGTCGAAGCTTTATTAGCATTCATAACGTTAAAGAACATTCTGTTACAACCATAATCCTCTTAACAACCCACCCAGCGAAATGATGCTTCACCAGCCATACAGTTAGCAAGGTAACCTCGTTCTGCTTCCGCCGCAGCCAGGCCAACGGCAAGCTTATCTACCCCTTTTCACTTGACCTCGCCATATTATTAGCAAAAGCCGACCAGGGGTTAATCGGGTTGGGGGTAACCAACCTTTACCCCAAGTGTTGTCTAAGGCTCCAGACCCCAGAAACCTCCAGGTTCCCGCCACAGGCACAGGAGACATCAATGTCCCTGTGCCTCCCCCCACCACCAAGCTGCGACTAGTGAGCCTCCCGCTGCAACACACATTCCAAAGCCTCCTGCCAATCATTAAGCAGCAAATCCACACCCACTGGAGATAAGTGCACACCGTCTTGCCGATATACCCCCCCCCCCCACAATCAATATCCACCCAAGAGTGCATGATTTGATTCCCCCCTTGCCTGCAGACCCAGCGACCAATTTGTCAGTTAATTTTTGTCAATCCCCGTGACCAACGTCATTGGTCTCGGCAGGCAGGCCTTGGAATGATATCAGACCATAGTAAAACAGCTTCCTGAAACATTCGGAGAACCTCTGCAAGGTCCTTCTTTGCCGCTCTTATCAGTTGTTTAGAAGTCCATGAGACCAGGTCATTGCCTCCCAGATGCAGCAGTATCATTGCAGGCTTGTTGCTCACTCGCCCATGGTGCCGTAGCAAAGGCAAAAGCTGTGTCCAATGGAGACCATGCTCACCCAGCCATAGTTCAAACACCACGGCCCGGTCGAGACCCAGATTAGGCCCCACATGCCGAACTTCTGCCCGCTGGCCAGCCCAATGAACAAATGAATGGCCGATCACCCAACAACCTCAAGAACCCTGCCCCTCATCTGAAAGAAAAAGCATTAGTTAATGTCCGTAGATGGACCTATCCCACCCCCATTCATAAACTTACATAATCCTGAAAATCCTGAGAACACCATCTGCCAATGCGCTCTATGTCCTCTTCTGGTAACCCCACAGCCACTGCACTAGCTGCTGCTCCAATGCGGAAAGAATGTGGAACAAATAGGTGGGGATCTTCACCCACGTGCTGAAGGACCATCCGTAAAACTGCTGAAACCTGAAAATGGGTCAACCAATGGGAATCCTCATGAAGAAACAGTAATTTATTTATTTATTTTTATTTAGTATACATTTGTATACCGCTACTTCCAGCGATCAGCAGCGGTTTGATTACAGATTGGAAATTGTCAAATCATGACAGGAAATTTTTGAGGTATAAACACATTGATTAGACAGGAAAGCACAGCACACAGAGAACTATTTTACAGGGAACATGGGCTATGGAGGGTTAAGTGGCTTGCCCAAGACCACAAGGAGCACCTGTGGGACTAGAAACCCCAGTCCTTCTGGCCCAAGGTTGCTGTCCTCTAGTGGGATTTGAACCCCCGACCTTCTGGCCCGAAGTACCTTGCCCCAACCACTAGGCCACTCCTCCACTCAATCCATCCAACGCAGGACACGACAGCAAGTAAGCTCTCATTGCAGCCACAGGGCATGTTGGGATAGTAATAATCGCCTTCAACACCACCCACAATCCCTTTCCCAGCTGGTCTGTCTTATATTTTGCCAGCCTCACGCGTAACTGCCCTTTCTCCACCTGCACATGCTGGCGCCACATACAACCACTACCTTCCGCACGGCTAGAGTTTGCAACCAACTCACCCACCCAGAAGGCCCCAAAAAATGCCAAGCAGAAAAACACCTTGAAAAGAGTGGCTTCATACGGTGACGCAGCTATTATGAGTAAAGCTGTGCAAAGTCTCACAAGCAATTTGTGTCTAATTGGCTGCCTGGTGTCGCGTTGGCCGAGCTCTCTCCCAACTTTGTAAAAGCCTCTGGGCCAAAAACCCCGAAGTTGAGTAGCCCCACTCTACTGCTCTAGCAAAAAAGGTAAATCTGGCTAGGTGACTATGCACCAACGCTCTGGAGACACCTTTTTCTTTGGCATACATGATGTACTGTCCCACGAGCTTATCAGAAACCCAAGCTGGCTGCCACCCATGGGCCTCCAAAAATTTGATGACTCTGTCGTAGCCTCTCTGATACGCTGTCCATGTCGTAGCCGACACCGAGCTCCGCAGAAGATTCAGTATCTCAGCCGGCCAACTTGCCATAATTGCTCTGGTACAACCAATCCCTCGGTATCCACTTCTGATGTCAAAGTCCTGAACAATTCCCACTTGAAACGAGAAAGCACATCGACAATCTTATTAGTACATCCTGGGATATGCCTAGCTTTTACCAAAACATTCAATTGTAAACAGGATAGGACCACTTCCCTCATTAGTATCGCTACTTGACTACAACGCGGAGCATAGTGGTTTACTACACTGACTACCCCTGCGTTCTCGCACCACTATATGACTTTCTGATTGCGAAGCTTATCAGGCCACAGCTGCAATACCACTAAAATGGGAAACAGTTCCAGGAAAGTAATATTGCTGGTTAAACCGGATTCACGCCACTACTGCGGCCAACCATCAGCACACCAAGCCCCATCAAAATAAATGCCAAGGCCCGCACCACCCGCTGCATCCATGTATAGTTGTAAGTCTACGCTGGACATCTCTGCCTCCATCATGACCGATGTCCCATTAAAATTCTCCAAAAAACTGTCCCAAACTCTCAGGTCTGCCCTCATGCTCTTTGAAACCTTAATGCGGTGCTGTGGTTTACATACTAACGATGTGGCAGCCGCCAGCTGATGACTCTGCATGTAAAATTCAGAGATCCTATTAACGCTTGTATTTCCTGCAACGTTAACTTAGAGGAAGCCAAAACATTTGTCACCAACACTCTCAACTTCAACACCTTCTCTGGCGGAAGACGCGCTACCATTTCCAATGAGTCGAGTTCCACCCCAAAGAATGTGATACTCATTGCCAGTCCCTCTGTCTTACTGGCCACCAATGGCACTCCCCATCCATGAGACAATTCAATAAAACCATCTAATAACTGCTGCCACTCATCCAATTGTGCTGCTTCTACGAACAGAAAATCATCCAGATAATGAACCACCTTCTCACAGCCCACCTTCACCACCAGCGCCCAGTATAGAAATGTACTGAATTTCTCGAAATAAGTGCACGAAACCGAGAAACCCATAGGCATGCATTTGTCAAAATAAATCTCATCCTCAAAACAAAACCCAAGCAAATGAAAAGCTAACGGGTGCACAGGCAGCAAACGAAAAGCTGACTCAATATCGACCTTTGCCATCCAAGAACCGGGGTCGCTTTTCCTAACCAATTCCACCGCCTTATCAAACCATACCGGACTGCACATAACTCCCTAGGGATGTGATCATTTACGATGCTCCTGACGAAAAGGACATGTTATGAATCAACTGGAATTTCCCTGGTTCTTTCTTAGGTATTACCCGCAGTGGGGAACTACTAAATTCGAGAACAGTCCCACAATTCTCCCCAAGCTCAGTTCCACCGTTAACTTATCCCGTACAATGCTTGAAAAGCACCGACCTTTGCCATCCCGACCTTTGCCATCCCGACCTTTGCCATCCCGACCTTCCCGTGCACTGGAATCACAAAACCAAACTGAAACCCTAATTCTAATACCACCTTATCCTTCCTCCTCAGGTAATGTCGCAACCATGACTTTAAAGCATCTAGCCATATTGGTGTAGGTGCCAACCCCATACGTCCTTGTTACTTGGGAGCTGGCAAGGGTACACCAGTGGCCCCTTTTTTAATGCATTTGATCGCTGAGTGTCTGCCACTACAGACTGTGCAGACATGGTGGAATCTACAAGCGGGAAATGGGCAAGAGGACTTATTGAACCTCCAGCATATGTCTTCCACTCCACTTCCCCCCACTTTCTGCTGTGCCGCACCCCTTCCCCCTGTGCAAAAGGAACGACCTAACCCACCCATGCTTACCGCCCCCCCCCTCTTCTTGCACTGCCTCCCCCGATCCTGTCCTAATGGACATCTGTGTCAGCCATAAATTAATATCCTGTGTACCCCATGACAGCATTTTGTTCTCCTCCATCTTGTCCCGAAATTTCTCATCATAATTCAACCACGCCCACCCATCATGCGTCTGCGCTGCCTCCAATATTGATTCTGCGTAGGTCAGCAACATCCCATAATGCTCTGGCAAATAATGACCCCAGACACTTGCTAACTGCAAAAGGGCTGTCGTCCAGTTAACCACATTCTGCAAAAACCTTTTTGATCCTGCCAGCCTTCTCATCCTCCTTCCGCTTTTTCTTGCTCTCGCCCGACCGCTTCCTACCTTCTAATAGGCGGAAAATGTCTATGTAATATTGCTTCTGGATCTTACGGCGTAGCTTTCTCGGAACTCCTTCCCATAACTCAGAGAATGAAACTAATGCCAGAACAGTATTTCCTCCCGCATATACCGCCTCCCCCCTGTTGCTTACCCCTTGCACTGTGCCCTCCACTCTTGATGAAGATGACGAAGATTCCTCTGAGGAGGAAGAGGATGACTCCGAACCATGCCGCCGCCTACTCGTATGCTTTCTTTTCTTTTTTGCCTTAGCCCGCACGCCTTCCTGCGAGCTAATCACCTGTTCCTCCCTTTCCTGCTGCTGCGCCGGTAACTCACCTGCTGCAACCGAATCCGTAGCCTGGACTGCCCTCGGCCTGGTCATTGGCACACCACCCTCTCCTTCTCTCGGCTGATGCCCTCGATCGCTTTCGTTGATGGCATCCTCGCTCCAACGGTGCCTTGATGTTGCTCCCACTTCTATATTTGCAGCTCTTAGTTGACCTCCTGGTCCTTGCACTGCAGGTTGACTCGTCATAGGATTCTGTGGAGGCATAAAAGAAAAAACAGGGAGGGGGGGAACAGACGGGGCCAAGAGGGTTGCCAAGTCCCCAACCACTCCACCCTGGATGGACCTTGCCCCCCCCCCCCCCGAGCCATTGCTCCCATGACACAGGTACACCTGCCGGACTGAAACTCCCCTATGCTGCCGGCCAACCCACGGGGAATGTAACTCCTTGATATCCATAACCAGGGGCCCCCTGCCATGGCATAACCCTGCCCCCAATCCCAACACCTTCATACCACCCATAAGGCCTAGCCTCAGATTACCCTTCTCCCGTGCCCCCTCCCACCAGACTTTCTAGAGCTCCATCTGTGCTGCTAGTGCGCATCCCGCCGCTGGGCATGGCATTAGTCTCCTCTAAAGCCTCATCGGACACTCTAACCTGATCCCGGGACTCACCAGGCCTCATGCCTCATGGCCCTAGTGAACTGTAGCCCAGCTCCCCCCCCCCCCCCTACTCGGCTTGGGGAGAGCACTTGCTCTCCCTTTCCCCTTACCAGATCTCCTCGCCCTTGTGGAGCCTCTACAGGGAGGCACCCTGCTAGACTGACCCCTCATATCCCCTGCCAGCTCCCTCACCTCACCATTGTCCCCAAACCCCCTGCTGCCAACTCTTTTCTCCAATTCTACAAGAAGAGGCATAGCTCTGGCAACAGAAGCCCTACCCACCCTGCCAGGCCCTCTAGCCCTTCCTTGTCAGCCCCTACGAGCAGGCATCCTGCTAGCTAATACCAAACCACTTTTTTTTTTATTTTAACCACAGCCTTTAGTTTGGTAGCACTTGCCTTCTTTGTCTCCTTTTTTTTTCTTTTAAAACCTGGCTACAAGTGGCTGCACCGGTTTTCCCAACTCCATGCTGCAGTCTGCCTGTCATGCGGTTCTCCTCCGATCAAGGACGACGACCGCCGATTCCCATCACCATCAACCGCCTCCGTGATGTCCACCCCTCATTTCTAATTTACTTTTACTTGTTATTCTTAATTTTTTATATCTATAACTTCAGCCTAAGTAAGCTGAAGCAAGCTGGTGCTGAGAAGAAGCCACATCGGTCCCCACGAAGCTGCCGAGAGCCATCGACTACCCTGCTCCTCCCACTCTCTCCGCCTCCTCACTACCCATTGGCTCACAGACGCTGTCCATTGCAGAGGGAGCCAATGTATTTTAAAAATGGTCCACTTCGCTGCCCCCGACACCTCCCTCTGCTGCAATGGCTGTGTGCAGGGTCCCCGCACCGGCCCGCACACCCGGTTACTATTGGCCACCGGGAACCCTGCCCCGCGGCCTTGGACTAGCTATATAGCAGTGTAATTTAGTGATGTGGACCACTTTAAGAAGCTGATAGGCAATGCTGGTTTTGCTTTTCTGAGCCTTTGGGATGGCAGTGGTGTTTTTTTGAAAAGGCTTTTGAAGAAGAGTCTAGCCTATTTCATCATACCATACAGCTCCCAAGATTGTGGCTCTTAAGAACTGTGTTCTTGATGCCTCAGCTGGTGTACAAGGTATACTGGGAGCTTCACATTGTGCGATGCCCCTCGTTTTTTTACTATTATTTCTAAATAGTTTTGAGCAGTGTGTTTGGCTCACAATAAAGAATAAAAGGAGTGTTTGCTACAGGAGAGTTCTTCTCTCACGGCAAATAGTCCGACAAAAATGAGTTCATTGAGATTTTGGTGCCTATGGTGGGGGATTTTGGTTGATTGTTAAGGAGTGTTTCTTTTCTTCATTTAATTAATTTTGGCATACTGCTTGACAGGGGACAACCATATAAGGGACTGGTGACATCCACTGGAATTTTGGAGAAAGGAAAGGTAAGGAATGTAATTGTTAAGTACTCATAGATATCAATTTATTATTAATTAATTGTAGTGATGTCCAATTCACAAGGGCGTCCCTGAAGCCATTTTAGAAACCAGGTATATGCCTGTGCAACCACATATGTGCTTGGTAGCATTTTATAAAAATAAAAAAATCATATTGATCACCAGATGATCCAGTTCAGATTAAACTCGCTAAAATTATTCCATTTTTCACAGAATTATGCAGCATATGTAGACCTGCGTTGTAATATATGTTGTTTAATAAGGCAGTCACTTTTTTAAGCGTCTAACTTTTGGCTATGTACCCACGAGTCATGTCAGAGACCGTCACATTGTCGTGGTTCCATTATGATATGGCTTGCCTTTGGTTAAAATGTTATTTCCTTTAATGGCTTGTGGGTCATAATGTAGCCCGTTATATAAATTTAGAGATACATATACAAGTATGCACATGAAACATCACGTTTTATGGCATTATTGGGATGTAGCTCCATTTAATTTTTGCTTCTCCCTTTACTAGGATACACTTATATAGATTGGTTATCACATAGGACTCTTTCCTATATTTTATCATCCATAGATCACACATTATACATTGGCGGCTCATTATGAGTTTTTTAAATATTTGTTTATTCTCTTAATATGGACATATTTCTGCAAGATCAGTGCTGGTCTCCCTTTTAGCTCGTTTTGGTTTTTACATTTTCTGATTTTTTAATTTATATAATATTGTTATCATGTTTTTAATTATTATTTTTTAAATTTAAAATAGACTTATTATAGTTTAGTTTTATATTAGAGAGAGTACAGCTCATGTTTTTATTGTCCAAGCATTATTTATAATTTTAAGGTCCTGCAAGCCAGAAGTACGTTCTCTATGGTTCTTTTACCCTCCTCCTCCACAGCACTTGTGAGTATATCTATTTGTAGTTGAGTGTTATATTTCACACATCTTAAATTTCATCCCTCATCATAATTGACTATGAGGTCATCTATCTTGTTTGACTGACATATAAGTATTAATTATTTATCATTTTATTTACTTATTCATGTTTGATTATGATCTTTTTTATCTTTTTACAGTTTGTTTTTAAGATTTAATCAGTTTAATTTTCAATTCTCCTTTATCCACTGTTCTTCAAACAAATATGATTTTAATTTTTAATATATAATGTATATTGTTTATTATTATTATTTTTCATGTTTTTATGCATCTATGCAAAAAAAGTTTTTAAATGTTTCATATCATTGTTCTCTTTGAGGTTTCCCCTGACGAAGGTTCAGCCGATATGTAGCTGTGTTGGGGTTCTTAATAAAGGACTGCGTTTTATTTCTCACCTCCTTGTGCTGCTAACCATAATTTAGTTCATAAGAAACTCCAGTGGATGCTGTTATGTAAACTGAGGGGTAGCAAATAGTTGCTGGTGGTTAATAAAGCTATAGGTATTAGTTAGGTACAGGGCCAGAATGACCATTTGGCGAACTAGAGCGCTAATGGTCAGGGGTGCCCAGTGCCGCCATTACCACCCCTCTCCAGACATACAGTGATGGCAATTTATTTATTTATTATTTTACTTCTCTTATATACCGCGCTATTACAAATCAGTGCGGTTTACAATAAACATAACAATATACTGTGCGGAAGGGCCACAGAGTATTTTACATCAAACATTTAAAAAGGCACAACGGTAACAAAGTTACCTTCTGTTGTGGCACCACAGTGCCATTTGCGATTCTGCTCCCCTCTGATTTCACCTTCTTTTATCAGGAAGAAAATTGAATCGGAGGGGGGACTAAAGCGCAAATAGCACCATGGCACTAGTATGGCCCTGGGTAGGTATGTACAACAAGCCTCTACAACTTCTATGAGAATTAGGATTGACAGGCTTAAGAAAAATCAGGTTGTTTAAAGCTGTGCACATGCTACAATTGTGATCAACATTATTGGTACCTGTTAATGTCCAATATCTTCTATAAAAAAGTGGCCAGTGAAATGGCTCTAGACTATATACACACACATATTTGACATATAAAAGAATCAAATAAAACAAGACATTTAAAAAAAGGAAATAGTATAAAAACTGGGACCTTGTCAGGACATGGTTCTCAGCACCTTTATAAATAATTTAAATCAGTTTGAAAAGCAGAACTACTAAGGTATTTTGGAGTGAAATATGCTACCTAGTGTCAAAAAGCTAGGTCTGGGTCGAAAGTCATGGATCCTCCAGAAGGACAATGATCCAAGACATACATCCAAAAGTCCAAAAGAATGGTTAAAAAAGAACAAATGGACTATTTTAAACTGGCCAGCAATGAGTCCTGACTCAATCCAATCAAGAACCTTGGGAAAGAGCTGAAATCTACCATTGGTAAAAGGAATTCATGAGCTGGAACAAATTGCAGTTGAAGTGTGGGAGAAACTACCAGTGGACAGATGTATGAAACTTATAGATGGCTACAATAAATGTTTGGAGGCTGTCATCACTGCCAAGGGTTGTGCAACGAAATATTAGTGAAGGGGCCAGTAATCCTGTCCAGATTATATTTTGTTTTTCTCTCAGAAATTACTATATCTAAGTTGCACAGACATCTTTTTTTTTGTTATATACCTTTGAACATACTATTAAAATATTATGATGACATACGATTGGGATATTTCCAATTATTTCTCAAGATATTACATACAACATACCTAAAATGCAAGGGTGCCAATAATGCTGACTAGTACTGTAGACTCCCTGCACATTATTGATGATGTACTACTGTGTTTCTAGTGGTCTTCTTGCAAATTACTGACATCTAAGATAGAAGAATGAGCTACAAGGATGCTTGTATGGTGATGGAGATTGAAGTTCAGGAAAGAAGTAACATTGAATGAAACCAGAAAGCTTATGCTTGGATTGAGTGGGTCTAGCAGAAAATCAGAGTGTCAAGGTGACTGACGGACCAAAGAACAGAAGAATAGAAGCGATTGGGATTTCTGGTTTAGTGAACCATGAGAAGAGGAACTAAGATTTTTGGTGACAGTCACCTTGATGGTTTTCTTTCTCAAAGTGTGGCTTATACATATATTATTATTATATTCCTCATAGATATCCTCAGTGGATTATAAGAATATAAGGAAGTAGAAGAAGTGAAAGAGCAGAAACAACTTCTGTTTAGCATCTTGCAGGTTACTGAAGTGTGAGTCCACTGGAGAAACAGACACCCATCTTCCCAATTAGGAATGAAATATAGAAAATTATGGCAAATAAAGACCAGGTGGCATGTTTACTAAAGTTAGTTAATGGTTTATAAATGCTTCGGTGCACACCGACCAGTTAGCGTAGTCTCCCGGTAACACTGCCTCATGGTAAAAGCAGCCAGTGTGGTAAAAATCTCATTTTAACTACATGAAGAAGCATTTTAGAAGAAACGTTAAGGAAGAATTTCAGATGTCCAGGACACAACATCCAAAATGAGTGGAGGCAGTGAAGGGAGGCATGTGTAAATGCTGTCTGAAATTGCTGTCTTCACACTGAAAGATGTTTATCTCCACAACCGATTCTGGAGACAGGCCCATGCAAATGGCATGGCTGGGTACATACATATTTTCAGGTCAGTTTAGAAATGTGGATGTCCCTGAAATGCACGCCACAAAAAATGGGTATTTAGACGTGCTGACTGAGATATTTCATAATGGGGGCATCTATGCCTTGATACATGCACGCCCAGTCCACCATTTTAGATCTGCAGATGTGCAGCGGTGAGGTAGTGAAAATGAAGAGACTGTTAATTAACATGCAGGTTTTGTTGACCTGGCAAAAAGTACTATGTTGGTGAGAACACATTTCACTCTTCCCCGTGCAAGTGTTGCTACCATGAAATGAACAATTTTCTCCAACTTATTTGTGGCCATGAGGAAATATAGGCATGTCAGGGCCAAAACTATGCAGTCAGGGCCAAAACTATGCAGGTCTTTTGAAATCATGCAGCTGGCACTGAAAGTTCACACTGGCAATCCTAGTAATAGGATGAATTATCAACGTCACACAGAATAACACAGGAAGAACTAAATGACCTGGTTCATGATTTGGACTTATCCAAGAACAAGGCAGAATTGCTAGGATCAAGACTCCAACAATGGACTCTTCTAGAAGAAGATGTCAACATTACTTCATATCAAAAGCACCACCAGCAGTTGGAGCATTTCTTCAGAAAGGAAAGTAATCTGGTATTCTGTTCCGATATTGAAAGCCTCATGAATGCCTTAAAAATCACTCATGACTCACAAGACTGGAGATTATTTATAGACTCTTCGAAACCGAGTCTGAAGGCTGTGCTTTTGAACAATGGAAACCATCAAGGTTTACACAATGCAAGGTTCCACATTAGGAACCACCACCCAGGAAAAAGATTTAGGCGTCATTGTGGATAACATGTTAAAATCCTCGGCCCAGTGTGCAGCGGCAGCCAAGAGAGCAAATAGAATGCTAGGTATCATAAGGAAAGGAATGGAAAATAAAACAAAAGATATTATAATGCCTCTATACCGTTCCATGGTGAGACCGCACCTTGAATATTGTGTGCAATTCTGGTCGCCGTATCTTATAAAGGATATAGCGTTATTAGAAAAGGTTCAGAGAAGAGCCACCAAAATGGTAAAGGGGATGGAAGGATACTCCTATGAAGAAAGGCTAAAAAGGTTAGGGCTCTTTAACCTGGAAAAGAGACGGCTGAGGGGAGATATGATAGAAATCTATAAATTAATGAACGGAGTGGAACGGGTAAACATAAATCGATTGTTTACGTTATCAGAATATAGAAAGACTAGGGGACATGCAATGAAGCTACAGGGTAAACTATTTAAGACTAATAAAAGAAAATATGTTTTCACTCAACGTGTAATCAAACTCTGGAATTTGTTACCTGAGGATGTAGTAAAGGCTGTTAGTGTAGATGGGTTCAAAAAAGGTTTGGACAAGTTCCTGGAGGAAAGGTCCATAAACCATTATTAAGAAGGGACCCAGGATATCAATGCTTGACCCAGTACAAGCAATGCGGAACCTGTGTCTTTTGGGAAAGCTGCTAGGTACGTACAACCTAGATTGGCCACTGTTGGAAACAGGATACTGGGCTCGATGGACCTTGGTCTGACCCAGTATGGCATATCTTCTGTTCTTATGTTCTTATGTCCATCTTCCATCTATTCCAGTAGCGCATGCCGTCCACATGAAAGAAGAGTGAAAAATAAATATGAGCAATGCAAAAATGAACCTTAAATTTAAATTTATTTGTCAGAAGATCAGCCATGAAGTAAATTACTCCTCGAAGCTGTTACTTCCATTTTAATTAATAAATGTGTATACATGCGTCGGCGTTTCAGAACGGCAGAGACGCCTTTTGGAAATCATTTATCGGCATGGCAGTATTTGAAGCGTTGAGACAGGGCAAACAACTTTAATATGCCCGAAACACAGTGCTGTGTTCTCCTTGAATAACTGCTGACTTTGTAAAGCTTCCTTTTGATAATTCTAAGAAGTTGAAAATATCTGGCTAACTTTGAAGGACCAGATGATCTACGACGATTCAGTTAAGTTGACTGATTTTAAATAAGTCTTTGGGCTATTTTTAAAGGTGGCACCTATATAGTGGTTTATTTTCCACCTTTTTTGCTCTTTAGGGGGCATGTATACACATGTATTAATTAAAATGGAAGTAACAGCTTCGAGGAGTAATTTACTTCATGGCTGATCTTCCGACAAATAAATTTAAATTTAGGGTTCATTTTTGCATTGCTCATATTTATTTTTCACTCTTCTTGGTTTTGGAGTACTAATTTGTGGAGTGTTTTGTGTTTGATATTTTTGGTCCACATGAAAGAGACATACGATAACTTAAAGCATCTACTGACTTCCATTAACTATAACAAGTACAGCTGGCACCTCTGTGGTGACTTGAAGGTAGTTGCCATTTTAATGGGACTGCAGCAGGGATATATAAAATACATGTGTTTCTTATGTGAGTGGGATAGCCGAGCAAGGGATTGGCACTACTTGTGGAAGGAATGGAATCGCAGACAAAATGTAACAGTTGGAGAGAAGAATGTCCAGCACCCAGCTCTGGTTGAGGCTCACAAAATCCTGCTACCACCCCTTCACATCAAACTAGTTTTGATGAAAAACGTCATGAAAGCCATGGACCACACTTTGCCAGCTTTCCGATACCAGCATGAAAAATTCCCTCGACTCAGTGAAGCAAAAATTGAAGAGGGAGTTTTTGGAGTCCTCAGATTCGAGAGCTCTTCAAAGATGACCAGTTCAACAACTTGCTGCAGGGTGATGCATGGAATGCTTTTCGCCTAGTGTCAACAAACTTTCTCGGAAATGTTAGGGCAGAAAACTACAAGGAACTAGTAGAAGACATGCTGATGCAGTATCAGAAACATGGCTGCAATATGTCTCTAAAGATCCATTTCCTTGATTCCTATCTCAATTTCTTTCCTGACAGCTGTGGTATGGTTAGTGATGAACAGGGCGAACGTTTTCACCAGGATATCGCAATGATGGAGCAAAGATACCAGGGAAAATGGTCCACTACAATGCTGGTTGACTACTGCTGGATACTCCCCAGAGAAGCTCCCGAACAGCTGTACAAGAGACAGGCAAAAAAATCTAAGAAGTAGTCTATGACTTGGTTTTTTACAGGTATTAATCGAAGGCCTATTATATTTACTATTGACATGCATTTCGTGATGTAAACATTAATTCTTGTAGATTACAAAAAAACTAGAGCCAACTTTGCGATTTCACTGTCATATTCGTGTTCAGCATATAAAATTTGATAAGAAATGACTATTTTTATTTCAGTAACATGACTTTTGTAAAAGTTTGTTGACCAGTGATAATTGGGAAAATGTTAGGTTTCTAGAGAATGGGGAAGAAGAACCAGTTAACAATTTAAGATGTGTCATCTGCAATGTATGTGGTCTAGAGTCCATGGTTAAGCATCACAGAATCTTAAGACAGTTATCACTATCACTATGTTGCAGGAAACATAATTGGATGTTGTAAAGCATGCTAAATTAGGAGGATGATAGGTTGAACACATATATTGGGCCTCATTTGGAGCTAAGAAAAAGTAGGTTTGCCATGCTTTTTTCTTAAAGATACGGTTAATGAATATGAAAGACCTAAAAGGCTACTTCATAATTCTAGAGGGGATTCTTTGGTGACAATATAGTTGTGAATCTTATAACTTATTTTGACTTTTTTATTTCTTTGTTGAAATATCTAGCTTCTGCTTCAAAGCATTGGATCTTGGGAGGGGGGAGAGGGTCTTGAATTGTGTCCTGAACTATTGCACAGATAAATCTCCACTGGGAAGAAAAGGTTTGACTAAATCTGTTAAGGGTGTGGTGCACATGTGAAATGCTGCATCTTTTGAATGCGTGACAAGAACTTCACCGTTAAGAGCATCATTGCACACAATTATTAAGAGCCTATGTACCCTTAATATATGGAAACTAAACACTTCTTGGAAAACAAGATTTACTTAGAGGAAAAAGAAACCCGTCCAATGTGTAGCAAAATTGAAATAGTTGATATCTAAACTGCATTATCTAATGAATGCTGAATTAATAAGAAAACCAAAATGTATTCTAGCTTGGGAAAAGGATCTGGTAGGAGAAATATAAGAAGAGCACTGGGCTGAGAGCTACCTGAGAATGAAGAAAACATCAGTCATAGCTAATGTTGTGGAAAATGGCTGTAGGTTTACTATAGGTGATATATGACCACTGATACATTACATAAAGCACTGAACAGTATATCCAATAAGCTCTGGAATAAAGTATAGACAAGTTGCCATTATTGATCATACTTGGTGTGAGAGTCCAGAAATAAAGCTATAGCTGGAGAAAATTACTAAATGAAATCAAAGTATAATCAACATGAAAGTGAAAAAATGATCCTAAATGGTTTTACTGAACTTCCACATATCCAAAGTAACTCAAATATGGGTAAGCTAATGTCCCAGTTCCTAGTACTGGTCCATTGTGAAATAGCAGCAGCCTGGAAAAAAGCCACTCTTCCCTCTGAAACTACCTTAATACAACATATATGGAATATGCATTTCATGAGCAAACTAACTCTTTTTTGTAAAAATAAATTATAACAATTCCAGTGCATATGAAACCCTAGAAATGGAGTAATTCTGTTGCACATCATACTTGACTGAATTAGTATATACACTGCAGATACTGATCTAATATGATTCTAGGTTTGAAATCCATAAAATAAAATGTATGGGGCCAATATTTAAAGTGATTAATGTGGTTAACAGAGGTGTTAACCAGATATAACTCTAGCATTTAATATTCAGTACCGGTGGCTAGCCATATTAACAGCGCTAGCTGCCCGCACTAAATATCGGATTGAAAGTGAAGACAATCTGAAACATTTTCTCCTCAGGACTAAGGAACATAGGATTAAAATGGGACAAAGATCCCACTAAGGAACATAATCTTAAAATGGGACAAAGATCGTAACAATTGGCAAAATCAATAAGTTCATTGTTGATGGAGAAGAAATTGAAATAGTGGACAACTTTAATTTACTTGGATCAACTATCAATAAAGGAATAACAAGAAGTCAAGAAATCAGATGACACATTACTTTTGAGAAATGGCTAAGAAGGACCTAGACAAGATTCTCAAGAGCAGAGATGCCTCTCTCTACACAAAGATTCAACTCGCTCAAGCCATGGTATTTTCAATAACGTCATATGGATGTGAAAGTTGGATAGTGAAAAAGATAGACAGGAAGAAAATTGATGTCTTTGAATTATGGTGCTGGTGATGAATACTATGTATACAATGGACTGCTCAAAAAACAAGCCAGTCAGTAATAGAAAAGATCAAATCTAAGCTTTCTTTAGAAGCTAAGACTTTGACTTTCATTAGTGAAAGACATCATGTTTGGCAAGGTAGAAGGTCAACGCAAAAGAGGAAGGCTAGTAATGAGATAGATCGATACAATAGCAGCAGCTATGTATGCCACTCTGTCAACAATGAGCCACCTTACTGAAGATCGAATACAGTTTAGGACAACTATCCAGAGGGTCGCCATGAGTCGACCACCGACTCAATGGCACTTAACAACAACAACATATTATTTTGGATTTGGATTTCATGATTGCAGTGGGAGAGGAGAGGAGGGAAGGAGGGAAAATCAGGGATTTCACATTGTTAAAAGAAAAAATCCTTGGCTAGTATCTATATCAATGTTAACTGTAATACATGACTGAAATTTCATTAATATTCATCTTTCTATACTGGACAATAAAAACTTCAAATTAAAAAAAGGACATGTAATTTCACTGAGTTACCAGTTAAGAACTGAAATATTACATGAATGAATGCTCACTATGTGCAGTGCTAATTAGGCCTAATAGCCCCATAGATTCAGCTGAAAATGTGCTTAATTTAACTGGTCAAAGCTTACTGAATACTATATAAAATAATTGCTGTAAATTATGTTATGTAGCTGTATAAGGAGGCCAATATTCAAAGCCCATATCATAGTGCTGCTGAATATCTCCACAGACTGTCCTGGCACTATCTAATTAGTGAAGGGGCAGTACATTGGCAGAGCTAGAGGGTATGGCCATTATCTGGATAAGTTCCAACCTTATCTAGATAGCAGAGATTTTCAGCCAGCACTTATTTTGGTAGCTTAGGCCCCATGAAAAGCAGACCTAAATTGCTATCTGGATAAGTTCTTCTTCCTGTATATAACATATGATTAGAGGTGAATGCAGAGGGGACCGAACTGCTTTATGATTTATTGGTTTGATTGACTATGGTATGCCCCTCCACGAGAACTGCTCCCCATCCTTCTGAACCTCCTTTGTGACCTGTGGCAGTCATTATAGAGTTATAAGTCAGCCAATGTTCACAATCCCTATCCCTTGCTCCGGTGTGGGATACACTACCTGTGAGACTAGAAACATTTGAGAGCACGATGAAGCAAAGGGCCCTGGGCTCACAGCTGCTATATTGCCACTACTGCTGCTTTTATATTTTGGACAACTGGGGGGGGAGGTGGGGGGGTGGTAATAACCGGGGAGCCGCACCAAGCACTCCCCTTTCCAATACCCCCCCCCCCACCCCCAAACCTTAATCCGGCCCTACCCCTCTCAAACAAACTTCAGACCACACATGAGTTGGTATAACAACAGGTCGCAGCTTTATTTGCCCCATAACATATTAACATTTTAAACTTGAATAACCGAACACCCAATCCCGGTGCGAAGCGTTACCTCACCAGCCATATGAATAGCAAGGTGACAACACTACCGCACCTAGGCCGGTCAACCACCGGACAAGTTAGTACCACCCCTGCCCGACCTCGCCATGTCACTAGCAAAAGTCTGCTAGGGGTTCACCGGGCCGCGGGCACCCTGCCCCGCCCCAATCAGCTATGGCTCCGGACCCCGGAAACCTCCGGGATCCCGCCACCCACACAAACCCCCCCCATCTGCAACACCCCCAAGTCCCACAACACCCAACCATCATAACCGGGTGGGAGGGCGGGACACCGGTCAGCCGCCCTTCTAAAACCATGTGCTAGCGTGCGCTCGGGCAGCCGCTGCACATGGCTCTTCCTCCCTGCTGATTGGTTCCAGCCGCGCGCATCTCGCGGCGGAACCAATCAATTCAAATGATGCGCTCCTGCGTCAGCACACAGGCGCGCTTCCGACCTCTTCCCCCCCTTTCTTTCCCCCTGCCTTTTTCTTCGCCTTCCTGCCCAGGCCAGGGCCGCGTTGAAGCTCGCCCCCGGTTACCTTCGGGCACCAGGACTTCGCCCGTGCCCTTTTTCATAACCGGGGAGCCGCACCAAGCACTCCCCTGTCCAATACCCCCCCCCCCACCCCCAAACCTTAATCCGGCCCTACCCCTCTCAAACAAACTTCAGACCACACATGAGTTGGTATAACAACAGGTCGCAGCTTTATTTGCCCCATAACATATTAACATTTTAAACTTGAATAACCCAACACCCAATCCCGGTGCGAAGCGTTACCTCACCAGCCATATGAATAGCAAGGTGACAACACTACCGCACCTAGGCCGGTCAACCACCGGACAAGTTAGTACCACCCCTGCCCGACCTCGCCATGTCACTAGCAAAAGTCTGCTAGGGGTTCACCGGGCCGCGGGCACCCTGCCCCGCCCCAATCAGCTATGGCTCCGGACCCCGGAAACCTCCGGGATCCCGCCACCGGCACAGGCACAACCCGTGCCTTTGCCGCCCCCCCCCCCCCACTAATGGAGCACAAGCTGCGACCTGTTCTGCATAACCCGTACCACCCGCTCCAAAACCTCCTGCCAGTCATTCAGGAGCAGGTCAACCCCCACCGGAGACAAATGTACTCCATCACCCCGATATAAGCCCTTACAAGTAACATCCACCCAATCATGCTGCACATGATAACCCCCATGCGCACATAACCATTTTCCAATCTGCCTATTGATCTTCGTCAATCCCCGAGACCACCGCCGCTGACCCCAGCACGCTGGCCTTGGGATGACATCCGACCAAATAAGCACAACACCTGGAAACATTTTTAATATCAGATCCATGTCTTTTTTCGCAGCATTAATGAGTTTTTTACAAGTCCATGTTGCGAGATCATTGCCTCCCAGGTGCAGTAGGATAATTCCCGGAGAAGTCCGAATTCGCGCGTGATGTCGCAGCAAAGGCAACAGCTGCATCCAACGCAGCCCGCGCTCACCCAGCCATAACACCGACACCACATTCGGATCCAGTCCTAGGTTAGGCCCGATAGGCCGTAGCTCTGCCCGTTGACCAGCCCAATAAACGAAAGAATGCCCCAGCATCCAAGAGCCCAGCACACTGCCGCCCCTACCTGAAACAAAAAACAGCAGTTAACAACGCAGGCGCAACCTAGTTGGATTAGTACAAGCTGTCTTATTTATTTTTTTTTTTTGTGTTTGTCTTTTTTTTTTTTTTTGTATTACAGACGGACATAACCCCGAAAGGCCTTGGACCTCCAACGGCCAATAAGGCGTATATGCCAACCCGACAAGCCAGCACCCGCCGCACTAGATGCCGCCCCAATGCTTGCTGTGATACCACCTTGATTATTAAGATAAGGCGGTTTAGAAATACTGTTAAATAAATAAATAAATAAATAAATCCTCCTTGATGCTCCTGGAGATGCGAATTCTATGATGAGGCTTACGGACGCCTGACGTGGCCGCCGCCAAACGTCGAATAAATATCCGCCCCATTGGTATGACTCGCGACGCAAAATTTAAGGACCCGATCAACGACTGAAACTCTCTCAGCGTGAACTTCGCCGCTGCCAAAGCATTCGAAACCAAGGCTCTTAACGTGTCCACTTTTGCTGACGGCAATCGAGCCACCATCTCCTCCGAGTCTAATTCAATGCCCAAGAACGTAAGCTTAGTCGTCGGCCCCTCCGTTTTACCCTCAGCTAAAGGTACACCCAAATCACCCACGACACCCAGAAAAACACCCAATAACTCCTCACACAGCGAAGTCTGCGCTGGTCCTATAAACAAAAAATCATCCAGGTAATGGACAACATTCCTAGCACCGGCCCGGTTCGTAACCATCCATTGCAAAAACGTACTAAATTTCTCGAAACAGGCACATGACACGGAACAACCCATGGGCATACATTTGCCAAAATAAAATTCCCCCGCGAAACGGAAACCCAAAAGATGAAAATAAGATGGATGAACAGGCAACAAACGAAACGCGGATTCAACGTCCACCTTCGCCATCAGCGCCCCCTTTCCCGCCCTTCGGACTAACTGCACCGCCCTGTCGAAAGAAGCATAACGGACCGTGCAGTACTCCCTCGGAATGTGATCATTCACCGACAATCCTGTCGGGAATGATAGATTGTGAATAAGCCTATATTTTCCCGGCTCCTTCTTAGGGACAATTCCCAAAGGGAACACTACCAAATTCTCGAACGGGGGTTCCGGAAACGGTCCGGCTATCCACCCCAGACGCAACTCCACCTCTAATTTCTGCCGTACAAACGCTTCAAACCGCCGCACCGCCGGGGAATTCCTTGCTGCCTGCGCAGCGACCGTGCCATGAACCGGGATAACAAACCCCCCCTCAAACCCTTTCTGTAAAAATTCCCTATCCCCTGCTTTCGGGTATCCGCAAAGCCAGTCGCGCAATGTCTCAACCTTAATGGGCGACGGGGCTCTGCCTAAGTTAAAACCCTCATTTAGAGGTAGATGGGGTAACACCCCCAACCCCTCTCTTGATACACTTTGCCGCTGAATGACTGCCGCCGCAAGCCGAGCAGGCGTGCCGGAACTTACAGTCTGTAAATGGGCATGAGGCCTTATTAAATCACCAACAGACGTCGCTGCCTCCTCCTGCCCCGGACTTACTTGGGATTCCCCCCCCCCCCCCAACTCGAAAGGACCGGCTCCCCAAGGAATTCAGCCCCCCACCAAACTTATTGCCGGACCCTGACAAACCCCCTACTGGAACTGGACGAGCAGACATCTGGGTGAGCCACAAGTTGATGTCTTGTGTACCCCACGATAGAAACCGGTTTTCCTCCATTTTGTCCCGAAACTTCTCGTCATAATTGAGCCAAGACCAGCCCTCATGGGCCTGCGAGGCTTCCAAGATAGAGTCAGCATAGGACAGTAACATCCCGTACTGCCCCGGGTACGACTGACCCCACACACTAGCCAAACGCAAAAAAGCCCTGACCCAATTTACCACTGACCTAGTCACCTTACGAACCCTCCCAGCCTTCTCATCCTCTTTGCGTTTTTTCCGACTTTCCCCAGACCTCTTACGACCCTCCAATAAACGGAAAATGTCAATATACCGTCTTTTCCTAATTTTATTTCTCAACTTCTTAGGCACCCCCTCCCACAATTCTGACAATGGTGTCAACGCCGAAGCACCCCCAACTGCAGGGTTTCCCGATGCAACCCCCTCCCCCACCACCCCTCTGCCACCGTCCCCACTCGCAGTACTAGAGGAAGAACTAGAGGAAGAGGAAGTGGAGGAATCCGAGTGCCGGCGTCGCCTAGAAGAACGCTTCCTTTTTTTACTCGCTTTTCCCGACCGCCCGGGTCGGTCGCTATTCCCTGGCCCGACCCCCCCTTGAGGTAACTCACCATCCGTAGCCGTAACAGATGTCCGTTCAGCTTCAAGCTGGATCCCATCCGAATGTAGCTGTGCACCCGACTCCATCACAACACCGCTAGCAGACCCCAAATTGCGACTGTCTTCCCGTGGAAGTCTGCCTTGCTGCGATCCACTCAGCGGTGATCCAGGTGAAGCCGTCATTGGATTCTGTGAAGAGAGAAAAGGCAAAAAAGGAGAGGGGGAAACACCCGACCAAGCAGGTTGCCAAGCCCCTAACCAATTAGCTCCTGACGAGCCTAACCCTCCACGCTGCCATTGATCCCAAGCCTGTTGCTCCATAACCCCAAGTCTCCCAGCACCACCCAAACCGCCCACCGAGTAAGGCCCGGATCTCAACTCCCCACCAGGCGTCCCCCACCCAGTTCCAGGCCAAAACGTGCCGCTCTCTCCCCCAGTTGCACCGAAACCAATCCCTTGCGAGGGATCCACACTTTCCTCTCCCACTCTCTCTCCAACTGCACCCACTACCACCTGCTGATATTCATGGGCCCCCCTAACCTCGTCCCTTCCCACGGACGGGGACGTGCCACGTCCCCCAATCCTGCTCCGCAGTCCAGGACGAGGCCTATTGGAAGACAGACCGCGTGGCCCCGCACCCCTGGCCCTACGGCCCCCAGCCGCAATAGCTAAGCGGCCCCTGGATGGACCAACAGACCTGCCACTCCTCCCCCTTTCCTCTCCCCTACCTCTCTGAGCCACCCCGGAAACCCTTTTGCACTGGCCTTGTCCTCCTTTTGCCCCTCTCTGTCCCCCTTTAGCACCTCTCTGTCCCCCTTTTCCACCAGCCATCCCGGCCCCCAAACAAGAAAATAAAATTCGCTGACTGGCTGCAATAAGGCTAATGATACCCCACAGGCTTTAACATGCACCCGCGAAGACACTTGCAGTGTGTTTTTTTTTTATTTTTAATATAACCGGAACAGCTGCACGGAGCGAAGCAAACCCGCCCTAGCCCTCACACCGAAATCAGCACACTCTCCCCTCCCCGATCAGTAATACAGTAGGCTTAATGCAATAAGAAACCCCCAAGCACCCCCACTCACCTGAGGAGTCTCCGCTCCCACTGCTGAGTAGCCACCGCCGCTCCGAAATCCTACGCCGACCTGTAGTGCTCTCCCACACCAGCGCAACCAGCAAATCACACCACCAATACTGCCACGTCCAAATGCCGCTGATCTCTCCGCCAAACACAGCAATAACGCCAAGCCCGAGCAGACAGAAACGAGCGCCAGAAGAACACACCGGTCAGCCGCCCTTCTAAAACCATGTGCTAGCGTGCGCTCGGGCAGCCGCTGCACATGGCTCTTCCTCCCTGCTGATTGGTTCCAGCCGCGCGCATCTCGCGGCGGAACCAATCAATTCAAATGATGCGCTCCTGCGTCAGCACACAGGCGCGCTTCCGACCTCTTCCCCCCCCCTTTCTTTCCCCCTGCCTTTTTCTTCGCCTTCCTGCCCAGGCCAGGGCCGCGTTGAAGCTCGCCCCTGGTTACCTTCGGGCACCAGGACTTCGCCCGTACCCTTTTTCAGAAGTGAAAACTGGCAAGTGAAATGGAAGTCAGATATTTCATTTTCATCATCATGTGGGGTAATTTTAATTGTTAAGTGTTACTCCTCCTAGAATTCTGCATATAATAATTCAAACTTCTGCATTTTTTTTTTGTGATTTCAATAAACAAAAATGCAGAATTTTCTGTCATTGAGACCCTTTGACACAGAAGCATAAATGGGCTCATACTGGATAAAAGTTCAGGAAGGAATGCTCGTCAGTCTTCATGGGATGATTATGTGGGATGGGGGAAAGAGAGAAGGGAGAGATTTGCCTCCTCTCTCTCTTTGATTGCTGATATTAGAAAAAAGCAGCAACTCAGTGGCCTGCTTCCAAGAAGCACCAGCAATAATGGGAAAAGACCCCTAAAAAGTAAAAGCCTATTGATGATATAATTCCTATTGCAGTAAATATTGTATTTTGGAATACCAACTAATAATATGCCTTGGACAGTGAAATGAAAAATCTGTTCCCTCATCAAAAAACCCCTACTAAGCTTTGCAAATAATCCATGGGGCAACAGAGACCTGGAACAAAGTGAGACCCCAAATCCAATATGAGAACCCTGATGAGGGGTCACATATTATCTGAACACCACCACCAACACCAATGATACATATCTACGATGACTTTCACACTTGGGTCAGTGAATTTAAAGAAGTAAATCAATCTAATACCACCCCCTTTACACTAATATATCTCAATCTAGACAAAAAGATATAATAGCAAATTGAGTCAAAGGCAGAAGAAATGCTTAATATTAAAAAAAACCCCAGACCTTGAAATGTCCAACCCTGTAAGTAAACGATCCATCAAAGAAACTAACAAAGCTTCAGGACTATACCCCTATCTGAAACTATGTTGACATATATCTAATACCATATTGCATTCCAAAAACTCATACAACTGTAAACGTACTACCTGTTCAATAGGTTTATTCCAAAATGGGATTTTTTTTATTTATTTAATATTTATAAGTTTGCACAAACATATCAAGAATACATCTTGAAACAGAAATTGAGATGGAAAACAAAAAATACAACAAAGGGACAAATATAAGTTCCTAACATATAATACAGGAAAAGAACACCATACCCAACCCACTCTAGCCCACCATAAAGAGAGGATACAGCACCTCTAGTTTCTACGCCATTATCGCTAGCTGTAACAGGTCTGATGGACACTTTTTTCTCACCTGTGCCACGACAGTTGGCTGCAGAAGGGGAGAGAGGCTCGGCTGTGCAGCAGTCTATCCTCCCCGGGCTCAATCTGGGCCTCCAAGGTACCTTGGCAAAACATCAGCGAATTGGGGAGCCAGGAAGAGGGTGTCATGTCGGCAGATTCCACTAGAAGGCAGAGCGTGGTCGGTAATCATGGCCAGGGCCCTGAGGCTCCCCTGGGTTTGTGATTGAGAGAGGAGGCTTCGGCAGGAATGGCAGAAAGAGGCGTTGGCTTGTCGCCTGGCCAGTCGGTTCCCGCCCCAGTGCCAGGCGTGTCGTCGGAGATTCCAGTATCGGTGGAGATTGTTCCTGCAGCGTCACTGGGAGCCCCAGGAATGGTAACTAGGAGGTTATTTGGGCTGAGATTATGCAGCTTTGGGAGGAGTTGGCCCCGCGGATTAACAGCTTAGTGTCCCAGGTTGCTACTAATATGGATAATATCCAGGAAAATGTTGGAAGAATTTCCTCTCTTCAGATGGAGATCTCAGGTCTTCATACTAACATTATGACTGTTGAGAAGGATATAGAATGTCTTAAGAAGAGTGTAGTTCCAATACGGTTTAAGTTAGAGATGTTGGAGAATACAATTCAAGCTGTGAATATTCGCCTGGTTAACTTTCCCAGAGTAGAATTGGTTTCCGCGAGGGATATGTTTCACTCTTACTTGATTGAAATTCTAGGTATTCCTCCTGAATCCCATCCCCCTATTGCTAAAATGTATTATCTTCCATTAGGGAAAAAAGCTGAGGGGGTGGGTGAGGTTTCTGGAGTGGCTAATGTTGATGTGTTAAATGTAACTGATATGTTAGAAATATCGCAGGAAGAGTAGGTAGTCCCATCTACTTTATTGATTACATTAGCGCTGTTATCAGATAATGAATGGCTTATGAAGTTGTTCTTTAGGAAACTACATATGTTGTTTAAAGGTTTCTATGTTTCCAGATTTATCTAGGGAGACCCAAAAGAGGCGGCGGGACTTTCTTTTGTTAAGACCTGGGATACAGCTATTGGATGGGCTCATTTTTTTGAAATTTTCTTGCAAATGCCTGATAAAGTATCAGTCACATTCTTATATATTTTACAAGCCCTCTCAATTGCTGGATTTCATTAATGCCCATCATCCTGAGGGGGGGACTGATCCTCTGTCTGTTCAGATTTAGCATGTTTAGGTATCGACTGTATAAACACACCCTATTTCCTTTAGAATGTTGGTTGAAAATTTATCTTTCTAAGGATTTTTGTTATTTGACGACACCTTGAACATTCTGAAGGATCCAGATTATATTTTTTTAAAGTTGGCATAATAATAGACTACCTTAAGCATTCCAGTGCACATCCTTCCCTCGATGAAACATTCACTAGATCACAAAGGAATCAAAGCACAGCAGAGATCAGATTCTTAATCACTATAACTGAGACTAGTTCAAGAGGACTAGAAACAGGTTTCATCTTATGTAAAATTAACTCAATGGACTCCTTTCCTATTGATTCAAAAACTCTACATGTAGTATTATCCACTCCTGATCTCACCCTTTAATCAGTCATCAATGACTGTTCAGGCATTTGGCTTTTGAATCAAAATATGATTTAAATTGAGAGGCAGAAGGTCAACCATCAATCGAGGACCTTGATGAGACCTTCAACAAATTACTTACTGTATTAAACACTTAGGTTAAGACATACAGCAGTCATAGCAAAACTTCTGAAAAACGATTGAACAGTGATCAGACAGTGTAAGAGCTTAGTTGTTTGCTTTTCTGAAGTCTTTTCCTCCTTTTCCTTTGAAAAATTGAAATTATCTATAAAATTAAAATTGTGTTGATTTTTCAAGTTTTTTGTTTAAAATATTATTTGAAAAAACTTCAGTATGTATTGCTATTTATTGCAGAAATTTGGGTATGGCTGTATGATAGACATTTGGGGATTTCCTATCCTAATTTGAACTGATAATTTAATTCAAATTAGTTTGGCATTTATAATCTGTCTAGTGGGTGAGCCAGTAAAATGTGGACAACAATGTGAACACTTGATAAGAAATTAAGAAGGATGTCTACTAAAGTGAGGTAAGTTTTGGCACTTACTGCACATTGCAATGCAATGTGTGCCTTTCTGTCAATGTGGACTCCTGGCAACCCAGTAGCTCCTGGGTTTTCTTGGCAGTGTGACTGGAAGTAGATTGCCAGGTCTTTCTTCCAAGGCAATGGAGGACTAGGTGACTCGCCCAAGGTCACAAGGAGTGCCAGATGGAATTGAACCCTGGTCTCCAATCACTAGGCTACTCTTCCACTCCTTAGTGTACATTATGTGCAAAAATTAACACATGGTAAGTTCAAAGCCTGTGCACTAACTGTTTGGGCGTGATCAGCATATGCACTGCAATAAATGCAAAGGTCTAACCAAATGCACAGATGCATTTGGTTAGACCTTTGCAGCAACCAAATTTATTTATTTATTTTATTTAGTATACATTTGTATACCGCTACTTCCAGCGATCAGCAGCGGTTTACTTTACATATCAGGGTTGATTGTACAGGACAGGAATTAGCAAAATATACATTTTGATTATGAGGCTTGGCACACAACACAGCAGCTAGGTTACTAAATTTACACTCGATTGATGGGGGGTGCCTTTACATATATACATATATACATTATTACAGGTCCACGATTGCAATTTCTCTTGACCTATGGTCGGGGGTAAAGTGAATCCACTTAGGATTAAATGTTAAAATGTTAAATGCAGTGATACTATCTGCTGAAACAAAAAGAAGCCATCCTGACCTTAAGCACATAAGCTATTGCCCCTGCTGACATCCTTCTAGATAATAACCTATGATGAAAACTCCATCACTGACATCCCCCATGACACATTCCCATGACAAACACCTGCCTATCACATACCCTCCCCAGCTCAACACCTGATCCTTACCCCACCCCTTTACTCCCCCCCCCCACCACCACTCACCTAATGGAATCCCTGATAGTATATATTGTCTGGGGTAGGGGTGATCCTCCTCCAGTTTGGCTCTTTTGCCACCTGGGATCAAAATGGTGGCTACAACTCCTAGCAGTCAATCTGACAAATTAAGATGGCAGATTAACTCTTAGCAGTAGTACTACAAGACTACTGCATGGAGTCACAGATGACATTCTTATCCCAGGCTGAATAGGATGAGAGGGGGAGAGAGCTTCTTCTAGGTGAGTGCTGGGGAACATTGCGTGCAGAGCTGAAGGAGATATAGAATCAGCAGGGAGGGTATCTGCAGGGAGGGTATCAGAAGATCAGCAGAGAGGGTTGTAATTAGATATGTTGCCATTAGGAATGTTTCAGCATGGGAATGTAATCAAGGGGGTATCAGCAGGGGAGCATGCTATTGGAGAGATTTTGTATGTGCTTGGCATCAGGGTTGACTCTTTTGTTGCAGCATTGACCATGCTACTTGACTCCCAGTTGCATGGGTGGACTTAACACCGCCTCTTGAGGTGGCTTTAAGTGAATCTGCACTATTGACAGCCCTGACAGTTAGTATGCAGTAATGTACTGTGTGCTAGCTGTCAGTGTTGGCCACACTCTATCTCCATTCAAAACTAGCCCTGTTCTCCCCCCAGCAACCTAACCTAAGCAGCTAGTGTGAGATTTTTCTCATTCTTTCTAATTTTAGCGCTCAGTAGCCATTAGCTCAGCGCCATCCTAGTGATAAGTGTATGTTAACTTCTTAGCACACCTTAGTAAACATCCCCCTTAAATATACGTAGCATCAAATTCAAAAGGTATTATAACATACATACTCCATAATAAAAGTAAACATAAATGAATATAAAAAGCACCCTGAAGCCATAATAGGCTCTACGTCTAACACTTCAGAAATATCTTGACTCAAATGTAAAGATTAGACCAAATAATCATACTCATTAACTGCTTATTGCCTTCAGGTTTTTTTTTCAAAATACTAGATAATAAAGCTAATTCTTCAACTCTGAAGGAATAAAGTTCAAATGAACAGAGCATGGACTTGAATAGTACCTTTTTGGATAGACCAGAATTTAAATTGACTGGTTGCTGGAATAACCAGCCTTAGATCTTGTTGTTAGGTATTGTTTAAAAGCAGGTTCTGTTTGGAACATTCATTCACATGCGATCTTCTTCTCTGGGAATAATGAGGTTGTTTGCATGACGCAGGGTCTTTGAAGTTATGATAGACCCAAAATGCAGTGCTGTGTCGTAAAGAACCCTGTTTCCTTTTTCCTTTGGAGGTTGTTTTGTTTAATGATTTGTCAAGTTAAAAAGATATGTGCTTGACTTTTTTCTTGTTTCTGATAAAATATGAATAATGGGGTGTTTTACTGCAAAAAATTATGATTAAAATGGACAAAGTCTGAGGTAGCGGTTACGTCCTCAAACAGACATTGGTCTGACAAAAAAAGTATTTTTTGCTTCTGAGATGGTAACCTGATAGGGGGGTTTAGGTCTTTTTGATGAATGAAGTGCACAACAGCATCACGCATCAATGACATGCTGTGCCACACTGGGGCACCAGATGCACAGCCACAGCAGCCAGGGTATAAGCTGGAACAGTGGCATGCAGCAGAGAGCGCTGCATAGCTGCTGGTGTACACTGAATGGAGGGCCCGAGGTGTGCCTAACAGTACATGGTATCTCCAAACGTACATAGTGTCAGCAAGAAGGTCTAATGGAAGGACAAGAAGAAACATAGAAACATAGAAGTATGACAACTGAAAAAGACCACATGGCCTATCTAGTCTGTCCTTCCATATCAATCAACTACAACAGTCCCCTTTTTTTCCTTTAGAGATCCTCTGTGATTGTCCCATGCTTTCTTGAATTCAGTTACTGTCCTCATCTCTACCACCTCCACTGGGAGACTATTCCATGGATCCACCACTCTTTCTGTAAAGAAATATTTCCGCATATCACTCCTGAATCTATCCCCCTTCACCCTCATCCCATCTCTCCTCGTAGCAGAATTTGCTTTCAATTGAAATAGGCTCTCCCCCTGTACATTTATGTCACAGAGGGATTTAAACATCTCAATCATATGACCTCTATCCCGCCTTTCCTCTAAAGTGTACATATTAAGATTCTTCAGTCTGTCCTCATATGCTTTATAATGAAGACCACTAACCATTTTAGTAGCCAACCTCTGTACTGATTCCACCCTGTTCACATCCTTTTGAAGGTGCGGAATCCAGAATTGCACACTATACTCCAAATGAGGTCGCACCAAAGATTTTTACAAAGGCACTATCACCTCCTTGATTCTGCTAGCCATTCCTCTCCGTATGCAACCAAGCATCCTTCTAGCTTTTGCCATTGCCTTTTCTACCTGTTTAGCTACTTTAAGATCATCAGAAACAACCACGCCTAGATCCCGCTCTTCTTTAGTGGACAAAAGTACTTCACCCCCTATACTATATTGCTCCCTTGGATTGCTACAGCCCAAATGCATGACCTTACATTTTTTAACATTAAATCCCAGCTGCCAAATTCTAGACCATTCTTCAAGCTTAGCTAGATCCCTCCTCATGTTATCTGCACCTTCCTGGGTGTCTACTCTATTGCAGATTTTGGTATCATCCGCAAAGAGGCAAACCTTACCCGACAGCCCTTCTGCTATATCACTAACAAAGATGTTAAAAAGAATCGGACCAAGGACAGATCCCTGGGGCACACCACTGGTAACATCTTTCTCCTCAGAGTGAGCTCAATTTACCTGTACTCTTTTTCGCCTCCCACCCAACCAATTTCTAACCCAAGCAGTAACTTTAGAGTCCATCCCTAGGGTGCTCAGTTTGTTTATAAGTCGCTTCTGAGGAACAGGGTCAAAGGCTTTATTGAAATCTAAATACACCACATCTAGGGTTCTCCCTCGGTCCAACTCCCTGGTCACCCAGTCAAAGAAATCAATCAGATTTGTCTGACAAGACCTGCCTCTGGTGAATCCATGCTGCCCCAAATCCTGTAATCCGCTGGACTCCAGAAACCTCACTATTTTCTCTTTCAGCAGCGTTTCCAGTAATTTACTCATCACCGAAGTTAAACTAACCAACCTGTAGTTTTTAACCACATCCTTACTTCTGCTTTTGTGTAAAGGCACCACATGAGCCTCTCTCCAGTACTTTGGCACCACTCCCGACTCTAATGAGGCATTGAAAAGGTCAGTCAGTGGAGCTGCTAGAACATTCCCATGTTCCCTCAGTATTCTAGAGTGTGTCCCATCCGGTCCCATTGCTTTGTCTACTTTAAGTTGAGCTAGTTTCTCACGAACACAGTCTTCTGAAAATTGTTCAAGATGTCCCTCCTTTCTGTTCCTGATTGTGGGTGTTTTCTGAGGTCCTGCTCCTGGTTCTTCATCTGTGAACACAGAACAGAAATATTTGTTAAGCAATTCCGCTTTACCCTCATCAGCTTCTACATATTCCTCCCCTTCAGCCTTGAGTCTGACAATACCACTTTTGCCCTTCCTCTTCTCACTAACATATCTGAAAAATGTCTTATCCCCCCATTTCATTGCATTGGCTATTTTCTCCTCTTTTTTAATCTTTTCTTTTCCTGACTACTTTGCTAGCTTCTCTAAGTTTTTCCAAATATAGATGCCTGTCTTCCTCTCTCTGTGATCTCTTGTATTTCATGAAGTTCTCCCTCTTTTTCTTCACTTTTTCAGCTACTTCTTTCAAAAGCCATAGCGGTCTCCTTTTCCTTTTACCTTTATTTACCATTTTAACAAAAAGGTTGGTTGCCCTTAAAATATCCCCTTTCAGTTTTGCCCACTGTTTTTTTTACATCCCCCAGCTGTTCCCATCCTGCTAATGACTCCCTGAGGTATTGACCCATCTTGGCAAAGTTAGTCTTCCTAAAGTCTAAGACCCTCACCTTTGAATGGATTCTAACAGCCCTAGTCCTAATACTGAACCACACCATCTGGTGATCAATGGATACAAAATGATTTCCCACTATAACATCAGAAACACTTTCACCATTGGTAAGCACCAAGTCCAGTATGGCCCCTTCACATGCGGGGTCTGTTACCAATTGCCTGAATAGTTCTCACTGTAGAAAATCCAGGATATCTTTACTTCTAGGTGATACTGCAGAAGGAATGTGCCAATCAACATCTGGCATATTGAAATCCTTGTCAGTAGCACTTCCCCTTTCCTAGCAATGCTGCATATGTCTTCAATTAACTCTCTGTCCACCTCTTCCTCTCGTGAGGGAGGTATGTATAATCACGTCAATGCAAATAGATTTCTCTTTCCCTCTTTCTAGTTTAACCCACAATGCCTTTTCTCTCCCTTTTAAGCTCTGTAATTCCAAAGCTTTAATAATATTTTTTACATATAGTGCCACTCCTCCTCCCCTTCTTCCTACCCTGTCCTTTATGAATAAAGTATAGCCAGGTATAGTTACATCCCAGTCATGGTTTTCTGTGAACCATGTTTCTGTAACTGCCACTAAATCCAAGTCGGTCACTCCCACCAAAGCTTCAACATCAGGGATCTTATTTCCCATGTTACGGGCATTTATACACACTGCTTTCCATATGTTACCCCTGTTACCCATTTCCATAAAGGTATTTAATGTATCACTTACCTGGGGGTTTTCACTTACCTGGGGGCTTTCTTCACCCATTCCCAATGAATCTAGTTTAAAACCCTCTTCAGTAGATTAGCCAGTCTACTACTGAAGTTGTGTCAACTTTTCTTGGACAGATGGATGCCATTTCTGCTCTGCAACCCTTGGAACAGCATCCCATGGTCTAGGAAACTAAAATGCTCTCGATGACACCATCCACGCAGCCATGCATTCATTTCCAGGATGCAAACCTCTCTGCCTTGGCCTTTACCCTCAACAGGGAGGATTGAAGAGAACATCACCTGTGCACCTAACTGCTTCACCCTCTGTCCCAGAGCCATGAAGTCACTTTTAACACACTCAGAGGGATACCTGGCAGTATCATTTGTTCCAACATGGATAAGCAACATTGGGTAATAGTCAGTGGGTTTGATGAGTCTCAGCAAACTCTCCGTAACATCTTGGATTTTGGCACCAGGCAAACAGCATACCTCTCTGGACATCAAGTCTAGTCGGCAGATGGACACCTCAGTATCCCTCAGAAGAGAGTCACCAACCACCACTACCCTTCACTTCCTTGTGGTCACTGATTCTGCAACTTTGGGGTACTTGAACTCTGGTTCTTCACTTTCTAGGGATGCTTTCACCTCCTCCACTTCCAGGGCTGCATAATGGTTCTTCATTTCAAGGGCTGGAGAAGTTGGATTGGTGATTCTGCAGGCCCTGGTGACTTGTAGGGGACGCAGCCAGGTCATGGTAACCAGATATGGCAGATGGTGATGGCATGGCTTAGTGGTCTGGGTTGTGCCCGATGCTTCAGATACAAGCAGTTGTATGTGAGTTGTATGCCAATTTGTATGTCTGCTTGACCACTTTGCCTGGTTGCATGTGTCTGCTGTGTGTTTTCTTTTTTTTTTTCTTTGATTTCTCTGTCCTATCTATGATTGAGTTCCTTTGAATTTCTTTATATTTATTTTAAAATTATTTTGTAAACAGCTTTGTGTACCCTGAAAAGGTGGTATAGTAAATAAACTAAACCATAAAACATGGAAAGGTGGGGTACAGGAGCACTGTGCAGATGCCACTGGCTGCACTGAGGCACATATGTGGACCCCAACTGTCTGTGGGATAGTGACGGCAGTCACTGAAATGCACTATGGGCATGGCACGTACAGGACCCACAGCACACAGGTACCCGATTTCATGAGGACTGCAAATGCAGTGGATCCTCCACCCAGGGCACCTTGTGTCTGAGGGTGTATAGCAGCCAAAAATGAACATGGATCCAGAAGGGGATTGCTATGATGACTGAATTTGAATGGGCCAGCTACCATATCAAGGAATAGTATCTTGCAGGTAATAATGCTAGTAGACATAGGGTAACATATCTACATGTGGATGGTGTTCTCAGAAATCTCAAACAATGCTGTAGTGCTTCTGACACCTCCCCCACTCCACACAACATATGGTGTAGCAGATGAACATGCCAAAGCGCTCATAGTCAAAACCTGAACAGGTCAGGATGAGGCAGCACATATAACAGTAAGTTCAGGTAGGCATATTACTACATTTGAACTCTGGTTTGCAGCTGTATCAACAAATGCTGATGTGGCAGCAGCACCGCCACCACTACTACCACTGCCGTCAGCATCCCTGCAGCCGCCACCACCATCACCACCTCCGGCACCCAAGCTGTCACCACCGCTACCACTTTCAGCAGCAGGCAACACAGATGCCAACACCATCATAGCCACCACCATCACTGCCTTCAGCACCCATGCAGCCACCACCATGCCCTCCACTCTGTATGACACCCCCATCACACAGTATAGAACACAGTATAGCAGGACTACAAAAAGGGACTGCTACTTCTGGAGAGAGATCTGCAATTGTAAGTATTTAATTTTGGGAATTTTTTTCTAAATCTTAGGGAAAAGGGAATTCTTTAGATTAAAGCTGATTAATCTGTGTAAATTAGAATCCAGTGTATCCATTAAATCCTGTCAGGGCCTAGTATCAGCAAAGAGCTTTTAGTTAAATTGAAAACTCAACAGGTAGCTTTCAGTTTAAGTTTAAAAACCCAGCAGAGGGATTTCAGTTTAAATTTAAAACCCAGCAGAGGGCTTTTGGGTTAAATTCAGAACCCAGCAGAGAGCTTTCTGGTTAAATTTAAAACCCAGCTGAGAGCTTCAAGTTTAACTTTAACACTCAGTCATGGCTTAGTTTCAGCAAAGAACTTTAATTTAAATCAACTCAGAGTATAACTTAGCATAAAAGGAAAAACAGGGTCAGTAATCCTTGAACAATGAATTGTTTCTAGAGACCTTTAGAAAGAGACCTTCTAGATAGGGGACAAGAGACCTGTGAAATTGTTGTAAATAGGTGTTAAAGCCAAGGGACAGATCAAAGGGGCATTTTGAAAGACTCCCTCTATCCAAGCAAAGGCTGTGTGAATCACCAAGGAAATTGGGCACTGATTACCTTAGAAGCACAAGACAGGGTACTATGTAGCAGCCAGCTTTTAATATCTCCTTTCACTAATTCCCTCCCTGACTCCCACCCACCCCTGGGATGATCGCAGCTTTATTGGTGCTTAAACCTCTTAAAGGAAAAGAGGTGCCATATTCACTCTCAGATGCAGCTGTTTATCCTCATCAGGTATGCATTAAGCACCTTAGATTGGTTAAGCTTGAAGTAAACAAAGTTCACTAAACATATTAGGTATAGTTTTATTAGTATAAGTATCCCCAGCAAACCTTAGTAAGTAAACAACTTAAATACCTAAACACAACCCTAAAACTAAGATGTAGACAGCAGTCCAGCAGTGAGATAGGGGCTTTAAAGTCTTTTGCATTGAGTGTCACATGTATGATTTTCTCCCAGTTGATGAGGGGTCATATGTGTGCAACAGATGCAAGGAGCTCTTTGCTCTCAGGGAACGAGTCTGATCTCTGGAGGCTAGAGTACAGGAATGGAGGACATAAGCAGGACAGAGAGGTACATAGACGAGACCTATAGGGATGTAGTACTGAAGTCCCAAATCCAGTCTGGCAGCATCCCTGTTGTCATGGAAGAGAGAGGTCAGGTAACAGGAGAGCATCACCCTGGTGTGGCAGGAAGTGATCCTGTAGCTAGGACCTGTCCTCCTGGTCATTTAAACCCTCTTGCACTAAGTAGATTTCTCCAGGGCTATGTGCCCATGAGGAAAGGGTTAGGACAGCTGTTATAATTGGTGTTTCAATCATTAGGCATGTAGATAGCTGGGTGGCTGGTGGATGTGAGGATCGCCTGGTAACATGTCTGCCTGGTGCAAAGGTAGCAGAACTCAAGTGCCACCTAGACAAGGTCTTAGACAGTACTGGGGAGGATTCTGCTGTCTTGGTACATGTCAGTACCAGTGACATAGGAAAGTGTGGTAGAGAGGTTCTGGAGGCTAAACTGAGGCTTTTAGTTAAGAAGTTGAAATCCAGAACTTCCAGGGTAGCATTCTCTGAAATGCTTCCCATTCCACACACAGGACCCAAAAGGCAGGCAAAGCGCCGGAGTCTCAATGCATGGATGAGATGATGGGGAAAGGAAGAGGGTTTTGGATTTGTTAGAAACAGGGAAACATTCTGGGGAAAGGAGGGGCTTTTCCAAAGGGAAGGACTCCACCTTAACCGGGAAGGAATCAGGCTGCTGGCATTAACCTTTAAAAAGGAGATAGAGTAACTTTTAAACTAGATAATAGGGGACATCAGAGAGTCATGCAGGAGTGCAAGGTTCAGAACAATATATCCTTGAAGGATATTAGCAAAAGACAGAAGTTAGGGCATATCAGCATAGAGGTTCCAATAAAGACAAAAGTAGCCCAAATGCCCTTGAGTACAGAGCAGATAGAGCTTAAAGATTCCAAATCACCCCTGCCTACTTATAGCCAGATTAATATGAATAAAATACAGCCTCTAAAATGCTTGTATGCAAATGCCAGTAGTCTAAAAAATAAGATGGGAGAGTTAGAATATATAGCACTCAATGAGAGGTTAGATATGATTGGTATCTCCGAGACATGGTGGAAGGAGGACAACCAGTGGTATACTTTGATACCTGGGTACAAACTATATTGTAATTATAGAGCAGATCAAATTGGTGGTGGGGTTGCACTCTATGTTAGAGACAGCATTGAGTCACAAAGAATTAAAGTTGTGCAGGAAACACAATTCATTGTAGAATCTCTATGGATTGAAATTCCATTTACAAAGGGGAAGAGGGAGGTGATGACAGTACTATTGACCACCTGGCCAGAGTGAACAAATGGATGATAAAATACTCAAAGAAATCAGGGAAGCTAACAAAAGTTACAATACAGTAATAATAATAATGGGTGATTTCAATTGCCCCAATATCGATTGGGTCAGTGTCACGGCAGGACATGCTAGGGAGATAAAGTTTCTAGATGAAACTAATAACTGCTTTTTGGAACAGCTGGTTCATGACCTGACCAGAGGGAAAGACAATTTGGACCTAGTCCTTAGTGGAATACAAGATCTGGTGCAAGACATAAGGGTGTTGGGGCCACTTGGCAATAGTGATCATAGCATGATCAAGTTTGGTTAAATAAAGGAAGAATAAATAAAATATTGACCAGCTCATGGCAGAACTACCAGACAAGCCTCCAACAACTCCCTCACCATCCCTCACAAAAGAACCAAATGCTTGCAACGGACCTGCAACCGAGCCTTTGAACTGTATGCTCCATCCTTATGGAACTCTCTACCGAGCTGTCTCCGAAATAACACCGATCTACTATCTTTTAGAAAACAGCTGAAAACCATCCTGTTTCAGGAATACCTCAACATGACCCCCACCAAAAAAAGCGCAATAACCTCTGATCTCACCCACCATGACCACCTAACTCAAACTAGACTAACCCGACCATGTCCAAAATTTGTCCAAGTCCAAAGTCTGTCCTATGTCTAATGTTGAAATCATCAATGTAGCCTCCCCGGTGATGGCCCCACCCTTATATGTAAATTCCCCCCCCCCCCCCTTTATGCAACGCCGCTTTGACCCGGTGAAAAGCGGGATATAAATACAGCTAAATAAATAAATAAATAAATACTAACTTTTAACTTTCAAAATGGAGACTATGATAAAATGAGGAAAATTGTTAAGAAAAAACTAAAAGGAGCAATTGCAAAGATTAAAAATTTAAATCAAGCATGGGTGTTGTTTAAAAATACTATCTTGGAAGCCCAGACCAGCTGTATTCTATGCTTTAAAAAAAAGTGGAAGGAAGTCCAAAAAACTGCCAGCATGGTTCAAAGGTGAGGTCAGAGAGGCTGTTGTTGCCAAACAGCATCTTTCAGGTAATGGAAAATGGAGCCAAATGACAAAAACTGGAAAGAACATAACCACAGGCAAATTAGATGCAAGGCGTTGATAAGGCAGACAAGAGAAAATTTGAGAAGAAGCTTGTTATGGAAGCAAACACGTGTAATACAACTTTTTCAAGTACATTCGTAGCAAAAAACCTGTGAGAGAGTCAGTTGGACCATTAGATGCTAGAGGGGTAAAAGGTGCACTAAGATGAGACAGGGCCATAGCGGAGAGACTGAATGAATTCTTTGCTTTGGTCTTTACTGAGGAAGATGTAGGGATGATACCCATGACTGAAAAATTATTTAATGGTGATGCCACAGAAGAATTGAAAGAAATATTGATACACCGGGAAGATGTATTACAGCCATTTGATAAACTAAACAGTAGCAAATCAACTGGACCAGATAGAATACATCCAAGTGTGTTGAAAGAACTGAAATATGAGATTGCAGATCTAGTATTAGTAATCTGTGAACTATCATTAAAATCATCTGTAGTACCTGAAGATTGGAGAATGGCCAATGTAACGCCAATTTTTAAAAAGGGTTCCAGAGGTGATCCAGGAAACTATAGACCGGTGAGCCTGATGTCAGTACTGGGAAACATGGTAGAAACCATTATAAAGAACAAAATTACTGAATATGTAGATAGTTATGGTTTAATGTGAGACAGATAACATGGCTTTAGCCAAGAAATGTCTTGTCTTATGAATAAGCTATGTTTTTCTGAAGGTGTGAATAAACCGATAGACAAAGGTGAGTCAGTTGATATAGTGTATTTGGATTTTCAGAAAGCCTTTTACAAGGTCCCTCATGAGATAGTTTTGGCAAAATTAAAAAGCCATATGATAGGCGGCAGTGTACTATTGTGGATCAGGAACTGGTTAAAAGATAGAAAACAGATGGTAAGGATAAAAGCCAATTTTCCCAATGGAGGAAGGTGAATAGTGGAGTACCCGAGGGATCTGTGCTTGGGCTGCTACTTTTTAACATATTCATAAATGACCTAGAAATGAGAATAATGAGTGAGATAATTGAATTTGCAGATAACTCAAAATTATTCAAAGCTGTTAAAACCCATGAGGATTGTGAAAAATTGCAAGAGGACCTTGATAAATTGGAAGGCTGGGCATCCAAATGGCAAATGAAATTTAATGTGGACAAGTGCAAAATTATACACCTAGAAAAGAACAACCCAAATTATGGTTACATGATGCAAGTTTCCACATTAGGAACCACCACCCAGGAAAAAGATTTAGGCATCATCATGGATAACATGTTGAAACCCTCCGCCCAGTGTGCAGCAGTGGCCAAGAGAGCAAATAGAATGCTAGGTATCATAGGGAAAGGAATGGAGAATAAAACACAGGCTATTATAATGCCTCCATATTGTTCCATGGTGCTACTGCACCTTGAATATTGGGTACAATTCTGGTTGCCGTATCTTTTAAGGATATAGCGTTATTAGTAAAGGTACAGAGAAGATCCACCAAAATGGTAAAGGGGATGAAAGGATACTCCTATGAAGAGAGACTAAAAAGGTTAGGGCTCTCCAACCTGGAAAAGAGACGGCTGAGGTCTAATGATAGAGGTCTATAAATTAATGAATGGACTAGAAGGATAAATGTAGATCAACTGTTTACACGATCAAAATATAGAAAGACTAGGGAACATGCAATGAAGTTACAGGGTAACCTATTTAAGACTAATACAAGAAAATATATTTTCACTCAGCATGTAATCAAACTCTGGACTTCATTACCGGAGGATGTAGTAAAAGCTGTTAGTGTAGCCGGGTTTAACAAAGGTTTGGACAAGTTCCTGGAGGAAAGGTCCATTATTAAAGGGGACCCTGGATATCTACTGCTTGCCCCAGTACAAGCATTGTTGAACCTATCTCGTTTAGGGAAACTGCTAGGTACTTGTGATCTAGACTGGCCACTGTTGGAAACAGGATACTGGGCTTAATGGACCTTGTTCTGACCCAGTATGGCATATCTTATGTTCTTACAGTATGTTCTTACTGCATCAGATGGTAAATATGTGTCCAAAGAGTGTGCACCACTAATATAACATGGGATGGGTAGACAGCTGTAACATGGTGACATTTTATGTCCTTCTTACATTATAGAAGATAAGTAGTCTGAAGATACACTGGAGGGCAGCAGCACAGACTTCAAGGCACTAAAACCCAGAATGATGGTGGCAGGGCAACTGAGGTGGAGGAGCAGGGCTCCAGAACCCAAGAATATTGAGGTATCAAAGATGCTGCTGCACAGGTGGAGGTGGAGGAGGAGAAGGATGTCATCAAGGGAGTCAACCTACATCTTCCATCTCCCTCTCCCTTTGAGGATGCTCAGGCATCTAGAGATGATGCAGAAGCAGATGAGAGCCGGGACATCCCTAGCACCAGCTACCATAGTGAGAAACATTTGTGCTGTGATGAATATCTCCTGCAGCACAATGTCCAACACCAGGCACTGTGTGCCAAGAAAATTAATCTGCTGAAATAGTCCTTCACTCTCAAGGAATGCTACATCCAACTCCAGGAGAGAGAACTGTCCATCATGGGGCTGCACAGAGAAATGCAGCTATATATGCACCCACATGCCATGGTCCTCTCTTTACCTCTGTGTGAACTGTACCCCTGGTAGATCTGTCTGCATGGGCACTTAAGGAGAGGGTGCCTCCACTGTCCACCATTACCACTACCACTTCCAGTTCTGACACATCAGCATTACCATTTGTTGAGCCACTTCCTCTTTTCTATTATTTTGGGACCCATGCCCCATGGATGGAAAAACTCCTTTGTTTTCCCTCCTTTCATGAGGCCTCCAAATGGTCAGAGCTGGATGATGCCTCCAATAGTTCCTAAGAGTTGATAGAGACATTATCTAACACACCCTCATGGCAAAATGGGGCTAGGAGGTTGCAGTAGGGAATATGGTGTTGAGGGGAAGGGGTTGAAATAAATAAAATAAACTGATGTAGAGCCCTGCTAGGGTATGTCAGATTTTTGTGGCCTGCTGCATGCTTGATTATGTAGAATTGAGGTGCTGACAACCCCTCCCTGACCTACAGATTGCAGCAGACCCAGACTATGATGAAGATGTTAAAGGTCCAAGGCGGGAGGATACTGGTCATACCAACTAGGTGTCTCAGCAAGAGACAACCTCATACTCAGGTACTTCATGACTTCATGTGAAGATAGGTGTTCATTTGCTGGCACACAAAATTTGTACAGTGGCGTGGCCCATCCTCCACCATCCCCCCTCACACTCTATGCCCATCCAAGCCCATAAAACCACTTCCACCCACAGCACCATCCCTGGCCACCTCCAACCAGTCACAGCACCCTGATCCTTCCACCTTCCCCAATGGCCCCCTATGGATAAATGGGGGCTCTGATGAGGGGTTTGGGAATGGGCAGGGGGAAGGGGGAAGGGGTTGCATCCTGGTAGGGAATGGGGGTGATGGCTCCTGGGAAAGATGATAGATGGCTATCTTGTCAAAATGTAACTTGGTGAGGCACTTCTCATCTATGAGATCAGGAAATGGGTCCTGGGCCTGTGGGCCCTCTGATATTGATGCCTTCTGGTGGCTCTCCAATGTTCCCTGTGGGCCTTAAGCAGCAGGTCCAGTGCAACTAATGTATTCATCTCACCCATAGTTCCTGCTTCCCACTATCAAAACCAAGTAACTCCCACAACCAACACCCAGTGACTCCCACCATGAATATCCAGCTACTTCTACCACCAACATCCAATGACTCCTACCACCAGCACTCAGTGGTTCCCACTTCCAACACCAAAAGCACTACAAATGCAGCTTCCCCCTCCCCCCCCCCTCCACCTACACAGAATGCAGGGAACTACACAGAAACATATAGATTGCAGGGAACATTGGGACACACAGATGAGCAGCAGAAAACCACATAAGCACATGGGATGCAAAGAATATTGGGGTATGCATAGTCATGTGGCAGTGAATCACACAGAGACACAGAGGCTGTAGAGAATATTGGGCACACACAGACAGGCAGCAGAGAACTTTGCAGAAGGGATAGAGAAGCACCAATGGCCAGGAAGTGTGTCACTTGAGGTTTGAAAATGGCATAGCTGGGTTAAAGGAGTGGAGTTCTTAAGGATCTTGAAAAAGGGAAAGAGGATAGGTTTGATAAGGGCACAAGATACACTGCAGAGAAACAAACAGTAGCTCAAAAGACATCTAAGTGGACAAGCCAAGGATTCGTAAGCCAAGCTCCTCCAGTCAGCAATGCCACCAGCAGGCCCAAGAGACAAGAAGCTCCCAACTTTATTCATGATTTATAGCAGGAGTAGATTGACACATTTAAAAATTCCACCCTGTACGTTTACAGCCTATGTGAAGTACATCATGGATAAGCAGGTGCATGCATCACCCAGGCTGTGCCCAGAAATGCCCTGGAATCCTCCAGTGGAGGCATGCAAATATCAATGTGCTAGGCAAAGAAGTATTCATCTTGTGGCCTTTCTAAAATGACATTTTAGACATGGCTGCGGCTTCCACATTTTTCTGTCACCACATTTACATTTAAAATGCAAATAGGGCTTCTAAAATAACTCCCATTACCTCCATATTAAATAAAATATATAGGCCAAATGCCTCTGATAGATTTAGAGATTATAACAATAAACTCATGAAGGTAATCCTCTCTTAAACTAGGAACCAGTGAAAGGTTGTACGTTGAAGACTTGCTCATTTCTACCTCTTACTGCCAGCAATACTGTAATTTTGGCCGATGTGTTTTGGACAAAGAGAAGGTGAGTTAATTTTTTGGAAGACCTAGATAAGAGTATACTACTAGAGGATAATTTTATAATAGGGTGCCTAGGTTAAGACAGCAAAAATGAGCCTATTTTAAGCCTATTTAATAAAGACAAGTAGGTGCCTACTTGTCCTAATCACACCTTAAATTCAGTCATGAACATTTACAACTGCTATACTAAAGGTTTAAATGAACGTGCCTAAGGTTTATGTATCCAGATGTGAACAAAATAGAACCTAGTCGGATCAAACCAACACACCAAAAAAGAAAATCCGAACAGTCAAAAGTAACTCCCAACACTATAGAATAAGATTTTTTTGTCGGAGATTTATCAGCCCAGTGCTAGGGATTATTCCAAAGCACCACTGTGACTGCTCCCTTTTAATAAAGAAAAATGTGATTTAAAATTCCAAACTTAGCTGTTGCAATGCCAGTGCCAGATCGCCGAGACTCCATATGACGACGTGGCTCCATGTTTCGGGTTTGCCACCATCCAGTGTAGAAACCCTGCTTCAGGTCCAAAGAAACAGCAAATGGCAGTTAATCGTCAGCTGGCAGTTGTAAATGTTCATGACTGAATTTAAGGTGTGATTAGGACAAGTAGGCACCTACTTGTCTTTATTAAATAGGCTTAAAATAGGCTCATTTTTGCTGTCTTAACCTAGGCACCCTTTTATAAAATTATCCTCTAGTAGTATACTCTTATCTAGGTCTTCCAAAAAATTAACTCACCTTCTCTTTGTCCAAAACACATCAGCCAAAATTACAGTATTGCTGGCAGTAATGCTGGCAGTATTGCTGGCAGCAAATGGCAGTTAATCGTCAGCTGACGATTAACTGCCATTTGCTGTTTCTTTGGACCTGAAGCAGGGTTTCTACACTGGATGGTGGCAAACCCGAAATGTGGAGCCACGTCATCATATGGAGTCTCGGCAATCTGGCACTGGCATTGCAACAGCTAAGTTTGGAATTTTAAATCACATTTTTCTTTATTAAAAGGGAGCAGTCACAGTGGTGCTTTGGAATAATCCCTAGCACTGGGCTGATAAAGCTCCGACAAAAAAATCTTATGCTATAGTGTTGGGAGTTACTTTTGACTGTTCGGATTTTCTTTTTTGGTGGGTAAGGTTTTTGTATGACATGTGTACTTGCAAACTTCGCCCATAACATGCACTTGGCTACACCTACTGGCAAAATAAACGCTTTCATGCTAACGTGCATACATTTATGCTATTTGGTATTTTATAAGGGGCCATTAATGCACATATGTGGTCACATACACATGAAAATGACTTATAAAATTACCTCCTAAAAGTCTAATTATGATATGATTAAGTCTTGCATTATTTGCTTTAGGTTTGATTGACAGAGAAACAATTGAGACTGTTTACTGTAGAGCGATTTTTTACACTTACCAACACATTAGGTTCAAACATTAATGAGCAGTAAGTGCAAAGTCTGTGTCCCTTGGTGGTTTAGTGGCATAGCAGGTGCAATCCATGGATCAGTCTGCTCCATTTCCAGCCCAAGTTCAAAATGACAGCTCTGACCATACTGCTAGTGCTTAAGATGCAAAATAATCCATTAAGGAGCGCCACGGTAAGTTCTGGTGGGTAGATTGCATTACAAGGATGATCCAGGGGTTGGGGATGGGTAAGGATGCTGAACATTGAATGCTTGGTTTTTTAATCAGTGGTCATGTTACTGCATAATGATAGCACTATTGCAGTTATTGCCTCCTCTTGAGGAGCTATTAAATGTACCCAGACTATTATCAGTTGTGACAGTTAATATGTCGTAATGTACCGTGTGCTAATTCACTGTGTAGTCCACCTGCACATAGCCCACCCAGTTCCAGCCGCATATTTTGGCATGCAGTTAGCTTGCGAATTAGCACAAGTTGCCATGCTTATGCAGTAACAGTTGCTGTGCTCATGTGCTAATGGCGAACACGCATTAATCCACATACTACCTGCTTAGCACACTTTAGTAAACGGGCCCCTTAATCTGGCATATTAAATGCAAGTTTATATATGCTTTCTTGATGACTGCATTTACCTGATCTTCCACAGCAAGAACAGAATCAAGGCAAACATCAAGACTTCTAACTCTGTTCTGCAAAGAGAGAGTCATACCTGCAATATTTGGCCCACTGTCGAGGCCAGATTTCCCCTTGCCCTTAACCCATAAAATTACAATTTTTATCAGAGTTAATTATCTGGCAACTTTTGATCATCCAATTGCTAATCTTCTGAAAACCAGCTTTCAATTTTCAGAAAGTGTTCTGGGAAGAAACCTCACAAGCAATATAGATTTATACATCATCAGCATATGAATAATATATAAACCTTATCACTCTGATCACCCTCCCAGTAGTTGAAGGGCTAACATTCCAAGTTTCAGCTATCAGATAAAAATGATCCCATCTTTACTTACTGTTTCTTATTTTGAGAAAAGAGAGAACCATGTCAATACCTTGCATCTGATCGCTAAACCTCCCCCAAAGCAAGGCATTATCTAAAAGATCAAAAGCATCAAAAGCAGCTGAGAGGTCAAACTGAATTTGAAAAAAAAAACCAGCACTTTATAATGCTTTAAGGTAATCCTCATTTCTACCAAAAAGGCTGAAACAAGGGTCCAGGAAGCCTCTCATTTCAAGAAATTCTGTTAAATGGACAATAACTGTAGCTTCAACTATTACAGCCAATAAAGGAGAATCTAGTTCTCACAAAGGGGAGAGCCTAATGAAGGTTTATTCAAAAGAAGGCTGATAGCCATCTGTTTAAGCACTAGTAGATAAGGGTCCATTAGGAAACAACTCCTGATAAATTGCACTAACTGTAATAAGATGTACTCAGGAACATTTTATAATAGAGCCAATGTCCAGGGATCTAGACAACAACTTCCCCTGCCAAAACAGCTCATCAAGCTCTTTACATTAACCCTAGACACAGGTTCAAAAGCAGAGTGTAATTCTGAGACCCGCAAAGAATTAGATAAAACATTCTTAATATTTATAGGTGATAGACTTCACAGAACATTCCTTGATAAAGGAAGCAGCCTTAAGGATCTTATTTGATATTGTTCCAATTCTTCTGCCAATGAAATGCAAAAATCCTCGTGACTTTGATATCAGATGATTTCCATAAACTTAAATCTATGAAACAATACCTAGTAATGTTATCTCCATAGGCAATTAAATTAGAATATCATCCCCCCCCCTACAAACACACTTATCTCCTCTGATCACATTGAGGGGGATGTTTACTAAAGTGTAGTGAGTTTTTGCAGTTATCGCACCTTAAGTGCAAAAATTAAGTTGCACTAACATGGTCAACAAATGCCTGGCAGTTAGCACATAGGGCACAAACTTAGGGGTTTATTTTAGAAACCTTATTCAGCAGGTGGACTCCCTAGATATCGGAGAAGGATGAAGAAAAGGTGGAGATGTGTGGAACGTGATTTTAGAAATAGCCGTTCTGCATGCTGCAGCGGTGGCCGCGTGAATCTCTGGTGAGGTCATGTCTGGCAATGTATTTTATGTAACCATATGGATTTGCAGGTCATGTTTTCCAAACACTCCCAACTACACCTGTTATAGTTCACGAATAGGTAAGGGCTTTGCTGTACATGCTGAGCTCTGCTTATAATGCAGTTTGGAGTGTAATGGAGAGAAATTGACCTGCTTGTTGCCTGTGTCCATCATGTAGTTTGTGTAAAGAACCCCCTGGGTTTCCGGTATGCTTTCCTTCCCCCTATTGTGATTTCATGCCAAACCACTATCCATTTGCAACTTTCCAGCCCACAACCCCCTCCCCTCCTGTCCATGATCCAAAACACCCCCATCGTCTTGCCTATATGTGGGCCCCTGCATGTCCGAACATCCCTGGAGTTTTGGTGTGCCACTGTACGTGATACTGCTGTGAGACTGTGACTGTTAGTGTGCCTGTGTGTTCCAGCATGGAGATGAGGTACTGTGTGACTAGCCTGTGGTGGTGTGTGTGTGTGTGTGTATCTCTGCTTGTCTGTTTGTCTGTGGTTATATGATCAGAGTGCACTAGGTGTTGGTGGTAGGTTAAACAGGACATTGATGGTGAGTTACAAAGGGTACTGGTGGTGAGTAGAAGCCATGGATGCTGTGACAACATGGTTTGTGTTAGCCCTGCAGCAGGAGTCCCATAGGAAGCAAAGAAGAAAAGAGGAAACTGATACCAGAGGGTTTACTGGCCCAGGACCCAGTACCTGGACCTCACTGATGAACAGTGTCTGATCCAGTTCAGATTTATCAAGGCTGCTATTTACCATCTGTGTCAGGAGTTGCACCCTTCCTCTGCTCAGCCATACAAAGGGGCCAGCCCACACCCATGCACCTACTTTCCTGGCCATGGGCAGTTTCCAATCCATGCTGGCTGCAACTGTACTGTACTTCTGTCAGTCTTTCTAACCTTCACAGCTGTCTAAATACTCTCCCCCTCCATTGAACAAAAGAGGCAGCAAACTATACTGTAGTTACATGAGGTGGCATGGTTTTTCAATGTTTTGGGTGTGATTGACTGCACACTTGTGGTCTTCAGTCTCCCAAGAAGAAAAGAAGATAGATACTGCAATAAGAAGGCTTTCCATGAACATTCAGGTACCGTAGTCTGCAATTCCCAGAGAAAAATCACAGACGTCATCCCAAGGTTCCCAGTTCCTGCCACAATTCAAATAGACTCACCCTGGGGGAAGAGGGGTCAGGTAATGCTCTTAGTGGGGTTTGGGGTCGTTATCAGGAAGGTAGCTAATGGGATAAGGGGTGAGGATTTTTATGGGGGTGTGAGTTATGATTGTGACTAGGGGGTTGGAGTGGTTTGCTACAAGCAGTGTTTTTTTAGGTTATGCAGCGACCTCACCAATTGCCTGCTAGTTAGCAGAGAGGTATGTAACACTGCCCCTTGTGGTGATGCTGAGTGCCCCCATGCTATTGCCAGTTAAGACAGTGTATGTTAACAGACTACACACTAAGGGATCAATTCCAGGACATGGGCTGCGGGACATGCAGCCCCGCAAGCCGCCTGGGCCCGATTCCCCCTCCGGCTCTCCCCATACGTCCTGATGCTCAGGATGGGGAGAGCCAGTGGGAGACAGGATCGGGACAGAGTGGAGGCGGAGCGGGGGCAGGTCAGTCCAGATGGATGTACAGGGCCAAATTAGGTCACGACCCTGTATGTCCTTCAGGGCCCGAGGGAACGCGCTGCTTATTCCACCTCAAAGATGGAATAAGCAACGAAAACCCAGCGATCAAGTCTGTGAATCGGGCTGGGTGTGTGGGGGTTCTCCGCTGCCCGATCCAGCCCATGACAGCCTAGCCTTGGGTCAGGCCGCAGGCAGCAGGGCACACAGGGCCATCCTCAGGCCCGATTCTGGCCACTGCAGGAACGTTTTGTTCCCACGGTTCAGAATCAGGTCCAAACTGGCCCATCTTGCTTGGGGCCATCCGGATGGTCTGGTTCTAACTGCCTGAGCTGTCTAAGCTTACTCTCTGCCCATACCTCACCAAGATGCTGCAGCACATTAAGAAGTTTACATGGGATGTTAACGCACAGCTGTAATCATTAGCATGGGATTGCACTAACAGTGGGCATTGCAGTCCAAGTTAACTGCTTAAAGCACTTTAGTAAACATCACCCTAAATTTTTCCTCCATCTAATTTTTACAGTTCAGGTGAATAGAGCCTTGTCATCCGTACTCCAGTTTTTGCCTTTTAAATTTGTTTTTAAACTGACTGAAACCCTATATCAGGGACCTGCTTCCATTTTAATGGATAAACCTAATGCAATGAGGAATGGAGGACGGAGGCCAAACATTGCACCATATTATAAGACCTTAATTCCAGAATAGGCAGTATCTGAAATATGGTCCATATTCAGCAGTCCGTCTTACTGAGGTAGGTAGCAGGGCAGAGAATCCACACAAAGATACGTATCTTTTTGCAAAGACTACAGTACTGAATATGGACCTCAACATGCATAAGGTTGATTTTCTAGGAACTATTAATGCATTTTAAACCCCAAAGAACTATCCGCAGATATAACAGTGACAAATTTATGTTGCCCCATTTGCAAGAGAAAACTATCTAAGCATTCTTCAAATACAAACTACTTATAGGGAAGATAATTTTCAAAGGCATCTCTGTAGGCAAAGTAGAGAAATAAAACATAACAGCAGAAAAATAAACACAAAAACCTCCCATATGACCTCTCCAGTTTACCCATCCAAACCAGCTCTAGAATCCCTTCCTCTCCCTCAGAGAGGTCCTATGCTTCTGGGGCGTGTTTATTAAAGCCTGTACCGGTAACACACATGTGCACTATGGGGGGATATTCAGCAGTGGTGGCTAGCGCTTGTAAAGCTCATAGCCTTCGCCACAGAATACTAACCCTGGCTATTCAATGCCGGGGCCATATTTGGCCACCGGCATTGAATATCTGGGTCACCACAGAAGCTGGAAGCTAGCCAGGCAGTGCCGGTTTTGAGCCGCTGCCCAGTTAGCTTCTGCAGGTAACGTTAGGACAGCCTTTGCCACTGCCTGGCTTATGATGGTTGATGCATATCCCCCCCCCCCCTCCACCCTGGAATGCCCGCAACATGCCCTGATGCTAAGCATTTAGCATCAGGGCTTGCATCAGCAGCACCCGCGGATATCCTGCGGCACCGACTGTGTTACTGCCTCTTTAATATCCCGTTCAGTGGCATTTGCATCGTTTGCAGGTTTGCAAACTGTGTAAATGCCTTTGAATATTCAGCCCCATGTAACTAGCATGGGTAGCCTGCGCTAATTCAGGGAGCTTTGCATCCACCCCCCTGCAGTTAGCATGGTGCAAAGATACAGCACAGCGCAAGTTGGCACACTGGTGCATTTAATGCACCGCTACTATTGCTTGCACTAAATGCGACTTGCCTTCAACAACTATGTTCTGCCCTGTCCCACCCAGCCCCCATCCCATCACACGCTATCTGGTTAGAGCAGCATTGTTAGGGGGGAGGCCTGTGTTACATTTTAGCACAGTGCTACGACAGCAGGCTAAACCCTGCACTGCACTTTAGTGAACACGCCTCATAGTGTTTTACAAGCAAAAATAGCTTTCTATAAAATTGCTTGCTGGGACATAAGGGTAAAATTATATGTGTACAGATAGAGTGGAAACCTTCCCAGTGACAGGAATGGTGAAGGTTAGCATTAATGCACAGATTTTTGAAAATATGCATGCCTGTATATAAACAGGAATAAAGAATAAATGAAGTGATAATACTAGAGAATCATACAAGTTTATTAGAAATCCAAAATAAAACTCTGATAAAACTCCAATGAAAATAGCTATTCAGTACAAATATATCTCTCAGAAAGTCCATCAAATGTATATTAAGAAGAACAGGCACCTACATTTCTTTATAAAATAGGGGTGTAAACTGTCCAAAACTGGCACTCCGTGACCTTGGGCAAGTCACTTTACCCTTCATTGCCTCGGAAGAAAAGGCCTGGCAATCTACTTCCAGTGATACCTTGCCAAAAAAACCCAGAGTCAACTGGGTCAACAGGAGTCAGCACTGACTTGACAGCGCTAATTTAAAAATAAAAAATAAAACCTGTACAAAAATGCATATTAAATCTAGGTGTCAGCACCTACACCACCATTATGGCTGGAAGAAATGTCCATGCCCAGATTACTAAAGTATGCACATAAGTTATAGTGTTTTATAATTTACTGCATATAAATGGGTGCTCCATCCAAACTCCACGTGTATGCACACCCACACCATAAGCACACATCACTGGCCTAACGTGTGTACGTAGAAAATAGCAACCGGCTAAAGTGCATGCATTTAGACGAAAGCTTAAAACCCATTTGTTTCAGACCCACTACAACCTGACCTAACTGCAATACTCTACCTCAACCAGATGACCTTTGCCTGCCACGGCGGCTTTAGGAATACTGGCATGTAATCATGTATGGATTGTACTTTTTGGCATGTAATCATGTATAAATTGTATATATTGGGCCCCTCCCACGCTATCACAATCAAATGTATACCCAGATCTGCGTGCCCTAATCAAATGTATATCGTATCAAACTGATTCCCCGTGTTATATAAATCATTGACTAATCAAAAATGTAAATCTGAAAGATCTCGCTGTATTGTACGATACATTATGATTCTGTAAAGTAAACCGCTGCTGATCATAGGAAGCAGCGGTATACAAATGTTTACTAAATAAATAAATCCACGTGCATCGGGCATTGAAAATACATGACTTGTGTGCATTGATGGCATGTAAGTTTACTCAACTCCTTATAAAACATCCTCCATTGTGCATAAGTTTATAATGGGTCACCTAGGTTGAGAGAGTAAGACAACATTTAACTCTAACATATTTTAAAAAGACAGATGCCTATGGGTCTTTTTTAAAATACTGAGGGCAAAGCAGTCAGAACCATGAACATTTACACCATTGTGGGAGCTAGTGCAAATATATGTGTATACAATCTGTGTGACCCAACATATCTTATAAAGAATGTGCTCAAACTGCCCGGACTCCACCCCAGAACAGGACTATGCTCACATTGCGTAAAAGTGTGTTTGTTCCTGTCACCTCACATACTTTTAGATATGTAAACCCTGGGGTAATTTTATAAAAGCCCTTTTACATGTGGGAAAAGTTTCTAAACTTACTCGTATTAAGGTATAAATGAAACAATTTGGGTCGTTCAAAGTAGCCCTCCAAACATTAACTGTAAGGACTGGAAAGCAAGAAAAAGCTAGGAACAGCATCACTCATTTCATCCCAGGTTTTCAGAGGTAGAAATTCTCAGTGTTAATCTGTCTCTCCTATGGAGCATATTCTCTGCTTTCTAGATTATGCAGATGATGATAATTTCTGTGTGTTGAGCTTTATTGTATATCCGGGTGCCTGAATTCACCTTATTTTGTGAATCAGTACTTTTGTAGACGTAGCAGCCTAATAGGGTTTTTGTTGTTGTTGTTTGTTTGATTTTTAGTGCCCTTAAGTCAGTGCTCACTCCTGGCAACCCATCTGCTTTTGGGTTTTCTTGGCAATGTATCACTGGAAGTAGATTATTTTTATTTATTTATTTAACAGTGTTTATATACCACCTTTCTACAAAGCAAGGCGGTTTACATTTAACAATGTGAGTGAAACAGGAACATTGTAACAATTGTGCTCTTTACATTGGTTGGGGGTGTGGGGTTGCAGGTTAACTATGTACAGCATGCTGAAGTGGAAATAGCATCTGTGTGTTAGCTGGGTGCGATAGGTTAGTGAGGGTCCTCTCCATAATATTCCAGAAATAATGGAGTCTTTAGTTTTTTGCAGAATTCTCCCATGGTTTCAATTCCTCGTAGGTGGGGTGGTATAGCATTCCAGATGGTTGGGCCAGAGCCGGCCCAAGGGATTCTGCCCTCTTAGGCAGAAATCCTGGCCTTGCTGCCCCCTCCCACATTGACACCGCCCTCCCAGCTGATGCTGCCCCACTCCCAGCTGATGCCACCCCCCACCCCCAGCTGCTGCCAATTCCATCTTGGGAGAGGGAGGCAGGTAGTGACAGTGGCAGTATTTCTGAAAGTGGCAGCCTTTTGCCGCCGCTTTTTGGAAATACTGCAGCTGCCCACCTTCCCCACCCAAATGGAACTGGCGGCAGCTGGGGGGAGATGGTGCTGATGCCCCTGTGTGACACTGCCACTGCCACTGACCTGTGCTGCCACTGCCACTACCACCCACCTGGTCTGACCTCCCTAGGTGGTCATCTAGCTCACCTAGTAGACAGTCTGCCTCTGGTTGGGCTATATAAGGAGAAGGCTCTGTTGCATGTCCTTTGGCTTTTTGTGATTTTCATGGTTCGTACTTCTAGTAGATTGGTTGTGTGGCATCTTCTGGGTCTATTATACTTGGGTGTTTTTAATAGTGTTTGAAAGCAGACTGTAGATTCATGATTTTGTAGGTGTTCATGATGACTTTGTATTTGATCTGAGGACAGTATCTGAATTCAAAAAAGCATGGGACAAACACAGAGGGTCTCTAAAGGAAAAAAGGGGACCTTTGTAGTGGTTGATGTGGAAGGGCAGACTAGATATGCCATGCGGTCTTTTTCTGCCATCATGTTTCTATGTTTCTGTTTCTATGATTCTTGAATCAATTGGTAGCCAGTATAGCTGTTTGAGGATCAGAATGATGTGGGTGTACCGGGCGGTGCCATATATGAGTCTTGCAGCTGTGTTTTGTGCTAGTTGTAATGAATATGTGATGTGTTTTGGTAGTCCCTGGTACATTGAGTTACAGTAATCTAGTATGGGTATAAGGATGGCTTGTGAAGCTGTTCAGAAGTCCAGTGGGTTTGGTAGAGGGCACATGATTTTTAGGATTCTAAGCTTGTGGTACACGGATTTTGTTGCTTGTTTTACTTGCGTTTGTAGATTCAGCTCTTGATCTAGAATGACTCCTAGGAATTTGACTTCAGTTTTGACTGTTATATCCTTATTGTTCAATTTGATTGTTGTTGGTGATTGAAAGTGGGATCTCTTGTGATGTGCAGGATTTTGGTTTTGTTATAGTTGATGGTAAGGTTGTAGTCTTGTAGCCATTTGGTCATTTCTGTGATGCATATGTTTATTATAGAGTAGGTTGCTGTAGTTGTACAGAAGGGGGTGTAAATCATGATATCATCTGTGTATATTTGATATTTGACATTGTGGCTTTGTATGATGTTGCATAGGGGTTGTATGTATAAATTGAATAAGATTGATGATATTGCTGAGCCTTGTGGTACTCCTTGATGTAGGATGTATGGTAGTGATTTCTGAGGTCCGATTTCTACTTGTTGCATTTGTTCTGATAGGTAGGATTGGAACCATTTTATGATGTTGCCTTGAATTCCAATGTCATTTGGTCTATTGAGGAGGAGCTGGTAAAAGACAGTGTCAGATGCTGCTGATATGTCAAGGAATAGCAATATGTATCCTTGTGATGTCTGTTCTGTGCCTGTGATTATGCTGTTGAGAAGAGAAGTGAGTGGGGTTTCTGCCCCAAGTTTTGATCGGAACCCATGTTGGTGTAAGTCAAGGGGTGCATGTTTGTCAAGATGATTTTGCAGTTGTGTCTGTACCGTTTTTTCTATAATTTTTGCTAAGAAGGGGATGCTGGATATTGGTCTATACGAGGCTAGGATATATGGGTCAAGGTTCTGGTTCTTTAATATGTGATGGATAGAAGATTGCTTGAATGGGGTTGGGAGAAGATCTTGTTTGAGTGATTTGTTGACTGTTTTTGCAATAATTGTGATGAGATGTGGTCTTGTTTTTTGTGGGGGGGTTTTATACAGGAAACTGGGCATGGGTCTATGGGAGATGAGGCAGTGTTTATGGATCTGATGAGTTTACCCAGTTGTTTGTAGTTGATGGGTTTGAATGTGGTCCAAAGGACTATGTTGTTTTGAGTGTGGGGAGATCTGTTTTACAATAGTTTTATATAGATTGCAGCTAAGCTGCCATCTCTTGGGGATGAGAGGGTACTTGCTGTGGAGAGTGGGGTTGTTTTTTGTCAGAGTTTTTACAATGCCCAAGAGTTCCCTGGGTTTGTTGATTGCTACTTTTATTAGGTTGGTAGGATATTCCTTTTTTGCTTTGGAGATGATTGTTAGGTCTTTTCTTTCAAGGCAATGGAGGGTAAAGCAATTTTCCCAAGGTCACAAGGAGGGATAGTGGGAATCAAACGCTTGATCTTCTGGGTATGAGGTAGTTGCTCTAACTGCTAGGCTATTCCTCAGCTCTACTTAGCAGGTATTAAGGGTCTGATATTCAGCATCGGTGGCTAGGCATGAGTGCAGTGCCTAGTCATCAGTGCTGAACGCTAAACCCATATATTGAATGATGGGGTCATATGCAGCCCTGGCATTGAATATCCTGGGTCAACTCACAGTCTCCGCAGCTGCAGAAGCTAACCGGGTAGCAACAATATAGAGCCGCTGCCCAGTTAGCTCCTATAGGTAAAAGCTAGGTCAGCTTTTGCTGCACCTAGCTTTATCAATGTGTTGCTTACCAGGTATCAGTGTAATATCGCTGCTACCCAATTAGCAACTGTCGCTGCCCAGGATATGTCCAGGAACACCCATGATATGCCCCAATGCCAAGCGATTAGCATCGGGGCGCGTAGCAGCATTAGTAGGGAATATTCAGTGTTAGTCCCATTGAATATCCCATTCAGTGGCATTTACATGGTCTACAGGCCTGTAAACTGTGTAATTGCCTTTGAATATCGGGCCTAAGTATATAAATACATGTCATTTGTTTTGATGCCAGTATTGGAATCAAGGGGAAACATAATCCTGACACGTTTTCAAGTGCATCATTTGCCTTTTGGAAAATACAGTTTATTCTTAGTGCTACCTCAACATTTGTTGGTGGCTTGTGAGACAAGTCGGCGCCACTTTCCTGAGGCCGAATGTCAGTGCTAGCATGTAATCGACTAGATAAAATGGTTCTATCTGCTGTTTGTTGCAAAGCACTTGCTTCAGTACATTGTTTATGGTGCCCTATATTTTATTGGATTATTTCTTTTCCATAATTCATTCATATGTCAGATCATATACAGAACATATGAGTGACAAATGGAAGAGTGCACGCTGCCTTCACCAGAACAATCTAAAAATCTATTTACTCAGAGAAAGACAAAAAGCTGTGAAAATGTGTTTCTGAAAAAAAGCATGATAACATCATTGTTTTCTGTGTGTGAAATAAACACTATTTACTACCCATCAAGGATTTAGAAAGATTCAATATCTGGGCAAAACAGGATAGAGCTATTGTGACAAAAAGTACAAAGAAAAGAAATAGTTTCCAATGAACTTCATATTTAATTGGTAATTGTTAGCTGATCTGGAGAATCTGAAGTACTGATCTGTGAAGAACTGTCAACAAATACAGGTCATTAATTAATAGTGAATTACTTATCCAGATGTGCTATCGGTATTTTTGGCTCGCCAGGGGGGCAGGTTGAGATGGCAATAAAAAGCTGAGGGAATCAGTCTCCATTGTGTGGCCTTCCTTTCCCACATCCAGGACCCAGACAGTAAAGGTCACCAAGGATGCAGAAAGGTCTCTTCCTTTGGTTATGCAGATTATGGAACAATTTTTTTTCTTTTGCTCAAAAGCTATTTATTTATTTATTTATTTATTTAACACTCATTTTTATACCGCATCTTCCAGAGATCAGTTGCGGTGTACAAATAACAACTATTAACAAATCGAAGTTTGTTTTACATAGAACATCTTAGATATACATAGAACGTCTTAAAGTATCATAAATTAAACAAATTTAACTGGAACTGTGTTAAAACAATTAACTAATAGAAAGTGGTGTCTACGTACATAATATAGTACATAACAGATACAACTATATACAAGAGGAAGGTATTAGGGCATGAGAGATTGGATAGTCTTTTCGTTTGCGCTATGTGTGTTGTCTATTTAGGTGGGAGGGTTGTGCTTTAAGTTGTCAGTTACTTGTTTAGCCATTATCTAAGTTGAGTGCAAGGTTTTCCATGGTGTTATAGTGTTTGGTGAATAGATAAGTTTTTAATTTTTTGCGGAATTCCATGATCTCTGTTAGAGATCGTAGATCCTCTGGTAGGGAGTTCCAGATAGTAGGAGCTATATGAGAGAAGGCTCTATTGTTGGTTAATTTATGTGCTTTTATGAAGTTCTTCGGAATCTTTAGTTTATTTAATTGTTCTTTTCTGTGGGTAGTCTTAGGTGTTTCTTTGCATATTAGATTACATAGTGTAGTCGGAGCCATATCATTTAATGCTTTGAATGATGTAATTATTGTTTTGTATGTTATCCTACTCTGTATTGGTAACCAATGAAGGGATGCTAGTATTGGTGTTATGTGTTGGAGTGAGTTTATTTTTAATATAATTCTTGCCGTTGCATTTTGGGCTAGTTGAATTCTTTTAATGTTCTGTTTTGATATGCCCATAAGTATTAGGTTGGCAAAATCAAAGTGAGGGGTTATAATAGCTTGTGTTATATTAATGAAATCTTGTACAAATACTAGCGGGCGTAGTTGTTTGAGAATTTTAAGTTTGAAATAGATTTTCTTTATGGTGTTTCTAATATGGGTTTCCATTGTAAGGTGTGTATCTATTATAACACCTAGATATCTTATTTCATTTTTTATTTTAATTTCTTGATCTTGTAGTGTTATATGGGTTGGGGGGATAAATGATTGATTTTTTGTTACAATTAGGACTTCGGTTTTAGCATGGTTTATGTGGAGGTTTTGAGTTTTTAGCCAAATTGTGATTTCGTTATAACAGTCTGAGAGGAGTTGTAATGGTAGGTTAGGGATAGTAAATGGAATGTACATCATAATATCGTCTGCATAGAGGTGATATTGTACTCCAAATTTTTTAAAGATATTGCAGACCGGTTTTATGTAAATGTTAAAAAGTAGGGCTGATAGTGCAGATCCTTGTGGTAAACCTATTTCTTGATTATATGTAGTTGAAGTTTGATTACCTATTCGTACATTTTGAGTTCTGTTGTTTAAATAGGAAGTGAACCATTTATGTACTGTAGAGTTTATGCCTATCTGTTTTAAGTTGCTGAGCATTATTGAGTGATGTACACTATCGAAGGCCGCTGATATGTCAGTGAAGAGGAGGATGAATGCTTGTTTATGGTTGTCAATTCCTCTTAGGAGAGTATCAATTAATACAGTAAGTAGTGTTTCTACTCCATGGCGGGGTCGAAATCCATATTGTTGCTCATCAAGTGGGTAAGATGTGTCTATGTATTCCTGTGTCTGTAATTGCACTACTTTTTCTATTATTTTGGCCAAAAATGGTATGCTAGAGATGGGCCTGTATGATATTGGGGATGTTTTATCTAATTTGCTATTCTTTAGAATTGGGCGTATTTGTGCGTGTTTGAGTGATTGTGGGAGGTAACCTTGGGTTAATGAGAGGTTGACTATTGGGAGAATGAATGATAGTAGAGTTGGCAGTGTGTTTTTTATCCATGATACTGGGCATGGATCTAAATATGAAGTTGTGGTATTGAGACCAGATATGATAGTTTTTAATGACGTTCTTGAAATGGGGTAAAAGTCTGACCATTCGTTAATAGGCTGCTGAGAGATGTTAATTGTATCTAATGACATTTGAGGTTTTTTTGATTTGTTTTGGTAGTGATTGGCTAGTGTTTGTACTGAGATGTCAGTGATTTCATTGCTAGAGGTTTGAACGTTATTGGTAAGGTTTCTGACAATAGAAAATAGCTCTCGAGGTCTGTTAAATGATTTTGATAAGGTTGCTGCGTAGTAGTTTTTCTTTGTACTATCTAGTGCTTCTTTATATTTTATGATATGGTTATTGTATATTTCCTTATGTATAGTCAACTTAGATTTTCGCCATTTAATTTCGTGTTTTCTTAGTTCTATTTTCATTTGTTTTAGTGTGTTATTGAACCATGGTGTACTGTTTGTTTTGGGGTGTAACCTTTTTTTATTTGTGTGGTTGCTTTTGGCTGCATTATTGATGGTTTCATACCAGTTGTTGACAGCGTCATCTAGATCTGATGTGGATGGCAAGAGGTGAGGGATTGTAGAGTCAAGGAATTCTGTTTCATTAAACTTTTTAAATTTTGACGTGGGGCCACTTAATGTATAGTTTTTGACATTAGTAGTATGATATGTGAGGTCTATTTTGATAGTATAATGATCAGACCAGGGTGTCTCTGTGAGTGCTATGGAATTTGGGTTGATTAGTTTGAAGAGTACATCGGGGAGAAAAATCAGGTCTAGTGTTCCTCCTTTTATATGTGTTGCGGTATTTATTATTTGATGATAATCTATATCTGATATAGCATCAAGAAATAATTTGGAGTTATGTGTTGATAGTGATGGGAGATTGAAATCACCTAGCATGATTACAGGGTTTTGTACAGTGGATGAGCTAAGGAGATCAATAAAGGAGTCTAGGCAATCTGCACTTTGGTCTGGAGGCTTATAGATTAAGCAGATTTTCATGAGGCCGATTTTTATTAATAATGTGTCTATGTTATTAGATATGTTTGTTTGGATTGATTTGGCATTTAATATCTTTTTCGTCATCATTAGGACTCCTCCGCCTTTTTTGTTGGATCTATGTTTGTAGAAAAGGTCATAGTTTTCATTATCAAGTTGATTTAGGTAGACTGTGTCCGTTTCAGAAAGCCAAGTCTCTGTGACACATAAGATGTCTGGTTTGGAGTCTGTTATTAGATCATTAAATATGGAGAGTTTATTTTTCATTGATCGTGCATTAATAAGGATGCATGATAGGGAGGATAAGTTTGAGGACGTTTCCTTGCAAATTTGAGGTGAATTTGTTTGTTTTATGTGTATTAGTCTATGGTAGTTTATCTTTGGATAGTTGATTGGGTGAATGTGTCCAATATGGTTGTCATAACGGGTATGATTGTGTATTATAGGGATGGTCATGTAATTTTTGCTGTTTAGACTTAGTGATAGATTAGTTATTATTGACAATAGTATGAAGGTGTGTGATATTCTTGGAAACATGATGTTGGTGTGTGCCATTTTCTGAATCTGGTTCAGAGGTATGTTAGCCAATGTGTCTGATTCAGTGGCGTGTTGAGTAGGGTAGTGATGGTGTGGAAATAACTGATGTGATAATATAAATAAGTTACTGACAACAGTAGGAAGAACAACAGTAGGAAGGACAGTTAATGACTAGTGTAGAGATGTAGATTGGCTTGCTCAGTAGAACAATCAGTTGTTACATATAAGAAGGTAGTGGTGATATGGAGGCCACGTCAGAGGTTAGATATGAATTACTGACAACAGTAATAAATCTGGGATGAAACACAGATAGTAGTGATATTTCAAATTGAGTTACTGACAACAGTAATAAGTCTAGAGTGAGTCACAAGTGGCAGGAATATATCTAAGGTGAGTTATAGATAGCTGTGATATATCTGAGACCTACTACTGACAACAGTAATAAATCTGAGATGAATCACAGGTGGCAGGAGTATATCTAAAGAGAGCTACTGACAACAGTAATTAGGTCTGATATACATTAAAAAGAAATATTTGAGTTGCTACGATGCTAAAACACAAGGCTAAATTCGTACAGGATAATGTTAAGGCTTAAATGTGTTAATATTGACAATAGTAAGGTATTCCTCTATAAGTAATGCTGAGTACTGTTATCAATTTAAGCAGTATAATATTATTAGTGCATCTATGCAGAAAAGGATTTGAATTGTTACCAAGATTACTAAGGTGGCACAATAATGTATAATGTTTAGGATAGTCCGGCAAAATTTAGTTATTCAAGTTAAGCCTTTTATGAGCAACAATATTGGTTGAATATACTTATGGCAAGTTGATGGTGTGTCTCAACGGTGGTTCCCTGCGAGCTCAACTCTAAAGGAGCTCAGCAAAACCTTGTAGAGTCTTTTTCTATTCGTGGTAATTCTTTGCGATGTTTGGCAGAATCGATGATCTAGAAGCGTCTTGCAGCTTTTTCAGAATGGTGCGTGCAGAGTAACTACTCTTTCAAAGGTTATTTAGGATAGTATGGTGCCTATGTGTATGGCCACTGCCTAAGGGCCACGCCAAAGGGCCCTCTGACGAGGCCCTCCGGCGCGGGCCCGACAGGCGCGGGCCTGCCTGAGAGCGGGTTGCTTTTTGTGAGCTGCTGCTCCTCCTCCCACAGCCCCGATTGAGCTGGAGCAATTAGGCAGATCAGCTGGGACGGTGCTCTACCCCGATGAAGGGGGAGTTGAATATGGCGATTTTCCCGCCGATCGCGGGCTGCTTTTTGTGAGCTGCTGCTCCTCCTCCCACAGCCCCGATTGAGCTGGAGCAATTAGGCAGATCAGCTGGGACGGTGCTCTACCCCGATGCAGGGGGAGTTGAATATGGCGATTTTCCCGCCGATCGCGGGCTGCTTTTTGTGAGCTGCTGCTCCTCCTCCCACAGCCCCGATTGAGCTGGAGCAATTAGGCAGATCAGCTGGGACGGTGCTCTACCCCGATGCAGGGGGAGTTGAATATGGCGATTTTCCCGCCGATCGCGGGCTGCTTTTTGTGAGCTGCTGCTCCTCCTCCCACAGCCCCGATTGAGCTGGAGCAATTAGGCAGATCAGCTGGGACGGTGCTCTACCCCGATGCAGGGGGAGTTGAATATGGCGATTTTCCCGCCGATCGCGGGCTGCTTTTTGTGAGCTGCTGCTCCTCCTGCCACAGCCCCGATTGAGCTGGAGCAATTAAGCAGATCAGCTGGGACGGTGCTCTACCCCGATGCAGGGGGAGTTGAATATGGCGATTTTCCCGCCGATCGCGGGCTGCTTTTTGTGAGCTGCTGCTCTTCCTCCCACAGCCCTGATTGAACTGGAGCAATTAGGCAGATCAGCTGGGACGGTGCTCTACCCCGATGCAGGGGGAGTTGAATATGGCTATAGTGCTGTGGTCCTGTGCCTGCCATAAGACTTGATGGCTGCTGTGCACTTTTGGGTGTGAGTTGATGACATCACCCACCAGGTCCTTAAATTTGCCTGACCATCTGAGTCATGACAAGCAGTTGATTAGAAGCTCACCTTTTTCATTGCTCTGATTCTACCAGTGTTGTGGTCCTATGCATCTCAGAACAAGCCATAGCTGCTGTCCTGTGCCTGTCAGAAGAAGCGATGGCTGCTATGCATATTCAGGCATGGATTGGTGTCACTCATAGGGCCCTTAAATTATCCTGACCATTGGAAGTATTGCACCAAAGGGACGTCTCCTAAGGCATACCCCTTGACATGCCCTTGAGGACCCAGTATAAGTTAGGTTTCTTTGATTCATTAACTTGTGAATATTAATACAAATGATCAGGTATAGATATTGTTGCTTTATTTTTTTTGTATAGAATATTTGATATTATTTTTAATGAGCATTATTGTTTGACATAAATGCATTTTAACACAATATTGATGCTGTAAACAGTGGAGGAGGTTTGGAGATTTTAGTGAGGTTTGACGAGTCCCAACATTTTAGAGGGCTGTAATAGGGAATCTTTGAGATTTGTCAGCCTTTTAATGGTCATTATGGGGTAATTCTATAAGAGAGCCACATCAAGACAGCCCCGCTGGTTCCATTTCTTGCAAGGAATTTGCAACACACTGTCGTGCTAAGATAATTGTCTTGCACTGGGAACTGGAAGTAATTCCGGAATGCTTCCAGTCTAATTTATTGGAGCTTGAGATGTCCCAGTTGGAGTTATAGGTTTGACTGGATTCGGTATCCTTGGGTCATTTGCCTTAGATGGTGTTCTCCTCTGTATCATCTGCTGAGGTGCATCAGTGGCTGATTGCAATGCCTCTGACTACCTGTAGATTGGCTCCCTGCCCTCTGGCTTTGGTGAGGGTGGGTGTGGAGGAATTAGAGTATCAGCTTTGTCAAATTGTTAATACTGCCCTCCAAGAGGGCATTTTTCCTGTGATCTTGAAACAAGTGTTTGTTACCCCAGTGACTAAAGGCTCCTCCATGGATTTGGAAAAGCCAGAGTATAGGCCTATTTTTAATCTCCCTTTTGTGGGTAAGATTATTGATGAGACCATAGTATGTCAGTTATTATATTTTTGGAGACTTGTCAGGTGCTGGTCAATAAACAGGTGGGTTTTCGGTGGTATAATAGTAACAAAAGTCTCTTGGTGACTTTAGTGGATGATGTGCATAGTTTTTTGGAAAAGGACCACCATGGTTTTTAGCTGCTGTTGGATGTTTGCAAAGCTTTTGACAGTGTTCACCGTGATTTACTCTTGGGCTCTCTGTCGAGGTTGGGTGTGAGTGGGCAGGTGCTAGCTTGGTTTAGTTCTTATCTGTTGGATAGGTCGCAGGTGGTCCAGTTGGGGGAGGAGGTGTCTTCCTCTTGTACATTGGACCAAGAGGTGCCTCAGGGGTCAATCCTATCCCCCTACTTGTTTATATATTCTCGACATCCTTGTGCAAAGCAGTGCGTGCTGCTGGTCTGCTTGTTTATGTTTATGCCAACGATGTGCAGATTCTTATACTGTACTCAGGGTCTGGGGATAAAATAGGGGCCTTGATTTAGGAGCAGTTGTCTGTACTTGTGGAATGGTTTTGGTTTCTGTGACTTAAGCTTAATGCCCTGAAAACTACGTTGCTATTATTGGCTGGTGTGAAGGTTTTGGAGGCCTGTCCTGTGCAGATTGGATCAAATTTGGTACAACGTGTGTCTCATTGCAGGAACCTTGGGGTTGTCCTAGATTCAACTTTGGGTATCGGCTTCCCCCTGCAGGTGGGGCTATCTCAGAAGGATGTGTTCCGACTGCAGTTGCTGCAAAATATTGCAGCTAAATTGATTAAAGGTTTGAGGGGGTTTGACCATGTGACACCTGGTACAGTTGCATTGGTTGCCAGTGGCATTTCATGTGTGCTTTAAGATTTTAGAGTTGGTTTATAAAGTGTTATTAATCAAATGCCTAGTTACCAGTGCTCTAGATTAGTGATCTATTCGCTGACCCATGTGTTGTGTTTGCAGTCAGATAGTTTATTAGGGGTACCATCTGTTTGGGCGGTTTGTAAAACTCAGTATAAGAATATCATGTTTTTTGGATGATATTTGCTTGTTTTGAAAAGCTGCTAAGACTTATTGGGGTTTAAGGTTTTGTTTGGGTTGTGTATTGGGGTTGGTTGGTTGGTTGGTTGGTATGTATTTTTTATTTGTTTTATTATTATTTTGTGATACAGTGTTAATTGCTATGTTAAACACCATGCTGGGTGGTTTTCCGCTGTTCAGTATAAAAATGTGATTAAATAAATAAATACATAAATAAAATACATTTTCAGGGACGTACACACATGAGTGGGTACTTACATGCATATAGATGGTCACTAATCTATAAGCAGGAGTAGAGGAGTATCAAGCCAGTGGTTAGAGCACTGGCTTGATAGCCAAAAGCCAAAGGTTTGATTCTCACTAATAGCTAGTTGCATGTGCTTTCACTGTGGGCTTGCACAGAAAGGAGTGTGGACAGAACACAAATTCACAGGCTTAAAACATAAAATAGTATAGCTTGCATGCATTGCTGCAAAATCTAAGTGTGGGCATTTACACCTGCTATAAGACAGATGCACAAAGTCACAATACATGTTTTTACATCACTAGCTTCCCTAGGGGTTAAGGTTGGAAAGGGGTTAGCGGGACCTGCTTACAGGCTAGACCTGGGCAATCCCAATATTCAGCAGCACTATCTGGATAGTGTCGCTGAATATCCCAACATACCATGGAAAAGTCGCCTAGTTAAGTCTGAGGCAGTCTGTGGGCAGAGTGGAAATGGTTGCAGCAGTTATCCGATCAATGATGATATTCAGCCACTTACCGGATAGCTAAACTGCATAAATTTAGGACAGGTCAATGGCTCTCAAAACTTTATGTGGTTTGGCTATCCAGTCAGTGGTTGAATGTTGCCATTGACCTGATAACTGCCATGTTGACTGGCAAAACTATATTCAGAGCCAGATGCCAGCTAGGCTCTGTTACTTAATATCTGGTTTTAATTTCTGTGGCAGAAGCCAGGCACTTTAAAAGTACTTGATCGCCTTGAATATCGACCCCATATCTCATAAAGTACGCATGTACTTCACTTTGTAAAATAGGTCTCAAATAAGCTTCTATTAACATGCATATACTTTAAGAGAGTTTATAACATTACCCTCTTTGGTATCGATACTAACATTAATATAGATTGTTTCAGTGTTATTATGTTTAACCCTGTTTGTTGTAGGTTTGACAGAAACCTGATGAAATTTAGCAGATAATATTTATGTTAATGGACTGCATTTAGCAGGATTTGAAATATTTTCATTGTTGCAGCAAAAGGGAAAAGATGAAAGGAGTACTATTGATATGCTCTGGATCTGATTATCATCTTTAAATACTGATTCGGCTGAAGCTCTACTGGTTTATAATGGCACTTGGAGCATATGTTTAGTATAGGTTCCTCTCCATTGTATACTGACTGTTTTGGGATTGTTTCTAGAATCATCAGGAAATACTTTTTCACTGAAAGGGTGGTGGATGCTTGGAATGCCCTCCCGATGGAAGTGGTGGGGGCTAATACAGTGACAGAATTCAAAATGGCATGGGACAAACACAGTGGATCCCTTTGTAGCACGAGGATATAATCAAAATAAACTTAAATATCTTTTGAACATCAACAAATAGATGGGGCTGACCTGCCTAGAGCGGTGGTTACAATCCTAAGCAAAGGCATAGAGGGCGGTGACCTGCACAAAGTGGCAGGTACAACTACTCTACACACCTTACTAGGCAGACTAGATGGACCATACTGGTCTTTATCTGCCATCATATTCTATGTTACTACATCTTGGATTGCAACTTGGCGAATGTAATCATACTGGGAGATTACAATCTGTATGCAGATGATAGAGAGGCCTCCACTGGGGCAGATAATTTTTCAGTGCCGGTGGAAGAATTCGATTTTAGGCAATGGGTTACATATATGATTTAATGCTTGATCCAGTTGTTGATTACTCTAAATTAGAGTGTGACTTGTTCACTAAATGTGGGCTATCTTGAACTGATCATGCACTGTTGGAATTTCAAATGGTTATTATTGCAGGTTGGTCGCATACCCTTGAAAAGGTTTCTTGGGTAGTGTTCCAGCCTTAAACTTTTAATGAACACTGGTCTTATTTGAGCTGACAACTTCTGGGGTGCCAGTTAAAGGACAGACGGATGTTTGGAAAAACAGGGTTGTCAATTCTTATCAAATTTATTTAAGAAGTAATTCTCTATTATTGCCTCTTCGTTTAATGTTGTTTTTAGTGAATTAAAACATGAATTGCACTACCTGAAAATTGGAGAATGGCCAATGTAACACCAATTTTATTAACGTGAAACTACAGACTGGTGAGCCTGACGTCAGTACCAGGAAAAATGGTAGAAACCATCATAAAGAACAACATTATTAAACATGTAGATAGTCATGTTTTAATGGGAGGCAGATAACATGGCCTTAGCCAAGGAAGGTCTTGTCTTACTAATCTTTTATGTTTTTTTGAAGGTGTGAATAAACAGGTAGACAAAGATGAGTCGGTTGATATAGTGTATCTGGACTTTCAGAAAGCCTTCGACAAGGTCCCTCATGAGAGACTTTTAATTTTTTGGCAAAATAAAAAAGTCATGGGATAGGAGGCAGTGTACTATTGCGGATCACAAACTAGTTAAAAGATAGAAAGCAGAGGGTAGGGCTAAAAGGCCTATTTTCCCAATGGAGAAAGGTGAATAGTGGAGTACCCCAGGGATCTGTCCTGGGTCCGCTGCTTTTTAACATATTCATAAATGACCTGGAAATGGGAATAACAAGACACAAAACTATTCAAAGTTGTTAAAAACCATGAGGATTCTGGAAAATTGCAAGAGGATCTTGATAAATTGGAAGACTGGGCATCCAAATGGCAGATGAAATTTAATGTGGACAAGTGCAAAGTTATGCACCTAGAAAAGAACAACTCAAACTATGGTTACACGATGCAAGGTTCCACATTAGGAACCACCACCCAGGAAAAAGATTTAGGCATCATCGTGGATAACATGTTGAAACCCACTGCACAATGTGCAGTGGCAGCCAAGAGAGCAAATAGAATGCTAGGTATCATAAGGAAAGGAATGGAGAATAAAACAAAGGATACTATAATGCCTCTGTATAGTACCATGGTGCAACCACACCTTGAATATTGTGTGCAGATCTGGTCGCTGTATGTTAAAATGGATATAGCGTTATTAGTAAAGGTACAGAGAAGAGCCACCAAAATAGTAAAGAGGATGGAAGAATACCCCTATGAGGAGAAGCTGAAAAGGTTATGGCACTTCAGCCTGTAAAAGAGATGGCTGAGGGGAAATATGATAGAGGTCTATAAATTAATGAATGGAGTGGAACGGGTAAAAGAGACGGCTGCGGGGAGATATGATAGAGGTCTATAAATTAATGAATGGAGTGGAATGGGTAGATCAATTGTTTACGCATCAAAATATAGAAAGACTAGGGGGCATGCAATGAAGCTACAGGGTAACCTATTTAAGCCTAATAAGAGAAAATATGTTTTCACTCTTTGTGTAATCAAACTCTGGAATTTGCTACCGGAGAATGTAGCCGGGTTTTAAAAAGGTTTGGACAAGTTTCTGGAGGAAAGATCCATAAACCATTATTAAAGAGGACCCAGAATATCCACTGCTTGACAATACAAGCATTGTGGAACCTGTGTCTTTTGGGGAAACTGCTAGGAACTTATGTCCTAGATTGGCCACTGTTGGAAACAGGATACTGGGCTTTATGGACCTTGGTTTGATCCAGTATGGCATATCTTATGTTCTTATGGAGAGGTGCTGGTGTACCTATTAGAAACATAGAAACATAGAAACATGATGACAGAAAAAGACCACATGGCCTATCTAGTCTGTCCTTCCATAACAACAACTACAACAGTCCACTTTTTACCTTTAGAGATCCTCTGTGTTGGTCCCATGCTTTTTTGAATTCAGTTACTGTCCTCATCTCTACCACCTCCACTGGGAGACTATTCCATGGATCCACTACTCTTTCTGTAAAGAAATATTTCCGCATATCACTCCTGAATCTATCTCCCTTCACCCTCATCCCATGTCCCCTAGTAGCAGAACTTGCTTTCAATTGAAAGAGGTTCTCTCCCTGAACATTTATGCCACGGAGGTATTTAAACATCTCAATCATATCACCTCTATCCCGCCTTTCCTCTAAGGTGTACATATTAAGATCCTTAAGTCTGTCCTCATATGCTTTATAATGAAGCCCATTAATCATTTTAGTAGCAACCCTCTGCACCGACTCCATCCTGTTCACATCCTTTTGAAGGTGCGGTCTCCCGAATTGCACACCATACTCCAAATGAGGTCGCACCAAAGACTTATACAGAGGCATTATCACCTCCTTTTTTCTGCTAGCCATTCCTCTCCGTATGCACCCAAGCCACCTTCTAGCTTTTGCCGTCGCCTTTTCTACCTGTTTAGCTACTTTAAGATCATCAGACACAACCACGCCTAGGTCCCGCTCTTCTTTAGTGGACAAGTACTTCACCTCCTATACTGTATTGCACCCTTGGATTGCTGCAGCCCAAATGCATGACCTTACATTTTTTAACATTAAATCCCAGCTGCCAAATTCTAGACCATTCTTCAAGGTTAGCTAGATCTCTCCTCATGTTATCTACACCTTCCTGGGTGTCTACTCTATTGCAGATTTTGGTATCATCTGCAAAGAGGCAAACCTTACCCGACAGCCCTTCCGCTATATCACTAACAAAGATGTTAAAAAGAATCGGACCAAGGACAGATCCCTGGGGCACACCACTGGTAACATCCTTCTCCTCAGAGTGAGCTCCATTTACTTGTAATCTTTGTCGCCTCCCACCCAACCAATTTCTAACCCAAGCAGTAACTTTAGGGTCCATCCCTAGGGTGCTCAGTTTGTTTATAAGTCACCTGTGAGGAACAGTGTCAAAGGCTTTACTGAAATCTAAATATACCACATCTAGAGCTCTCCCTCGGTCCAACTCCCTGGTCACCCAGTCAAAGAAATCAATCAGATTTGTCTGACAAGACCTGCCTCTGGTGAATCCATGCTGCCTCGGATCCTGTAATCCGCTGGACTCCAGAAACCTCACTATTTTCTCTTTCAGCAGCGTTTCCAATAATTTACTCACCACCGAAATTAAACTAACCGGCCTGTAGTTTTCAACCACATCCTTACTTCCGCTTTTGTGTAAAGGCACCACATGAGCCTCTCTCCAGTCCTTTGGCACCACTCCCGACTCCAACGAGGCATTGAAAAGGTCAGTCAGTGGAGTTGCTAGAACGTCCCCAAGTTCCCTCAGTATTCTAGGGTGTATCCCATCCGGTCCCATCGCTTTGTCTACTTTAAGTTGAGCTAGTTTCTCACGAACAGTCTTCTGAAAATTGATCAAGATGTCCCTCGCTTCTGTTCTTATTTGTGGGAGTTTTCTGAGGTCCTGCTCCTGGTTCTTCATCCGTGAACACAGAACAAAAATATTTGTTAAGCAATTTCGCTTTATCCTTATCAGCTTCTACATATTCCCCCCCTGCACACTTGAGTCTGACAATACCACTTTTGCCCTTCCTCTTCTCACTAATATATCTGAAAAATGTCTTATCCCCCCATTTTATTGCATTGGCTATTTCCTCCTCCTTTTGAATCTTTGCCTTCTTGGCTACTTTGCTAGCTTCTTTAAGTTTTTCCAAATACATAGAAACATGATGACAGAAAAAGACCACAAGGCCCATCTAGTCTGTCCTTCCATAACAACAACTACAACAGTCCACTTTTTACCTTTAGAGATCCTCTGTGTTGGTCCCATGCTTTTTTGAACTCAGTCACTGTCCTCATCTCCACCACCTCCACTGGGAGACTATTCCACGGATCCACTACTCTTTCCGTAAAGAAATATTTCCGCATATCACTCCTGAATCTATCTCCCTTCACCCTCATCCCATGTCCCCTAGTAGCAGAACTTGCTTTCAATTGAAAGAGGCTCTCTCCCTGAACATTTATGCCACGGAGGTATTTAAACATCTCAATCATATCACCTCTATCCCGCCTTTCCTCTAAGGTGTACATATTAAGATCCTTAAGTCTGTCCTCATATGCTTTATAATGAAGCCCATTAATCATTTTAGTAGCAACCCTCTGCACTGACTCCATCCTGTTCACATCCTTTTGAAGGTGCGGTCTCCAGAATTGCACACCATACCCAAATGAGGTCGCACCAAAGACTTATACAGAGGCATTATCACCTCCTTTTTTCTGCTAGCCATTCCTCTCCGTATGCACCCAAGCATCCTTCTAGCTTTTGCCGTCGCCTTTTCTACCTGTTTAGCTTCTTTAAGATCATCAGACACAACCACGCCTAGGTCCCGCTCCTCTCTAGTGGACAAAAGTACCTCACCTCCTATACTGTATTGCTCCATTGGATTGCTGCAGCCCAAATGCATGACCTTACATTTTTTAACATTAAATCCCAGCTGCCAAATTCTAGACCATTCTTCAAGCTTAGCTAGATCCCTCCTCATGTTATCTACACCTTCCTGGGTGTCTACTCTATTACAGATTTTGGTATCATCCGCAAAGAGGCAAACCTTATCCGACAGCCCTTCCGCTATATCACTAACAAAGATGTTAAAAGATGCCTGTCTTCCTCTCTTTGTGATCTCTTGTATTTCATGAAGGCCTCCCTCTTTTTCTTCACTTTTTCAGCTACTTCCTTCAAAAAACATAGCGGTCCCCTGTTCCTTTTGCCTTTATTTACCATTTTAACAAAAAGGTTGTTTGCCTTTAAAATACCCCTTTTCAGTTTTGCCCACTGTTTTTCTACATCCCCCAGCTGTTCCCATCCCACTAACGACTCCCTGAGGTATTGGCCCATCTTTGCAAAGTTAGTCTTCCTAAAGTCTAAGATCCTCAACTTGGAATGGATTCTAACAGCCCTAGTCCTAATACTGAACCACACCATCTGGTGATCACTGGATGCAAAATGATCTCCCACTACAACATCAGAAACACTTTCACCATTGGTAAGCACCAAGTCCAGTATGGCCCCTTCACGTGTGGGGTCTGTTACCAATTGCCTGAATAGTTCTCCCTGTAGAGAATCCAGGATCTCCTTACTTCTAGATGATACTGCAGCAGAAATGTGCCAATCAACATCTGGCATATTGAAATCTCCTATCAGTAGCACTTCCCCTTTCCTAGCAATCCTGCGTATGTCTTCAATTAACTCTGTGTCCACCTCTTCCTCTTGTGAGGGAGGTCTGTATATCACACCAATGCAAATAGATTTCTCTTTCCCTCTTTCTAGTTTAACCCACAATGCCTCCTCTCTCCCTTTTAAGCTCTGTAATTCCAAAGCTTTAATAGTAGTTTTTACATATAGTGGCACTCCTCCTCCCCTTCTTCCTACCCTGTCCTTTCTGAATAAAGTATAGCCAGGTATAGTTACATCCCAGTCATGATTTTCTGTGAACCATGTTTCTGTAACTGCCACTAAATCCAAGTCAGCCATTCCCACCAAAGCTTCAACTTCAGGGATCTTATTTCCCATGCTATGGGCATTAATACACACTGCTTTCCATATGTTACCCCTGTTACATTAAATATCTTTATGGAAATGGGTATCACCAACCTGGGGGCTTTCACTTACCTGGGGGCTTTCTTCACCCATCCCCAACGAATCTAGTTTAAGGCCCTCTTCAGTAGATTAGCCAGTCTACTACCAAAGATGCGTTGACCTTTCTTGGACAGATGGATGCCATCTCTGCTCTGCAACCTTTGGAACAGCATCCCATGGTCTAGGAAACCAAAACGCTCTCGATGACACCATCCACGCAGCCATGCATTCATCTCCAGGATACGAGCCTCTCTGCCTTGGCCTTTACCCTCAACAGGGAGGCTTGAAGAGAACACCACCTGTGCACCTAACTGCTTCACCATCTGTCCCAGAGCCATGAAGTCACTTTTGATACGTTCCGAGGTATACCTGGCAGTATCATTTGTTCCAACATGGATTAGCAACATTGGGTAATAGTCAGTGGGCTTGATGAGTCTCAGCAAACTCTCTGTAACATCTTGGATTTTGGCACCAGGCAGACAGCATACCTCTCTGAACACCAAGTCTGGTCGGCAGATGGACGCCTCAGTACCCCTCAGAAGAGAGTCTCCAACCACCACTACCCTTCGTTTCCTTCTGGTCACTGATTCCGCAACTTTGGGGTACTTGAACTCTGGTTCTTCCCTTTCCAGGGATGCTTTCACCTCCTCCACTTCCAGAGCTGCATAATGGTTCTTCAATTCAAGGGCTGGAGAAGTTGGATTGGTGATTTTGCAGGCCCTGGTGACTTGTGTCCAACCATCGACATTCTGTTGGCACCCATCTTCTCCTGTGCTGGAGAGCCTGATTGCTGCAAGAAGCATCTCATCAATGTACTTCTCACTGTCTTGAATGCTCCTCAGCCTCGCCACCTCCTCTCTGATTTCCTCCACTTGTTTCCTCAGAGCTTCAGCATGCAGGCACCCTGCACATGGAACCGGACCTTGGAACCGGACCATGGAACCGAAGTTACCTATTGGACTGAAGATTCTCATCGTAGCTAAATGTGTTTTTTTACAGAAAGTTTAAATCTAAACTAGATGGTTCAAGAAAGAATACTTTACAAGTAAGAGCAAAGCAGCTTTATCAAGACCTATTTTCAACTACATGTAGTTTAATTGCTGGAAAGGAAACTAGGTATGATAAGAAAAACCTAAGAGTGGAGGATTTTGCTGAGATTTTAGTGAAAAGGTCTGGCATTTACCTTGTCCTTTAGATATTCAGGGGTCTAATTAGGAGATTGAGACTTGTGTGATATGGGACATTTTTGCAGAGTTATCAGTTGTAGATATTTCTTGGTTAATTTCAAGAATGAAAGCCACTTTTTGTCCATTAGACATGATATCTGTCGCTTCATTAAGATGATTAAGGATTTGATATTGCTCCTTTTTGTGTTCTCTAGTGAAGATGTCATTGTCTGTGGGGGTTATGCCTGTGGTGATAAAACAAACTTCATTGAGGCCAATTATAGAAAATTGGAGAGGTTAAACAAATTATGTTAGCAATTGCAGACCTGATTTCATGGTTACTTCCTTTGGCAAAATTGATTGAGCAGGTGGTGTGCACTCAATTAGATGATTTTGTGGAAAAAAATCAAGTTCTAGACAAATGGCAAATGGGTTCAGAATTTGTGATGATTCAGAAACTGCTTGTTTCTCTGGTACACAGTATTTTGCATGGATTAGAAGGTAAGAAGGCTGCATATTTATTTATTTATTTATTTTATTTATTTAATACACACATATACCGCTACTTCCAGCGATCAGCAGCGGTTCGATTCATCTTTGGGGTTGTCAAATCAAGACTGGGAGGGGATATTACATACATAGATCTAAGGGTAGGTCACAGCACACAGGGTTAGTGTCTTGGGGAATGGATTACACATTTTTACATTTATACATACATATTTACATATTTATACATATAGCGGTTTCAAAAGCATATAATTATCTGATTGTTTTGCTACGACTCTATCGAACTTGAGGGTCATAGCTGATTGTAGTGACATTTGAATAGGTGAGTTTTTAGCTCCTTCCTGAATTCGGTAATGTCCTTGATTAAACGCAGCTCAAAAAGGAGTTGATTCCAGATAGTTGGCGCAGAGAATGAGAAAGCTCTGCGACACGTACTTGTTTTCACAGTGCTGATGTTGGTGGGGACTTTCAGGGTGCCCGAGTTGGTGGTTCTTCTGTCCCTATTTGTAGGTTGCATGCTGATAAGTGAGGAAAGGAATGAGGGGGATATGTTATTTATAAGTTTGAATGTGGTTACTAACATCTTGTATTGTATCCTGGCTGCAATTGGAAGCCAATGTAGCTCGATTAAAATGGGGGTAATGTGTTCAGCAATGCTTGTTCCCATTATGATCCTGGCTGTCACATTTTGGGCCATCTGAAGGATATTTAGTGATTTTTTAGGCAGACCTTGTAAGATGGCATTACAGTAGTCTAGGTGTGGCATAATGAGTGCTTGTGCCACAGACCGAAAATCACAGGGTTCTATTATTTTCCTTAGAGGTTGTATCACCCTAAGTTTATGGAAGATGGCTTTGTTTGTTTTACGTAGGTGGGTATCCATTTTTAGGTTGCAGTCGAGTGTGACTCCTAGATATTTGATTTCATTCTTCGTGTTGTACGTGTTGTTGCACAGGGTGATTGTAGGAGGGGGCTTGAAGTTCAATTTACTGGATATATACATGACTTCTGTTTTCTTGTGGTTAATTGTCATGTTGTTTTTCTGTAGCCATCTTAACATCTCATCCAGGCAGGTTTCGAGCTGTGTATATTTAGGGTCCGCGGCGTCCAATTGTGTGTAAAGCATAATATCATCTGCATAGATGTGGTAGTTGATGTTATGCCTTTTGAAAATGGCACAGAGGGGTTGCATGTAAATGTTGAACAGTAGTGCCGAGAGAGCCGAACCCTGGGGTATGCCCTGTGTTTGAGAGAATGGTTCAGCTTTTTCACCATTGAATTGTACTTGTGGCCTTCTGTTCGTTATGTAGGAGGAGAACCATTTGAGGGGGGTTCCCACAATTCCTATAGATTCCAGTTTGTTAAGGAGGATCCCATGATGTACAGTGTCAAAGGCAGCAGAGATGTCAATGAAAATGAGTATAAACATTTTCTTTCTGTCTTCTAGGCCTTTGAGGAGGTTGTTCATTAGCGCTATCAACAGTGTTTCAACTCCATGGTTTCTTCTGAACCCGTATTGCTGTTTGTCTAGGGTATCATGGTCATCAAGGTGTTCTTGAAGTTGTATGAGCACTGCTTTTTCAATGATTTTTGCCAGGAATGAAATGCTGGAGATGGGGCAGTATGAGGTCGGGTCTTCCTTGTTGAGTGTGTTGTTCTTTAGGATTGGCCTTATTATAGATTGCTTTAGTTGGTCAGGCATTATTCCTTGACTTAGTGACTGATTTGCAATATGGGATATTTGCTGGTTGATCTCCTTTTTTGCTGCTTTGATCCACGCAGTTGGGCAGGGGTCAAGTGGGGAGGTGGTGGTATTTATGCAGGTTAGTATGTTGATGGTTTGTTGTTCATCGATGTTGCGGAAAATGCTCCATGTCTGTTCTTGCTCAACCTCTGTTCCTTGGTATGGTGTGTCTACATAGAGAGTGGGAGTGGTGGTAGTCAGCTTGCTTGCGTAGTGATTTGCCAGCGTTTGTGGATGGATGGAGCTATCTTGATGTTCTGGTAGGGCTGTTTTGGTTAACGATTTTACTAGTGCAAAAAGTTCACGCGGTTTGTTGATGGCTTTGTTTAGAATGTTGGTATGGTGTATCCTCTTTGCTGTGTTTACTTCTTCTTTGTATTTTGAGAGGAGGTTGAGGTACACAGACCTGAGTTCGATGGACTTGGTATGTCTCCACCTTCTTTCGTGTTTTCTAAGGTCTCTCTTCATTCTGGTCAGTGTTATGGTGTACCAAGGTTCTGAGTGGTGTTTGGATGTGTTTGGTGTATGGTTCCCTTTAGGGATCGCTATGGTCTGGATTCCAGAATCCCAGCTGCTTGTTAATTCATTGAGGTCTGTTTTTCCCAGGTCTATGTGGGATTTGATGGTATTGATGAGACATTCCATGTTTGGTTTGTTAAATCTTCTTTGTTGGTGTGTTACTCTTTTTGCTTTTGTGTCTTTAGGCAAGGTAGGAAGCTTTATCCGTATATTGATTTGGTGGTGGTCTGACCAGGGTAGTGGGTTGATCTCTATCAGGGGCTTCTCAACGTTGGCCTGTTCTCCTGTGGGTGTGAAGACCATGTCCAGTGTGTGCCCCTTTTCATGGGTGGGCTCAGTTATTAGTTGTTGGTACCCTAGCTGGGTCATAGCTTCCAGGAAGGTGTTTGCATGCGTGGCTGTCGTTGATGCTAGATTTAGGTCTCCTAGTATGATCTGGAATTTTTTTGGTTGCGTCGAGGATATGTTTTCTAATGCCGAGGCAAATATCTCATGATGCGGCGAGGGGGGTCTGTATATTAAGCAGATGGATACCGCTGTGTTTTCTACCTTGAGTAGGTCTATGGCTGTGTTTGAGTTGTGATATGTGCTTGAGAGTTGCAGGTTGGCTTTAGCTAATATAAGGACCCCTCCACCCTTCTTGTGGGATCAGGGACAGTTATACAGGTTGTATCCAGGTTTGCTGATCTGGTTTAATATGGCTGCATCAGTGTCGGTGACCCATGTTTCAGTTATACATAGGATGTCAGGTTGCTCGTCTGTGATGATGTTGTGGATTAGGTGGGTCTTGTTCCGTATTGAGCGAGCATTGATGAGGGTGATATTACAGGTTTCATGCAGTGCCTGTGTAGCCTGGTTGTTAGTGGTTTGTGTCGGTGTTAGGTTGTGTGTGTGGTCCAATGATGCTTTAGGCTTGCGGTGCCTCCGAGTTCTCGTAGGACTGTTAGTGGAGGCCCTGTGTTGGAGTGTGTGTATTTGCTATTCTTCATTGATGTGATGGCTACCTTTGATTCTGTTGTCTCCACTTCCTTGCTGAAACATTGGGTATTGGAGGCCAGGCCGGCCCAACCTCTAGGCAAACTAAGCAGTCGTCTAGGGCAGCAACCTCTGGATGGCAACAAAAGGAGACCATTCAAAGCAAAATAATAGATTTTGACAGCCAGAGAGGGTGTAAAGCTTGAGATTTGGACCAACTCTAGGGCCAACCCTGATTGGAGGGAGAGTTTTAAGGTGTTTTTAATCATTTTTAATCTAAATGGGAGCAACAAGAAACATCAGGGAAAATATTTATAGACTGCCCACAAAATTTGGCCATCTTAACTTTAAAGAACACACGTAAAAGGCGCTGCTTAAGATGGCCAAATTTTGTGGGCAGTCTATAAATATTTTCCCTGATGTTTCTTGTGAGACGCAACTTAGAAGACGTCAATTTTTGCAGCTGAAACCTAGGGGTATGTTTACTAAAACCCCGTTAGGGTGCGCGCCGCGCTAGTGTGCGGATGCCATATAAGGAGTGGGTGTTTCAGTCAGAAAAAAGCAAAACCGGGATTAATCATGCGCTAATGTGCGCTGCGCTCATGTGCGCCGCGCACATTAGCGCATGAGAAACTTGCGCGGAAAGCATAAGTGGCGCACTGATGTGCATGCACAGGAACAGAGCCACAGTACAATGGTTAAGACACTGACCGATGGTGTAGGGATCATGGGTTCAATCCCCAACTGTGCCAAATGAAGAAGGCTGGCTGAGGCATTACCTATTATGGGGAAGATTGCTTTAGGAGGCATTTTATTTATAGTTTAATTACCTCTACTAGCAAACGCACTCTCAAAGCGTGTTAACATAAGGCGCCCCATAAGGCACATTTTAAAGTGCACTGTCTGCCAAGGCACCCTAGAATGTTGCTTATAGGGCGCTTTATAGGGTGCCGTATGAGGTACCGCAAGGTCACAGCACTGTTTTTAATGGCAGCACTGTGCGGTTTAAGGAATGAAAATCATAATTAGGTGCGCTGACATGGAAGGAGGAGCAGCTGTGTATCACAATGGTTAAGACACTGAACAATGATGCAGGAGTCATGGGTTCAATCCCCCACTGTGCCTAATGAAGAAGGCTGGCTGAGGCATTACCTGTTATAGGTAATATTGCTGTAGGGGGCATTTTATTTTTATTTTAATTAGTGCTGCCAGCAAACACACCCTCAAAGTATTGTAACATAAGGTGCTGCATAAAGCGCCTCATAGGGTACCCCAGAGGGCACATTTTAAAGTGCAGTGTCCGCCACAGCACCCTACAGTGTTGCTGAAAGGGTGGCCTATAGGGCGCCATATAGGGTGCCCTATGAGGCACAGCAAGGTCATAGCACTGTGTTTGATGGCAGCACTGTGCATTTAAACGCATGGAAATCTGAAGTAGGTGCACTGACATGCAAGGAGGAACAGCAGTGTAGCACAATGGTTAAGGCACTGACTGCTGATAAAGGGGTCATGAGTTTGCTCCCCAGTGTGCCTAATACGTAAGGCTGGCTGAGGCATCAGCTTTGCAATGTACGTATTGTTTCCTGTAGCACTTTATTTGTATTTTATTAATTGCTGCCAGCAAACACGCCCTCACGTGCCATAACTGAAGGTGCCGCATAAGGCACCCTATAAGGCACTCCATAGGGCACATTATAAAGTGCACTGTCCGCCATGGCACCCTAAAATGTCCCCTATAGGGCACCCTATAAGTCGCTCCACAGGATAACGTATAGTGCACCTTATATGGACGGTAACCATAAGGTGCCCTATAGGGCGCCCTATAAAGCGCCCTCTGAGGTACCTTATGGGTACAGTACGCAGAGAGTGTTTTTGCTGGCAGCAATAATGTACATTAAAAAGAGATAATGCTTCGAGCAGCCCTATCAAATAACCCCACTGTGGGTTTGAATCCATGACCTCTGACTCTACAGGCAATGAAGTAACCAGTGGGCTACAGCTCTACAATTGTGAGTGAGCCCCTGGCTGGCTGTAGAGGGACTGCACGTCACCACACAGACAGTCTGCTGTGGTCACCAGGATAGGGTTAGGCCACCCGTACCCATGATGCACTGCACATGCAAATCAGCTGTCCACAGATGAACACAACATGGGGTATGCACCCCCACAGCACCTCGGCCTGGTAGGGGGAACTGACCATGTCCACCCTCACAGCACCTCGGCCTGGTAGGGGGTACTGACTGTGTGTGTTATTGGCACAGAGTAGCAACACACTGTCACATTGTGCGGGTACTGTGCTCACCCTGACTGTGCGGTGTGGCACCCAGCACCAGGTCCACAGCACCTTCCATGGCAGAAATAGGTCATGCTGCAGGTCCCCAGCAGTGCTAATGTGGGAGATATGTAGTTCCTGCAGAAACACCTTGGATATATCTGTCTGTCACAGTCAAGTGTAGCCCCCATGGACTCCTAGAAGGACTGTGTACCACCACCACCCTCCTTCTCCAGGGGCCAAGGGTGGTAAACATGGTCTCCCATCAACAGATGCACATTCTACCTCCCTGCAATGGTGGCAGTAGGGGGGAGGGATCATCAACCCCAGTCCTGCTGGGGAACAGACACCCTACAGGGCTGTCAATGCAGCTCTGTACACATCCATAACACAATAGCAGACAGACATTAGGCCTGAATATGCTAAGCTGCACCCCACCACTATCTGATATTCTCCTGCAGCAAGCCTTCAGCCGCTGCACCCTGCAAGGCACTCCATCAAGACACATACCAGCTGCAAACAGTCTGCTAGCTAGTGCATAGTGCATGTTCCTGGTGGAAATGCATGCACCCAGAACTGGGATGTCAGCATACACAATAAGCAGATACATCAGTGACTGGACTCCAAAAGGAAAACCACAAATATCACTTGAAAAAAATACTATATAGCACTATGGGGGTGCCTAGCCATGCTGTGGTCACTGCACAGTCAGGGTGCGAGTGATCTCCCAGCAGGACATGCTGTGGCCACCCTGTCTGTGCAGGTGGTGGCCGGGCACTACAATGTCCCAGCCACTGCCCTATGCCCTGTGCAGATGCATCCTGGCCAGGCCACCCTGTCCAGGCTATACCCATGGTACCTTGCTCCTCATTATGCACATTGGCAGGCCAATACTGGCAACAGTGCTGGCAGTGTGGGCTGTGGAGGGTGTTTGCAGCCACCACACACTGGATAGACAGACAGCCACCCCCACACCTATGCCAGCATTGTGCTACTATAGAGGAGTTTAGCAGCCCTGGCCACCACACCAGTCCTGGGCACAGTGCAGGCATGGATATGGTACGCAATACTGTTGGGGGTCACTCCCCAGGGTGGTAAACACTGTCAGAGACCAGACCTGAAGCACACTCCACAGACATCAGAAAGGTTGCAATGTTGGAGTTCAATCAGCAAACTGTGCTTAACGTAGGAATTGCTATCTGCCAGTAATCATAGCAAACATTTGATTGCTGTGTACCGTATTCCCAGGTGTAGGGTGGCATTGCTAAGGTATGCAAGTGCTAGTATTGGGAGATGCACGCAGGGCCCAATGTCCTGCCTCTCCAGGAGGCATTGGCTAATGGAGCCTGTGGGTGTGGGTGTGTCTGCCTCTGTTGGCTGCTGCTTTACGGCAAAGGTTCCCAACTCCAGTCCTGGTGTGCCAAACACTGTTCGGGTTTTCATGCTGTCCCTCATGAATATGCATGAGATACATCTGCATACCATGCAGTTGGTGCATAGATATGCCGCACAGGCATCTTTATCAGAGGCAGCATGGAACCTGAATGGTGTTTGGCCCTCCAGGACTGCATTTGGGAGACTCTGCTCTAGGTAATGCGCCTGTTTATGGTGTCTTTGCTCTGTAGGGTAAAATGTAGGTGTTTTGGGCATATTTACGTCATCTGCCATAAATGTTCTGTCTGCAGTAGCACGTTTCAGTTGTGGGTAAAATATGGGGACTGGGTTGGCAGGCACCATAGCTGGGACTTGAACCTGAGACCTTCTGCTTCCAAACACACTGGTTGTGTGCACTGCACCACTGTGTTGCCACAGAGACAGTGCATTCCCTGGTGATACCATGACTGTTTGTCCAGCAGGCCTGTCTGTTGCAGTGCATGGCACCCACCTACACAGGGCTAGGCCATGGTCTGCTCTGGGCAGCTGCCACTGCCCCCTCCACCACCAGTACCCCTCCGCCACCATGCGGACATGGCCTTATATTGGAGACAGCATAAAACCTGAATGATTTGTGGCCCTCCAGGACTGCATTTGGGGGACTCTGCTCTAGGTAATGCGCATGTTTCTGGTGTCTGTGCTCGGTGGGGTAAAATATAGGCGTTTGAACCATGCATATGTTCTCTGCAATAACGGTTTGTCCTTACTATCACAGTTTAGTAGCGGGTAAAATATGGGGACTGGATAGACAGACAGCCACCCCCACACCTATGCCAGCATTGTGCTACTATAGAGGAGTTTAGCAGCCCTGGCCACCACACCAGGTGCTAGTATTGGGAGATGCACGCAGGGCCCAATGTCCTGCCTCTCCAGGAGGCATTGGCTAATGGGGCCTGTGGGTGTGGGTGTGGGTGTGTCTGCCCCTGTTGGCTGCTGCTTTACGGCACAGGTTCCCAACTCCAGTCCTGGTGTGCCAAACACTGTTCGGGATTTCATGCTGTCCCTCATGAATATGCATGAGATACATCTGCATACCATGGGGGTGGTGCATAGATATGCAGCACAGGCATCTTTATTAGAGGCAGCATGGAACCTGAATGGTGTTTGGCCCTCCAGGACTGCATTTGGGAGACTCTGCTCTAGGTAATGCGCATGTTTATGGTGTCTGTGCTTTGTAGGGTAAAATATAGGCATATTAACCATGCGTATGTTCTCTGCAATAAAGGTTTGTCCTTACTATCACGGTTTAGTTGTGGGAAAAATATGTGGACTGGATTGGCAGTAGCCCCAGCTGGGCTTTGAATCTGTGACTTTCTGTTCTTGCACACACTGTCTGTGTGCACTGCACCACCGTGTTGCCACAGGTATGCTGCATTCCCTGGGGAGTCCATGACTGTACATCTAACAGGGCCTGTTTGTTGCAGTGCACGGCACCCACCTGGACAGGGCTAGGCCATGGTCTGATGTGGCCACCAGCTGCTGCCACCTCTACCACCAGTACCGCTCCATCCTTAGATTGGAGACAGCATAAACCCTGAAGGTTTTGTGGCCCTCCAGGACTGCATTTGGGGGAATCTGCTCTAGGTAATGTGCATGTTTCTGGTGTCTGTGCTCTGTAGGGTAAAATAGAGGTGTTTGAGCCATGCTTATGTTCTCTGCAATAAAGGTTCGTCTTTACTATCACTAGTTAGTTGTGGGTAAAATATGGGGACTGGATTGGCAGGAGCCCCAGCTGGGGCTTGAACCTGTGACTTTCTGTCTCCAAACACACTGGTTGTGTGCACTGCACCACTGTGATGCCACAGAGACATAGCATTCCCTGATGATACCATGACTGTTTGTCTGGCAGGGCCTGTCTGTTACAGTGCATTGCACCCACCTACACAGGGCTAGGCCATGGTCTGCTCTGGGCAGCTGCCACTGCCCCCCTCCACCTCCAGTACCCCTGTGCCACCCTGCTGACATGCCCTTCTGCTGGTGGTGCTGGTGGTACACAGTCTCAGGCCATCCTGTGTGCGGGTAGGCAGCTGCCTATGTTGCGGGTTCTGGGGTAGGGGTGCCTGCAAATTTGTCTGCAAGTCCCCCAATCACCGCCTGCCAATGTTCTGTGCCCTTGGGGGTACCTGCTGGGTACTATCCCCTGTGACACTGTGATAAACACTCTCGTGCCCATGTTGGGCCCTCATCAGTTGCTGTCTGGCTGCTGTTCAGTTTCAGCATTCCTAGGTGCCATCTAGGCATCTGCCTAGTCCGCACTGTGCCCCAGCTGCACCACAGCATGTGCCGCCTGCAGCTCTCTGTATCCCCTTTCCCAACAGCTGTCCAATTGCCCATTCAGACCTGCCTGCCCTGCTGTTGTGGCAATGTGCATGCCATAGGTAACCTGTCCAAAGGAGAGGGAAACCCTGATCAGTGCTATTTCACTGTGGGATCATTCACCTTGTATGGGGACGGAGCGTAGACCCTTCTAAAATACATATTTATTTTTTTGCGGCTTTCTTGGGAGTGTTTTTGATGTTTCCCATTACTATCACTATTGCCCAGCTTGATTATAATTTTTTTAGATTTTGTTGGGGTCATTTTCAATGTTTATTTGCACTTTTGTACCGTGCACATGTATCACACTTATCACTGTTTTGTAGGTTTCCCCAGTTTTGCTGTACATTGCTGACAGAAATGGTTTCTCTTCCCTTCAAATCGGCTCTACCGCGAGGTTTTCACTCGCAGTATTTTTTGGCTTGAATTTCAGCCCCGCTCGTGTGCGGGGAGCCTCTCCCCTCCCACTCTCCACCCATTGACCACTTCTCTCCGCCCCTGGGGAGCCTTCCTCCGCCCTCCAGGAGCCTTTCCACGCCTCTATCGCACATCAGCGCGCCGCGCACATGAGCGGGCACTTTAGTGCAGCGCGCACGTGTGCGGGGCACAAAAATGCATCATTAGCGTGCGCTAAGGTACCTTAGCACACGCTAATGTGCGCCGCGCACATGAGTGCGGTTTAGTAAACATACCACCTAGAGTTTTAGCGCTGGGAGCGACATTTATTTTACGGTTTCCCTGTAAATGCGTGGTTAATTATGAGGGGGACTCTTTTGTTTTTGTAGATGTCTCACAATTAGAGAAATTTGTTATGGATCGTTCCGGCACGAGGGTAAGGAAATAATTCTGGGTATCTATGGATCCTTCTAAATTGTTGGCTTATGTTAGCCTTGTTTTCTGGAATTACTTGTTATATTTGTACTATCTTTGCTTGTCTCACTTGATGTGGACTGTATCAGTTGTATTTTATTCCTATGCTTGGTTTATGTTGTATTTTGTTGTAACGATTTACCTTATTTTGTTTGTGAAATTGTAATTCATTGAAAAGCAAATAAAAAAAAATTAAAAAATAAATGGGAGCAACAGGTAAGATTTCTCAATGAAAAATATCGGTATAGGCTGGTCGTAGGAATGCACAAGGTTCAGAATAAAGTTTATTTTTATATGCATGATAGCTTTCCACCTGTTTGTAGGAAATAAATTTAAGAGTGTGGCACATTCAAGTAGAGTGGATGTAAAAGAGGAGGGAAATGGGCCGATAACTGGAAGGATAGGAAAAGTTCATTGAAGGCTTTTTGAGGACCAGAGTAGCTGCAGTGTGTTTGAAAGCAGCAGGAGCAATTACCGTAGGCAGCAATGGGTTGAGGAGATGACAGATGGAATGTAGAGAAGAAAGCACTATTGGTGCAAGGATTGTAGAGCACTGGGGGTATTACGGAAACCATTAGGAATTACATCATAGCATGGATTTTAAGTGAAAATAGATTTTATAAGTCATACTCACAGTAAGTTTGCATTTCATTTTGTAACTTGCACAATGCAATTCAAGGCAAAATATGTGAATGTTGCTGCATCACTTAAACTAATTTCAGATAATGCCATTCAGTTGCCCTCTTTAATAAGTGGATAAAACATTGTTGAATTGGTGTCTGGAAAGATGGAGATTGATATCTTTATTAGACTAAGCAAAATATATTATATAAATTGACATTATTGTGCATTAGCTTTCAGGGTCTCACACACATCTGAAGTAGAGATCAGAGGCTCCGAAAACTGGCACACAATAACATTTACGTATAATGGCTTTTGGTTGAACCAATATGTGATATTGTTTCTTCTAAAATGAATAAATACAGCAAAGCATATGAGCAATACTGTTTTTACCATTAGGCTCGTTTGACTGTAAAATCTTCTAACCACATTCAGAACGGGACCTTATTTGCAATTAAGGAAAGTATCAAAGTCTTCACTCTTGCATCAGAACAGCTTTAGATAGTGATTTGGTAACCAGCAAATAACTTGAACTGCAAGTATGCACATAACTTACATTCATTTTCTAAGGAAAACTATGCACATTTTTGACAATGACCCACTGCAAAGCACCTGCATCCATTTTCACTTTCTATTTATGGCACACAAATTTCCTCCTTAGTCTATGAGCATAGAAGTGTATCTATTATATAAAGTATGTACATAGAGGCTACCACCTGGCCAACCCTGCCCCTAGGAGTTCCTCCGTTCTGAGAGGGATGTTCGTGCACATACAGGCTGCATATGCATATGTTTCTTGACAAACATCTGGGTAATTTTATAAGCAGTTATTTTTGTGCATAAAGCACAGCTTTAATCATTAAAATGTCGTTTAATATATCCCTTAAGTGTTGATTTTATAACAGGGTGTCTGTGTCTCTTCCACTCTCAAAATAGGCTTTCCATACAGAAAAAGCTTATAAGATTACACCCCCCCCCACCCCCACACACATTTATATCCCTGCTATAAATCAGTTATAGTACAATAAAAAATTCATCATTTAACAATGTAATTTCAGGCTGTGCTTGAAGTGCTGCTCAATATATTTTAAAATATTTAAAGGAATATTTATTTAATTTATTTATATATCATGTTTACAGTATAAACCTCCTGTCAAGGCTTTTCTAATAAACATCCATAACAGCATATAAAAATAAAAAGGACTTAGAAACAAATGATAAATTGAAAAAAAAAATGTTATTCACCAAAAGCCAGTCAAAATAAGTGAGACTGGAGATTCTTACAAAAAACAAGTAAACTACATACTTCTTGTAGTGCAATAGGCATTCCATGATGATGGGCTTCACAAAGAAAAACACCAGCGCGTGTTGATTCTTTATGAACTACTGATGCTAATGGACCACAGCTGGAAAAATGGGTTGTTTAGCGTCAATGAAAAAACAACTCCTTATTTAAAACTGAATGAATTACTTCAAAGACAAGGCTCAATATTTAAATTGTATCGCATAAGCCATGGACCACCAGAGTAGATCAATGAACGCCGTAATAATGTGGTCATATGTCTTCAGACCACTTACCTCTCATGCCACAGCATTCTGGGCTTCACAACATAATCCAGTAAAAAATACAGGGTATTCATTTGTGACAGCTATGCACTTGTAACACACATAGTCATTGCCACCGAACTTTAACCCCTGATTTTCACTCCAGGGCCATATCCGGAAACAGGCATTGAATATCTGCCCTGGATTTAACTGGGTGTCTTACCTGTGGTCTGTGGGGAATGTTTAGCAGCAGCATCTGGCTAGTGCTACTGAAATCAGAATCACAAGGGTTTAGCACTACTAAGACACTACTAATAGTCACTCAGGGCCTAGCATCAGCAAAGTACTTTTAGTTTAAATTTAAAACACAGAAGAGAGCTTTCTGGTTAAATTTGGAACCGAGTAGAGAGCTTGTAGTTTAAAATCCATAATAAGTTAGAGCCTAGCAGCAGCAAAGAGCTATAATTTAAATCAAATCAGAATATAGCTTAGCACAAAAGGAAAATCAGGGTCAGTACTCTTTGAGCAACAAATAAAGTCTTCTAGAGACCTTTACAAAGAGGCCTTCTACCTAGGGAGCAAGAGACCTGTGAAACTTTTTCAATAGGTGTTAACACCAGGTGGCAGGTCAAAAGGCCATTTTGAAAGACTCCATCTATCCAAGCAAGGACTGTTAATCAGCCAGGAAGTTGTTCACAGCTTACCTCAGCAGCACAGTCATAAATAGTTCAACCAGAGCTCTGTGATCCTCAGTCTTGAAGGACTAGAAAAGGGGACTGTTACTTCTGGAGAGAGATCTGCAATTGTGAGTATATACTTCTGGGAATTTTCTGAAAGGAATTCTTTCTATTAAAGCTAATTAATCTGTGAACCCACTATTTTTTGTTAAATCAGTCAGGGCCTAGTAGAAGCAGTTTAAGATTAAATCTAAAACACAGAAGAGAACTTTCTGGTTATATTTCATACCCAGCAGAGAGCTTGTAGTTTAAATGTAATAGTCACTAAGGGCCTAGTATCAGCAAAGTACTTTTAGTTTAAATTTAAAACACAGAAGAGAGCTTTCTGGTTAAATTTGGAACTCAACAAAGAGCTTGTAGTTTAAATTTAATAGTCACTCAGGGCCTAGCATCAGCAAACTACTTTTAGTTTAAATTTAAAACACAGAAGAGAGCTTTCTGGTTAAATTTAGAACCCAGCAGAGAGCTTGTAGTTTAAATTTCATAATAAGTTAGAGCCAAGTAGCAGCAAAGAGCTATAATTTAAATGAAATCAGAATAAAGCTTACCTCAGCAGCACAGGACAGGGTACTGTGTAACAGCCCTCTCTAATAAGTGCTATTTCCCTCCCTCCCTCCCCAACACTCACCCACCCCTGGGATAATAGTAGCTTTATAGGAACTTACACATCTTAAAAGACAGGAGGTGCTCTCAGGTGAAGCTCATTACCCAAATCAGTCATACACTAAGGACCTGAGATTAATTAAGCTTCAGGTGAACAAGATATATTAAATGTATTAGGTACAGTTTTATTAGTATAAATATCCATAGCAACCCTTAGTAAGTAAAGAACTTAAAGATCAAAACACAAACTTAAAACTAAGATGCAGACAGCAATCCAGCAGCGAGATGAGGGTTTTCCAGTCTTTTGCATTGAGTGTCATATGTATGATTTTCTCCTAGTTGGTGAGAGGTCTTATGTGTGCACTAGGTGCAAGAAGCTCTTTGCTCTCAGGGAATGAGTCCATTCTCTAGAGGCTAGAGTAGCAGACTTGGAAAACATAAGAAAGACAGAGAGGTACATAGACGAGACCTACAGGGATATAGTCCTGAAGTCCCACCTCCAGTCTGGCAGCATCCAGGTTGCATGGAGGAGAGAGGTCACGTGACAGGAGAGCATCACCCTGGTGCGGCAGGAAGTGATCCTGTAACTAGGACCTGTCCTCCAGGTGATGAAAAACCCTCTCGCACCGAGGAAGTTTCTCCAGGGCCATGTGCCCATGAGGGAAGGGTTAGGACAGCCATTATAGTTGGTGATTCGATCATTAGGCATGTAGATAGCTGGGTGGCTGGTGGACGTGAGGATCACCTGGTAACATACCTGCCTGGTGCGAAGGAAGCGGACCTCACGCGCCACCTAGATAAGGTCTTATATAGTGCTGGGGAGGAGTCTGCTGTCTTGGTACATGTCGGTACCAGTGACATAGGAAAATGTGGTAGGGAGGTTCTGGAGGCTAAATTTACGCTTTTAGGTAGGAAGTTGAAATCCAGAACTTCCAGGGTAGTGTTCTCTGAAATGCTTCCCGTTCCACGTGCAGGGCCCAAAAGGCAGGCAGAGCTCCGGAGTCTCATTGCGCGGATGAGACAATGGTACAGAGATGAGGGTTTTGGATTTGGTAGGAACTGGGGAACATTCTGGGGAAAGGAGGGGCTCCTCCGAAGGGATGGGCTTCACCCTAACTGGGATGGAACCAGGCTGCTGGCATTAACCTTTAAAAAGGAGATAGAGCAGCTTTTAAACTAGATAATAGGGGAAAGCCGACAGTCGCCCAAGAGCGGATGGTTCAGAAGAATGTATCCTTGAAGGATACTACCAAAAGCAGAGAGGTTCCAAAAAAGAGTAAAGTAGCCCAAATGCCCTCGAGTATGGAGCAGACAGAGCTTAAAGATCCCAAATTACCCAGGTCTATCACTAGTCAAATTAATATGAATAAAATACATTCTCTAAAATGCTTATATGCAAAGGCTAGAAGTTTAAAAAATAAGATGGGAGAGTTAGAATATATAGCACTAAATGAGAGGTTAGATATGATTGGAATATCAGAGACATGGTGGAAGGAGGACAACCAGTGGGACACTGTGATACCTGGGTACAAACTATATCATAATGATAGAGCTGATCAAATTGGTGGAGTGGTTGCGCTCTATGTTAGAGTGGGCATTGAGACCGAAAGGATTAAAGTTTTGCAGGAAACAAAATTTGCTGTAGAATCTCTATGGATTGAAATTCCATGTAAAAAGGGGAAGGCGATGGCAGTGGGGGTGTACTCTCAACCGCCTGGCCAGAATGAACAAATGAATGATGAAATGCTCGAAGAAATCAAGGAAGCTAACAAAAGTTACAGCGCAGTAATAATAATGGGTGATTTCAATTACCCCGGTATCGACTGGGTCAGTGTCACGGCAGGACATGCTAGGTAGATAAAGTAACTAGATGAAATAAATGACTGCTTCTTGGAGCTGCTGGTTCATGAACCGAGCAGAGGGGGAGCCATATTAAACCTAGTCCTTAGTGGAACACCAGAACTAGTGCAAGAGATAAATGTGTTGGGGCCACTTGGCAATAGTGATCATAGTATGATTGCCTTTGATTTAATTAGTGGAGGAGGGATAGTAAGGACAGTACTACCTTTTAACTTTCGAAACGGAGACTATGATAAAATAAGGATAATAGTTAAGAAAAAACTAAAAGGAGCAGTTGCAAATATTAAAGACTTACATCAAGCTTGGGTGTTGTTTAAAAAATACTATCTTGGAAGCCCAGACCAGCTATATGCCACGCTTTAAGAAAAGTGGAAGGAAGTCCAAAAAAAGTGGAAGAAAGTCAAAAAAACTGCCAGCATGGTTTAAAGGTGAGGTCAGGAAATGGAAAAAAAGAGCCAAACAACGAAACCTGGAAACAGCACAAGTACTGGCAAGTCAAATGCAAGGCATTGATAAGGCAGGCAAAGGGAGAATTTGAGAAGAAGCTTGCTGTGGAAGCAAAAACGCAAAATAAAGACTTTTTCAAGTACATTCATAGCAAAAAACCTGTGAGAGAGTCAGTTGGACCATTAGATGCTAGAGGGATTAAAGGTGCACTTAGAGGAGACAAGGCAATAGCGGAGAGACTTAATGAATTCTTTGCTTCAGTCTTTACTGAGGAAGATGTAGGGATGTTATCCATGACTGAAGTGGTATTTAAAGGTGCATAAGAATTCAAGGAAATATCGATACATTGGGAAGATGTATTACAACTATTAGATAAACTGAAGAGTAGCAAATCACCTGAGCCGGATGGTATACATCCAAGGGTGTTGAAAGAAGTGAAAAATGAGATTTCAGACCTGCTATTAGTAATCTGTGAACTATCATTAAAATCATCTCTAATACCTGAAGATTGGAGGATCGCCAATGTAACACCAATTTTTAAAAAGGGTTCCAGGGGTGATCCGGGAAACTACAGACCGGTGAGCCTGATGTCAGTACTGGGAAAAATGGAAGAAACCATCATAAAGAATAAAATTACTCAGCATGTAGATTGTCATGGCCTAATGGGAGACAGCCAACATGGCTTTAGACAAGGACAATCTTGTCTTACTAATCTGTTATGTTTTTTTGAAGGTGTGAATAAACAGGTGGACAAAGGTGATTCGGTTGATATATTGTATCTGGACTTTCAGAAAGCCTTTGACAAGGTCCCTCATCAGAGACCTTTGGCAAAACTAAAGAGCCATTAGATAGGAGGCAGTGTACTACTGTGGATCAGGAACTGGTTAAAAGATAGAAAGCAGAGGGTAGGGCTAAATGGCCAATTTTCCCAATGGAGAAAGGTGAATAGTGGTGTACCCCAGGGATCTGTGCTGGGTCCGCTGCTTTTTGACATATTCATAAATGACCTGGAAAGTGGAATAACGAGTGAGGTTATCAAATTTGCAGATGACACAAAACTATTTAAAGTTGTTAAAACCCAAGAGGATTGTGGAAAATTGCAAGAGTATCTTGATAAATTGGAAGACTGGGCATCAAAATGGCAGATGAAACTTAGGGGTATGTTTACTAAACCGTCTAAATGTGCGCTGGCGATAGTGTGCAGGCTGCCATAAAAGGAGTGGGCGTTTCAGTCTTACAGTAGCAAAACGGGATTATCGCGCGATAAAGCGTGCTGCTGCGCACATTAATGGGCTAAGCGCCGCTAAGCGGGTTAACGCGCGGTAATCTTAAGTAGGCGCCCAGAGATGCAAGCATAGAAAGAGAGATGTAGTACAGTGGTTAATACACTGACTGATGATACAGGGGTCATGAGTTTGATCCCCCAGTGTGCCTAATGCATAAGGCTTGCTGAGGCATCAGCTTTGACATGTAAGTATTGTTTCTTGAGGCATTTTATTTGTATTTTAATTATTGCTGCCAGCAAAAACACCCTCACGTGCCATAACCTAAGGTGCCACATAAGGCACCCTATAAGGCACTCCATAGGGCACATTATAAAGTGCACTGTCTGCCACGGCACCCTATAATGTCCTCTATAGGGTACCCTATAAGGCGCTCCATAGGACAACTTATATAGTATATAGTTTTATATAGTATATAGTATATAGTTTATAGTTATATAGTTTATAGTTTATATAGTTTATATAGTTTATAGTTTATATAGTATATAGTTTTACCCCATATTATCCATGTTTATCTTATCCAAGTTTATTTTCCGGTTTTATGTAATACCGAGCAGCCTGTTGTTCTGGTCTTTGGTTCTCTGTAAACCGCGCTGATTGTAAATAGCGCGGTATATAAAAATTGAAATAAATAAAATAAATAAAATAAATAAGGCACCTTATATGGACTGTAACCATAAGGTGCCTCAGAAGGCGCTTTATAGGGCACCCTATAAAGCGCCTTCTGAGGCACCTTATGGTTACAGTACTCTGAGGGTGTTTTTGCTGGCAGCACTAATGTACATTAAAAATTGACAATGCTGCAAATAGCCCTATCAAATAATGGCACTGTGGGTTTGAACCCATAACCTCTGGTTCCACAGGCAGTGAAGTAACCAGTGGGCTACAGCTATTAACAAGACACTAGCTGGTTACAGAAGTACTGCATGTCACCACACAAACAGTCTGCTGTGGTTACCAGGATAGGGTTAACCCATCCGTACCCATGATGCACTGCACATGCAAATCAGCAGTCTACAGATGATCACAAGATGGGGTATGCACATCCACAGCACCTCGGCCTGGTAGGGGGAACTGACCGTGTGCACCCCCACAGCACCTCAGCCTGGTAGGGAGTACTGACCGTGTATGTTACTGGCACAGAGTAGCTACAGACCATCACATTGTGCGGGTACTGTGCTCACCCAGAGGGTGAGGTGGGGCACCCAGCACCAGGTCCACAGCACCTTGCATGACTGAAATAGCCTATGCTGCAGGTCTCCATCAGTGCTAGTGTGTTTGATAGGTAGTTCCTGCAGACACATATGTATTTCTCAGTCATGTCTAGCCCTTATGGGCTATGATGCACCCAAAATAGTGCATATTCTGTGTTGGTACCATGGTCACATGATGTAGGTGAAGTGGGAGGGTATTTGGATCCATAGGTGGATTATGTACCACCACCCAACCCACTCCTTGTGGCTCAGGGTGGAAAACAGGATCTCCCCGCACTGGTGGCAGTAGAGAGGACCATCAACTCCAGTCCTGCTAGGGAACAGACACCATACAGGGCAGGCAATGCAGATCTGTACACATCCACAAGGCAAGGCAGACAGAAGGCCTGGAAATGCTCAGCTGCCTCCTGCCACTATCTTACATTCTCCAGCAGCAAGCCTCCAGCTGCTGCACCCTGCAAGATGTTCCAGCCAGACACATACTAGCTGCAGACAGTCTGATAGCTAGTCCATAGTGCATGTTTCTGGAGAAAACGCATGTACCCAGAACTGGGATGTCAGCATACACACCTAGCAGATAAATCAGCGATTGGGCCCCAAAAAAGAACCATAACCATCACATGAGAAAAGCACTATGGGGGAACCTAGCCATGCCGTGGTCACTGCACAGTCAGGGTGAGAGTGACCTCCCAGCAAGACATGCTGTGGCCACCCTGTCCGTGCAGGTGGTTGTCAGGCACTACAATGTCCGAGTCATTGCCCTATGCCCTATGCAGATGCATCCTGGCCAGGCCACCCTGTCCGGGCTATACTCATGGTACCTTGCTCCTCATTATGCACATTGGCAGGCTTACACTGGCAACAGTGTGGGCTGAGGAAGGTGTTGGCAGACACCACACACTGGATAGACAAACACACGCTCCCACACCTATGCCAGCATTTTGCAAATATAGAGGCTCTTGGCAGTCCTGACCACCGCAACCAGTCCAGGGCACAGTGCAGGCATGGCTATGGTACGCAATACTGTTGGGGGTCACTCCCCAGGGTGGTAAATACTGTCAGACATCAGACCTGAAACACACTCCACAGACAGCAGAAACGTTGCTATGATGCAGCTCAATCAGAAAATTGTGCTTAACGTAGGAATTGCTATCTGCCAGTAATCATAGCACCATTTGATAGGTATGTACAATATTCCCAGGTTTAGGGTGGCATTGCTAAGGTATGCAAGTGCTAGTATTGGGAGATGCACGCAGGGCCCAACATCCTGCCTCTCCAGGAGGCTTTGGATAATGGAGCCTGTGGGTGAGTGTGTGTCTGCCGCTGTTGGCCACTGCTCTAGGGCAGAGGTTCCCAACTCCAGTCCTGGTGGATCAAACGCTGTTTGGGTTTTCATGCTGTCCCTAATGAATATGCATGAGATACATCTGCATACCATGGGGGCGGTGCATAGACATGCAGCACAGCCGTGTTTATTAGAGGCAGCATGGAACCTGAATGGTGTTTGGCCCTCCAGGACTGCATTTGGGAGACTCTGCTCTAGGTAATGTGCATGTTTATGGTGTCTGTGCTCTGTAGGGTAAAATGTAGGTTTATTGGGCATGTTTCTGTTATCTGCAATAAAGGTTCTGTCTGTATTAGCATGTTTTAGTAGTGGGTAAAATATGGGGACTGGGTTGGTAGGAACCACAGCTGGGACTTGAACCTGTGACCTTTTACTCTTGAACACACTGGCTGTGTTCACTGCACCACTGTGTTGCCACAGAGATAGTGCATTCCCTGCAGATACCATGACTGTTTGTCAGACAGAGCCTGTCTGTTGCAGTGCACGGCACCCACCTAAATAGGGCTAGGCCATGGTCTGCTCTGGGCAGCTGCCACTGCCCCCTCCACCATCAGTACCCCTCTGCCACCATGCTGACATGCCCTTCTGCTGGTGGTGCTGGTGCTGCGCAGTCTCAGGCCATCCAGTGTGCGGGTAGGCGGCTGCCTATGGTGGGGGTTCTGGGGTAGGGGTGCCTGCATAGCTGTCCACGCTTTCCCCCAGCACCGCCTGCCAATGTTCCGTGCCATTGGGGGTACCTGCTGGGTACTATTCCCTGTGACACCGTGGGAAGCACACTTTTGCCCATGTTGGGCCCTCAGCAGTTGCTGTCTGGCTGCTCTACTGTTTCAGCATTCCTATGGGCCAGCCAGGCATTACCCTAGTCTGCACTGTGCCCCCAGCTGCACCACAGCATGTGCCGCCTGCAGCCCTCTGTGTCCCATTTTCCAGCATCTGTCCAGTTGCCCATTCCGACATGCCCGCCCTGCTGTTGTGGAACATGTTTACACCATAGGAAACCTGTCCAATGGAGAGGAAAACCCTGATCAGCGCAATTTCACTGTGGGCTCATTCACCTTGTATGGGGACAGAGCATAGACCCTTCCAAAATTCATATCTTTTTTTGGAGCTTTCTTGGGGGTGTTTTTTGATGTTTCCCAATGATATCACTATTGCCAAGCTTGGTTATATTTTATTAACATTTTCTTCTGGTCATTTTCACTGTTTCTTTGCCCTTTTGTTCCGTGCACATGTATCACACTTATCACTTTTTTGTAGGTTTCCCTGGTTTTGCTGTACATTGCTGTCGGAAATAGTTTCTTTTCCCTTTAAATCAGCTCTAACGCCAGGGTTTCACTGGCGTTAGTTTTCAGCCTCGGATTTCACAGCGTTAGTGTGCAGGGAGCCTCTCCCCTCCCACTCTCTGCCCATTGACCCTCTCTCTCTGCCCCTGGGGAGCCTTTCTCCGCCCTCCGGGAGCCTTTCTCCGCCTTCAGCGCTCGTTTGCGCCTTAACGCGCGTTAATGTGCGCTAAGGCACCTTATCGCGTGCTAAGGCTCCATTATCGCACGATAAGGTGCCTTATCGTGCGATAACGTGGGAGAGCGCACGTTAAGACGGTTTAGTAAACATACCCCTTAATGTGGACAAGTGCAAAGTTATTCACCTAGGGAAGAACAACCCAAACTATGGTTACACGATGCAAGGTTCCACATTAGGAACCACCACCCAGGAAAAAGATGTAGGTGTCATTGTGGATAACATGTTTTAAACCCTCGGCCCAGTGTGCAGCGGTGGCCAAGAGAGCAAATAGAATGCTGGGTATCATAAGGAAAGGAATGGAAAATAAAGACAAATATATTATAATTACTCTATAATGTTCCATGGTGTGACCGCACCTTGAATATTGTGTGCAATTTTGGTCGCCGTATCTTAAAAAGGATATAGCGATTTTAGAAAAGGTTCAGAGAAGAGCTACCAAAATGGTAAAGGGGATGGAAGGATACTCCTATGAAGAATGGCTAAGAAGGTTAGGGCTCTTTAACCTGTTAAAAAGACGGCTGAGGGGAGATATGATAGAAGTCTATAAATTAATGAACGGAGTGGAACGGGTAAACGTAGATCGATTGTTTACGTTATCAGAATATAGAAAGACTAGGGGACATGCAATGAAGCTACAGGGTAAACTATTTAAGACTAATAAAAGAAAATATTTTTTCACTCAACATGTAATCAAACTCTGGAATTTGTTACCAGAGGATGTAGTAAAGGCTGTTAGTGTAGCTGGGTTTAAAAAAGGTTTGGACAAGTTCCTGGAGGAAAGGTCCATACACCATTATTAAGAAGGAACCCAGGATATCAATGCTTGACCCAGTACAAGCATTGCGGAACCTGTGTCTTTTGGGGAAACTGCTAGGTACATACAACCTAGATTGGCCACTGTTGGAAACAGGATACTGGGCTTGATGGACCTTGGTCTGACCCAGTATGGCATATCTTATGTTCTTATGTTCTTAAGATACCTATCCACTCCTTAGACACCTCCCGTCTGGACTATAGCAACATCCTCCTTGCTGGTCTCCCTCTGAATCATCTCTCTCCCCTTCAATCTGCTAATCTGCCAGCCTTGTCATGCTCATATTACCCTTTGGCTCAAGTCACTTCATTGGCTCCCTATCTGTTTCTGCATCCAGTTCAAACTTCTTCTGTTGACCTATAAGTGCTTTCACTTTGCAGCTTTTCACTATCTTTCCTCTGTTATTTCCCCCTACACCCCTCCTCGGGAACTCCACTCTTCTGGCAAATCACTACTATCTGTGCCTAGATTGTAAGCTCTGAAGACCAGAGACCATTTTTTACATGTGTCTGTGCAGTGCTGCATACGTTTGTAGCACTATACAAATGTTCAGTAGTAGTAGTAGTAGTAGTTTGGACGGTAAGCAGGTCCTGCTAACCAGGATATCAACCTCACTAATCATCATGAAGCTAAGGATTAGTGAAGTTGATATCCTGGTTAGCAGGACCTCTAACCGGCTAAACTGCTACTACTACCACCACTACTGAACATTTGTATAGCGCTACAAAACATATGTAGCGCTGCACTGACATGTCCGCTCTCCTTTTTAACCTTTATCTCCAACCAATATGCACCATATTAAAAAAATATGACATAAAATATCACATATACGCAGATGACATCATGCTGTTCACCCCAATTAATATAACTGACCCTAACTATGACAACATAACAGCCTGTCACTCTGAAGCTGAATTATGGCTCCGCTCACAGAATATGACTATTAACTCAATGCCCTCTCTATGTTAGAGAGGGCATTGAGTCAGAAAGGATTAAAGTTTTGCAGGAAACAAAATCTGCTGTAGAATCTATATGGATTGAAATTCCATGTAAAAGGGGGAAGGCAATGGCAGTGGGGGTGTACTATCGAGCACCTTCCCAGAATGACCAAATGGATGATGAAATGCTCAAAGAAATCAAGGAAGCTAACAAAAGTTAGAGTGCAGTAATAATAATGGGTGATTTCAACTACCCCGGTATCGACTGGGTCAGTGTCACGTCAGGACATGCTAGGGAGATAAAGTTCCTAGATGAAATAAATGACTGCTTCTTGGAGCAGCTGGTTCATGAACCGACCAGAGGGGAAGCCATATTAGACCTAGTCCTTAGTGGAACACCAGATCTAGTGCAAGAGATAAAGTTGTTGGGGCCACTTGGCAATAGTGATCATAGCATGATCGCCTATGATTTAATTACTGGAGGAGGGATAGTAAGGAAATCCACAGTACTACCTTTTAACTTTCGAAGGGGAGACTATGATAAAATGAGGAAAACAGTTAAGAAAAAACTAAAAGGAGCAGTTGCAAAGGTTAAAGACGTACATCAGGCTTGGCTGTTGTTGAAAAATACTATCTTGGAAGCCCAAACCAGCTGTATTCCACGCTTTAAGAAAAGTGGAAGGAAGTCCAAAAAACTGCCAGCATGGTTTAAAGGTGAGATCAGAGAGGCTGTTGTTGCCAAAAAAGCATCTTTCAGGAAATGGAAAAAACAGCCAAACGACGAAACCTGGAAACAGCACAAGCACTGGCAAGTCAAATGCAAGGCATTGATAAGACAGGCAAAGGGAGAATTTGAGAAGAAGCTTGCTGCGGAAGCAAAAACGCGAAGTAAAGACCTTTTCAAGTACATTCGTAGCAAAAAACCTGTGAGAGAGTCAGTTGGTCCATTAGATGATAAAGGGGTTAAAGGAACACTAAGAGGCGACAAGGCGATAGCGGAGAGATTGAATGAATTCTTTGCTTCAGTCTTTACTGAGGAAGATGTAGGGATGTTACCCATGACTGAAGTGGTATTTAAAGGTGCGGAAGAATTGAAGGAAATATCGATACATCAGGAAGATGTATTACAACTATTAGATAAACTGAAGAGTAGCAAATCAACTGGGCCAAATGGTATACATCCAAGGGTTTTGAAAGAACTGAAATATGAGATTGCAGACCTGCTATTAGTAATCTGTGAACTATCATTAAAATCATCTCTAATACCTGAAGATTGGAGGATCGCCAATGTAACACCAATTTTTAAAAAGGGTTCCAGGGGTGATCCGGGAAACTACAGACTGGTGAGCCTGACATCAGTACCGGGAAAAATGGTAGAAACCATCATAAAGAATAAAATTACTCAGCATGTAGATAGTCATGACCTAATGGGAGACAGCCAACATGGCTTTAGACAAGGAAGATCTTGTCTTACTAATCTGTTATGTTTTTTTGAAGGAGTGAATAATCAGGTGGACAAAGGTGAGTCAGTTGATATTGTGTATCTGGACTTTCAGAAAGCCTTTGACAAGGTCCCTCATCAGAGACTTTTGGCAAAACTAAAGAGTCATGGGATAGGAGGCAGTGTACTATTGTGGATCAGGAACTGGTTAAAAGATAGAAAGCAGAGTGTAGGGCTAAATGGCCAATTTTCCCAATGGAGAAAGGTGAATAGTGGTGTACCCCAGGGATCTGTGCTGGGTCCGCTGCTTTTTGACATATTCGTAAATGACCTGGAAAGTGGAATAACGAGTGAGGCTGTCAAATTTGCAGATGACACAAAACTATTTAAAGTTGTTAAAACCCAACAGGATTGTGGAAAATTACATGGATTTAGAGAATCGCACGGAGTCGAGATGCTCCTTACTTCTCTCCTCAACAGCCTAAACTCTGGCATCGATAACATCAGACAGGGTTTTGTTCTCATCTTTTTAGATATTGCAGCTGCTTTTGATTCGGTCTGTCACGATCTGCTTACCATCCGTCTAAGAGAGAAGGGCCTTTGTGGAAATGCCCTCGAATGGTGTAACTCATACCTCTCAGATAGATGGCAGCATGTTCGATCAAATGGAGAATCATCAGACCCATTTCATCAAGGACAAGGAGTCCCACAAGGATCCTCTTTATCATCATTACTATTTAACATTTATATGCAACCTATATGTAACATCATCAGATCCTTCAACGTCAACTGTATGATCTATGCTGATGACGTGTTATTATATATGCCGTTCTGCATAGATAAGATGAACCTCACCCCCATAACCAACTGTTTTAATGCCATATCAAATTGGCTACTGATGCAAAATCTTAGAATTCAACATAAAAAAACAGAAGTTCTCTTTATTTCAAGGAATACTAAGTTCATACCACCTACATTCCTTGAGGTTCAAGATGCTAAGCTGCAAGTAAAATCCCACATCCGATACTCTGGATCAAAAACTGGACATGAAGTCCCACATAGCCAACACAGTAAGGGCAGTTTATTTCAAGATTCGTTCCCTCAGACATCTCAGACAATTGATTGATCCGGATGATTTCCGTACTGTCTACCAGGCTTTAATTATTCCCCATTTTGATTACGCAAACTCCATTTTACAAGGACTCCCCCAATCTACCCTAAACCCGCTTCAACTAGCCTTGAACAGTGCAGCAAGAGTGCTTTTTGGGGTACCTAAAAGAGAACATGTAACACCTCTTCTGAAACAACTACATTGGCTTCCTATTCAAGGCCAGGAGCGAGAATCACCTGCTCCTGGCCTTTAAAGCTCACAAAGGACTCGCTCCCGCCTCATTATCAGAGATAATCCAACCAATCACCCCCAACAGACTAAGAAGAACCACGGAATTAAATATGCTAATGGTACCAAAAGAGTCTATAAGATACAACTCTACAACAGTAAGCCGATCCTTCAGTTTATGCGCTCCAAAACTTTGGAATACCCTTCCATCACACATTAGGGCCATCTCTGATCTCAGCCAGTTTAAGAAGGCCTTGAAACATCACCTTTTCATCAATTACTTCCCAGAGGACATAGAAACACAGGCACACGCAAATAGCAACATTTCCTTTCTGACCACGTAATCTCTGCTGACCCAACAACACATTACACCACTTTCCCATATTACAAGGCTTTTTTCAGACATTATGGGGTATGTTTACTAAACCGCGTTAGTGCAGTTCGCGTTAGGAGCCGCGGTAATAACCAAAACCCCAAATAAGGACATGGGCAGGACATCGTAACCTCTAACGCGCGTTCCAAAAACTAACGAGCGTTACAGGGCGCCGTGGTGCGTCACCGCGCGTTAAGCATAAGAAGCCACCAAGACATACATCACTGATACAGAGCTGTAGCACAATGGTTACTGCACTGACTGCTGATACAGGCATAATGGGTTTGAGTCCCCAGGGCACCAGATGCATAAGGCTGGCTGACGCAGCATCCTGTATATTATATAGTGAGTGAGGGAGCATGTATATGTTATGTTTTTTTTGTAGGGTTGCCAGCAAAAACCCCCACACAGTGGCGTACCCGAAGGTGCCGCAGAGGGCACCCCATAACGCACACCATAGGCTACATTATAAAGTGGACTGTCCGCTGAGGCACATCAAAATGTCCCCCATAGAACATCCTATAAGGGAACGTAAAGGGAGCCAGATAAGGTGACAAATGGGGTGCCCTATGAGGCTCTGTAAGGTTATATTACGCTGAGGGGCTGTCGCTGGTAGCAGTCATGTGTATTAAAAATATATAACGCAGCAGACAGCCCTATAAAAGGAGTCCACTGTGGGTCTGAACCCATGACTACTGGCCCCACAGGCAATGAAGGAACCACTGGCCTGCAGCCCCATAGCTGCTAACAACCCCCTGGCTGGCTACTGAAGGGCAGCAGGACACCACCCTAACTGCCTGCTGTGTTGGCTAGGATCTGTACCAATGCAAGCATACCCATGGTGCACTGCACATGCAGACCAGCAGTCCAGAGATGAACACAAGAAGGGGTACGTACCCACATAGCCCCCTGGTATGGTAAGGTGAAATGACTGTGTGCGTCACTGTCACATAGTAGCAACAGACAGTATCCCAACAGGGTGCCCCATAAGAAGCTAGAAAAGGTATCCTGTAAGGCAGCCTGATCCGTACCACAATGGGTAAGACACTGTCAGGTGGTGCAAGGTCTGTGAGTTCAATTCCCCCTGTGTGCCCAAGGACCAAAGCTGCCTGCAACAGTACCCTCCACAAACAGTAGTCACTCATATGTAGAACCAGTCACCACTCTGTTCAAACCATAGATAACCCCATATTTTTGTCGGACACAAACAACCTGAGAGGTGGGAAAAAATGCCCACCTCCCCTCATTGGGAGTGGCCGTTTAATCAAGAGAGCCTCAGCCCCCAAAGGTAGAAAACAGTGTGAATCTGCAGCCAGAACCGGGTGTGTGAAACGTACAAAGTCAAATATATACACAATTCATTTAATAAAGGAAAGACAACGTCAAACTGTGCTTGAAACATGGCAGGGGACAACCCAATTGTCGTGACATTGTACGCCAGCAGCAAACACCACCACGACATGCATTGTTTGGCCCAACTATGGGCCCTGTACCAAGTGCATGTGTCCCTGCCAGGTGGGCATATCTGTGGATGAGTGTGCGTCATGACCCCCACACTAGATCAGTGATGTCATAGGTAGTCGGTTGTGTACGTCCAACAAGTTCTGCTGGCAAACACCCACTCACAGGGATATAACCCAAAGGTGTTATATAGGGCACCCTAAAAGCCACACCAGAGGGCAAAGGTTAATGTGCACTGTCCGCCAGAGCACCCTATAGGGCATGTCACAAAGCGCCCCATAGGGCATCCTTTTAGCCCCCGCCATCATCAGCAGCTCTCCCCTTCCCTGGGGATCGAGCCACCGACAGCGGGAGGGGCCAGCAGTCCAGTGAGGCCCAATCGGGGCAGGGCACAAGGCCTACAAAAAGCTTCGCGCCATCGGGCGCCGACCCTTTAGCCCCTGCCATCATCAGCAGCTCTCCCCTTCCCTGGGGATCGAGCCACCGACAGCGGGAGGGGCCAGCAGTCCAGCGAAGCCCAATCGGGGCAGGGCACAAGGCCTACAAAAAGCTTCGTGCCATCGGGCGCCGACCCTTTAGCCCCCGCCATCATCAGCAGCTCTCCCCTTCCCTGGGGATCGAGCCACCGACAGCAGGAGGGGCCAGCAGTCCAGCGAGGCCCAATCGGGGCAGGGCACAAGGCCTACAAAAAGCTTCGTGCCATCGGGCGCCGACCCTTTAGCCCCCGCCATCATCAGCAGCTCTCCCCTTCCCTGGGGATCGAGCCACCGACAGTGGGAGGGGCCAGCAGTCCAGCGAGGCCCAATCGGGGCAGGGCACAAGGCCTACAAAAAGCTTTGCGCCATCGGGCGCCGACCCTTTAGCCCCCGCCATCATCAGCAGCTCTCCCCTTCCCTGGGGATCGAGCCACCGACAGCGGGAGGGGCCAGCAGTCCAGCGAGGCCCAATCGGGGCAGGGCACAAGCCCTACAAAAAGCTTCGCGCCATCGGGCGCCGACCCTTTAGCCCCCGCCATCATCAGCAGCTCTCCCCTTCCCTGGGGATCGAGCCACCGACAGCGGGAGGGGCCAGCAGTCCAGCGAGGCCCAATCGGGGCAGGGCACAAGGCCTACAAAACGCTTTGCGCCATCGGGCGCCGACCCTTTAGCCCCCATCATCATCAGCAGCTCTCCCCTTCCCTGGGGATCGAGCCACCGACAGCGGGAGGGGCCAGCAGTCCAGCGAGGCCCAATCGGGGCAGGGCACAAGGCCTACAAAAAGCTTCGCGCCATCGGGCGCCGACCCTTTAGCCCCCGCCATCATCAGCAGCTCTCCCCTTCCCTGGGGATCGAGCCACCGACAGCGGGAGGGGCCAGCAGTCCAGCGAGGCCCAATCGGGGCAGGGCACAAGGCCTACAAAAAGCTTTGCGCCATCGGGCGCCGACCCTGTAGCCCCCACCATCATCAGCAGCTCTCCCCTTCCCTGGGGATCGAGCCACCGACAGCGGGAGGGGCCAGCAGTCCAGCGAGGCCCAATCGGGGCAGGGCACAAGGCCTACAAAACGCTTTGCGCCATCGGGCGCCGACCCTTTAGCCCCCATCATCATCAGCAGCTCTCCCCTTCCCTGGGGATCGAGCCACCGACAGCGGGAGGGGCCAGCAGTCCAGCGAGGCCCAATCGGGGCAGGGCACAAGGCCTACAAAAAGCTTCGCGCCATCGGGCGCCGACCCTTTAGCCCCCGCCATCATCAGCAGCTCTCCCCTTCCCTGGGGATCGAGCCACCGACAGCGGGAGGGGCCAGCAGTCCAGCGAGGCCCAATCGGGGCAGGGCACAAGGCCTACAAAAAGCTTTGCGCCATCGGGCGCCGACCCTGTAGCCCCCACCATCATCAGCAGCTCTCCCCTTCCCTGGGGATCGAGCCACCGACAGCGGGAGGGGCCAGCAGTCCAGCGAGGCCCAATCGGGGCAGGGCACAAGGCCTACAAAAAGCTTCGCGCCATCAGGCGCCGACCCTTTAGCCCCCGCCATCATCAGCAGCTCTCCCCTTCCCTGGGGATCGAGCCACCGACAGCGGGAGGGGCCAGCAGTCCAGCGAGGCCCAATCGGGGCAGGGCACATGGCCTACAAAAAGCTTCGCGCCATCGGGCGCCGACCCTTTAGCCCCCGCCATCATCAGCAGCTCTCCCCTTCCCTGGGGATCGAGCCACCGACAGCGGGAGGGGCCAGCAGTCCAGCGAGGCCCAATCGGGGCAGGGCACAAGGCCTACAAAAAGCTTTGCGCCATCGGGCGCTGACCCTTTAGCCCCCGCCATCATCAGCAGCTCTCCCCTTCCCTGGGGATCGAGCCACCGACAGCGGGAGGAGCCAGCACTCCAGCGAGGCCCAATCGGGGCAGGGCACAAGGCCTACAAAAAGCTTCGCGCCATCGGGCGCCGACCCTTTAGCCCCCTCCATCATCAGCAGCTCTCCCCTTCCCTGGGGATCGAGCCACTGGCAGCGGGAGGGGCCAGCAGTCCAGCGAGGCCCAATCAGGGCAGGGCACAAGGCCTACAAAACCTTCGCGCCATCGGGCGCCGACCCTTTAGCCCCCGCCATCATCAGCAGCTCTCCCCTTCCCTGGGGATCGAGCCACCGACGGCGGGAGGGGCCAGCAGTCCAGCGAGGCCCAATCGGGGCAGGGCACAAGGCCTACAAAAAGCTTCGCGCCATCGGGCGCCGACCCTTTAGCCCCCGCCATCATCAGCAGCTCTCCCCTTCCCTGGGGATCGAGCCACCGACGGCGGGAGGGGCCAGCAGTCCAGCGAGGCCCAATCGGGGCAGGGCACAAGGCCTACAAAAAGCTTCGCGCCATCGGGCGCGCCCGCGCCTGGCAGGCCTGCACCTGAGGGCCTCGCCAGAGGGCCCTTTGGCGTGGCCCTTAGGCGGGGACCGAAAGAAGGGACACCAGACGACCGCTGCACCCCATCCAGCTCCAGACGGCGCACTCAAACAGCACACCCATCCAGCCACAAACAGCAACGACGAAGCTGTTCATCTGGGTGCCGGGAAAGACTGGATATGACGACCAGAATATGCAGCAGCAACTAGAGTTCAACACGCCGGCAGAAGTACCCTCACCGACCTCCATCCTTCATCAGCAGCTCTGTGATACCAATGTACAGTCAACCAGCTGGAGCTCCCTTGAAGTAGAACTACCTTCCATCACAAAAGAAACAGACCATCCATCGATCTCAGCAAGTATAACACTCCCTAATGATTTAGTTATAGCAGAGACTTCCAACATACCAAATTATAGCGATATACTGTTTTCAGTAGACCTTACTGTTATCAATAGACCTTACTGTTGTCAGTAGACCTTACGGTACTATTAAGAGCCACATTTACTGTTGTCAGTAACCCATGTAATATTACTAGTAATCTCATATACTGTTGTCAATAACCCTTGATATCAGTAACCCATATAACATAGTCAGTAGCCTCATATACTGTTATACTACTGTCAGTAACCTATATAACACTGTCAGAAGACCATATTGCACTGTTAGAAACACTTTTACTGTTGTCAGTAAACTACTTAACACTATTAGTAGCCTCATATACTGTTGCCAGTAGCTTAATGTAATACTACTACTAGAAGTCTCATATATTGTTGTCACTAACATATATAGCATTGTTAGTAGCCTCATATACTGTTGTACTATCATCAGTAACCCTCCATCTAATACATAATGTCTCCAATAAAATGTACAAACCTCTCCCTCACTCTCCTACTAATAACACTCCTAACACAACACATTTACACATACAAATCCAATCAAAGCCCCTACACCAACATCCCCATTATTCATAACCACTATCAGAACCCATATAGCATCCCCACCACACAAAACTTATCTCAAAACCCGCAACACATAATAACATACTCGCACTCCCACAACCATTTTTCTCGTCACGACTCAGGCAGACGCCCCCACAGACTTATCCAAATAAAATGTCAATCACAAAACAATATAAAGGACAACACAGTTAATATAGACACTACAACCAAGCTCTACCTAATAAATATCAGATCCATACGAAACAAAATACCAATAATCAACGATATGATAAAAGATAAAAACCCAGATATTATCTGCATCACTGAGACATGGCTCTCACCCACAGACACCATACTATTAAACCAAATAACCACGCATCAATATGATGTATTCAACTGCCATCGCAATATAAAAAGAGGTGGTGGCGCACTCATATTTACCAAAAAGGTCCTACAATACACCTTAACAAGCCTGAATAATATAGATGGAATGGACATCATTAATATACAAAGCAAAACCATGGCACTCTCCCTCATCTATAGACCACCCTCAGCTGACCAAAAAAACCTATCCTCCATCCTTGAACTTGCATGCACAGCATCACAAAACAAACCACTAGTAATTCTAGGTGACCTAAACCTCCCCTCACTAAATAAACCCCAATCAGATAACTTCATGGATGCCATGAACCAAATGCGATATACACAGATAGTTCATACCCCCACACACATAAAAGGTAACATTTTAGATCTCATCTTCCTCCCTTACTCCCTTAATAACCATCAACAATTCACACCCCCAACTACAACAGAAGTACCATGGTCCGATCATCACCTCATAACACTCCACCTCCCAGCACAAGCAACATCAAATACAACAAGCACATCTCCCCATTTATCACGCTTTGCCCACTTTGACAAGGATACATTCCTTAACAAAGTATTACCAGTACTCGACGAAAACCTCCCTGACATCAATTCCGCTATAAATCACTGGAACCTAACAATACAGGAAGCAGCTCTCCCCCACACGTAATAGGCATAGACAAACGAAAAAGTCAGAAAAATGGTTCACCAAAGAACTAGCAAAACTAAAAAAACAACTAAGAAAACAGGAAAAGAGATGGAGGAAAACTAAAACAGATGAAAATAAATCACAATATATGAACACACTTAACGAATACAAAAACGCAATAAACAAATCGAAAAGGGATTACCACTCTAAAGTAATAAATCTAGCCATCAACCGACCTAGAGAACTATTTTCAATTGTAAAAACACTAACTAAAACAAAGAACTCTGAGCCAAAGCTACCAACAATAAGCATTCAAACCTTAGCATCTCATTTTGCCGAAAAACTAAAATCTAAACCCAATACTCTAACACCAATACTGACTACAAACACCGATATCAATAACAATTGGACAACTTTCCACGCTGTGGATCGAAAACAGCTCATTAAAATCATAACAATGATCAATACTACAACCTCCCCACTCGATCCTTGCCCAGTGTCCTGGATTAAACATACAAAGGAAGAACTTGCTGAAAACATCCAATACATGGTGAACCTGTCCCTTTCGCAGGGCATTATGCCTGATGCTCTAAAGCTCACAACGCTTCGCCCAATAATAAAAAACAATAAACTTGACTCAAAAGACCCCAATTCATACAGACCGATAGCTAGCATTCATTTTATAGCTAAAATTATAGAAAAGTCAATTCAACTACAATTACAAGAGCATATTGATGAACATAAACCCCTTGATTCACACCAATTCGGTTTTCGCCCTTTTCACGGAGTGGAAACCCTCTTGATCACACTGATTGACCACCTCATCAAAGGCACAGATGTCAACAATCAAGGTTTCCTACTACTCTTTATTGACATCTCGGCCGCCTTTGACAACATCAACCACCCCACCCTGATTAACAGACTAGAAAACGTAGGAATAGGTGGAACTGTTCTCAAATGGTTCAAGTCCTACATCACACATAGACTAATACGTGTCCAAATAGATCAAGAAGCATCAGAAACCTTCCCCCAAGGACAAGGTATACCTCAGGGATCAGCCCTTTCTGCCCTTCTATTCAACTTATACCTGCAACCTATCACAAACATATTTAGAAAACACAAGATTAATCACTTTATATATGCTGACGATATCATGCTCGTTATCCCCATAACCACAAAAAACCACTCTTACGGCAACCTAGCTGAGTGCATGGCTGAAACCACCTCTTGGATGGAAACTAACTACCTCAGCATTAACCTTAAAAAAACGGAAGCAATGTTTGTTACAAGAACACCTGTGACTGAGGACACGTTTCCAACAACAATCTCAATCAACAATACATCTATACCCGTTAAAAAAGAGGTAAAATACTTGGGTGTAATAATAGACCATACCCTCACCATGACACCACACATAAAGCAGACAGTAAGAACCATATTTCTTAAACTCAAAACCATACAACATCTAAGGCCCCTCTTGGATACACATGACTTTAGATCGGTTGTCAATACACTCATCACACCCCATTTTGATTACTGCAACAGTCTCCTGATTGGCCTACCACAAAAAACCACATACCTATTACAAAGAGCCCAGAACATCTGCGCAAAGGTAACTACTAAAGCTCGCCTAACAGACCATGTGACCCCTATACTCCTAGAACTACATTGGCTCCCTATAAACAGCCGTATCAAATACAAAATTCTCCTAACAACATTCAAGCTTCTAAATGACTTCGCCCCATCACATCTAACAACATTACTTCAGACCCCATCTGAATCGAGAGCTCGCAGACAAAATGCAGTCCACTCACTTGACATACCAAAATCATTTAAGAAGATTAAAAAATCCACAAGTGACAGAGCCTTCTCGTTCACCGCCCCCATGCTCTGGAATGATCTCCCACTAGACCTCCGCTCCATAAAGGACCTTGCCCAATTTCGGAAGGAACTCAAAACATATCTATTCTCTGAACACTTCCAAATCTCCTACGCCCCTAGCTCTGCTCCACAACATCCTCAGACACACCAACTCAGAACCCCCCTAAACCACAACTAGATAATCTCACACAGCCCCCTCACACACACACAAAATTCTTGGTAAAATGGAAATAAATTCCACCACACTCACATGATGCACGATTATCTTGTAAACCACTGTATAGAATCACTTGTAAATAACCTATGTAAATAGTTTGGACAGTTTTTACACCTGTCACTACTGTAAAAAGTTAGAAAGTTTCTCTGTTTCAATGTAATGTATACAGTAGTACACATAATTTGTTAATCTATTCCATGTAAAAAGTTAGAAAGTTTCCTGTTCCATGTAAAGTATACAGTAGTATACATAATTTGTTCCATGTAAACCGCCCTTGATCACTGGAAGGGGCGGTATAGAAGAAATAAGTAAATAAATAAATAAATAAATGTTATAGGGTCCCTGATGAGTCACTGTGAGGAGTCTGCAGTGTGAGGGTGTTGCTGCTGTCAGCACCAATGTAAAGCAAGATAACAAAATGCCCCTCCAAGGGGCGCCAAATGATCCACTGTGTGCTGAAACCCATGACCTAGGGGCCCCCCAGGCATGGAAGTAACTATTCGCTCATATTGCTAGTGCAAATTACACAGTCCCAATAATGAGGTGGCCAGCTACTGGAGCAGAACTGTCAAATGACCCAAACACCCACACCAGAACCACAGAAGTTGCACTATGTACATACAAGGGATGCCTGACAAGGAAACAAAGCAAGGTTTCAGCAAACAAGGGCATATGGCAAACACAATCAAGACCAAGGCCATGATCATTACCAAATATATAAGGCCCAATAACATCACAGACCCCTTTCCAAAACTGAATGTCACTGGCAAAAGCAAAAAAATCAACCAATCCCCTGGTTCAGTCACAAAAATCACACCTAAAAATAGAACCAAACCAAATCAAACAGTTCCCCCAGTTATAATATCTTTTTGTTGGAACAGGCTGGAGGCGACTGAAAGAACAACACAGTCGCTCCAGACTGCCAGTTCCTTTTTAATTAAACCAAACAAATTTGGTACTTATCAAACTCTGTCCCAGTGAGGTCTCATAATATTCTTCAAAAAACAGATTGATATTCCAATGTAGAAGCGGTCACAAGCAGCTTATTCACTCCACGACGCGCACGTTTCGAGCCAGCAAGCCCTGTATCAAGTGTTCAGAAACACGCAGAAATCCCGCTCCACATGGCACTGGCAAAAACAAAAGCAAAAACAAACATACTATGGTTAGTGTGCGCAAGAAAATGCAGATGTCCGTAACACCTGAACCACAACCCCATGACTGTGCACCGAGGGGCGCCATGTCTTCACCCAAGGTGCCTGCTGGGGTGCTAAGGATATGGGTGTATGCAACAGTACCCATGGTGCACTGCACATGCAAATCAGCTGTTCACAGATATACACCATGGGGAATGCACCCCCACAGCACCTCGGCCTGGTGGGGGAACTGACCATGTGCACCCCCACAGCACCTAGGCCAGGTAGGGGTTTCTGACCGTGTGTTTTACTGGCACAGCGTAGCTACACACCGTCACATTGTGAGGGTACTGTGCTCACCGTGAGGCGCACAGCACCATCCATGGCAGACATAGGCCATGCTGGACATCCACAGCAGTGTTAATGTGTGGGATAGGTAGTTTCTGCACAAACACCTTGGATATATCTGTCTGGCTCACTCAGGTGTAGTCCCTATGGACCCCTAGGGGGATTCTGGTGGTAAACACAGTCTCCCTCCCTGCAATGGTGGCAGTGGAAGGGACCATCACCCACAGTTCTGCTGTGGGAGAGACACCCCTCAGGGCAGTTACTGCAGCTCTCTAAATATCCATAGCACAATAGCAGACAGACATTAGGCCTGTATATGCTAGGCTGGACCCCACCACTATCTGATATTCTCCTGCAGCAGGCCCTCAGCCACTGCACGGCTCTCCATCAGGACACATACCAGCTACAAACAGTCTGCTAGTTGGTCCATGATGCATGCTCCTGTTGGAAATGCATGCACCCAGAGCTGAACTGGGATGGCAGCATACAGAACAAGCAGATAAGTCAGTGACTGGCCCCCAAAGGAGAATACATACATATCACATGACAAAACTACAATGTAGCACTATGGGGCTGCCTAGCCATGCTGTGGTCACTGCACAGTCAGGGTGAGATTGATCTCCCTGCAGGACATACAGCGGTCACCCTGTCTGTGTAGGTGGTGTCCGGGCACTAATATGCCTCAGTCAGTGCCCTATGCGCTGTGCAGATGCAGCCTGCCCATGCCACCCTGTCTTGGCTATACCCATGGTACCTTGCTCCTCATTATGCACAGTGGAAGGCCAATACTGGCAACAGTGCTGGCAGTGTGGGCTGTGGAAGGTGTTTACAGCCACCACACACTGTAGAGACAGACACACACTCCGACACCTATGCCAGCATTGTGCTACTGTAGAGGGGGTTCAGCAGCCCTGCCACCACACCAGTCCTGGGCACAGTCCAGGCATGGATATGGTCCGCAATACTGTTGGGCGTCACTCCCCAGGGTGGTAAACACTGTCAGAGACCTGACCTGTAGCACACACCACAGACATCAGAATGATTGTTATGATGGAGCTAAATGCGCAACCTGTGCTTGACGTAGGACTTGCTATCTGCCAGTACTCATAGGAAATGTTTGATAGGTGCGTACCGTATACCCAGGTGTAGGGTGCCATTGCTAGGGTATGCATGTGGTAGTATTGGGAGATGCACACAGGGCCCAATGTCCTGCCTCTCCAGGAGGCATTGGCCACTGGGGCCTGTGGGTGTGGGTGTGGGTGTGTCTGCCCCTGTTGGCTGGTGCTTTACAGCAGAGGTTCCCAAATCCAGTCCTGGTGTGCCAAACACTGTTCGGGTTTTCAGGCTGTCCCTCATGAATATGCATGGGCTACATCTGCATACCATGGGGGGTGGTGCATACATATGCAGCACAGGCATCTTCATTAGAGGCAGCATGGAACCTGAATGGTGTGTGGCCCTCCAGGATTGCATTTGGGAGACTCTGCTCTAGGTAATGTGGCTGTTTCTGGTGTCTGTGCTCGGTGTGGTAATATATAGGCGTACTAACCATGCGTATGTTCGCAGCAATAAAGGTTTGTCATTACAGTCATGGTACAGTTGGGTGAAAAATATGTGGACTGGATTGGACATTGACCCAGCTGGGCTTTGAACCTGTGACTTTCTATTCTTGCACGCACTGTCTGTGTGCACTGCACCACGGTGTTGCCACAGATATGCTGTATTCCCTGGGTAGTCCATGACTGTACATCCAACAGGGCCTGTCTGTTGCTGTGGACGTGCCAGCCTGCACATGGCTAGGCCACTGTCTGCTGGGACTAGCAGCCACTGCCCCCTCCATCACCTGTACCCTTCCGCCAACATGCTGACATGTCCTTATCTTGGGAAATGATTGTGACCTGATTGAGGTGTGGCACTCCAGGACTGCATTTGGGGGACTCGGCTGTTTGTAATGGCCATTGTTATGGTGTGTGTGCGGTGTAGGGTAACATATTGGTGTTTGAACGATGTCTCTGTTCTCTGCAATAAAGGGGTGTCTTTACTATCTCGGTTTAGTGGTGGGTAAAATATGTGGACTGGGTTGGCAGAGGCCCCAACTGGGATTTGAACCTGTGACCCTCTGATCAGTGCAGTCCCTGGAGATAGGTCACCTGGCCGAATGAGTCAGAACTCTGCTATGCACATTTTTACTGTGGGCTCATTCACCTTGTATGGTGACATAGGTGCACATAAACCCCGAATATGACCTCGGAATGAGAGGATAGGAACATAATCAAGCTGGCCAATAGTGATATTGATGGGCAACCATGGAACACACTCCCAGGAGCGCTCATAATTAGGATTAGGGAATGATTTTTCGATGGGTCTACGCTCCGTGGACCCTTCCAAGACTCATTTCTTTTTTTGGGGCTTTCCTGGGAGTGTTTTTATGGTTGCCCATTAATATCACTGTTGACCAGCTTGATTATAGTTTTTTTGGATTTTGTTGTGGTCTTTTTCCATTCCTATTTGCTATTTTGTTCATTGCACATATATCACACTGCTCACGTTTTATAGGTTTCCCCGGTTTTGCTGTACATTGCTGACGGAAATGGTTTCTCTTCACTTTAATATGCCTTTAACGGCAGGTTTTCATTCGCGTTGGGATTGAGCTCTGAGATTCAGCGCGTTAGTGTGAGGGGAGCCTCTCCCCCCCATTGACCCCTTCTCTCCGCCCATTGACCCCTTCTCTCCGCCCACTCTCCACCTTCTGCGCTGTTTTAAGGCGCCGCGGAGGCTTACGATCGTTAACTGCGGTTAACGCGCGTAACATACGTTTAACGATCGTTCGTGCATCAGAATGCGCGTTCGGACGTGCGAACGATCGTTAAATGTACTTTACGTGCGTTATTCACGATTACCGCATTTTAGTAAACATACCCCTATGTCTTCCTAATGTAAATAATTACTCTGACTGCTTTTGTTGTAAATAATTGCCCCGGTTATCCAAGTTATTGTTCCTGTTATATGTAAAACCAGATAAATGTAACTTGTCTGAAGTTTTCTTGTTCTCTGTAAACCGCGCTGATAATGAATAGTGCGGTATATAAAAGATGTTAATAAATAAATAAATAAATAAAATAAATAAATAAATAAATAAATTGCAAGAGGATCTTGATAAATTGGAAGACTGGGCATCAAAATGGCAGATGAAATTTAATGTGGACAAGTGCAAGGTTATGCACCTAGGGAAGAACAACCCAAACTATGCTTACACGATGCAAGGTTCCACATTAGGAACCACCACCCAGGAAAAAGATTTAGGCGTCATTGTGGATACCATGTTAAAACCCTCGGCCCAGTGTGCAGCGGCGGCCAAGAGAGCAAATAGAATGCTAGGTATGATAAGGAAAGGAATGGAAAATAAAACAAAAGATATTATAATGCCTCTATATCGTTCCATGGTGAGACCGCACCTTGAATATTGTGTGCAATTCTGGTCGCCGTATCTTAAAAAGGATATAGCGATTTTAGAAAAGGTTCAGAGAAGAGCCACCAAAATGGTAAAGGGGATGGAAGGATACTCCTGTGAAGAAAGGCTTAAAAGGTTAGGGCTCTTTAACCTGGAAAAGAGACGGCTGAGGGGAGATATGATAGAAGTCTATAAATTAATGAACGGAGTAGAATGGGTAAATGTAGATTGATTGTTTACCTTATCAGAATATAGAAAGACTAGGGGACATGCAATGAAGCTACAGGGTAAACTATTTAAGACTAATAAAAGAAAAAAAAATTTCACTCAACGTGTAATCAAACTCTGGAATTTGTTACCAGAGGATGTAGTAAAGGCTGTTAGTGTAGCTGGGTTAAAAAAGGTTTGGACAAGTTCCTGGAGGAAAGGTCCATAAACCATTATTAAGAAGGGACCCAGGATATCAATTCTTGAACCAATACAAGCATTGTGGAACCTGTGTCCCTTGGGGAAACTGATAGGTACGTATGACCTAGATTTGCCACAGTTGGAAACAGAATACTGGGCTTGATGGACCTTGGTCTGACCCAGTATGACATATCTTATGTTCTTATGTTCTTAACTTTAAAAAGACTGAAGTTTTATTTACATCAAGAAACCCTAATTTTATACCTCCATCAGACATTAAACTTCAGAACTTCACCCTACCTGTTAAAGAAGAGATTAAATACTTAGGAGTCATCCTAGACATAACGCTTAGCTTCACATCCCATATTAAGAAAATAGCTAGAACTATCTTCTTTAAGCTTCGGTCCATCCAACAACTTAGACCACTTGTAGAAAACAATGACTTTAGAACCATTGCCCAAGTTCTTATAACACCTCATCTTGATTACTGTAATGGTATCCTAAAAGGCATAACAAAGAAGAATTTAAGAATACTACAAATGGCCCAGAATGTTACTGCAAGAATAATATTCAAAGCCAAGTTAACAGACCACATTTCACCCATTCTATACTCGCTACATTGGCTCCCCGTTGCTAGCAGGATCCAATATAAAATAATCTTGACCACTTTCAAGTTAATTAATAAAATTACCCCATCATATCTATCCACACTGATAAATAGCCCTCCAGAAAATAGAGCTAGAAGAAGAACAAATCAAAATATCATCCAAGTGTCTGACTCAATAAGAAAGACAAAACAAATCACTAGCAACAGCGCCTTCTCATATGTAGCACCGACCTTATGGAATAACCTACCAGACCAGTTAAGAGAGGTAAAAGAACTTAAAACGTTTAGAAAGGAACTAAAAATGTATTTGTTCACCCAATTTTACTGCAATATAAACAGTCATCCGGATCTTACCTCTCACCCCCCCTAGCACAAATAGAATATAACACACCAATTCTACCCACATTCATCACCTATTTAACTAAAAATTTCTTTGAACCTAAATTGATACTGCAAACTGTATATATGTAAACTGTATATATGTAAATACATCCTGCAACTTGTAAATAGTTCTATAGAGACCAATATTGTATCTGTTTATAGTTTCTCATGGTTCTATGTTCTACATATTGTTTTACAGTTACATTTGGCACTACGTTCTATGTACTTTACCTTTGTTCTGATGTAAACCACCACTGATCTTAGGAACTGGCAGTATTTAAAAGTTTTGCAAATAAATAAATAAAAGATGGTTCCTACTCATCAGAGCTCACAATCTAGTCAAGACAGACAACACAGTAACTGTAGACATGGGATATATCTAGTGGGGATGGTAAGAAAACACAAAGGAGATCAGGTGAGTCAAGATTCAAAAGCGGCAGTGAAAAGGTGAGTTTTCAGCCTGGATTTGAAAAGGGTCAGAGAAGGCCCCTGATATACAGACTCAGGTAGTTTGTTCTAGGGATAAGGAGCAGCAAGGTGAAAGGAGTGGTCTGGAGTTAGCAATAGAAGAGAAAGGCACAGATAGAAGCAATTTGCCAGAAGAGCGGAGTTCCCGAGGAAACATAGAAACATAGAAACATGATGACAGAAAAAGACCACAAGGCCTATCTAGTCTGTCCTTCCATAACAACAACTACAACAGTCCACTTTTTACCTTTAGAGATCCTCTGTGTTGGTCCCATGCTTTTTTGAATTCAGTTACTGTCCTCATCTCTACCACCTCCACTGGGAGACTATTCCATGTATCCACTACTCTTTCTGTAAAGAAATATTTTCGCATATCACTCCTGAATCTATCTCCCTTCACCCTCATCCCATGTCCCCTCGTAGCAGAACTTGCTTTCAATTGAAAGAGGCTCTCTCCCTGAACATTTATGCCACGTAGGTATTTAATGGAAGGGTGTAGGGAGAGATAAGAGAGGAAAGTAGTGAGGAGCTGCAGAGCGAATGCCAATTTATCTGCATTTCAACTGAAATGTTTTCAAATTGTGCAAAACATGGCTGTTAGAGTCTTGTCCAGTGCTCATAAATGTGATTATGTGATTCTTCTACTAACAGTGGCTTCCAGTCTGCTCTGAAATACATTTCTAAATATTGGCATTATCTTATAAAGCACTGTACAATGGAATACCATCTTATCTATCCTCACTTATTACCTTGCATATAACTATCCACGTGTTATGCCCTATTCAGTGAGAATAAATGACTTATCCCTCCTGTTTCCAAAGCTAGACTAGAACTAACTAAACAATCTGTAGACTGGTTTACCTTTCGAACCATCAGAATCATCAGGGTTTAGCACTACTAAGACACTTATCCACTTCTTAGTCACCTCCCGTCTGGACAACCTCCTACTTGCTGGTCTCCCTCTGAATCATCTCTCTCCCCCTTCAAGGCTGGACAAAAAAAAACATCTTTTCAAGCAGGCATTTAGAGGTTTTGATCAGCAGAGGCTGCTAATAACGTCCGGAGAATGTATCTTTACTTTCTTTCTTATGCAGTGAATAGAGTTCCTTTTCAATTGCTTTTATTTCGTGAATTATAAATCACCTTGTTTTTACCTATAAAAGGCAGTGTAACAAATGATAATAACCCATAAACCACAGGGAACTATTCCAGCAATTCCAAGGTCTTTCAATCTATCAAGCAGTAAACAGCGGATAACAGTATCAAATGTTGCACTGAGATCTAATAACACTAGTGCTATGTCTAAACTTTGAATCAAAATTTCTCTCAAATCATCAATCAAGGCCATCAAAACAATTTCAGTACTGAGAACTATCCTGAAACCCGATTGTCTAAGATCAAAGAACTCTCTAACAAAAGATCCTAGAGTTGTAGTAACACTATTTATTTCAAAATGTTTGCTGAAAAAAGGCAAATGTGAAACTGGATGATAATTTTGTAAGTCATTACCATCAAGAACAGATTTCTTAAGAAAGATGCTTGATTGCCACTGACTTCAATGTAGGGGGGAATAACCTCCTTCAGTGAAGTCTGGATATTAGTTATCAAAGAATTTATAAAATGTTCACATTCCATTTTCACAGACCACATTGGAGATGGATCAAAAAGTGAAATAGTTGGATTTAAGTCTTACAGTATTTCCTCTAGCCTACAATAGTTAAAATCTGTAAATATTACCAATATATTTTTCCTTTAGATAGGACAACACTAATAGAAGCTATTCCCTCTAGCACTAAATGCTGACCTGAGCAACTCTTACCTGACACTCCCTAATCTCTTTCTACTCCCACAAAATAATTCACCATCCTCATTTGCAAAATTCCCTAAACCATGGAAGGAACTGGAAGCACGTAGCTCTTCTTGATTTTTCTAAATTTTATCCCTAAAGGAAACATGCACATTTTTTGCCAAAAGCTCTTCACTCTACTTAAGAGAATATTTCAGTCTTTAATATTGATAAAACATACTTACATTTCCCAATAAATAGGTCATAGCACCCTTGCTTAGCCTTCATATCAGCTTTCTTATACACCTTCCCATAATACAAGGCAACCTGTCTGTCCTCACCACTATGAGAGTTTTGCCTCTTATGCTTCATCTCATCTAAGGACTATGAAAACCAAGGATTAATTGATTTTCCCTTCTCTTTTGACCTGCTAGAGACCTTAACATACTCATCCTTGTTTTCAAAGAACTAATCCATATATGTATCTGTTTATCAAAATTTTTAGATGTTTCATACATACAATTTTATAAGTACATATTTCCATGCATAAAACACCACTTAATGCTAAAGAAATGGCTTTTAAAATTGTCTTTATGTTCATTGTTCTCATATAGCAGAACATTTAGGGGGTAATTTTATGAAGAATTGTTTGCATGGAAAAGCCTTTTTTTTTAAATGTGTAAAAGGCCTCTTGTAATATTACCTCATAGAGGGAGCCGTTACTTTGCTGCTTGATGCTGAAAAATCATCTGTGTGTGTCTGCCTGCAGCCTAGCATTGAAGTGGTTAACACTGCTCTCCCTGGGGACCTATAACAGTTGAGCTGGTGAGCTACTGTGTTTGGAGCTGTTCCTTTGCTGCTTGACGCTGAAAAATCATCTGTGTGTGTCTGCCTGCAGCCTGGCATTGAAGTGGTTAACACTGCTCTCCCTGGGGACTTATAAAAAACTGTCTCTCTCTAGCACGCATCTGGTGGTGTGCACCAAGGGGCGTGTTACAAGGGGCATGGTATGCCCCATGTGAGCCCCTTAGGAGCACTGAGGAGCGTGGGATGCCGGTTTGCTAAGAAAGTGTTTGTTGTTGTATGTAGTAAGTATCTTAAGTATAGGTTATAACACGATGCCTGTGAAGCAGAAAGTGAAAGGCAGCAAGACTGTGGCAGGGCTGGGCCCTATGGACAAACACGTAGTAGTAAAGCCTGATGTTTTAGAGAAAGCCAGGCTACAGTCATTATCATCAGGTGAGGGAGTCTATTTGAGCTCCCTGGAGCGGACTCTGCCCCACTCCTCCTCAGCTGATTTTGCAAGACTCTCCTCATGGGCAGGGGCAGCCCAAGGGGGGTGCGGGGCCATGTGCAGAGACTCGGTGCGGGGCCTCATTTGCATAAGGGGCCTCATTTGCATAAATATTTGCATAATGTTACCATATACTAACTTTTAGTAAACATGCCTCTTAATGACTGTATGGATAAAGAAAGACTAAAAGATTTCTACATTACTATAATCCAGTGCAAACCACCAGACACATTAGGAACTACTACAAACACTGCCCATTTAGAACCCATAGCAAACCCGCCGTATCCTAACAGCACTACCAGGACTCACAAAGCACCATACCCTACCTATCAAAAGGAAACATGCAAATATTAAACCAATACATTTCAGAGAACAACAATACATGACCTACTGGGGAAAGAGAACAAGTGGCAATGTCAAATAGGAATTACATAAACAGAATACCTCAGCTCAGTTACACATGCAGAACATAGACCATCACCAAACAAGGAATCACAATTTAGAAACAGGAAGACAATAATTAAACTGGGAATCCCAAAAGCCAAACTTGGAATGTACAACACTGTAGAAATAAAACTATACATTAATTTGCTCTTGTACTAAACAAAGCGCAGACGTTAATGATGCACATTTACCAGAGCTGACATATTCCAATTAATAAATTCAAAATAAAGAGATATTTTCTACCTTTTGTGCAGTTTTTTCAGCAGCAATTGCTCCAGCCACTTTCTTCTGGTTTCTTTGTGTCTTCTGCTAACTCTCCATCGTCTGCTGTCCATTTGTCCTTTCTTCTCTCTTCTAGTTTTTTTCCATTCTCTCTCTACATCTGCTTTAACATACTAATCTTTCTCCTTTTGCTCTTTCCTCATTCCTATTTCATCCACTCAAATTTTACCCCTCCATCCTCAATCCCCACTTACTCTCCCAATACCCGGCCAATTGTAGATTTTTTATCCCTCCCACACAAAATATTTTTCCCCTCTCCATTTTACTCTCCCAGCCCCATCCCATTCTAATCCTCTCCCAACATCAGCTCCCTTCTAGTTCCAACCTCACCCAGCATCCATTCCCTTCTAGTCCCTGCATCAGCCCATTTCCAGTCCTAGCCACCCATCAGTCCATTTCCAGTCCTTGCAACCCCAACCCAATACCAGTCCTAGCTCCCCCCATCAACCCACTTCCAGTCCTAACCCCCCACCCCATTTTCAGTTTAAGCCCCCCTATAACCCATTACCAGTCCTAACCCCCCCATCAGCCCACTTCCAGTCCTAACCCCCATCAACCCATTTCCAGTCAGCCCCCCATAGCCCATTGCCAGTCCTAACCCCCCCATCAGCCCACAGCCCATTGCCAGTCCTAACCCCATCAGCCCACCTAAAGTCCTAACCCCTCACCATCAGCCCCTTTCCTGTCCTAGCCCCCCATAGCCCATTATCCGTCCTAACCCCCCATCAGCCCACAGCCCATTACCAGTCCTAACCCCATCAGCCCACCTCCAGTGTTAACCCCCCCATCAGCCCATTTCCAGTCCTAGCCCCTCATAGCCCATTACCAGTCCTAACCCCACCCAACAGCCCACCTCAAGTCCTAACCCCTCCCCATCAGCCCATTTCCTGTCCTAGCCCCCCATAGCCCATTACCAGTCCTAAACCCCCCCCCCCAACAGCCCACAGCCCATTACCAGTCCTAACCCCATCAGCCCACCTCCAGTCTTAATCCCCCCAGCCCATTTCCAGTACGAGCAACCCCCCCAGCCCGTTTCCAGTCCTAGCCCCCCATAGCCCACTCCCAGTCCTAATCCCACCCGCCCATTTCCAGTCCTAATCCCCATCACCCAATTTTCAGCCTCTCTCTTTACAGCTGCAGTCACACGTGCCGGCTTTCAGAGCGCAAAGGAACTAGTTTCCCTTTCGCAGCTCTGTTAAGCCCGCGGGGGCTGATGGGAACTTCCCATCAGACCCTGCGGGCTTAGCAGAGCAGCGAGGGAGAAACTCTCCCCTCGCGCTCTGAAAGCCGGCGCGTGTGACTACAGCTGTAAAGAGAGAGGTGATACAGGGGAGGGCAGGCTCTGCTGGGCAGGGGGGGCCCCGCGGCACACTCTATTCTGCCGCGGCGGCCCCAGCAGCGGCAGCAGACAGCTTTTTTTTTTTTAATTTTACTTTTAGATCAGAATGTTTTTTGCGCAGGGCACCCTGAAACGTGGGGCCCTGTGCAAAAAACATTCTCCATTCTCGCTCAATGGACGGGCCGGCCCTGGCTCATGGGGCTGGTCCGCTTTCTTTTTCTGGTGGCCTCAGTGATTTGACTCCTTGCACTACTCCTGTGCAATGTAATTTGGATCAGGTTTGTTCTTCTGTAGTGAACTCTAGTGTTTCTTTACAGGATGTTTGGCAGGTTGTCTCACGCACTGAGGCCCTTCTCACTATTATAGTAGCTCAATTTTGTGTATTTTCCCAGGAGACTACTGCAAAATTTCAACAGGTGGATGCCATGCTGGAGACCATGTAGAGAAAGGTTTCCGGCCCGGATTCTCATTTTCTTGCATTAAGTTCAGCAGGCTCTTTCTTTATTAAGGATAGCCAGCTGATACACCAGAAGATGGAATCTCTGGAGAATACTTTCTGTAGTAAGAATTTGCGTTTCATTAATTTTCCGCAGGCTCATTTGTTATCACCAGAGATCCTCTTAAGAAAATACTTTACATAAATTTTGTTATTTCCTGTTGCTAAACAGATTGTGATTTCACATTTGTTTTATGTTTCCGATAAAAGAGCACGGTCTTCCTCGGAACAGGAGGGGGAGGGAATCCTGGAGATTAGCCCGGCGTTCTCTCTCTCAGCTTTTCTCGAGGATTTGCATGATATTATAACTACTAGAGCTACCTTAGTTGTTCCCCTTTTGAATGATGGTGATAAAGCTTTAATAATGAGGAGTTATTTTTGACATAAAAATGCTATTTTTTGTGGTGGGAAACTTCAGATTTTCCTGGATGTCTCCAGAGCTACCCAAATCAGAAGGAAGACGTTTTTGCTTCTTAGGTCTCAGGTACTGGGTCTTTCTGGTACCTTTTATTTAAGATTTCCCTTTAAGTGTCTTGTTACACTGCTGGGGGTGAAATATGTATTTCTTGTCCCTTTGCACTTGGAGAAACCTCTGGTTAGTAAGGAAATGATTGCCCCTGTGGCTGAGGAAGGTTGAGGGGTTTTAGAGACCTTGTTTTTACATGGTCTCTTTTGGAGATTTAGTTTGCAGCTTTTGAGAGACTATTGTCTCTTGTTTTCCTTTACATTTGTATTTTTCTTTTATTTAGGGGTATGTTTACTAAACTGCGCTAATGTGCGCAGCGCACATTAGCGTGCGCTAAGGTACCATAGCGCACCTAATGTCGCGTTACGGGGCACTAATGTTCCCCACACAGGTGCACAGCACACTAAAGTGCACGCTCATGTGCGCGGCGCACTGATGTGCGATAAAGGTGTGGAAAGGTTCCCGGAGGGCGGAGGAAGGCTCCCCAGGGGCGGAGAGAAGGGGGTCAATGGGTGGAGAGTGGGAGGGGAGAGGCTCCCCGCACACTAGCGGGGCTGAAATTCAAGGCAAAAATTACCGCGAGTGAAAACCTCGCAGTAGAGCCGATTTAAAGGGAAGAGAAACCATTTCTGTCAGCAATGTACAGCAAAACCAGGGAAATCTACAAAACAGTGATAAGTGTGATACATGTGCATGGAACAAAAGTGCACATAAACATTGAAAATGACCCCAACAAAATAAAAAAAAATTATAATCAAGCTGGGCAATAGTGATAGTAATGGGAAACATCAAAAAACACTCCCAAGAAAACCAGAAAAAATAAATATGAATTTTGGAAGGGCCTACGCTCCGTCCCCATACAAGGTGAATGATCCCACAGTGAATTAGCACTGATCAGGGTTTCCTTCTCCATTGGACAGGTTACCTATGGCATGCACATGTTCCACAACAGCAGGGTGGGCAGGTCGGAATGGGCAACTGGACAGATGCTGGAAAAGGGGATACAGAGGGCTGCAGGCGGCACATGCTGTGGTGCAGCTGGGGCACAGTGCGGACTAGGCAGATGCGTAGATGGCACTTAGGAATGCTGAAACTGAACAGCAGCCAGACAGCAACTGATGAGGGCCTAACATGGGCACGAGAGTGTTTATCACAGTGTCACAGGGGATAGTACCCAGCAAGTACCCCCAAGGGCACAGAACATTGGCAGGCAGTGATTGGGGGACGTGCGGACAGATATGCAGGCACCCCTACCCCAGAACCCGCACCATAGGCAGCCGCCTACCCGCACACAGGATGGCCTGAGACAGCATACCACCAGCACCACCAGCAGAAGGGCATGTCAGCATGGTGGCACAGGGGTACTGGAGGTGGAGGGGGGCAGTGGCAGCTGCCCAGAGCAGACCATGGCCTAGCCCTGTGTAGGTGGGTGCCATGCACTGCAACAGACAGGCTCTGTCTGACAAACAACCATGGTATCTCCAGGGATTGCACTGTCTCTGTGAGCACAGTGTGGTGCGGTGAACACAGCCAGTGTATTCATGAGCAGAAGGTCACAAGTTCAAGTCCCAGCTGGGGCTACTGCCAATCCAGTCCCCATATTTTACCCGCTACTAAACCGTGATAGTAAGGACAAACCTTTTTTGCAGAGAACATACGCATGGTTAATACGCCTATATATTACCCCACCGAGCACAGACACAAGAAACATGCGCATTACCTAGACCAGAGTCCCCCAAATGCAGGCCTGGAGGGCCACAAATCATTCAGGTTTTATGCTGTCTCCAATATAAGGCCATGTCAGCATGGTGGCGGAGGGGTACTGGTGTTGGAGGGGGCAGTGGCAGCTGCCCAGAGCAGACCATGGCCTAGTCCTGTGTAGGTGGGTGCAATGCACTGCAACAGACAGGCTCTGTCTGACAAACACTCATGGTATCATCAGGGAATGTGCTGTCTCTGTGACAACACAGTGGTGCAGTCTACACAACCAGGGTGTTTGGAGGCAGAAGGTCACAGGTTCAAGTCCAAGCTATCGTGCCTGCCAACCCAGTCCCCATATTTTACCCACTACTACAACGTACTAATACAGACAGAACGATTATTGCAGATGACTTAAGCCTGCCTAAAATACATACATTTTACCCTACAGAGCAAATACAACATAAACAGGTGCATTACCTAGAGCAGAGTCTCCCAAATGCAGTCCTGGAGGGCCAAACACCATTCAGGTTCCATGCTGCCTCTAATAAAGATGCCTGTGCTGCATATCTATGCACCACCCCCATGGTATGCAGATGTATCCATGCATATTCATGAGGGACAGCATGAAAACCCGAACAGGGTTTGGCACACCAGGACTGGAGTTGGGAACCTCTGCCGTAAAGCAGCAGCCAACAGGGGCAGACACACCTACACCCACAGGCTCCATTAGCCATTGCCTCCTGGAGAGGCAGAACATTGGGCCCTGCGTGCAACTCCCAATACTAGCACTTGCATACCTTAGCAATGCCACCCTACACCTGGGTATATGGTACACAGCTATCAAACGTTTGCTATGATTACTGGCAGATAGCAATTCCTACGTTAAGCACAGTTTGCTGATTGAGCTCCATCATAACAACCTTTCTGATGTCTGTGGAGTGTGCTTCAGGTCTGGTCTCTGATAGTGTTTACCACCCTGGGGAGTGACCCCCAACAGTATTGCGTACCATATCCATGCCTGCACTGTGCCCAGGACTGGTGTGGTGGCCAGGGCTGCTAAACTCCTCTATAGTAGCACAATGCTGGCATAGGTGTGGGAGTGTGTGTCTGTCTATCCAGTGTGTGGTGGCTGCAAACACCCTCCACAGCCCACACTGCCAGCACTGTTGCCAGTATTGGCCTGCCAATGTGCATAATGAGGAGCAAGGTACCATGGGTATAGCCCAGACAGGGTGGCTTGGCCAGGATGCATCTGCACAGGGCATAGGGCACTGGCTGGGACATTGTAGTGCCCGGCCACCACCTACACAGACAGGGTGGCCTCAGCATGTCCTGCTGGGAGATCACTCTCACCCTGACTGTACAGTGACCACAGCATGGCTAGGCACCCCCATAGTGCTATATACTATTTCTTTCAGGTGATATTTATGGGTTTTATTTTGGGGCCAAGTCACTGACTTATCTGCTTGTTGCGTATGCTGATATCCCAGTTCTGGGTGCATGCATTTCCACCAGGAGCATGCACTATGGGCTAGCTAGCAGACTGTTTGCAGCTGGTATGTGTCTTGATGGAGCGCCTTGCAGGGTGCAGTGGCTGAAGGCTTGTTGCAGGAGAATATCAGATAGTGGTGGGGTGCAGCTTAGCATATCCAGGCCTAATGTCTGTCTGCTATTGTGTTATGGATGTGTACATAGCTGCATTGACTAACCTGTAGGTGTGTGTTCCCCAGCAGTACCAGGGTTGATGGTCCCCTCTACTGCCACCATTGCAGGGAGGTAGAATAATGATCTGTTGATGGGAGACCCTGTTTACCACCCTCAGCCCTGGAACAGGAGGGTGGTGGTACATAATCCTCCTAGGGGTCCATAGGGGATACTTAGACATATCCAAGGTGTGTCTGCAGAAACTACCTATCTCACACATTAGCACTGCTGAGAACCTGCAGCATGTCCTATTTTTGCCATGGAAGGTGCTGTGGACCTGGTGCTGGGCGCCCCACCGCACACTCAGGGAGAGCACCGTACCCGCACAATGTGACCGTGGGTAGCTACTCTGTGCCAGTAACACACATGGTCAGTTCCCCCTACCAGGCTGAGGTGCTGTGGGGGTGCATACCCCATCTTGTGTTCATCTGTAGACAGCTGATTTGCATGTGCAGTGCATCATGGGTACGGGTGGGCTAACCCTATCCTGGTGACAACAGCAGACTGTCTGTGTGGTGACGTGCCAGGGGCTTGCTAGCAGCTATAGAGCTGTAGCCCACTGGTTACTTCACTGCCTGTGGAGCCAGAGGTCATGGGTTCAAACCTGCAGTGGGGTTATTTGATAGGGCTGCCCAAAGCATTAGCTCTTTTTAATGTACATTATTGCTGCCAGCAAAAACACCCTCAGCATACTGTACCCATAAGGTACCTCAGAGGGCGCTTTATAGGGCGCCCTATAGGGCACCTTATGGTTACCGTCCATATAAGGTGCACTATAAGTTATCCTGTGGAGCAACTTATAGGGTGCCCTATAGGGGACATTATAGGGTGCCTTATGTGGCACCTTCAGTTACGGCACGTGAGGGCGTGTTTGCTGGCAGCAATTAATAAAATACAAATAAAGTGCTGCAGGAAGCAACACATACATGTCAAAGCTGATGCCTCAGCCAGCCTTACATATCAGGCACACTGGGGATCAAACTCATGACTTCTGTATCAGCAGTCAGTGCTTTAACCATTGTGCTACACTGCTGCTTCTCCTTGCATGTCAGCACAACTACTTATGATTTTCATTTGTTAAACTGCACAGTGCTGCCATCAAAAACAGTGCTGTGACCTTGCGGTGCCTCATACGGCACCCTATATAGCACCCTATAAGCAACATTCTAGGGTGCCTTGGCGGACAGTGCACTTTAAAATGTGCCCTCTGGGGTACCTTATGGGGCGCCTTATGTTACAGTGCTTTCAGAGTGTGTTTGCTAGTAGCAGTAATTAAAATAAAATTAATATGCCTCAGACTGCAATATTACCTATAACAGGTAATGCCTCAGCCAGCCTTCTTCATTGGGCACAGTGGGGGATTGAACACATGATCCCTGCACCATCAGTCAGTGTCTTAACCATTGTACTGTGGCTCTGTTCCTGTGCTTGCACATCAGCGCGCCACTTATGCTTCTCGCGCAAGTTTCTCATGCGCTAATGTGCGCAGCGCACATGAGCGCACAGCGCACATGAGCGCACAGCGCACATTAGCGCATGATTAATCCCGGTTTGCTTTTTTCAGACTGAAACGTCCACTTCTTATATGGCATCCCGCACACTAGCGCAGCGCGCACCTAACGGGGTTTTAGTAAACATACCCCTTTTTCATTGCTCCCTTGATGTGGGCTAACTTCCATTTTTTCTTTATTTATTACTTTTTGGCATGTTTTAATGTGTACTTTATGGAGATTTTCCTTTTTCTTTCAATCTTTTGAAAAAAAAAAAAAAAAAAAAATATATATATATATATATATATATATATATATATATATATATATATATATATATATATTACCTCATAGGTTACATGCAGGGCTGGGCCATTTACTAGATGGCCGACTAGGATGGCAAACCTCTGTGGGTGGTACGTGCCAGTGGCAGGCCATGTGCTTCAACACACATAGCCTGCTGTCCCCCCAATGCTACCCCACCCTCCCCCCATGCTGATTTTCACCACTGCTTCCCAATGCAACAGATTTTGTCGGCAGGATTGGGGGTGGCTAGGCTCTGTGGCAGCAGCCCGCGGTAGGCCATGTGCTCTGCAGACATGGCCTGCTGCTTCTGATCCCCTGGTTTTATTGGAGGGGGCTCATCAATGGCAGGCCATGTGTGCCAAAACATATGGAACACATGGCCTGTTACCTTTTCTGTGAAAAAATATTTCTTGATGTTGCTTTAAAGTTTACCCCCTTGCAGTTTCATTTCATTTCCTCTAGTTCTACATCTTCCCCATCTTTGAAAAAGGTTTACTCAATAATACCTTTTAAGTATTTAAGCATCATGGCTCTGGGATAGAGGGTGAAGCAGTTAGTTGCATAGTTGGTGTTCTCTTCAATCCTCCCTGTTGAGGGTAAAGGCCAAGGCAGAGAGGCTCGCATCCTGGAGATGAATGCATGGCTGCGTGGATGGTGTCATCGAGAGCGTTTTGCTTTCCTAGACTATGGGATGCTGTTCCAAGGGTTGCAGAGCAGAAATGGCATCCATCTGTCCAAGAAAGGTCAACGCATCTTCAGTAGTAGACTGGCTAATCTACTAAAGAGAGCTTTAAACTAGATTCGTTGGGGATGGGTGAAGAAAGTCCCCAGGTAAGTGAAAGCTCCCAGGTAGGTGATACATTAAATACCTTTATGGAAATGGGTAACAAGGGTAACATGTGGAAAGCAGTGTGTATAAATGCCCGTAGCATGGGAAATAAGATCCCTGATGTTGAAGCTTTGGTGGGAGTGGCTGACTTGGATTTAGTGGCAGTTACAGAAACATGGTTCACAGAAAACCATGATTGAGATGTAACTATACCTGGCTATACTTTATTCAGAAAGGACAGGGTAGAAAGAAGGGGAGGACGAGTGGCACTATATGTAAAAATTACTATTAAAGCTTTGGAATTACACAGCTTAAAAGGGAGAGAGGAGGCATTGTGGGTTAAACTAGAAAGAGGGAGAGAGAAATCTATTTGCATTGGTGTGATATACAGACCTTCCTCACAAGAGGAAGACGTGGACAGAGAGTTAATTGAAGACATACGCAGCATTGCTAGGAAAGGGGAAGTGCTACTGATAGGAGATTTCAATATGCCAGATGTTGATTGGCACATTCCTGCTGCAGTATCATCTAAAAGTAAGGAGATCCTGGATTCTCTACAGGGAAAACTATTCAGGCAATTGGTAAGAGACCCTACACGTGAAGGAGCCATACTGGACTTGGTGCTTACCAATGGTGAAAGTGTTTCTGATGTTGTAGTGGGAGATCATTTTGCATCCAGTGATCACCAGATGGTGTGGTTCAGTATTAGGACTAGGGCTGTTAGAATCCATTCAAAGGTGAGGATCTTAGACTTTAGGAAGACCATCTTTGCGAAGATTGCCCAATACCTCAGGGAGTCGTTAGTGGGATGGGAACAGCTGGGGGATGTAGAAACACAGTGGGCAAAAGCGAAAGGGGATATTTTAAGGGCAACCAACCTTTTTGTTAAAATGGTATATAAAGGTAAAAGGAAAAGGAGACCGCTATGGTTTTCAAAAGAAGTAGCTGAAAAAGCTGTTAGTGTAGCTGGGTTTAAAAAAGGTTTGGACAAGTTCCTGGAGGAAAGGTCCATAAACCATTATTAAGAAGGGACCCAGGATATCAATGCTTGAACCAATACAAGCATTGTGGAACCTGTGTCCCTTGGGGAAACTGCTAGGTACGTATGACCTAGATTGGCCACTGTTGGAAACAGAATACTGGGCTTGATGGACCTTGGTCTGACTCAGTATGACATATCTTATGTTCTTATAAGTGAAGAAAAAGAGGGAGGCCTTCATGAAATACAAGACATCACAGAGAGAGGAAGACAGGCATCTGTATTTGGAAAAACATAGAGAAGCTAACAAAGTAGTCAAGAAGGCAAAGATTCAGAAGGAGGAGAAAATAGCCAATGCAATAAAATGGGGGGGATAAGACATTTTTCAGATATATTAGTGAGAAGAGGAAGGGCAAAAGTGGTATTGTCAGACTCAAGGGTGCAGGGGAGGAATATGTAGAAGCTGATAAGGATAAAGCGGAATTGCTTAACAAATATTTCTGTTCTGTGTTCACAGATGAAGAACCAGGAGCGGGACCTCAGAAAACACCCACAAATAGGAATAGAAGCGAGGGTCATCTTGAACAATTTTCAGAAGACTGTGTTCGGGAGAAACTAGCTCAACTTAAAGTAGACAAAGCGATGGGACCGGATGGGATACACCCTAGAATACTGAGGGAACTTGGGAACGTTCTAGCAGCTCCACTGACTGACCTTTTCAATGCCTCGCTGGAGTCGGGAGTGGTGCCAAAGGACTGGAGAGAGGCTCATGTGGTGCCTTTACACCAAAGCGGAAGTAAGGATGTGGTTGAAAACTACATGCCGGTTAGTTTAACTTCGGTGTTGAGTAAATTATTGGAAACGCTTATGAAAGAGAAAATAGTGAGGTTTCTGGAGTCCAGCGGATTACAGGATCCGAGGCAGCATGGATTCACAAGAGGAAGGTCTTGTCAGACAAATCTGATTGATTTCTTTGACTGGGTGACCAGGGAGTTGGACCGAGGGAGAGCTCTAGATGTGGTGTATTTAGATTTCAGTAAAGCCTTTGACACTGTTCCTCACAGGCGACTTATAAACAAACTGAGCACCCTAAGGATGGACCCTAAAGTTACTGCTTGGGTTAGAAAATGGTTGGGTGGGAGGCGACAAAGAGTACAAGTAAATGGAGCTTACTCTGAGGAGAAGGATGTTACCAGTGGTGTGCCTCAGGGATCTGTCCTTGGTCCGATTCTTTTTAACATCTTTGTTAGTGATATAGCGGAAGGGCTGTCGGGTAAGGTTTGCCTCTTTGCAGATGATACCAAAATCTGCAATAGAGTAGACACCCAGGAAGGTGTAGATAACATGAGGAGGGATCTAGCTAAGCTTGAAGAATGGTCTAGAATTTGGCAGCTGGGATTTAATGTTAAAAAATGTAAGGTCATGCATTTGGGCTGCAGCAATCCAAGGGAGCAATATATTATAGGGGTGAAGTACTTTTGTCCACTAAAGAAGAGCGGGACCTAGGCATGGTTGTGTCTGATGATCTTAAAGTAGCTAAACAGGTAGAAAAGGCGACGGCAAAAGCTAGAAGGATGCTTGGGTGCATATGGAGAGGAATGGCTAGCAGAAAAAAGGAGGTGATAATGCCTCTGTATAAGTCTTTGGTGCAACCTCATTTGGAGTATAGTGTGCAATTCTGGAGACCGCACCTTCAAAAGGATGTGAACAGGATGGAGTCGGTGCAGAGGGTGGCTACTAAAATGATTAGTGGTCTTCATTATAAAGCATATGAGGACAGACTGAAGGATCTTAATATGTACACCTTAGAGTAAAGGCGGGATAGAGGTGATATGATTGAGATGTTTAAATACCTCCATGGCATAAATGTTCAGGGAGAGAGCCTCTTTCAATTGAAAGCAAGTTCTGCTGGGGGGCGGAGCCTGATGTCCAGCGGGTAAGACGCTTCGCGCTGAAGCTCCCGAGAGGCCTACTTAGAATCCTGACTTAATACCTATACAAACTTACTATTTCGCTCCGGGCTGACCGGGGTACCTCGGGGGGGATGGCGGCCCATAAACCAGCGCGCTTGGACTTCGGGTCTCCTTCTTCTTCTCACGGAAAACGCTCCAAAACAGAGGTGTCCTCCCCACAGAAGATGGTTCCATTTCGGGAAAACCCCGAAATGCACCTGGAGATTTTAGAGGAAATACGCGGCGTGAAGAATTGGTGCAGTCCAATGGAGAAGCGCTTAGAGCCATGCGAGAAGACTTTGGAGCGCTCCAGGACCGACTTGAAAGTCTCTCACTACGGCAGGACAATATGGCGGGGGTCCTCGACTCGCACGCGGTGCGCTTGGGCACACTGGACAAGGCTGAGCGCCAGATACAGAATCTTCAAAAGGAGGTAGAAGATAGCAATAATCGAGCCCGTCGCAACAATGTGAGGCTCATTGGAATACCGGAGGGGGTGGAAACGGGAGATATGAGAGAATTCCTGCTCAAAACTCTTCCCTCCTTGCTGAAGATCACCTTTCATAAAGAACTGGAAATCGATCGTGCACACCGTGTTCCTACCCACATGGCGCTCAACCGATCGACCCCCCGGCCTATTATCTTTCGCTTGCTACGATATCAACAAGTGGAACAAATTTTAAATGCTGCTCGGGCGAACCATCATTTGGAATTTGAAGGTCACAAAGTCTCCTTCTTCCCTGATTTGGCAAAGCCTACCGTTGACCGACGGAAGAAACTCCTTGCTTTTCGCCCTCGACTTCAACAGCTACAGGCTCGCTTTGGCCTGTTGTATCCCGCGAAGCTCCGAGTGACTCTCCACAACCAAACCAGGACATTCGAAGATCCTGATCTACTTTCAACATTTTTAGACTCCAAAGAAGCGGAGCAGATGCGCTAATCCAACGACTTGGACTTTTATTTGCCGGCTCTGTCCGCCATTTTGAAGGGCCCGATGCGGCGGTCATAGTCAAGCACAGAGACTACCTGGACTTTCTTTCTTTCTTTCTATGACCTTTTGTTTTTTTGGTCTCCTATCCCTCCATGATGTGTGCCTCGGTCGGATTCGGAGCACGCACAGTCCTACAGGTTATGTGTTTTTTCAATTTCGGCCTTCTCTGGGGCTTCTCCCCGCAGACACATGGTCGCCAGTAATTTTTGGGGTTCTGCTTCTTCTCTACCGCGCTGCGGTTTTTCTTTTTTAATGTGGGGCGCTTCATTGTATTATCTAAGCTTATTTTCTTTTACGCCATATGTACAGCCAGATACAGTCAATATGAGGGACATTGTGAAATTATGTGCGCTATCATGCTCAGAATTTTTAACTTGTCTGAATGGCCTTATGTAAAATCTTATCCCTCAACGTAAAGGGCATTAATAGTCCAATCAAAAGAAAGAAAATCCTTAGCTATCTTAGCCATGAGCATGCTGATTTAGCGTTTCTTCAGGAAACGCACTTAAACTCTGCTGAAACACTGAAACTCAATGTTAAGCCTTACATGGTGGCTGCCTATTCTCCCGCCGTTTCCAAACGGTGCGGGGTAGCCATTCTGGTTAAGAAATCTTTGCAAGCTACTGTAATTGATACTAGCGCTGACAAGGAGGGTAGATGGGCCCGAGTACATCTTAAGGTTGGAGATAGTGAATTTACATGTATTTGCATTTATGCCCCGAATGTGGACAACCCTGCTTACTATGCAAGTATTGCGCAGTTGGCACAGGCCTCTGCCAATACTCCATTAATACTTGGTGGTGATTTTAATCAAGTGTTAGACCCTCTGATAGATAGACAGCCGCCTAGAACGAGTAGTCCACCCAAGAGTCTTGCTACCCTTACAGCTCTGATGCAAGATCTTGCGCTGGTAGATATATGGAGGCTGCTTCACCCCTCCGACTTAGAGTTCACTTTCTTTTCTGCCCCCCATCACTCCCAATCTAGAATAGATTTCTTTCTCATTTCCAAAGCAATGATTTCTCAAGTAGACACGACTAGGACTCATCCTCTCCATATTTCAGATCATGCTGCCATATCTTTATCATTACATGTCACTGCGCGGGACGATTCTCCCCGAGCTTGGTTTTTTGATAGATCCTTACTGGGTCAAAAAGATTTTCAGGTTGATATAAAGGCCGCTATCCAAGATTATTTTCATTTTAACTCACCCCATGACACAGCGAGCTGGGCTTGGTGGGAGGGTTTTAAAGCATCTATCCGCGCAACTATAACTAGCTATCAAATTCGGCAGGGGAAACAAAGAAAGCAGCATTTACTGATTCTAGAGCAGCAGATACAAGCTGGGGAGCGTCTTCTCACGTCCCGTACTGACCCATGTATTTTACTCCGTTTACAACGCTTGCGTTTTCAATACAATCAGCTTTTGTACACTGCTGCTGTTAAAAATATTGAATCACAACAAGGGCTATATTATCGGGAAAATAATCGTGCTGGCAAATTATTAGCAAATGCCCTAAAAGGTCAAAAAGAAGCCAAGTGTGTTACCGCCCTCCGTAATCCGTCGGGGGGGGGGCTTGGTCACTAAAGATACCGAAATCTTAGAACTCTTTCGTGATTTTTATACTCGGCTTTATCAATCTGAATGTGATTTTGAGCCAGATGTATTTGAACGCTTACTTTCAGGGGTACAAAGACCGACCCTATCTGACGAAGATAGAGTGGCCTTGGACACACCATTTACTGTCTCAGAAATTCATTCTGCTATCAAGAAATGTGCCTCAGGTCGAGCCGCAGGCCCAGACGGTCTCCCTGCTGAATTCTACAAAACCTTTCACGCTGACTTAGCTCCAGTTTTGAAACTTTATTTTTCTGCTCTGGCCGAGGAGGGTTCTCCTTCTGGGTCCTTTTCAATGGCAAATGTAGTAGTTTTTGAGAAAGAGGGGAGAGACCCGCAACTAACAGCTAATTATCGTCCAATTTCCCTCCTAAACGCGGACTATAAAATATTTGCCACCATTCTCTCTACCCGGCTCTCTGATAGGATGCCTACCTTAATACACCCAGATCAATGCGGTTTTATTCCTGGTAGATCAACTGCTGACAATGCTCGGACTCTATGCCATGTACTGACTACCGCAGTTAATCTTGATCGCCCATTTGTTGGTCTCTCACTTGATGCTGAGAAGGCCTTTGATCGCTTAGAGTGGCCCTTCCTGTTTGCAGTCCTCCGCTGGTACGGATTCGGGGAAGGTTTTCTCCGTTGTCTTCGCACCATGTACGCACAGCCTACAGCCAGTATATGTGCCAATGCTTTAAAGTCTCAGCCTTTTCCCCTTCAACGCGGCACTCGCCAGGGATGCCCACTGTCTCCACTTCTCTTTGATCTTGCACTCGAACCCTTGGCTTTACTAATCCGGCAATCGGAGGAGATTCATGGAGTCCCCTTCACCCATAGGGAAATCAAAATTTCAGCGTATGCTGATGACCTTATGCTTTTTGTCTCTATAGACTCAGTACCGGCTGTCCTAGAGCAAATTGGTAAATACTCACAACTGTCCGGTTATAAGATAAATTGGACCAAATCGGTAGCCTTTCCATTAAATCCTTTGCTTCATCAGGCAGATATGCAACCCTTCCCCTTTTTATGGCAACCTCGCATGGTCAAATACCTTGGGGTTCACTATTGTTCTCCTTTGGAAGACACTATCTCCTTCAATGCCAAAGACTTAACCTCTAAAGTCCGGGCGCTTACTCACCGCTGGACTCCTTTAACACTTACCTGGTGGGGTCGATTAGAAACCATAAAAATGATGATTGTTCCGAAAGTGAATTATATCTTAGAAATGTTGCCCTGTCTCTTACCTCGACGTATATATAAAGATATAGAGGGCCTTCTGACTAGATACTTGTGGCAAAACAAGACACCTAGGATAGCGAAACATAAGCTGCAAGCAGATAAGGAAAATGGGGGTGTCAGATTCCCTGATTTCCTGAAGTATCATCAATCTTTTCTTCTCAAACAAGGCGCTCGTTGGCTGGAAGATCCAGTACCGAGTAGACCTGTGTGGCTAGACATAGAAGAGGACCTTTGCAAACCGATTCCTCTTACTTTTCTCCCTGGTATGACTCTCCCATCAGACTCCCACTTTCCACCAATGCTTTTAGACACCTTAGGTGCCTTTAATAATCTTATGCAATCTTTAGACTCCCGACTCTGTCCGTTAGACAAGCTCCCACTTTGGTACAATACTCGATTTCGAATACAAAATAAGCCGATGGCGTGGAGCCCCTGGTACACTAGGGGCATTTGGATTCCTAGTCAGTTGTTCCATGAAGGTCGCTGGAAAACTTTTAGTGAATTGCAAATTGAATTTGGTCTCCCAGCGAAACACTACTTTCAGTTGGTGCAACTTCAGCATTGCCTTCGGAGTGCTAAGGTGCTCCCGCCATCGGCCTCCCCTACACAAGGTTGGTTGGAGACTATCCGATCTATCGGTAGTTCACCGGGTGTAGCATCCAATTTTTACAAAACCTTATGTAATGCTATAACTAGAGATACCCCTATAGCGCAGAAAGCATGGGAAAGAGAATTGCATGTGACTTTGACCCCGGAGCAATGGAGCCTTGTCTGGAGCAGAGTGACACGGGTCTCCCGATCCGCTTCACTCACTCAGACACTCTTCTTTCTAGCCCACCGGTGTTTTTACACTCCTGACAGATTAGCCAAATGGAACACTACTCAGGGCAATAGTTGTTGGACATGTCATGCGGCCATTGGTTCACTACCTCATGTTATGTATGAATGTCCCGCACTACAGTATTACTGGCGTCGGGTATGGGGTCGTATCCAGTCTATTTTGCACTTTCAAGAGCCCCTTTCTTGGAGGATAGTGGGACTTCGCTCAGCTGCGGGGATCCCCTCTCTTCCAAAAACGGCTTACTTCCTTTTGGACTTTATGCTTGGTATTGCTATTTCCCTAATTACGAAATACTGGAAAAATAGCTCTCATCTGAGCCCCAATGAATGGTGGAATCATGTCTGTCTCTACAGTAAATATGAACAAATACCTCGTATGTTTGCTTCCCCCATTCAGACTCCTCATCATCGGTCTAAATGGAAGATGCTCAATGACTATGTACATTCTGCTCAATGCTCTCATCTGACTGTCTAAATTTGTATATATCTTTGTCCCATGATTATTCTGTATCGCAGATACTCTTTTGATTGTTTTGATGTATAATCACTGTTGTTTGGAAGCGTTCACATGCTGACATAATCAGCTAGAGAAGAAGCGTGGGGGTGGGGGGTAATTGGGTTTACTTTTCTTTATTGTATACTTGTTTTGTCTCCTTTGGTGTGTTGTTTCTTTTGTTTGTTGCAAAATGAAAATAAACGTTTAAAAAAAAAAAAAAGAAAGCAAGTTCTGCTATGAGGGGACATGGGATGAGGGTGAAGGGAGATAGATTCAGGAGTGATATGCAGAAATATTTTTTTATGGAAAGAGTAGTGGATCTGTGAAATAGTCTCCCAGTGGAGGTGATAGAGATGAGGACAGTAACTAAATTCAAAAAAGCATGGGACAAACACAGAGGATCTCTAAAGGTAAAAAGGGGACTGTTGTAGTTGTTGATATGGAAGGACAGACCAGATAGGCCATGTGGTCTTTTTCTGTCATCATATTTCTATGTTTCTATGTTTCTATCTCTCCTCTAGAGTATATATATTTAGATCTTCAAGTATGGAACAGGCTCCATATCATTATGGCCACCTTCCTCTGGAGTTGGTGGGTAAACAACTGTAACAAGATTCAAAAAGGCAAGAAATTGACCCAGAGGATCCATATATGGCAAGATGGTGAAATAAAAACAAACTTAAAATACTTCAAAAATAGAGGGACATAGCCTCCATGAGCAGCAGGTACAGCTCTAGAACTCTAGCCATCTTACTGGACAAACTAAATGGACCATATTGTTCTTTATCTGCCGTCATTTACTATGTTATTATGTAGACTAGAAGGGGTTGCATATAGTCTGAAGTTAAGTTCAGCAACCTCACCCCTAAGGAATCAGATTACTTTTCAGGATTTACAAAAGGGGATCTATGGGAACTAGGGGCAGCCCAAGGGTTTCTGCCACTCCAGGCAGAATCCCCCACCACGCCACCCCCTCCCTCCTGCTACATCTGCCGTCTTCCCCCCCACCCCCCACTGTTAGCATCCCCCTCTCACTACTGCCCCTGAATCCATTTTTTCATCTTGCGGTGATGGCAAAGGCAGCCTTACTCTGTTTTGAGCTGCCACTGCTTGCCCTTGCCGCAAGATGAGAGAGATGGATTTGGGGGGCAGCGGTGGCCCAACTCCATTTTGATAGCAGTGGCTTTGATAGCAGTGGCTGCCTAGTCCATCTAGTGGATGGGCCACTGAAACTAATACCCAAAGCCAAGCACTCCCCACAAAGCAACAGCGCTAGAGCAGCAGTGGCGCCGAAGGGGCGCCAAAGGGGCGTGTCCAGTCCCTTTAGACACGCCCCTTTGGATCACACTCTGCGATCATGCTCTGCGACAGGGATAAAACGGGAATATATCCGCTGAGGAAAGTCCCTGCTGGTACAGGCTGCCCCGGTCGTGCCTGCTATCCGGGCAGGAGGAGAGACAGCGACTGCAACAGCAATGCCTCCACAGCAGTTCAAAACGCCAATGCCTGGGCTCTGTACCTCCCTCACACCTCCAGATGACTCAAGGAGGGCTCCAGCAGGTAGGTGATTTATCCGCCGAGGAAAGTCCCCGCTAGTACAGGCTGCCCCGGTCGTGCCTGCTAGCCGAGCAGGAGGAGAGACAGCGATTGCAACAGCAATGCCTCCACAGCAGTCCAAAATGCTGATGTTTGAGCTCTGTATCTCTCTCACACCTCCAGCTGACTCAAGGAGGGCTCCAGCAGATAGGTGATTTATCTTCTGAGGAAAGTCCCCGCCGATACAGGCTGCCCCAGTTGTGCCTACTAGCCGGGCAGGAGGAGAGACAGCGACTGCAACAGCAATGCCTCCACAGCAGTCCAAAATGCCGATGCCTGGGCTCTGTACCTCCCTCACACCTCCAGCTGACTCAAGGAGGGCTCCAGCAGGTAGATGATTTATCTGCAGAGGAAAGTCCCTGCCGATACAGGCTGTCCCAGTCGTGCCTGCTAGCTGGGCAGGAGAGACAGCGACTGCAACAGCGGTGCCTCCACAGCAGTCCAAAACGCCGATGCCTGAGCTCTGTACCTCCCAAGGATTAACATTATTAACTACAAGTTATATAGATATGTGGTGACCTTATACATTTGGTTGTACATGATTAAGTGGTAGAGTCGAGATATGTGAGCTATAGTGTTGTGGTGTTATCTTGCATGGGATTGTGTTGTGGCTGCTAAGTGCCAGTGACAAAATTATCTGTGAATAGGTGTGTTTTAAGTAGTCATCTGAATTCTGACTACATGCTTTCAGAGTACAGTTTATATAAAGGCACATCCAAGTGCAATGTGGGAAATCCAAACTGGAACATCTGAAATAAAAAGCGGCAAGTCCTTTGGTTTATAAGACAGTGTCCTTCTAAACCAAATGTCCATACCTACATACCAGCTCTTCAACCACCCTAAACTTAACAAAAGAGGAGGAGTCACCATAGCTAAGGAATCATTACAATTCAAGATCTGGCACCACAGATCCTCACAAGACATGGACAATATATAGTAACATAGTATATAACGGCAGATAAAGACCATTATGATCCATCTAATCTGACCAGCAAGGTGGCAAGAGCAGATGTACCTGCCGCTCCATGCAGGTCACCCCTCCGCATGCCTTTCTTTAGGGGTGTACCAATTGCTCCATGTAGGTCACCCCTATTTGTTGAAATAGTTAGTTATGTTTATTTTGATTTTATCCTGTTACTATAAAGGGATCCACAGTGTCTGTCCCATGACATTTTGAATTCCGTCACTGTCTTTGCCCCAACCACTTCCATCGGGAGGGCATTCCAAGCATCCACTACCCTTTCAGTGAAAAACTATTTCCTGACATTGCCTCTCAGTTTCCCCCTTGCAGCTTCATGTTATGTCCTCTAGTTTTGCAGCTTCCCTGTCTTGGAAGAGGTTTGTTTCTTCATGAATACTCTAAAGTATTTAAAGGTCTGAATCATATCTCCCCTATCCTTCCTCCCCTCCAGAGTGTACATATTTAGGTCTTCAAGTCTCTACTCATACGTCTCCTGATGCAGGCTGCAAATCATTTTGGTCTCCTTCCTCTGAACCCCTTGCAGTCTTTTTATATACTTTGTGAGATACAGTTTCCAAAACTGAACACAATATTCCAAGTGAGGCCTCACCAGTGGCTTGTACAGTGGCATTAGTACCTCTTCCTTTCTGCTGATAATTCCTCTTTGTATGCAACCCAGCATCCTTCTGGCTTTTGCTACCGCCTTGTTACACTGTTTTGCCACCTTGAGATCCTCAGAAACAATCACTCCAAGGTCCTTCTCCTGGTCCTTGCACACCAACCTCTCGCCCCCTATCACATTCAACTCCCTTGGATTTCTGCTTCCCAAGTGCATGACACTGTACTTCTTCACATTACATCGTAACTGCCAAGCAATAGACCATTCTTCCAGCTTTTGTAAATCTTTCCACATGTTCTCCACTCCCTCAGGGGAGTCCACTCTGTTGCAAATGTTGGTGTCATCTGCAAAAAGACAGACTTTTCCATTCAGTCCTTCTGCAATATCACTCACAAATACATTGAACAGTACCAGCCCCAGGGCCGAACCCTGGGGCACACCGCTAATCACCTTTCTTTTATCCTAATGACTTCCGTTTACCATCACCTACTGTTGTCTGTCAGTCAACCAATTTCTGATCCAGTTCACCACCTTGGGACGCATCCTCAAGCTATTGATTTTATTGATCAGCCTCCTATAAGGAACAATATCAAAGGCTTTGCTGAAATCTAGGTAGATCACATTCATCGCATGCCCTTGATCTAGTTCTCTGGTCACCCAGTCAAAGAACTCAATCAGATTTGTTTGGTGAGATCGTCCTTTGGTAAAACCATCTTGTCTTAAGTCATGCAATCTGTTGGTTTAGAGAAAGTCCATTATTCGCTCTTTCAGGAGCGGCTCCATTACTTTTCCTGCCACTGAGGTAAGGCTTACTGGCCTGTAGTTTGCTACCTCTTCCCTATTACCACTTTTGTGAAGAGGTACCACATCAGCCCTTCTCCAGTCCTGTGGAACTTCTCCTGTCTCCAAGGATCTATTAAAAACATCCTTTAAGGCCCTGCAAGAACCTCTCTGAGCTCTTTCAGTATCCTGGGATGTATCCCATCCGGTCCCATGGCCTTGTCCACCTTCAGTTTTGCAAGCTGTTCTTACACATCTTCTGTGAATGGTGTAGTATCTTCTCCATTCCCATTTGTATATTTGTCAATCACAGGTGGCCCTTCTCTAGGATTTTCTTTAGTAAAAACAGAGCAGATGTATTTGTTTAGCATGTTTGCTTTTTCAATAGCACTTTCCACAAATCCGTTCTCACCACTTTTGAGTCCTGCAGTTCCACCTCTGATTTTCCTCCACTCCCGAATATACCTGAAAAAAGATTTGTCACCACACTTCACATCTTCTGCCATCTTTTCTTCTGCCTTTGATTTTGCTATCCTTACTTCTCTTTTTGTCTCTTTTAATTTTATCCTGTATTCTTTTCTGTGTTCCTCTGTTTGCGAACTTCTGAAATTTGTGAAAGCTGTGGGTTTTTGCCTTTATATGTGCAGCCACTTCTTTGGAGAACCAAATAGGTTTCCTTTTCCTCTTGTTTTTATTTACTTTCCTTACATATGTATCTGTTGCCCCTTTTATTGTCTCTAGTTTTGCCCACTGAAATTCCACTTCCCTTCTTGTCTCCCACCCTGCCAACTCTTCCTTCAGGTACTTAGCTATTTTACTGAAGTCATTGTTTCTGAAGTCTAGGACTTTGAGCTTGCTTTGATTGGAATCCACCTTGGCTTTAATCTCAAACCACACACTATTGCTCACATGGGTACCCACCCAGATATTTGACATGCTGTCTCTGTTGGTGAGTACTAAATCCAACATCGAGCCTTCCCTTGTTGGTTCCATCACCATTTGTCTAAGTAATGCATCTTGGAAGGCATCCACAATTTTTTTTACTTCTTTCCAGATTTGCAGAAGGAATCCTCCAGTCCACATCAGGTAAATTAAAGTCACCCAATATGATCACTTCCCCCTTCATGGCTATCTAGTAACAGCACTCACTGCACAAACACACCCCTATCAAAGTACACCCAAAGATTCAGGACTGTTGACAAAGAGTCTTTCCTAACACTAATCCAACCTCTAATACTGGTGTACATGGAGTGGATCGACACAAGCAACTTAGACTGCACTGTCAGTCAGTGGAACAACTTCATCTCGACCTATGCAATCAAACCTAACAGCAGTCCCCAAAAGAAAACACCCCACCTGGCAAGTCCCCACCTTGCACCATGGTTCACCCCAGAGCTCAAAATGATGAAGAACAAGCTCAGCTGTCTGGAACGCAAGTAAAGATGCCATAAGAATCCAGACACTCAAGAGGAATTCTCTGGGGAACTGAAGCAATACTGTGCCCTCACACTATTAAAGAAGAGGGACCATCACACAAACTTACTTAACTTTTCTCTTAACAGACCTAGGGAGCTTTTCAACATTGAAAAGCAGCTCATCAATGCTCCCACCTACAAGAGAACCATCACAACTATCTCACCAAAGGCAATGGCCCAGCACCAACAAGCCAAGCAAGCAAGCGTCTCTACAACTTTTGCCCCACCCAGCTACACAATCAACTCTACTGACACTTATAGCACTGGAGAACATAATATCTAACCTGAATAGTACCACCTCCCAATTGGACCTGTGCACATTCCCATGGATTAAAGATGCTAGACAAGAATTATTACCACTAACTCAGCACATTGTCCAACCGTTGCTTGATCTTTGATATATGGCAACCACCCTGAAGCAGGGGCGGCCCAAGAGAGGTGTGGGGCCATGTGCGGAAATTCATTGTGGGGTCTCATTTGCATAACAAACATCATTTGCATATGCATTTGCATAATGTTAGCATGTGCTTTTAGTAAACATGCCTCTAATGAGTGTCTGCATAAAGAAAGACTACCAGATTTCTACATTACTCTATTTCAGTGCCAACCGCCAGGCCCATTAGGAAGTACTATAAAAACTGACCATTTAGAACCCATAGCAAACCCGCCGTATCATAACAGCACTACTAGGACTCACAAAGCACCAAACCCAACCTATCAAAAAGGCAACACTGCAAATATTAAACCAATACATCTCGGAGAATACCAATACATCTCACCAGTACAATGCAGAGTCACCTACAAGGCATTAATCCTGTCATTTAAAGCAATTAACTGGATATCTTCCACATCCCTCTCATGACTCCTGACAAGTATCCCTACTAACAGACTAAGAAGATCAACAACCAACAATACGCTATCTATACCACCTAAGTCCATCAAATGTACCCAAACAACTAGAAACAGAGCATTTACACTATATGCTCCTAAGTGCTGGAACAATCTCCCACCTCATATAAGATCAATTACTGACCTCTCGCAATTCAGAAAAGCTATTAAACATCACCTATTCTGCCTTTATTTTACCCACACGAACCTAGTACACTCTGTCACCGGTAGTCTGCCCGTAGCTTCAGCATACGGGGTAGGTAGCCTGGAGACCTTTTATTGAAAGGTTAAGGGTGTAGTTGTGGACCTTTTCAATAAGTTGTAGTCGTGAATCGAGTGGTTCAGGCAAAGACAGGCTTTTAATTCCCCTCCCGGGGCGGATTCAAACACAAAGTAACATAGGAACAAAAAGCCATACACTCTGGCATAAGGTAGGAAAAATAATTTATAACAGCTTCCAACTTAAATCACAAATGGTACGGTATTCATTGCATACAGTCCCTTGGTATTAGGAAATAAAGTCCTGTGCTTCTCAACTGCCAGTTGAACCAGCTTCTTCAGGTATCTGGCTCAGCACAGTGAAATCCTATCATTTGTAACTGTTAACGTACAATCCATTTGAGTATCAGACAACTGTTCATCTGGAGGATCAATTAGCATTGACTCATGCTGGCTATCAGCTGAATACAACTTCTGCCTTGTATCCAACATTTCCAGATTATTCTCTGCTGTCTGTTCCAGAGGCTTCTCTATTATTGCCTCTATGAGGTAAGGATCAGCTTTACTATATCTCTTGGCATAGCATAGAGGAGAGTCATATTCTTTATAGTTCTTATGAGAGAAATTCTTATAACTACTTTTACCAGGATTATACAGCCTACCTTCTGGCTTTGAGGCAGGAGAAAGTCCGTGCACAGCTCTCTCAGGATGGGGTTTAAACCTCAGAGGTTTTTCTCTGTATTCTGGCTGCTCATCTTCTGACATACAAATGTCTTGCACTGTACATCTTTCACTCCTTGGAGCTTGTAAGTGCTTCCCAGCTATCCTCACTGGTAACTTCTCCCTTTGGGTGCCTTCACCATAGGATAAATACCTGGAGGTTTGGTCAAAGGGTTTTTGTGCCCTGCTCCTCCAGTTATTCCTGTCAGCTGCTTTCTGTCTCTCTCTCTCACAGGGGCGGCCCAAGGGGGGTGCGGGGCCATGTGCGGAGATTAATTGCGGGGCCTCATTTGCATAGGGAGCCTCATTTGCATAAATACTTGCATAATGTTAACATGCATTTTTAGTAAACATGCTTCTTAATGAGTGTCTGGATAAAGAAAGACTAATAGATTTCTACGTTACTATATTCCAGTGCCAACCAAGTACTATAAACACTGACCTTTTAGAACTCATAGCAAATCCACCATATCATAACAGCTCTGCCAGGACTCACAAAGCATCAAACCCTACCTATCAAAAGGCAACACTGCAAATATTAAACCAATACATCTCAGAGAATACCAATTCATCTCCTACTGGGGAAAGAGAACAAGTGACATAGTCAAATAGAAACTACATGAACAGAATACCTCAGCTTGGTTAAAATGCAGAATATAGACTGTCACCAAAGAACAAGGGATCACAATTTAGAAATAGGAAGACAATAATTAAACTGGGAACCCCAAAAGCCAAACTTGGGATGTACAACAACACTGGAGAAATAAAACTATAAATTAATTTCCTCTTGTACTAAACAAAACACAAAAGATGTTAACAATGCACATTTCCCAGAGCTGATATATTCCAGTTAATAAATTCAAAATAAAAAAGTATTTTTCTACCTTTTATTGCTTGTGCATTTTCTTTTCAGTTGCAATTGCTCCAGTCACTTTCTTCTGGTTTCTTTGTGTCTTCTGCGAGCTATCCATTTTCCTTTCTTCTCTTTTAGATTTTTTTTTCAAATGTTTTCTCTATATCTGTTTTAACATACTGATCTTTCCCCTTTTGCTCTTTCCTCCATTTCTTTCCTTATTGCTTTATCATCCACTCAAATTTCACCCTTCCATTCTCAATCTACACTTACTCTTCCAATACCCGGTCCTTCGTAGACTTTTCTTCCCTCCCACACAAAATATCTTTTCCCCTCTCCATTCTCATTTCCCATCCCTTTCTAGTCCTCCCCCAAAATCAGCTCCTTTATAGTTCTAGACCCACCCAGCATGTGCCCCCTTCTAGTCCCAGTCTCCCAAGCTTCCACATCAGCCCATTTCCAGTCCTAGCCTCCCATATGCTGTTTTCCAGTTCCATTCCAGCCCCCCCATCACCCCATTTCCACTCCAAGCTCCCCATCAGCCCATTTCCAGCCCTTTTCCAACTCCCATCAGCCCACTTCCAGTCCTATTCCAGCCCATCACCCATTTGCAATCTACGTTCCCCCCATCAGCCCATTTCTAGTCCTATCCTAGCTCCTCATCAGCCCATTTCCAGTCCTAGCCCCCATATGCTCTTTTCCAGTTCCATTCCAGTACCTCATTAGCCCATTTCCTCCATGCTCCCCCATCAGCTAATTTCCAATCCTAGCCCCCTCGTCAGCCCACTTCGCCCTATTCCAGCCCCCATAAGCCCATTTCCAGTCCTAATCCAGCTCTTCATCAGCCCATTTCCAGTCCAAGCTCCCCCCCATCACAGCCCATTTCGTCCATTCCCCCCACCATCACAGCCCATTTCCAGTCCTATCCCCCCACCATCACAGCCCATTTGCAGTCCTCCCCCATCACAGCCCAATTGTAGTCCGTTCCCCCATCACAGCCCATTTCCAGTCTGTTCTCCCCCCCACCACAGCTCATTTCCAGTCTGTTTCCCCCCATCACAGCCCATTTCCAGTCTGTCCCCCCCCCCCCACATCACAGCCCATTTCCAGTCTGTTTCCCCCATCCCAGCCCATTTTCGGTCCGTCCGTCCCCACCATCACAGCTCATTTCCAGTCCTATCCCCCCCACCATCACAGACCATTTGCAGTCCTAATCCATCTCTTCATCAGCCCATTTCCAGTCCAAGTCCCCCCCCCATCACAGCCCATTTCGTCCATTCCCCCCACCATCACAGCCCATTTGCAGTCCTATCCCCCCCACCGTCACAGCCCATTTGCAGTCCTCCCCCATCACAGCCCAATTGTAGTCCGTTCCCCCATCACAGCCCATTTCCAGTCTGTTCTCCTCCCCCACCACAGTCCATTTGCAGTCTGTTTCTCCCATCCCAGCACAATTTGTCCCCCCCCATCACAGCCCATTTCCAGTCCATTCTCCCCCCCCCCCCACATCACAGCCCATTTCCAGTCTGTTTCCCCCCCCATCACAGCCCATTTCCCGTCCGTTCCCCCATCACAGCCCATTTCCAGTCTGTTCCCCCCCCCCACATCACAGCCCATTTCCAGTCTGTCCTCCCCTTCACAGCCCATTTCCAGTCTGTTTCCCCCATCCCAGCCCATTTTCAGTCTCCCCCCCATCACAGCCCATTTCCAGTCCATTTCTCCCTCCCATCACAGCCCATTTCCAGTCTGTTTCCCCCCCCCCAGCACAGCCCATCCAGTCCTAGCCGCCCCCCCGCAGAGCCCCGCGCCGTCTACGGGGCTGAAGAGGGAGCCGGGGAAGCCCGCGCGAGGCCCTGGCTCCCTCTGCACAGCCCGCCAGCGGGAAGAACCGTTACCATCCCGCCGGCGGCGGGTGCAATGAAGCCGCGCATGCCGGGAGAGGTTAAAGGGCATTGCCTTTAACCTTTCCCGGCATTCGCGGCTTCATTGAAACAGCCACCAGCGTGAAGGTAAAGGCTCTTCACGCTGGCGGGCTGTGCAGAGGGAGACGGGGCTTCACGCGGGCTTCCCCGGCTCCCTCTGCAGCAGTCCATTGAGCGAGAATGTGGTTCGCGCGGGGCCCTGTGCGAACAACATTCTCGCTCAATGGACGGGCCGGCCCTGCTCTCTCACATTCAGAATCAGAATTCACTGAATCACTTACATACGTTTTCCTTTCACACTGGGACAGACGCTGCTTCTAAGAGCCAGACCTCAGCTTGCACAAACTTTCCAGTTGATTCTGTTCTCCTCCGTCTTCCCTGTTCTTCCCCTTGCTGTTCCCTTTCCTGTTGCTAAACTCTAATGTACATTTCTTATACGTTTGCTTGGAAACTAATCTAGCCCTTCCCCCTCCCAGGTGAAAGCTATCAGGCCCAGGAGATGGGGATTGTTTGCTAGCTGGGCAGGGTTCCTGCCCTCGTGGCTGGGATTGTTTGTGTTGCTCTTGGCAACTGGGTGTCCTGAGCTTATCCTTCCTACCAGAAACAGCCCTAATGCACTCAGGTTCCTCTGTTTCCATATCACAGGATGCCTCTTCCCCATTACAACTCACATCCAACACCTTTTCTCACCCACATAGGGTTGCCAACCGGCCGGTTTTCAGCCGGCCTGGCTGGTTTTTCCATGGCCAGGCCGGCTGCCGGCACAGATGTCAAACCGGCCGTTGAAAAGCCGTTTTTTTGCTCTGGCCGCAAGATCGGGAGCGGCCAGAGCAAAAATCCGGCTTTCCTCCCGAAGTCCGCGGCGCGAATGCGAACGCGATTCCCCATAATCGTGCAGCCGCTGCTTCTGCTTTGTCCCGCGCCGCGGCTGCACTACACTTACTTTGAAAAGTAAAGAAACTGTATGAGGAGCCCTCCGGTCATGGCAGAGCCCGAGGAAGTGATGTCATGGGGGCGGGTTCCTCACAGGCTGTCTTTCCTTTCAAATTAACTTTATTGCAGCTAAAGTTAATTTGAAAAGGAAAGACAGCCCGTGAGGAGCCCGCCCCCATGACATCACTTCCTCGGGCTCTGCGATGACCGGAGGACTTCTCACACAGTTTCTTTGCTTTTCAAAGTAAGTGTATTGCAGCCGCTGCTCTGTACAAAGCAGAAGCAGCGGCTTGGGCAGGGGTGTGAGTGAACCAGCAAGGGGGGGGGGGGTGATGGTATGATTAAACCAGCAGGAGGGAGGGGGGGGGTTGGTGTGAGTGACCCAGCAGGAGGGGGTGAGTGAGTGACAGGGGGGTGGGTGAGTGAACCAGCAGTGGAGGGGGGGTGTGAGTGAATCAGCATGGGAGGGGGGTTGGTGTGAACCAGCAGGGGAGCGGGGTTGGTGTGAGTGAACCAGCAGGGGAGGGGGGGTGATGGTGTGAGTGAACCAGCAAGGGGGGGGGGTGAGTGAGTGACACGGGGGTGGGTAAGTGAACCAGCAGGGAGGGGAGGGGAGGGGAGGGGTGGTGTGAGTGAACCAGCAGGGGAGGGGGTGAGTGAGTGAACCAGCAGGGAGGGGGGGCGAGTGAGTGAACCAGCACTGAGGGGAGGGGGGGTGAGTGAACCAGCACTGAGGGGGGGTGTGAGTGAATCCTCGGTAATTTTTGTGGGTGGGGCTTGGGGCGGGGCAGGGGCGGGACTGGGGGAGGAGAATGGGTGGAGCATGGCGAGCCACAGGTGTCGGGGTTTTCTCGGTGAAAAAGTTGGCAACCCTACACCCACACAGCATCTGACATACCAACAGTATAACCCCCAGTGACTTACAAAGAATCCACCATCAAGAACATTACGATTACTACATTACGATTCTATTACATAATTTAACCTAAATAATCTATAAGCTCCTTTGTTTGATCTGTATATAGTTACCCTGTTACCTCCAAGTTAGAATCCCTGTGATAATGTGAGCAAAAGATCTTGTTCTAATGCAAATGTTGTTACAATGTAAACTGCACTGATTCTAAATAGCGCGGTATATAAGAATTTGTAATAAATAAATAAATAAATAAACTAGTGGAAAGAGAACAAGTGAGGCTGTCAAATGGAAACTACATGAATTGAATACCTCAGCTTGTTTACACATGCAGAACACAGACCGTCACCGCCAAAGAACAAGGGATCACAATATAGAAAAAGGAAGATAATAATTAAATTGGGAACCCCAAAAGCCATACATGAAATATACAACAACACTGGAGAAATAAAACTATAAATTAATTTCCTCTTGCACTAAACAAAAACGCAAAGATGTTAGTGATACACATTGCCCAGAACTGACATATTCCAGTTAATAAATTCAAAATAAAAAGTATTTTTTTTACCTTTTGTTTGGCCATTTTATTTTTCAGTTGCAATTGCTGCAGCCACATTCTTCTGTTTTCTTTGTGTCTTCTGCAAGCTATCCATTTGTCCTTTCTTCTCTCTTCTAGATTTTTTCCATTCTCTTTCTATATCTGCTTTAATATACTGATCTTTCCCCTTTTGTTCTTTCCCCATTTCTTTCTTTATTCTTTTATCATCTACTCAAATTTCACCCTTCCATCCTCAATCTCCACTTACTCTCCCAATACCAAGCCAATCGTAGATTTTTCTTCCCTCCCATACAAAATATATTTTCTCCTCTCCATCTTCATACCCCATTCACATTCCTTTCTAGTCCTCCCACAAAATCAGCTCCCTTATAGTTCTAGACCCACCCAGCATCCACTCAATTCTAGTCTCATTCTCCCATGCCTCCGCATCAGCCCATTTCCTGTCCTAGCCCCCCATATGTTCCTTTTCTAGTCCCATTCCAGCCTGCCATCAGCCCATTACCAGTCCAAGCTCTCCCCATCAGACAATTTCATATCCTAGCCCCCCCATCAGCCCATTTTCAGTCCCTACCCCCATCAGCACATTTCCAGTCCAAGCTCCCCCAGATCAGCCCATTTCCAGTCCTATTCCAGTCCCCCATCAGCCCATTTCCAGTCCAAGCTCCCCATCAGCCATTTCCAGTCCTATTCCAACTCCCCATTAGCCCATTTGCAGTTCAAGCTCCCCCATCATCCTATTTTCAGCCTTGGCCCTCTCCATCAGCCCATTTCCAGTCCAAGCTTCCCCATCCCATCAGCCCATTTCCAGTCCCAGCTTACTCTCCCATCAGCTCAATTCCAGTTCAAGCCCCCCTCCATGCTAGATCCCTTGCCGAAGAGCCCCATGGCCATCTAAGAGGCTTCAGAGGTAAGCTTGGGAAGCCTGCGTGAGTTCCTGGCTCCCTCTGCACAGCCGCCAGCGTGAAGAGTGTTTTCCCTCACGCTGGCGGCTGTTACTATAAAGCATGCTGAATGCCGGGAAAGGTTAAAGGGCATTTCCCTGCACTTGCACGCTTCACAGTAATAGTCTCCAGCATGAGGGAAAATACTCTTCATGCTGGCGGCTGTGCAGAGGGAGCCAGGGCCTCATGTGAACCTTTTACGGCTCCCTCTGAAGCTGTCCATTTGTGCGAGAATGAAGTTCGAGCAGGGCTCCCTGAAGCACGGGTCCCTGTGCGAACAACATTCTCACACAATGGACAGGCCGGCCCTGACCTGAAGCAAGCATCTATCAGACTACTGCTGAAATCCCACACACACTACCCAACCACTCCATCTTTATACAGATCCATCTCAAGTATCCCATCACGCGCCAAGATAATAGAAAAGACAGTACAAATACAGTTGCTAGATTACTTTGAATCCCACTCCCCCCTTGATGACCTTCAACATAGCTTTAAACCCTTCCATAGCACCAAGACTCTACCAATATCCCTCCTTAACAATCAAATCAAAAGCACCAAGAAAACCACACAAGGGTTGTGATGCTGCAGACCCTCTGAGAGGAGAAGAAAATGTTTTAAATGCAGGAAAAGTCAAGCACAACCTGCAATATCACGAGGAACCACATAGGGGGAGCAGGAGGGACCTCCGAGGAACAGAGGAACCACACCTCCTAGGTCATGAGGTAATGCCAGCCAGCTTCCAATCGAGAAAGAGAGGAGTGCCTCTTAAAGGGAATTTGGAAGGTTGGAAGGCAGAACCAGAAGCGGAACTAGATTCAGAGCAGCGAGAACCGGATTCAGACCAGAGAGAATCAGGAGCAGAACAGCCTGGGAAAGGAGAACAGGCTGGGAAAGTGGTACAGCCCTGGAAAGGAGGAGATCCTGGGGAGACAGGACAGCCCTGGAGAAAGGCACAGGCAGGACGGCCTGGGAAAGGAGGACTGCCAGGAGAACCAGCAGAACCAGCAGGTTGGGCAGGACATCCGAATGAATGGCCTAGATATCCAGAAGGAGCAGTAATCCCTGAACCACGGTTCCGCAGGAGGCAGCAGCAGCCGCATTGGCTTGAAGAAAGGAGACCCCGTGGAGAAGGTGGGACAACTCCAGCCAGAGTGAGGGTTTGTTGTACAGAGAGGCAAAGGCGTGGCTGTGACTGTGGTCTAAAGCCAACAGCAAGACGGTTGGAGAGCTCAAGGCCTGATGCTCAGGCCAGGCAGGATCCCAACTGGAGCAGGCCTCAAACCTCACCTGGAGCAGACAAGCCGAGAAGAAAAGGTAACCCATATTTAACTAAATGCAGGGTACAAACTGCTGATGTATGGGGAGTACAGGGAGCACAGGAATATTATCCTTGTGAGAATGCTTATGAGATAAGGTGCAAGAAACACGCACCAACTAAGAGACTTGTTAGTGACCAAGCTTTACAGAAAGCTAAGACAAAACACTTGCAAAAGGAAGACAGTTCCCAGTATCTGTGGGCGCAGGACCGACGCCCTGTATTCAACCCTGAGCATTGGGAGGTTGTGCAGAAGATATATAAAAAGCCTTATTACAACTTACCAACAAGTACTGACTTAGGCTCAGAGGCTTCAGAAGGGGAACCGATGCAGGTGGAATTTGCATCAGACACTGAGATGGACTGTAGCTTCTGTAAGACAGGAAGCTTGGAGTCCTTACTAAGCAACTAAGCTAGGTCTTGAGAGTTGAGACTGTTTGTTTGCCTGCTATACCATTTACTGTGAAGATAACAGTTTTCCTTTAATGCTTTCTTTTTCTTTTACCTGAAGCAAGGAATTTGTGTTTGATGTTTTGTGTCCAAGCATATGAACCTTTTTGCATGAAAGGGGAAATAAATGCCTTTTGTTTTCCCTCCACTCGGACCTATTGTTTTCTGTGGGATTTTGGTACCAAAGGACGCTACCAGGGCTGAAAGTCCCTGGGCCCTGTTTGATATTGGCCAAACCCAACCTTAAATGTTTTTATGTCCCACCTACCTCAGTCCAGTACGCTGCCAAGGTAGGCCCTGTGACAGGGTTCATCATGGTATTTTTGGATATATTCTCAGCTTTTGACTCAGTCATACATGCCCAACTCACTGCTCGTCTCCACAAAATTGGCCTAAGGAATAAAACACTACTGTGGCTCCAGTTCTATCTCTCTGACTGCTCACAGCAGGTCCATGCAGGATCAGAAACCTCACAACCCTTCAAACTCCACCAAGGTCTACTACAGGGCTCTGCATTAAAAAGGATATAGCGATTTTAGAAAAGGTTCAGAGAAGAGCCACCAAAATGGTAAAGGGGATGGAAGGATACTCCTATGAAGAAAGGCTAAAAAGGTTAGGGCTCTTTAACCTGGAAAAGAGACGGCTGAGGGGAGATATGATAGAAGTCTATAAATTAATGAACGGAGTGGAACGGGTAAACGTAGATCAATTGTTACCTTATCAGAATATAGAAATACTAGGGGACATGCAATGAAGCTACAGGGTAAACTATTTAAAACTAATAAAAGAAAATATTTTTTCACTCAACATGTAATCAAACTCTGGAATTTGTTACCGGAGGATGTAGTAAAGGCTGTTAGTGTAGCTGGGTTTAAAAAAGGTTTGGACAAGTTCCTGGAGGAAAGGTCCATAAACCATTATTAAGAAGGGACCCAGGATATCAATGCTTGAACCAATACAGGCATTGTGGAACCTGTGTCCCTTGGGGAAACTGCTAGGTACATATGACCTAGACTGGCCACTGTTGGAAACAGAATACTGGGCTTGATGGACCTTGGTCTGACCCAGTATGGCATATCTTATGTTCTTATGCGTTACTATTCAACATCTTTATCCAACCTCTCTGAAAGATTATCCAAAGCCACAGTCCTTTACCACCTTTAAGCAGACGACATCCTCATCTACACCCCTTTCACTACTACTGACACCAACTACTCATAATTAGCAGATGCCTTCAAGCAGTCACAGAATGGTTTGGCCTCCATAACCTACTTATCAACACCAACAAAACAGAAGTCCTTCATATCACCAGGCACCCCACATTCTCTCCAACAGAAACAATAACACTTGCAAACTTAATACTGCAAGTAAAACTTCAAGAAAAATACCTAGGCACAATCCTTGATCAGAACCTAGATGTCAATGCCCACATCAAGCAAATCACCAGATCAGTATATCACCATGTTAAGACCCTGAGGTGGAACACAATGATTTCAGAAACGTTTGTCAGGCACTTATAACCCTCATTTTTGACTATTCCAACAGCATCTATAAAGGACTCCCTGAATCCTCATTACAACCTCTGCAGCTAGCACAAAACGTAGCAGCCAGACTCATTAAGGGCACCCTCCGACATGACCACTTAACACCCATTTTGAAGCAGCTACACTGGCTCCCAATCCACAACAGCTTGAAATATAAAGTGGCGCTAACAACCTTCAGGGTGATCCAACAGATATCATCCCACACCCTTCAGTCTATGCTTGGCAGACCCCAGAACCAGAGAACCCACAGAAGCCCAACAATACACTTCTTGCAGTACCTCTGACAATCACCCGTACCTGCAGTTCTACATTCAATAGAGTCTTCTGTTATTATGTGCCCGTTACCTGGAACGCACTTCCCTCAGACCTCTACTCCTTATCAGACATTGGAAAATTCCACCAAAAGTTAAAGATTCTGTTATTTCTGGAATACTTTGGATCGGACACATAACACTGACTTTCAATGGACAAATAAGTGCTGCTAGAAGCAGCTAAATGTTACAATGCTACTTATTATGCCACATAGTTCGATTTTTTCATAGTGTTCCTGAGTTACTGATTGTTAGTTTATGAGTTCCTCAACAGATTGTTCCATGTAAAGTTTGTTTTGTCTCTTTTGCTTGTTCCATGTAAACTGTCATGACTAGTAGATACAGGCATATAGAAGACTGGTTAAATAAATAAATGTCTGAGTTCAGGCACAATTTCATAAACATAGACATGCCTGATATGGGATGTCTAATGATTAGAGTAGTGGGTTGTGGCCAGGGTTCAAATGCCAGTGCTGCTCCTTGTGATCTTAGGCTAGTCACAGCCATCAATCTTCTCTACACCCTCTGGATGCTTTAAGTACTTTCCTGATGTCTATTACTGGAGCAGGCCTAAGCGTGGACGGGGTCACTGACATCCAGAGCCAACCCTCGCTGCCCCTCCTATCTGATGCTGCTCCCTCAGTTTCTTCCACCGCCGCCGCCACCCCCCCCCCCCCCCCCAGCTGCCACCAATTCCATCTCGGGAGGGGGAGTTGGGCAGCGGTAGTATTTCCATAAGTGGCAGCTTTTTGCCGCTTTTTTTGGAAATACTGTGACTGCCTGCCTCCTTTCCCAAACAAAATTGGCAGCAGCTGAGGGAGGCAGCATGGCTCACCTAGTGGATGGGCCAGCCCTGCATACAGCCCCCACATTTCTGAAGTCGAAAGGGGATATTTAAGACTATTGCACCTCCCTTGACATGCCTCTACCATGCTCCCTGCCTACTTGGACATCCCCACACTATAAATGTTTCTACTGTAGTGTGTAATGAATTCCTAGCAAGAGATAACAAACACAGGAATCCTTCCTCGGACCTATCTACATGCTGGGATTTAACATTACAAGTCCTCTCAGATATGGCACTGCAGTTCCCCAATCTCATAGTTCTTGGTGATTTCAATGTCCATGTGGATCACCCTTCCAGATCAAAAGACCGTGACTTTTTGAACCTTCTATCTGACGCTTCTCTGCGCCAGCATGTTTTTGGTCCCACCCATATAGCAGGTCACACTCTAGATTTGGTTCTTTCACCCCCCACATTGTTGCCCACAATCTCACCTCCTACTCTGGTGGCTGTTCCATGGTCCGATCATCTCTGCGTACTTTTTCCAGTATCCTCCTCCTCATCTGCGTTCACCCTTGCCTCTGCACCCTCTTCTCCCCCCCCTTTGCGTCGTCATTGTACTTCCGATACCCTTCAGACTTTTCCCTCTGCCTCTGTGCTCTTTCCGTCAGACTTTGCTTCACGCTCCCTTGATTGTCAGACCTCTCTTTGGAACTCACTGCTCACTAGTGCGCTTGATGAGGTGGCGCCTCTTCGTCCCGTTTCTAGGCAACGTTCTGTCAAGCACTCACAGTGGCACCATCCTTCGCTACGCCTGCAGCGGACTCAGCTCCGCCAGGTACAGCGTCATTGGACTAGCCGCCCCTCTCCCAAATTGTTGCTGCGTTTTCGCCAGTTATCTACTGCATATCGGGTGGCGGTCCAGGCAGCAAAACGTGCTTTCTACTCTACTCAGATTTCGGAGACTGCCCACTCCTCCAAACAGCTCTTTTCTAGCCTTCGAGGGCTTTCCTCTACTAGTTCCCGCGGTGGTCCAACATCCCGGCTGCCAGACCCTCAACTTCTGGCTACCTTTTTTTCAGACAAGATACATAAGCTGCGAGCCTCTTTCTCAATTCCTTCCCCTCCCTTACCTCTATCCCCTCTGCCCGATTCCTCCTCCGGAAGGTCTCCCACTCAGTTCACAGATCTTTTGCTGTCCCCTCCCCCTTCTTCGCCTAACCAGGCTCTTGCTCATACCTGGACCACTTTTCAGTTGGTCACATCCGCGGATGTTCTACAGTTGCTGTTGAAATCTCGTAAAACAACTTGTGTGCTAGACCCCCATCCCGTCTCTCTGGTTATCTGAACCCTCTCTGCAACTTGTTCCAATTCTTACTATTATTATCAACTCTAGTCTATCCTCTGGCCTTTTCCCGTCTTTGTGGAAATCTGCTGCCGTCCGACCCCTTCTGAAACAGCCCACCTTAGAGCCTTCTGTTTTGTCTAACTGGCGGCCAGTTTCCAATCTTCCGTTCTTGGCCAAACTTTTGGAGCGCTTTGTTTTTGAGCAACTGAACTCACATGTTGAGGCTACACATATTCTTCACCCCCGTCAAGCAGGTTTCCGTCATGGGCATAGCACTGAAACTGTTCTTTTGGCACTTCTTAATGAAATTCACGTTGCTCACGATCGTGGTGATCTTACTCTTCTCGTTTCTCTGGATCTTTCTGCGGCTTTCGACCTGATAGATCACCGGACGCTTCTGTCCCGTCTTTTCAATATTAGGTTGCGAGGCTCTGTTCTTCAATGGTTCCGTTCTTTTCTCACTGCTCGCTCGTTCACTGTACACTCGGGTAAGCACTCTTCTTCCTCTCTCCCTCTTGTCTGTGGTGTTCCACAGGGTTCTGTCCTATCACCTCTATTATTTAATATTTTTCTTGCTCCGTTGCCTCTTGCTATTCAGCAGTTTTCAGTGTCTCCGTACATCTATGCGGATGACATTATTCTTCTATACCATGTCTCCCCCCTCACTTTGGATATTACCCCACTTAATGACTGTCTGTCTCACATTGCTTCTTGGCTCTCGCAGAACTTTTTCCACTTAAACCCCTCAAAATCCACGGCTATGTGGGTATCTCTCAGCAGTTCCTGTCCTACGGTCTCTCCCATGATTGATTTCAGTTTCTATTCCTCTTGTCTCTTCTTTCCGTTACCTGGGGGTTATACTTGACTCCACGCTTTCTTTTCACGAGCACATTTCTTCACTCACTCGGCGGTCTTTTGTGACCCTTCAGCAGATTCGGGCTACTCGTTCTCTTTTTTCCTCTGATTCTCTGGTCACTTTGGTTCTGGCTTTGGTGATTAGTAGGCTTGATTATTGTAATGTTTTTCTAGCTAACCTCCCTAAATATCAGCTCCAACGCTTACAATCTATTCAAAACACTGCAGCTCGCCTGATCACCTTTTCCCGGCCATTTGATCTTATCACTCCCCTCCTTCTCCGTTTGCACTGGCTTCCACTTCGTTTTCGCTATCAATACAAGTTTCTGATTCTGATTCACCATGCTCTTCATACTGGTCATCCTTTGTATCTTGCGGATCTGGTTTTTCTTCACACTCCTTACCGTCAACTCCGGTCTTTCCACGCTAACCGTTTGTCACTGCCTTCTCCGTCACAAGCTCGGTTAGAGCAGAATCATCATTCCGCCTTTTTCTTTCTCGGTCCATTTCTCTGGAATTCTTTACCACCTTCCCTCAGATTAGAATCTTCTTATCCTCAATTCAAGTCACTACTCAAAACACATCTGTTCACTCAGGCTTTCGACCTTCCTGCCAGTCCCCCTCCCTGACCATAAAGTTGTCTCCCCGTTGTTGTTGTGTGTTTGTTGGTGTTGTTGCACCTTGTGGTTTTTTTTTTAGTTTTTAGCTTTTATGTTAAATTATTTGGTTATTTATTTGCTTCTAGTGCTGTGTGCTCTGCCTTTACTTTACTTTCATTTTATGGCGTTCTTTTCTATGATTTGCAGTGTAGACCTTTTTTATTGTACACCGCTCTATGCTTCGGCAGTAGCGGTTGATCAAATGTTTTTAATAAAGATAAAAGATAAAGATATCTCTGGTCCCAGAAGCAAGTGAGATGAAATGAAAACACAATACACACAGTTATGCTAAAGCTTTAGGAAGGTAGCCACAGGCCCACAAACTTGAGCAGTCTCCTATAACTCCCTTAATTTGCTTATCCATAGCACTTTCTTTTATTAGGAAAAAACTACCACATTATACATTCTTTTGCCTTATCTCTCTGCATCATGGGTTTTGTTTTGTCTATATCTACATGGTACAGGTCAAGCTAAACACTTTGGGGTAGATTCTGAGCAGCATTTAGGGGGGATGATCCCCGCTAAATGCTTGGGTGGCAATTCCACACACAGAGCTCCCCACATGTACAGCAAAGATGTGTGGGGAGCTCTGTATGGGGGCAGGAGGATGTGGGCCAAGGGAGGCATGAAGTCGGGCAGAGGGTTTGACCCCTACCCGGACAAACAGGGCCAATTCAAAGTTTGTCCTGTATGTCCAGGATCGGCCATTTAAACAGGGGACTTATTCCACCTTGGAGATGGAATAAGTCCCCCCTGGACATCAGGGGCTGCTGGAGCCAGGGAACAGAGAACAGGAGAGGGGATGCAGGGAGTGTCCTGCAGCCTGATCCTGGCCATGAAAGGCCTGATCTGGAGTCGGGCTGTGGGGAAAACAGTCTGCTGTTGCTGCCGGGAATGTGGCTCCTGCAATGAGCAGTGGTGGTAGGGCAACATGATGCCATGGCACTGTGGCTCTATGAAGGAGCCAGACTGAGCTAGTTGAGGATATGGCTGAATGTCGGGGGTGCCTGAATCGGGGCACGTCCCAGATGTCTAGCCACTGTGCCATGATTTTGCTCCTGTGGGACCATCTAGCCCCTGTGGAAGCAGAATTGGATGCATCCCTGGCACATCCGGATGTCTGGATGTCCGGATGGCCCAGAGATGAACAATTCAGAATTGACCTCTACGTGTTTGAAGACAAGACAATCATAAACATATTGTTCATATTTAATCAGGTCAGCTTCCTATAAACATGGGCTCCCTGTCTTGAAAGATGTAACCTTGACTGTCTTACTTATACATAAACACACCACTGTGAAACTATCATCATATTCACACCTGTTCTCACACTCTAAATTTTCCCCATGAGAGGCCCTAGCCCCGTTTTGGGTCCCTTTCTACAGTTACAACCCATTTGTAAAATGGGTATGGGACATCTCTGTAATTTGGATGCCCATGTGTACGTCTTCAGATAGGCTTTACATTAATACAGCAAATAATACACCACTGTTTGCACGTAGAGATGCTTCTTAAATAAGGGCCTACATCGGAAAATGTTTGAAATGACTCACAGAATGTACAGCATAAAATATAATTAAGAGGGTATATTCTAAGGCATTTCCATCAGTAAAATAGTGCTTTGGCCACAGACATTTCCTGCTACAAAACTGCTATCCTGATATGTGGGTAAATCTACATGCATATAGCCTGTTTGGTATAAGTATACCCAGAATGATCATAGGTCTTTCTAGAGACAGTGGCAAGGAGGAATTTGTACCTAATTGCATATGTTTGTAGTTTTATTTATTTAACAAGTCTTTTATACTTCTTTATCATTTCAATTAAAGTGGTTTACATTGTAACGTAAACTTGGTAATGCACATTAAACAGGGGCATTGATAACTTGGATTTTTCTGAGGCAATGGAGGATTAAGTGACTTTCCCAAGGCCACAACGAGTGCTAATGGGAATTGAATCTTGGGCTCTTGCTTCCTAAGCCAGTGCTCTAACCACTATGCTACTCTTCCACTTTTAAAAGTGCATTTTTAAATTTTATATTTCTGCATACAAATTAGCAGGTATAATTGGGTGTAAATAGCTTTGGTAGAATAATTTTTCAAAGCAAAGGTATATACATATTTCTGCGTTGGAAACTGGTATAAAGTATGCATGTAGCCAATTGTTAAAAAATTACTCCTAGCATCATCAACATGGAGCCAACAGTATCCAAATACGTAGCATAAAAATAGTAAAGCAACAATATAAAAATATTTCTACCATAAACTCAGAGCTTGATTATCAAAGCCAATTATGTGTTTCCCAGCTGGTAGTGAATGCATGACTCGCTTATCTGTCTATTTTAATATCCAGCTGTTTAACTCAATAAACACCCAGATACTATTATCTGCAGTATAAAAAGGGACAGGGTCAGGGGAGTGATAGAGGTGGAAATAGAATCTATTTCAGGACAATATTTATTTACGGAATAGTAGATGACAAAGGAGCAGAGAAAAAAGATGGCAGCAAAACAACTCAAAACCAGTATATATAAGTATGTAAATACAAAATAAGGCCTTTATTCATCAGTCCAAACCAGGGAATTAATATTAAACATATAAAACACCCAATTAAAAAAGACCCTTCATGGCTATGCTTGGGCAAATAACTGCCTGCATGAGAGATATATTTACATAAGAATGCAAGATACATATCCTCTAACTGACAACTTGCTTAACCAAACAGCTACCTAAGTGACAGCTTCTTGAGAACAATTTGAATTTGTGTAGCACTAGAGTGGATTCAACATGTGGGACTTGTTGAATTAAAGTGAAGCTGCTTGTCGAGGGGAACGTGGCTGTGCCTGTGTTTTAAGCTTTCATTAAGGCTGCTGTTCTGTTAAGCAAGCTCTAACATAGAATAGAACAAAGTGGGCTGGTGCCCTGTGCACTGAAAGGAGCCCTCCATCCCGCCTCCCCTACCGTCTGCTTCCACCAGCTCCCCTAGGAACTTGAGCCTTCAGACAAAATGGTCAGAATCCCAAGGGAGCAAAGGGGCGACAATTTGTTTTGATATAAGAATGCTGGCACCTTCAGCCACATCACTCTTGTGTGTATGCGCTCTTGCAAGTTTATTGCATGCCCAATGGCTGTTTCCTGCCAGGCCAGTCTCGCAGTGTGGCTGTTATATGTGAGACTTCAGCCTGGCAAGGAACAGCTGCCGGAGCATGAAGCAAACTTACAAGAGCGGAGGCAGCACGGCAAAGATCATCAGGTAATTTTGCCACTCTGCTTTACCGCCACTGTGCAGGGCCCCCTTTCTGTCTGGGTCCCCCCTCCCCGCAATGCAGGGGCTACTTGGGCACAATTGACGCCACTGGTACACAGACATCTGTGCAAGTTTGGCATGCTGTTCTAGAGAAACAGGGTCATCAGAGGTGAAATTTGACCCTTCACCTGAGATGACCTAGGCATCAGGGAAAGCCTCAATGGTATCAGCACACTGTTGGAAGGCCAGTGCCCCCTCCCAGATACCGACTCCCCCAACAGAAACAAAATCCCTGGTGTCCCCATGGCCTGAATCCCCCCACCCACACAAACAAAATCCCTGGTGGCCCAGTGACTCTGATCCTCCCACCCAGCTAATCACAAAAATATTTGTGGCACCATGGCTCCAATCCCCCCATGCATCCAATTACAAACATCCCTGGTGTCTCAGTGGCACCTGATCCCTTCATCCCCCTCCCAGTACCTTTAAGTATGGAGTGAGAGCATCGTCCGCATGCTCCCGCCTCTGCACTGCCATCTTGAAAAATGATGGTGCCTGATCCCACGCAGTGTATCCTGGGATGCACCCGGCAGGGTCAGATTGCCATATAAGGCAAAACATGTCTTATATGGCAGAGTGACCCCCATGTGGCATCCACGATCCATGTTGCATCAACAGGGGGATCACTCTACCATATAAGGCATGTGCCTTATATGGCAGTCTGGCCATACTCGGTGCATCCCAGAATGCATCGCACAGGGCCAGGCACCACCTTTTTTTAAGATGGCAGTGCAAGGATGGAAGTGTGTGAGCAACACTTCTACCCCATACTTAAAGATACTGGGATTGGGGGCCACTGGGCCACCAGGGATGTTTGTGATTGGGTGGATGGGGGGATAAGCGGCCACCATGCCATCAGGGATGTTTGTGTGATTTAGTTGGCAGGGGAATCAGAGAAATTAAGGATCTTCAATTATTTAGAAAAAATCTAAAAACCCACCTATTCACCCTATACTATAATAACCTCCACAAGGAAGATAACCCTAACTCAGAGAAAACTTCTGATCAACAGTCACTCACTGACCCTACCTAGACAGGCATAAAACCCTCACTCTTTCACATTGTTCACCTAATTAAATTTTCTCTTTGAAAGCAAAATGTGAATAAGTGTAACTAATGTAATATATTCCATTGCCGATGATTTACTATTGATAGCCAGTTATTTCACTGTATTATTGAGTTGCAATTTAATAGTTAAATGTTTACTTTTATAATTTTGTTCTATGTAAAAACTCTTGTTCTCCATTTACTGTTCTTTGTACTAAAACACGTTCTATGTAAAATAGTTCAAAACCTGTTTTATGTAAAATAGTTTCTAAACCCGTTCTATGTAAAATAATAGCATGCTATTATTAAACTTTGTTTACTTGTAAACCGCCACTGATCGCTGGAAGTGGCGGTATAGAAGAGATGTATAAATAAATAAATAAATAAATAAATAAATCAGGGGCCACCAGGTCACCGGGGATGTTTATGATTTGGTGGGTGGGGGGATTGGGGGTCACTGGGCCACTGAGGATTTCTTTTCTGTCAGGTGATCGGTGTCCAGGGGAAGTAACTGCTTCCTGACAGTGTGTCAATGGCATCAAGGCTTTCCCAATGCTTGGATCATCTGAGGGGGTGTCAAACTTCACCTCAGATGATATCTTTGCTCCCGGCTGGATCTTTACATCTGCCCAAAGCTGGCATGAAGAACCTGCATTAAAAAAACACTGTCAAATACTATGCTATGCTTCAGCACATTTTTTTACATCGGGCACAATTTGCATGCCAGGTGCAATTTAGTGTGGTGGTTTTTGGTTATTTTTCAAGTGCTAGCTTGCTTTCTGCATTGGAGAGCAGGCCTAGCACGGGAAAGGTGCCAGAAAAATGCCATGCTAAGCTTTTTTGCATCATTCCATTAGTACAAGAGCACAGCAACTATTATCGAGCAAGCATGACATGCATGCTAATTCATACGCTAACTGCATGCCATGCTAGTGGATGGAGACTGAATGCAGAATGGGTGGGAACTGTGTCTTGCTACTGGTACTTTATTGCCTCGCTCACAGCCACTTGTGCAGTTAGCACAGATGCTTCAACTGCCTCTGCAAGAGGAAGCATTAGTGCCTCTGACTCTTAGCAGTAGTCTCACAGTATACTACTGGAGGTCAAGCTGCCAAATAAGAATATTGAGGGGATCTGAAGGGGGTATTGTTGCAAAACCAGCCTCATAGTGCCTTGGTGATAGCACAGCTGCAACTGCATTCTCAGCAATGTATTTAAAGTACAGTAAATGCCTGTCCTGTGCGGTAACTTACTGCACATTAATTTTTGCATTTCATGCACAGTAAATGAAAAAAATGTACTGTGCTTTAGTAAACAGCATCCAAAGATTTGTTTGGGTCACCCTTGAAGTTACCTGGTCAAATTATCTTAATAGTGATCCTGTTTTTCCCACAGTCAGAAATGCACTGCTATTGTTTGTAATAGTAACAGTCTGAACATTTCCACCTGTTTTATTTTTAAGTGCCTTCAAGTCAGTGCCAACACAACAAACTGGAAGTAGATTGCCAGGCCTTTTCTTCCAAGGCAATGGAGGGTAAAGTGACTTGCCCAAGGAGTTCCAGTGGGAATCAAATTCACTGGTAGTAGGCTGTCGCTCTAACCACTAGGCTATTCCTCCACATTCTTAGACCACCAGAAAAGATAATACAGGATTGAAGTTCCAAGTCCCTTTCAGTCACAGAACCATTCTGTTCTCTTAATCCTCTTTTAACCTCACTCCCAACACCATACACTTCACCACCACCACTGTAAGTTTCCTCAAAGGGTAAGAGTCTAAGGAAAAAGAAAACCTCATTGTTAGCTGATGCCATTTGGAAAGGTGGGACATGAGTGATTGTAGATCACTTCTGCCCAAATCCAACTTTAAGTGTCTCCCAGTAGAGGTCTCCTGGGAGAAATGAGATGGATGCCCAGAAGTACAGAGGTCTTTTTTGATATTTTGCTTGTCCTTTCTTCTCCACTTTTCCTGGAGCATATTGGTGCTTAGTTGAAGTGCCTAGCCAGATATAAGTGAATGGGCTCATTACCTGCCAGAATTTCTATAACAAGGTTTGCCCTAGGAAGCTATTATTATTAAATGTAAAGCCATTATTTATTATAGAGCTCAGACATTTAGCTCAAGCCAATGTACCCCTCTAGACCCCTAGTTTTCTATTTATAGAGCAAACAAGGATTGGGAAACAGGAAGGGGGGTCACCATAGTTTATAAAGGTATTTTTAAGATGAGAAATGTGTCTCTTTTGCTGGCAAAACAAGATGGCAGAAAGCAATCATTCAATGGGATATATTCCCATTCCTGAAGGCAAAGGGGACGAGCACACCAGGGGATGAATGACTGGGCCTCTTTCCTCTCTTCAGCAGTTGACAGAATGACCCCCACTAGCCACCACTATCATGAATATCTTCATGTTTTCAGGATGAGCACTGCCATTCATTTTTTCAGCAGCAGGAGGGATAATCTTTACCAATCACTGCTGCCATAGGCTGTTTCCTCATGTCCTTGCAGCACAGCAATCAAGTCCCTTCAGCGATTCAGTTCTTTCTTACTGCTGATCAGAAGCCAGGAAGTACCGCCCAATGCTGAAAGTTTTCTCAGTGCTTCACGTTGTAAAATAGTTTTGCATCAGTGATTTTGTGCTGATTCAAACCAGTTTACTATTGTGTATCCCACCTACTGTGCCATACACAACCATGGGTGGGTCCCACCAAATGATGCAGGGTCCTACTACCTTGATGACATCAGGATAACTCAGGAAAGTTGACTCTACCCCTTACCAGTGATGGAAGCATTACTCTGGCTTAGCTGAGCTCCACAGGAGGGAACAGTCAGAGATTAGCAAGCATAGGCAGGAGATGAGCAGGCTGTTCCCTGGGATTTATCTTTCTGAACAGGGAAAAATCTATCCTCCCCCTTTGGTGTCATCAGGACAACTAAGCAAAGTTGGCTTTGGCCCTACAAGATGTAATAGCAGTCTTCATTCTTTGGCTGAACCTCAGAGAGAGGTCCAGAAGGTGCAATACAAAATAAATATTAATAAGCATCAGAAGTAACTAAGCAGGAAGTCCCCTGGATGAGTTTTGTTAAATAGTACAACGTCCCACACCTTGGGTGATATCAGGACAACCAGAGAATGATGGCTGAAGGCACATTTAAACTCAATAGCTTTCCTTGGACAAGAGACGATGGGGAGAGAAGCAGTTGGAGAGTAACAAGCACTGACTGGTACAACAGAAAAAACAGCTGAGAAGGGTTTTCTTGTTACTAATGTGAACTGTAAAATTTATGGCCTAATATCAACCCAAAGATTAAGCAAAGTCATATGAAGATTAATACCATGATTAATCAAGCTTTTTTAGAGCCATTACTGAACAGATAATACAAGATTATTTTATAATACCCTAAATAAAGCTAAAATAGTAGAGGTCCTGATGGTACCAATCTTATTAAATCCTGAAAAGACTTTTAATCAATTGGCACGGGCATATTTATTTCATGTTTTAGATTATTTTGGTTTTGGATATTCTTTTGTATAAATAATATGCACTCTATATGAAGTCTATAGACAGAGGTTATTTGTAAATGATATTCTTTCAGTTTCCCATGCTCTAGATCGTAAGGCATAGGCAATAATATTTCTGATTTCCAATTTAGTGCTAGAACCTTTGGAATAACAATGTAAAGAATGTATCCATGCTGGTGGGCACTACCATTTCCCTGAGTAGTCAGGCGTCTATAGTTGATCATATTAACACTGTGGCTTATACATCAACTTTTATAATATTTTTTCCTGCGTCATTTTGTATTCACATCCATGATAAATATGTATGGTACTTTTTTTTTAGGAGTATTGTGTCTTCATTTAGGAAGTGGGGAGGGGAAGACTAAGGAAAGCTTGCCAATGTTGAGTCAACAGGCTCTGCCTAAGGGCCAGGAATGCACATCCCAGCTTCCGGTTCTTACCTGAAGCAGGTTGGGAGCTGGGTTAGGTTTTGAATACACAAGAAATGGAGGCAGAAACCAGGGCAGCCCATCTTAGGGAGGTAACAGGCAAGGTTAGAGGTTATAAAAATAAGGAAAAGGGTATAAGGAGAGACGAAGGCCAGAAAGAGCAGAAGGCACAAAACTTCTCATTCCCCGCACTCTGTATGGCAGTTAAGGTAGGAACAATATTGTAACACAAGTACACCAAGGGGAAAGGGGGATGAGTGTAAGCATAGATTCTAGGGACATGGATGGCCCAAGGAAAGTTTGATTTTTGATTGTTAAAAATGAATGTCCTGCTACATTAATGCTACAAACCCCCATTTATGCATAGCATCCCCGAAAGGGGGACGCTCACATTTTATGGGGCATGTTTACTAAACATTCCTAACGTGCGGGGCCGCGGTAGTGTGCGTGTGCCATATAAGGAGTGGGCGGTTCAGGCAGAAAGAAGGAAAAAACCCGACCGTACGTGTGCGCGTCGCGCTAATTTGCGGGGCCCACATTAGCGCGTGGGAAGGCTAAGTGGGGCGCTGCTGAGCACATATCAGAACAGAGCTGTAGCACAATGGTGAACACACTAACCAATGGTGTAGGGGTCACAGGTTCAATCCCCCATTGTGCGCAACAAAAAGGCCAGCTGAGACAACACCTTGAATGTGTAAAAGTGGTTCAGGAGGCAAAGTACTTTTAGGCGGCACACTGTTCGTTTTGTACGGCATAAGGTGGCGCACTGTACTATCTGGGCGGCACAAGGCGGCGCACTGTTCTTTTTGGGTGGCACAAGGCGGCGCACTGTTCATTTTGGGCGGCACAAGGCGGCGCACTAATTGTGGGCAGCAGGAGGTGGCGCGCTGATGGGCATAAGGCGGCGCGCTGATGCCAAAGCAAAGGAACACAGCCACAGCACAGTGGTTAAGACACTGACCAATGGTGCAGGGACCAGGGGTTCAATCCCTCACAATGCCCAGTGAAAAAGGCTAGCTGAGGCAGTATGTTATATGTTGTGGAGTGCTGTAGGAGGCTTTTTTTTTTTTTTAAACTTTTATTTTCATTTTGCAACAAACAAAAGAAACAACACACCAAAGGAGACAAAACAAGTATACAATAAAGAAAAGTAAACCCAATTACCCCCCACCCCCACGCTTCTTCTCTAGCTGATTATGTCAGCATGTGAGCGCTTCCAAACAACAGTGATTATACATCAAAACAATCAAAAGAGGATCTGCGATACAGAATAATCATGGGACAAAGATATATACAAATTTAGACAGTCAGATGAGAGCATTGAGCAGAATGTACATAGTCATTGAGCATCTTCCATTTAGACCGATGATGAGGAGTCTGAATGGGGGAAGCAAACATACGAGGTATTTGTTCATATTTACTGTAGAGACAGACATGATTCCACCATTCATTGGGGCTCAGCTGAGAGCTATTTTTCCAGTATTTCGTGATTAGGGAAATAGCAATGCCAAGCATAAAGTCCAAAAGGAAGTAAGCCGTTTTTGGAAGAGAGGGGATCCCCGCAGCTGAGCGAAGTCCCACTATCCTCCAAGAAAGGGGCTCTTGAAAGTGCAAAATAGACTGGATACGACCCCAGACCCGACGCCAGTAATACTGTAGTGCGGGGCATTCATACATAACATGAGGTAGTGAACCAATGGCCGCATGGCATGTCCAACAACTATTGCCCTGAGTAGTGTTCCATTTGGCTAATCTGTCAGGAGTGTAAAAACACCGGTGGGCTAGAAAGAAGAGTGTCTGAGTGAGTGAGGCGGATCGGGAGACCCGTGTCACTCTACTCCAGACAAGGCTCCATTGCTCCGGGGTCAAAGTCACATGCAATTCTCTCTCCCATGCTTTCTGCGCTATAGGGGTATCTCTAATTATAGCATTACGTAAGGTTTTGTAGAAATTGGATGCTACACCCGGTGAACTACCGATAGATCGGATAGTCTCCAACCAACCTTGTGTAGGGGAGGCCGATGGCGGGAGCACCTTAGCACTCCGAAGGCAATGCTGAAGTTGTACCAGCTGAAAATAGTGTTTCGCTGGGAGACCAAATTCAATTTGCAATTCACTAAAAGTTTTCCAGCGACCTTCATGGAACAACTGACTAGGGATCCAAATGCCCCTAGTGTACCAGGGGCTCCACGCCATCGGCTTATTTTGTATTCGAAATCGAGTGTTATACCAAAGTGGGAGCTTGTCTAACGGACAGAGTCGGGAGTCTAAAGAGTGCATAAGATTATTAAAGGCACCTAAGGTGTCTAAAAGCATTGGTGGAAAGTGGGAGTCTGATGGGAGAGTCATACCAGGGAGAAAAGTAAGAGGAATCGGTTTGCAAAGGTCCTCTTCTATGTCTAGCCACACAGGTCTACTCGGTACTGGATCTTCCAGCCAGCGAGCGCCTTGTTTGAGAAGAAAAGATTGATGATACTTCAGGAAATCAGGGAATTTGACACCCCCATTTTCCTTATCTGCTTGCAGCTTATGTTTCGCTATCCTAGGTGTCTTGTTTTGCCACAAGTATCTAGTCAGAAGGCCCTCTATATCTTTATATATACGTCGAGGGAAGAGACAGGGCAACATTTCTAAGATATAATTCACTTTCGGAACAATCATCATTTTTATGGTTTCTAATCGACCCCACCAGGTAAGTGTTAAAGGAGTCCAGCGGTGAGTAAGCGCCCGGACTTTAGAGGTTAAGTCTTTGGCATTGAAGGAGATAGTGTCTTCCAAAGGAGAACAATAGTGAACCCCAAGGTATTTAACCATGCGAGGTTGCCATAAAAAGGGGAAGGGTTGCATATCTGCCTGATGAAGCAAAGGATTTAATGGAAAGGCTACCGACTTGGTCCAATTTATCTTATAACCGGACAATTGTGAGTATTTACCAATTTGCTCTAGGACAGCCGGTACTGAGTCTATAGAGACAAAAAGCATAAGGTCATCAGCATACGCTGAAATTTTGATTTCCCTATGGGTGAAGGGGACTCCATGAATCTCCTCCGATTGCCGGATTAGTAAAGCCAAGGGTTCAAGTGCAAGATCGAAGAGAAGTGGAGACAGTGGGCATCCCTGGCGAGTGCCGCGTTGAAGGGGAAAAGGCTGAGACTTTAAAGCATTGGCACATATACTGGCTGTAGGCTGTGCGTACATGGTGCGAAGACAACGGAGAAAACCTTCCCCGAATCCGTACCAGCGGAGGACTGCAAACAGGAAGGGCCACTCTAAGCGATCAAAGGCCTTCTCAGCATCAAGTGAGAGGCCAACAAATGGGCGATCAAGATTAACTGCGGTAGTCAGTACATGGCATAGAGTCCGAGCATTGTCGGCAGTTGATCTACCAGGAATAAAACCGCATTGATCTGGGTGTATTAAGGTAGGCATCCTATCCGAGAGCCGGGTAGAGAGAATGGTGGCAAATATTTTATAGTCCGCGTTTAGGAGGGAAATTGGACGATAATTAGCTGCTAGTTGCGGGTCTCTCCCCTCTTTCTCAAAAACTACTACATTGGCCATGGAAAAGGACCCAGAAGGAGAACCCTCCTCGGCCAGAGCAGAAAAATCAATTTTCAAAACTGGAGCTAAGTCAGCGTGAAAAGTTTTGTAGAATTCAGCAGGGAGACCGTCTGGGCCAGCGGCTCGACCTGAGGCACATTTCTTGATAGCAGAGTGAATTTCTGAGACAGTAAATGGTGTGTCCAAGGCCACTCTATCTTCGTCAGATAGGGTCGGTCTTTGTACCCCTGAAAGTAAGCGTTCAAATACATCTGGCTCAAAATCACATTCAGATTGATAAAGCCGAGTATAAAAATCACGAAAGAGTTCTAAGATTTCGGTATCTTTAGTGACCAAGCCCCCCCCCCGACGGATTACGGAGGGCGGTAACACGCTTGGCTTCCTTTTGACCTTTTAGGGCATTTGCTAATAATTTGCCAGCACGATTATTTTCCCGATAATATAGCCCTTGTTGTGATTCGATATTTTTAACAGCAGCAGTGTACAAAAGCTGATTGTATTGAAAACGCAAGCGTTGTAAACGGAGTAAAATACATGGGTCAGTACGAGACGTGAGGAGACGCTCCCCAGCTTGTATCTGCTGCTCTAGAGTCAGTAAATGCTGCTTTCTTTGTTTCCCCTGCCGAATTTGATAGCTAGTTATAGTGGCGCGGATAGATGCTTTAAAACCCTCCCACCAAGCCCAGCTCGCTGTGTCATGGGGTGAGTTAAAATGAAAATAATCTTGGATAGCGGCCTTTATATCAACCTGAAAATCTTTTTGACCCAGTAGGGATCTATCAAAAAACCAAGCTCGGGGAGAATCGTCCCGCGCAGTGACACGTAATGATAAAGATATGGCAGCATGATCTGAAATATGGAGAGGATGAGTCCTAGTCGTGTCTACTTGAGAAATCAGTGCTTTGGAAATGAGAAAGAAATCTATTCTAGATTGGGAGTGATGGGGGGCAGAAAAGAAAGTGAACTCTAAGTCGGAGGGGTGAAGTAGCCTCCATATATCTACCAGCGCAAGATCTTGCATCAGAGCTGTAAGGGTAGCAAGACTCTTGGGTGGACTACTCGTTCTAGGCGGCTGTCTATCTATCAGAGGGTCTAACACTTGATTGAAATCACCACCAAGTATTAAGGGAGTATTGGCAGAGGCCTGTGCCAACTGCGCAATACTTGCATAGTAAGCAGGGTTGTCCACATTCGGGGCATAAATGCAAATACATGTAAATTCACTATCTCCAACCTTAAGATGTACGCGGGCCCATCTACCCTCCTTGTCAGCGCTAGTATCAATTACAGTAGCTTGCAAAGATTTCTTAACCAGAATGGCTACCCCGCACCGTTTGGAAACGGCGGGAGAATAGGCAGCCACCATGTAAGGCTTAACATTGAGTTTCAGTGTTTCAGCAGAGTTTAAGTGCGTTTCCTGAAGAAACGCTAAATCAGCATGCTCATGGCTAAGATAGCTAAGGATTTTCTTTCTCTTGATTGGACTATTGATGCCCTTTACGTTGAGTGATAAGATTTTACATAAAGCCATTCAGACAAGTTAAAAATTCTGAGCATGATAGCGCACATAATTTCACAATGTCCCTCATATTGACTGTATCTGGCTGTACATATGGCATAAAAGAAAATAAGCTTAGATAATACAATGAAGCGCCCCACATGAAAAAAGAAAAACCGCAGCGCGGTAGAGAAGAAGCAGAACCCCAAAAATTACTGGCGACCATGTGTCTGCGGGGAGAAGCCCCGGAGAAGGCCGAAATTGAAAAAACACATAACCTGTAGGACTGTGCGTGCTCCGAATCCGACCGAGGCACACATCATGGAGGGATAGGAGACCACATAACAAAAGTCATAGAAAGAAAGAAAGAAAGTCCAGGCAGTCTCTGTACTGAACTATGACCGCCGCATCGGGCCCTTCAAAATGGCGGACAGAACCGGCAAATAAAAGTCCAAATCGTTGGATTAGCGCATCTGCTCTGCTTCTTTGGAGTCTAAAAATGTTGATAGTAGATCAGGATCTTCGAATGTCCTGGTTTGATTGTGGAGAGTCACTCGGAGCTTCGCGGGATACAACAGGCCAAAGCGAGCCTGTAGCTGTTGAAGTCGAGGGCGAAAAGCAAGGAGTTTCTTCCGTCGGTCGACTGTAGGCTTTGCCAAATCAGGGAAGAAGGAGACTTTGTGACCTTCAAATTCCAAATGATGGTTCGCCCGGGCAGCATTTAAAATTTGTTCCACTTGTTGATATCGTAGCAAGCGAAAGATAATAGGCCGGGGGGTCGTTCGGTTGAGCGCCATGTGGGTAGGAACACGGTGTGCTCGATCGATTTCCAGTTCTTTATGAAAGGTGATCTTCAGCAAGGAGGGAAGAGTTTTGAGCAGGAATTCTCTCATATCTCCCGCTTCCACCCCCTCCGGTATTCCAATGAGCCTCACATTGTTGCGACGGGCTCGATTATTGCTATCTTCGAACTCCTTTTGAAGATTCTGTATCTGGCGCTCAGCCTTGTCCAGTGTGCCCAAGCGCACCGCGTGCGAGTCGAGGACCCCCGCCATATTGTCCTGCCGTAATGAGAGACCTTCAAGTCGGTCCTGGAGCACTCCAAAGTCTTCTCGCATGGCTCTAAGCGCTTCTCCATTGGACTGCACCAATTCCTTCACGCCGCGTATTTCCTCTAGAATCTCCAGGTGCATTTTGGGGTTCTCCCGAAATGGAACCATCTTCTGTGGGGAGGACACCTCTGTTTTGGAGCGTTTTCCGTGAGAAGAAGAAGGAGACCCGAAGTCCAAGCGCGCTGGTTTATGTGCCGCCATCCCCCCCGAGGTACCCCGGTCAGCCCGGAGCGAAATAGTAAGTTTGTATAGGTATTATGTCAGGATTCTAAGTAGGCCTCTCGGGAGCTTCAGCGCGAAGCGTCTTACCCGCTGGACATCAGGCTCCGCCCCCCTGTAGGAGGCTTTTTAATTTTATTTTGTGATAACTACTAGCAAACGCACTCTCACAGCATATTAATATAAGGCGGCCCATAAGGCACATGTTACAGTGCACCATCCGCCAAGGCACCCTAGAATGTCCCCTATAGGGCAGCATGTATGTTGCGACACAGGATAATGTATAGTGCACCCTATATGGCTGGCAACTGTAACGTGCCCTATAGGGCGCCCCATAAAGCACCCTCAGAGGCACCTTATGGGTACAGTACGCTGAGGGTGGTATTGCTGGCAGCAACATATGTACAGCAAATTAAAATAAATCTGTGGACACCCCTATCACATAACCCCACTGTGGGTTTGAACCCATGACATCTGACTGCACAGGCAGTGACATAACCATTGGGCTACAGCTCTATAGCTGCAAGCAGCCACTGACTGGCTGCAGATAGCCTGTATGTCACCTCACTGACAGTCTGCTTTTGTGAACCACCCATACCCATGATGCACTGCACATACAAATCAGCTGTCCATGATTGAACACAGGATGGGAAATGCACCCCTAAAGCTCCCCGGCCTGGTAGGGGGAAGTGTCCGTGTGCACCCACACAGCACCTCGGCCTGGTAGGGTGTCCTAAGTGGGTGGACAAACGGCAAAGAGTAGCTAAACATCATCACATTGTGCGGTTACTGTGCTCACCCTGAGTGTGAGATGTTGCACCCAGGACCAGGTCCACAACACCAGCCATGGCTGAATGTGGCCATGACAGAGCTCCAAAGCAGCAATAACCTGTGGAATAGGTAGGTGCTACATAAACATTTTGGAGATCCCTGTCTGGCTCAGTTAGTGGGGACCCCCCAGGCTGGACAAAACAGGGCTTCCCCTCAACAAACCCCCACCCCAATGGCAGTAGAGTGGACCATCAACCCCTGTCCTGCTAGTGAACAGACACCCTACAGGGCAGTCCAAGCAGCTCCACATATCCATAACACAATATCAGACAGACATTAGACCTGGATATTCAAAGATGCACCCCACCACTATCTGATATTCACCTGCAACAAGCCATCAGCCACTGCACCCTGCAAGGCACTCCATCACAACACATATCAGCTGTGAACAGTCTGCTGGCTGGCCCTGATGGACATGCATGCACCCACAACTGGGGTGGCAGCACACACAGACAGATAAGTCCATGAAGAGACCCCCACAGGACACCTATACATATCACATGGGTGAATCACAATATAGCACTATTGGGGTGCCTAGCCATGCTGCCGTCACTGCACACTCAGGGTGAGAGTGATCCCCCAGCAGCACATACAGAGGTCACCCTGTCTGTGTAGGTGGTGGCCGGGCACTACCATGCCCCTGCCAGTGCCCTATGCCCTGTGCAGCTGCATCCTGGTCAGTCCACTCTGTCTGAGATATACCCATGGTCCCTTGCTACTCATTATGCACATTGGCAGGCCAATACTGGCAACAGTGTTGGCAGTGTGGGCTGTGGAAGGGGCATGCAGCCAACACCCACTGTATAGACAGACACACAATTCCACACCTATGCCATCATGGTGCTACTATTGAGGAGGTAATTAGCCTTGCCCACCAAACCGGTGCTGGGCACGGCAAGGCATGGATATGGTACGCAGTACTGCTGGGGGTCACTCCCCAGGGTGGTAAACACTGTCAGAGGCAAGGGCTGGAGCACGCACCGCAAACACCAAACAGATTGTTCGGATGGGGTCAACTAGCAGTATGTGCGTAACGTATGGATATCTATCTGCCAGTACTCCTAGCAAGCGTCTCAGAGCTGTGTACCATATACCTCAGGTGTAGGGTTACATTGCTAGGGTATGCAGGTGCTAGTATTGGGAGATGCACGCAGGGTCCAATGTTCTGCCTCTCCAGGAGACATTGGCCAATGGGGCCAGTGGGAGTGGGTGTGGGTGTGTCTGCCCCTGTTGGCTGCTGCTTTACGGCAGAGATTCCCAACTCCAGTCCAGGTTTGCATCACACTGATTGGGTTTACCTGCTGATCCTCATGAATATGCATGAGCTACATCTACATGCCATGGGGGTGGTGCATAGATATACAGCACAGGCATTTGTATGAGTGGCAGCATGGACCCTGACTGGTGTGTGGCCCACCAGGACTGCATTTGGGAGATTCTGCTCTAGGTACTGCCCCTGTACATGGTGTCTGTGCTCAGTGGGGTAAAAGATAGACGTAGTACCATTGCATATGTCCTCGCCACGAAAGGTTTGTCCTTACTATCACTGTGTAGCTGTGGGAAAAATATGTGGGAAGGATTGGTGGTAGCCCCAGCTTGGCTTTGAACCTGTGACCTTCTGTTTTTGTATGCACTGTCTGTGTGCACTGCACCACCTTGTAGCCACAGATTGGCTGGATTCCCTGGAACATCCATGCCTGTGGATCCGGCAGGGTCTGTGTGTTGCAGTGGACTGTGCCAGCCTGCACATGGCTTGGCCTCTGTTCTCTGTGGCTAGCTGCCACTGCCCCCTGCACCACATGTACTCGTGCGCCAACATGCTGGCATGAGCTTCTCTCAGAAAAAGCAGATGACCTGATTGCAATGTGGCAGTACGGGACTGCATTTGGGGGACTTGGCTGTAGGTATGCCCATTGTTGTGGTGTGTGTGCGGTGTTGGGTAACATATGGGTGTTTCCCCCATGCTTATGTTCCCTGCAATACAGGGGTGTCTGCTCTATCTTTGTTTAGTGGTGGGTAAAATATATGGACTGGGCTGGCAAGTGCCATAGCTGGGATTTGAACCTCTGGCCTTCTAGTCCTAGAGGTCATGGCTATGTCCTCTGCACCACACTGTAGCCACAGAGACAGTGCAGCCCCTGGAGGTAGTAAACCTGGCAGGATGGAGTCACAAACCCTGCTGTATGCATATTTACTGTGGGCTCCTTCACCCTGTGTGGTGACAAACGTGCAAATAAAACCCGGGAATGACCATGGAACAAAGGGGAAAACATATACCCAAGCTGGGCAACAGTGATATTAATGGGCAACCCTAGATAACACTCCCAGGACAGCTCCAGAAAAAGGGAAATGTTTTTTGGACGAGTCTCCGCTCCGTACACCTTTCCATAAATCATTTATTTTTTTTGGAGCTTTCCTGGGTGTGTTATCTAGTTTTGCCCATCACTAAAACTGTTCCCCAACTGAATTACTATTTTTCATATTTTTGTGGTGGTCATTTTCTATTTATAATTGCACTTTTGTGCTGTGCACATGTATCACACTGCTCACGGTTTTCAGGTTTCCCCGGTTTTGCTGTACATTGCTGACGTAAATGGTTTCTCTTCCCTTTAAATGCATTCTAACGCGAGTGATTCACTCGCGCTATTTTTTTTTTGGAAATTCAGCCACGATAATGTGCGGGGCGCCTCTCCCCTCCCCTTCCCCGCCCATTAACCCCTTCTCTCCGCCCCTCCGGGGCCTTCCTTCGCCCTCCGTTAGCCTTTCCACGCCTCTATCGGACATTTGCGGGCACGTACTTGTGCGGCACCCGTTACTGTGACGCGCAAGTGTGTGGGGCTTCATCGCACGTTTGCGGGGCGTTTAAGCGCTCTTAAGTACCGCTTTTAGTGCGCTATTTTGCGGCGCGCTAATTAGCGGTTTTTAGTAAACATGCCCCTATGTCTCAGGTCCTATGAAACCACGCATAAAACAATTCAATCACACAATATTTTATTAGGAAAAAATGTAGAATTCATGCATTAATGGGTTAAACTGAGAAAGTATGCAAAGAGAATATGCCAACAAATCGAAGAAAATAGTAATATTGCCAAATATGAACTCCCAGAAGGAAGCTCTCTTGGGTACAATGCGTGTATTATGCTGAGCATTAGCAATAAATTTGAGAGACTGAGATCATACTCCACATAACCTGTCAAAGAAGTAAGGTTCATTAATGTCATGGCATGCACAAAGGCAACCCATTTGGAGACATTTCCCCCCTCAGTCCACAGTTAAGAATATAAGAAGAGGGTCAGATAAGAGGTCCATCACATCTGGCATCCTCTCCCCAGAGTGGCCTACACTGGTTAATCCAGGTCAAAAGCATCCAGGAAGATCCTGAAGAATATATTCAATTCTTTTAGATAAGCCATACTGGGTCAGACAAAGGGTCCAGAAAGCTTAGTATCCTGTTTCAGACAGTGGCCAATGAAGATCACAAGAACCTGCCAGATTCCCAAAAGGTAGACAGATTCCATGCTGCTCATCCCAAGGTTAAGCAGTGGATTTCCCTGGTTCTTTTTAACAATAGAAACATAGAAACATAGAAACATGATGACAGAAAAAGACCACATGGCCTATCTAGTCTGTCCTTCCATAACAAAAACTACAACAGTCCACTTTTTACCTTTAGAGATCCTCTGTGTTGGTCCCATGCTTTTTTGAATTCAGTTACTGTCCTCATTTCTACCACCTCCACTGGGAGACTATTCCATGGATCCACTACTCTTTCCGTAAAGAAATATTTCCGCATATCACTCCTGAATCTATCTCCCTTCACCCTCAACCCATGTCCCCTTGTAGCAGAACTTGCTTTCAATTGAAAGAGGCTCTCTCCCTGAACATTTATGCCATGGAGGTATTTAAACATCTCAATCATATCACCTCTATCCCGCCTTTCCTCTATGGTGTACATATTAAGAACCTTAGGTCTGTCCTCATATGCTTTATAATGAAGCCCATTAATCATTTTAGTAGCAACCCTCTGCACCGACTCCATCCTGTTCACATCCTTTTGAAGGTGCGGTCTCCAGTATTGCACACCATACTCCAAATGAGGTCGCACCAAAGACTTATACAGAGGCATTATCACCTCCTTTTTTCTGCTAGCCATTCCTCTCTGTATGCAACCAAGCATCCTTCTAGCTTTTGCTGTCGCCTTTTCTACCTGTTTAGCTACTTTAAGATCATCAGACACAACCACGCCTAGGTCCCGCTCTTCTTTAGTGGACAAAAGTACTTCACCTCCTATACTGTATTGCTCCCTTGGATTGCTGCAGCCCAAATGCATGACCTTACATTTTTTAACATTAAATCCCAGCTGCCAAATTCTAGACCATTCTTCAAGCTTAGCTAGATCCCTCCTCATGTTATCTACACCTTCCTGGGTGTCTACTCTATTGCAGATTTTGGTATCATCTGCAAAGAGGCAAACCGTACCCGACAACTCTTCCGCTATATCACTAACAAAGATGTTAAAAAGAATTGAACCAAGGACAGATCCCTGGGGCACACCACTGGTAACATCCTTCTCCTCAGAGTGAGCTCCATTTACTTGTACTCTTTGTCGCCTCCCACCCAACCAATTTCTAACCCAAGCAGTAACTTTAGGGTCCATCCCTAGGGTGCTCAGTTTGTTTATAAGTCGCCTGTGAGGAACAGTGTCAAAGGCTTTACTGAAATCTAAATACACCACATCTAGAACTCTCCCTCGGTCCAACTCCCTGGTCACCCAGTCAAAGAAATCAATCAGATTTGTCTGACAAGACCTGCCTCTGGTGACACCATGCTGCCTCGGATCCTGTAATCCGCTGGACTCCAGAAACCTCACCATTTTCTCTTTCAGCAGTGTTTCCAATCATTTACTCACCACCGAAGTTAAACTAACCGGCCTGTAGTTTTCAACCACATCCTTATTTCCGCTTTTGGGTAAAGGCACCACATGAGCCTCTCTCCAGTCCTTTGGCACCACTCCCGACTCCAACGAGGCATTGAAACGGTCAGTCAGTGGAGTTGCTAGAACGTCCCCAAGTTCCTTCAGTATTCTAGGGTGTATCCCATCCGGTCCCATCGCTTTGTCTACTTTAAGTTGAGCTAGTTTCTCACAAACACAGTCTTCTGAAAATTGTTCAAGATGTCCCTCGCTTCTGTTCTTATTTGTGGGTGTTTTCTGAGGTCCTGCTCCTGGTTCTTCATCTGTGAACACAGAACAAAAATATTTGTTAAGCAATTCCGCTTTATCCTTATCAGCTTCTACATATTCCCCCCCTGCACCCTTGAGTCTGACAATACCACTTTTGCCCTTCCTCTTCTCACTAATATATCTGAAAAATGTCTTATCCCCCCATTTTATTGCATTGGCTATTTCCTCCTCCTTTTGAATCTTTGCCTTCTTGACTACTTTGCTAGCTTCTCTAAGTTTTTCCAAATACAGATGCCTGCCTTCCTCTCTTTGTGATCTCTTGTATTTCATGAAGGCCTCCCTCTTTTTCTTCACTTTTTCAGCTACTTCCTTCGAAAACCATAGCGGTCTCCTGTTCCTTTTGCCTTTATTTACCATTTTAACAAAAAGGTTGGTTGCCTTTAAAATACCCCCTTTCAGTTTTGCCCACTGTTTTTCTACATCCCCCAGCTGTTTCCATCCCACTAATGACTCCCTGAGGTATTGGCCCATCTTCACAAAGTTAGTCTTCCTAAAGTCTAAGATCTTCACCTTGGAATGGATTCTAACAGCCCTAGTCCTAATACTGAACCACACCATCTGGTGATCACTGGATGCAAAATGATCTCCCACTACAACATCAGAAACACTTTCACCATTGATAAGCACAATGGTGTATGGACTTTTCCTTCAGGAACTCATTCAAACCTCTTTTAAACCCATCTACACTAACAGCTTCTACTAAATCCTCTGTTAATGAATTCCAGAGTTTGATTACTCATTGAATGACAAAATATTTTCTCTGATTAATCTTAAATGTACTATATTGTAGCTTCATTGGTACATTTAGCCCTTCTCTCTGTTTTCTATTGTTTAATCAGTTCCTAATCCATATAGTACACTGCCTCCTATCCCATGACTTTAATAGAAGACATACGCAGCATTGACCATGAAAAGAGAAGTACTACTGATAGGGGATTTCAATATGTTGATGTGGATTGGCACATCCCTGCTGCAGTGTCATCTAGAAGGAGGAGATCCTGGATTTTCTACAGGGGGAACTATTCAGGCAACTGGTAATAGAACCCATATGTGAAGGGGCCATACTGGACTTGGTGCTTACCAATGGTGAAAGTGTTTCTGATGTTATAGTGGGAGATCATTTCGCATCCGGTGATCACCAGATGGTGTTGTTCAGTATTAGGACTAGGGCTAATAAACTCCAACCAAAGTGAGGGTCTTAGACTTTAGGAAAACTAACTTTGCCAAGATGGGACCTCAAGGAATCATTAGTGGGATGGGAACAGCTGGGGGATGTAGAAAAACAGTAGGCAAAACAGAAAGGGGATATTTTGAGGACAAGAAACCTTTTTGTTAGAAAGGTAAATAAATGTAAAAGGAATAGGAGGCCGCTATGGTTCTCAAAAGAAGTAGCTGAAAAGGTGAAGAAAAAGAGAGTGGCCTTTAGGAAATAAAAGAGATCACGGAGAAAGGAAGACAGGCATCTATATTTGGAAATACTTAGGGAAGCTCGTAAAGTAGTCAGGAAATCAAAGATACAAAAAGAAGAAGAAATAGCCAACACAATAAAATGGGGGGATATGACATTTTTCAGATATATAGCCAACACAATAAAATGGGGGGATATGACATTTTTCAGATATGTTACTGAGAGGAGGAAGAGCAAAAGTGGTATTGTCAGGCTCAAGGGTTTAGGGGAGGAATATGTCGAAGCTGATTAGGATAAAGCAGAATTGCTTAACAAATATTTCTGTTCTGTGTTCACAGATGGAGGTCCAGGAGAAGGACATCAGAAAATACCCAGAAATACGAACAGAAGTGACGGAAAGCTTCAACGATTTTCAGAAGAATATTTTCTTGAGGAACTAGCTAAACTAAAAGTGGATAAAGCAATTGGACCGGATGAAAATACATCCAATAATACTGAAGGAACTCAGGGACATTCTAGATGCTCTACTGACTGTCCTTTTCAATGCTTCTTTGGAGTTCGGAGTGGTCCCAGAGGACTAGAAAGAGGCACGTGTGGACTCTTTAAACAAAAGTGGAACTAAGGATGTGGTTGAAATCTACAGGCCAATTAGTCTAACCTCTGTGGTGAGTAAATTATTGGAAACATTACTAAAAGAGAGAATAGTGAGGTTTCTGGAGTCCAACGGATTACTGGATCTGAGGCAGCATGGATTCACCAGAGGCAGGTCTTGTCAGAAAAATCTGATAGATTTCTTTGAATGGGTGACCAGGGAGTTGGACCGAGGGAGAGCCCTAGATTTGGTGTACTTGGATTTCAATAAAGCTTTTGACACCATTCCGCACAGAAGACTTATAAACAAACTGAACACCCTAGGGATAGACCTTAAAGTTACTGCTTGGGTTAGAAATTGGTTGACTGGGAGGTGACAAAGGATACAAGTAAATGGAGCTCACTCTGAGGAGAAGGAGTGACACAGGGATCTGTCCTTGGTCCGATTTTTTTTAACATCTTCATTAGGGATATTGTGGAAGGGCTGTCAGGTATAGTTTGCCTGTTTGCAGATGATACCAGAATCTGCAATAGACAACCATGAAGGAGTAGGTAACATGAAGAGGGATCTAGCTAAGCTTGAAGAATGGTCTAGAATTTGTCAGCTGAGATTTAATGCTAAAAAATACAGGGTCATGCATTTGGGCTGCAAAAATCCAAGGGAGCGGTACAGTATAGGGGTGAAGTACTTCTGTCCACAGAAGAAGAGCGGGACCTCAGCATGATTGTGTCTGACAATCTTAAAGTAGCTAAACAGGTAGAAAAGGTGATGGCAAAAGCCAGAAGGATATCTGGGTGCATAGGGAGAGGAATTGCTAGCAGAAAAATGGAGGCAATGTTGCCTCTGTAGAAGTCTCTCATGCAACCTCATTTGGAGTATTGTGTGCAATTCTGGAGACCACAGCTTCCAAAGAATATAAACAGGTTGGTGTCGGTGCAGAAGTTGGCTACTAAAATGGTTACTGGTCTTCATTATAAAGCATATGAGGACAGACTTAAAGATCTTAATATGTATACTTAGAGGAAGGTGGGATAGAGGAGATATGATAGAGATGTTTAAATACTTCCATGGCATAAATGTACAGGAGGAGAGTCTCTTTTGATTGAAAGCAAGCTCTGCTTCGAGGGGACATAGGATAAGGGTGAAAGGGGATAGACTCAGGAGCAATTTGCAGAAATATTTATTTATAGAAAAAGTGGTAGATGTGTTGGATAGTCTCCCAGTGGAGGTGATAGAGACGAGGACAGTATCTGAATTCAAGAAAGCATTGGACAGACACAGATGATCTTTAAAGTAAAAAGGAGACTATTGTAGTTGATATGGAATGGCAGACTAGATAGGCCATGTGATCTTTTTCTGCTATCATGTTTCTATGACTTTTCAGTTTCCCAACAGTCTTTCATGAGGAACTTTATCAAAGGATTTCTGAAAAGCCAGATACACTATATCAACCGGCTCACTTTTATCAACCTATTTATTCATACCTTCAAAAAACATATAAAAGATTAGTGAGACATGTCTTTCCCTGACTAAATTCATGTTAGCTTTTTCCTAGTAAACCATGACAATCTACATATTCAATAATGTTGTTCTTTATAATGGAATTTTGCCTGGTACTGATGTCAGGCTCACCAGTCTGTAATTTCCTGATCACCCCGGAACTATTTTAAACATCAGCATTACTTTGGCCATTCTCCAATCTTCAGGTTCTACAGATGAATTTAATGATAGTTCACAGATTATGAAAAGTAGATATGAAATCTCATATTTCAGTTCTTTCTGCATTCTGGTATGTATGCCATCTGGTCCATGTCATTTGCTGCTTTTTAGTTTATGAAATAGTTCCATTACATCTTCACAATTTATTGAGATTTGTTTCAATTTCTCTGATACATCAACTTTAAATATCATTTCTGTCATGGGTAAGTTTCCTATATCTTCTTCAGTAAAGACTGAATCAAAGAATTCATTCAGTTTCTCCATTATGGCCTTGTCTGCTCTTAGTGCCCCTTTTACTCCTCTATCATCTAATGATCCAAATGACCCTCTCACAGGTGTTTTGCTATGAATGTACTTGCAAAGGGCTTTATTATGTGCTTTTGCTTCCATGGCAAACTTTTTTTCAAATTCTCTCTTTGCCTGCCTTATCAATGCCTTGCATTTAACTTGCCAGTAGTTATGCTGTTTCCCGTTTTCGTCATTTGGTTCTTTTTTCCATTTTCTGAAAGATTCTCTCTATAACAGCTTCTCTGACCTCACCTTAAGTCAGGCTGGCTGTCATTTGTCCTTCCTTCCACCTTTCTTAAAGCATGGAATACATGTGGTCTGTAATTCTAAGATAATATTTTTAAATAGTGCCCAGTCCTGATGTAAAATCTTAACCTTTATAGTTGCTCCTCTTTGTTTTTTCTTAACCATTTTCCTCATTTAATCATAGTCTCCTTTTTGAAAGTTAAATGCTAGTGCAGTGAATTTCCTTGCTATCCTCCTTCCATTTATTGAATCAAATGTGATCATGTTATGATCACCATAGCTAAGTGAGCCTGAAACTCCCACCTCTCACACCAGATCCTGTGTTCCACTAAGGACTAGAACTAAAATAGTATCCCTAAGTGTTGGTCCAGCTGCTCCAGAAATCCTAGGGGTATGTTTACTAAACCGTCTTAATGTGCACTCTAACACATTAGCGCGCGATAAGATGCCTTATCGCGCGATAATGGCGCTTCGCCATGCAATAAGGTACCTTATCGCGCGCTAACGCGCTCAGCGGCGCTCAGCGGCGCAAACGAGCGCTGAAGGCAGAGTAAAGGCTCCCTGAGGGCGGAGGAAGGCTCCCCAGGGGCGGAGAGAAGGGGTCAATGGGTGGAGAGTGGGAAGGAAGAGGCTCCCTGCACACTAATGCTGGGGATTTCAGGGCTGAAAACTAACGCCCTGGCGTTAGAGTAGATTTAAAGGGAAGAGAAACCATTTCCGTCAGCAATGTACAGCAAAGCCAGGAAAACCCACAAAAGATGATTAGTGTGATACATGTGCACAGAACAAAAGGGCAGATAAACATTGAAAATTACCTGAACAAACTGGAAAAAAAACATAACCTAGCTGGGCAATAGTGATATCAATGGGAAACATCAAAAAACACTACTGAGAAAGCTCCAAAAAAAAGATATCAATTTTGGAAGGGGCTATGATCTGTCCCCATACAAGGTGAATAATCTCACAGTGAAATAACGCTGATCAGGGCTTTCCCTTGTTACTGGACAGGTTTCCAATGGCATGCACATGTCCCGCAACAGCAGGGTGGGCATGTCGGAACAGGCAACTGGAAAGATGCTGGAAAAGGGGACAGAGAGGGCTGCAGGCGGCACATGCTGTGGTGCAGCTGGGCCACAGTGTGGACTAGGGTGATGCCTAGGTGGCCCATATGAATGCTGAAACAGTAGAGCAGCCAGACAGCAACTGATGAGGGCCCAACATGGGCACGAGTGTGTTTCCCACAGTGTCACAGGGGATAGTACCCAGCAGGTACCCCCAAGGGTACAGAACAGTTGCAGGCGGTGCTGGGGGGAAGCATGGACATCTATGCAGGCACCCTTACCCCAGAACCCGCACCATAGGCAGCCACCTACCCACACACTGGATGGCCCGAGACTGTGCACCACCAGCACCACCAGCAGAAGGGCATGTCAGCATGGTGACAGAGGGGTACTGGTGGTGGAGGGGGCAGTGGCTGCTGCCCACAGCAGACCATGGCCCAGCCCTGTATAGGTGGGTGCCATGCACTGCAACAGACAGGCTCTGTCTGACAAACAGTCTTGGTATCTCCAGGGAATGCCCTGTCTTTGTGGCAACATGGTGGTGCAGGGCACACAGCCAGTGTGTTCAGGAGCAGAAAGTCACAGGTTCAAGTCCCAGCTGTGGTTCCTGTCAACCCAGTCCCCATATTTTACCCACTACTAAAATGCGGTAATACAGACAGAACCTTTAGTGCAGATAACGTAAACATGCCCAAAACGCCTACATTTTACCCTACAGAGCACAGACACCATAAACATGTGCATTACCTAGAGCAGAGTCTCCCAAAAGCCGTCCTGGAGGGCCAAACACCATTCAGGTCCCATGCTGTCTCCAATAACTATGGCTGTGCTGCATTTCTATGCACCGCCCCATGGTATGCAGATGTATCTCATACATATTCATTAGGGACAGCATGAAAACCCGAACAGGGTTTGGCCCACCAGGACTGGAGTTGGGAACCTCTGCCCTAGAGCAGCGGCCAACAGGGGCAGACTCACCCGCACCCACAGGCTCCATCATCCAAAGCCACCTGGAGAGGCAGGATTTTGGGCCCTGTGTGCATCTCCCAATACTAGCACTTGCATACCTTAGCAATGCCACCCTAAACCTGGGAATATGGTACACATCTATCAAAAGGTTGCTATGATTACTGGCAGATAGCAATTCCTAAGTTAAGCACAATTTGCTGATTGAGCTGCATGATAGCAACCTTTCTGATGTCTGTGGAGTGTGCTACAGGTCTTGTGTCTGACAGTGTTTACCACCCTGGGGCGTGACTCCTACAGTATTGCGTACCATAGCCATGCCTGCACTGTGCCCAGGACTGGTGCGGTGGCCAGGGCTGCCAAACACCTCTTTAGTTGCACAATGCTGGTATAGGTGTGGGGAGTGTGTGTCTTGTCTATCCAGTGTGTGGTGGCTGCCAACACCCTCCTCAGCCCACACTGCTAGCACTGTTGCCAGTATTGGCCTGCCAATGTGCATAATGAGGAGCAAGGTACTGTGGGTATAGCCCAGACAGGGCGGCCTGGGCAGGATGCATCTGCACAGGGCATAGGGCACTGGCTGGGACATTGTAGTGCCCGGCCACCACCTGCACAGACAGGGTGGCTACAACATGTCCTGCTGGGAGGTCACTCTCACCCTGACTGAGCAGTGACCATGGCATGGCTAGGTTCCCCCATAGTGCTATTTGGTATTTCTCTCAAGTGATATATATGGGTTCTTCTTTTGGGGGCCTAATCACTGACTTATCTGTTTGGTGGGTGTGCTCATATCTTCTCCAGGAACATGTACTGTGGACTAGTTAGCAGACTGTCTGCAATTAGTATGTGTATGGCTGGAACACCTTGCAGGGTGCAGCAGCTGGAGACTGTCAGACAGTGGTGGGGGGCAGCTGAGCAGTTCCAGGCCTACTGTCTGTCTGCTATTGCCTTATGGAGTGCTACAGATTTGCACTGACTGCCCTGTAGTGCATCTGTTTCTCAGCAGGACTGGGGTTGTTGGTCTTCTCTGTTGCCACCATGGCAGGGCTGTAGCATGTGGATCTGTTGGGGGGGGGGGGGAGAGAACGATCCTCACCCTGATCCCCAGAGAGCAAATTCGGTAGTACTACATAATCCGCCTATGGGTCCAAACACTACCACCCTTGAATCATGTGGCCATGGCACCCACAGAGGATATGCACTATTCTGGTGCATCATAGTCCACAAGGGCTTGACGTGACTGGGATATACATATGGGCACAGGTGTATCGTAAGTGTGTCTGAAAGAACTACCTACCACACACTGGCACTAATGGGGACCTGCAGTATAACCTATCTCAGGGAGGGCAGGTGCTGTGGACCTGGTGCTGGGCACCCCACCTCACCCTCAGGGTGAGCACAGTACGCGCACAATGTGACGGTCTGTAGCTACTCTGTGCCAGTAACATGCATGGTCAATACCCCCTACCAGGCCTAGGTGCTGTGGGGGTGCATACCCCATCTTGTGATCATCTGTAGACTGCTGCTTTGCATGTGCAGTGCATCATGGGTACGAGTGGCTTAACTCTATCCTGGCAGTAACAGCAGACAGTTTGTGTGGTGACCTGCAGTCCTTCTGTGGCCAGCCAGAGGTTTGTTTGTAGCTGTAGAGCAGTGTTTCTGAACCAGTCCTCCTTGAAACCCTAGGCCAGTCGGGTGTTCAGGATAGCCCTAATGAATATGCATGAGATATATATGCATTAGAGATATCCTGCCAACCTGACTGGTTTGTGACCCTCTAGGGTTGGATTTGGAGACCCCTGCCTTACACCCAGGGCCGGATTTACCTTGAGTGAGGCCCTACGCCAACAAAAATTGTGGGCCCCCAGCAGGGGCGGCCCAAGGGGGGTGTGGGCCTCATTTGCATAAGGGGCCTCATTTGCATAAATATTTGCATAATGTTACCATATATTAACTTTTAGTAAACGTACCTCTTAATGAGTGTATGGATAAAGAAAGACTAAAAGATTTCTACATTGCTATAATCCAGTGCCAACTGCCAGACACATTAGGAACTACTACAAACACTGCCCATTTAGAACCCATAGCAAACCCGCCGTATCCTAACAGCACTACCAGGACTCACAAAGCACCATACTCTACCAATCAAAAGGCAACACTGCAAATATTAAACCAATACATTTCAGAGAACAACAATACATGACCTACTGGGGAAAGAGAACAAGTGGCAATGTCAAATAGGAATTATATAAACAGAACACCTCAGCTCAGTTACACATGCAGAACATAGACCATCACCAAACAAGTAATCACATTTTAGAAACAGGAAGACAATAATTAAACTGGGAATCCCAAAAGCCAAACTTGGAATGTACAACACTGTAGAAATAAAACTATACATTAATTTGCTCTTGTACTAAACAAAGCGCAGACGTTAATGATGCACATTTACCAGAGCTGACATATTCCAATTAATAAATTCAAAATAAAGAGATATTTTTCTACCTTTTGTGCATTTTTTTCAGCTGCAATTGCTCCAGCCACTTTCTTCTGGTTTCTTCGTGTCTTCTGCTAACTCTCCATCGTCTGCTGTCCATTTGTCCTTTCTTCTCTCTTCTAGTTTTTTTCCATTCTCTCTCTACATCTGCTTTAACATACTAATCTTTCTCCTTTTGCTCTTTCCTCATTCCTGTTTTATCCACTCAAATTTTACCCCTCTATCCTCAATCCCCACTTACTCTCCCAATACCCGGCCAATTGTAGATTTTTTATCCCTCTCCATCTTTTTTCCCTTCTCCATTTTACTCTTCCAGCCCCATCCCATTCTAATCCTCCCCCAACATCAGCTCCCTTCTAGTTCCAGCCTCACCCAGCATCCATTCCCTTCTAGTCCCTGCATCAGCCCATTTCCAGTCCTAGCCACCCATCAGCCCATTTCCAGTCCTAGCAACCCCCCAACCCAATACCAGTCCTAGCCCCCATCAACCCACTTACAGTCCTAACCCCCCATCACCCCATTTTCAGTTTAAGCCCCCCCTATAACCCATTACCAGTCCTAACCCCCCATCAGCCCACTTCCAGTCCTAACCCCATCAACCCATTTCCAGTCAGCCCCCATAGCCCATTGCCAGTCCTAACCCCCCCCCATCAGCCCACTTCCAGTCCTAACCCCATCAACCCATTTCCAGTCAGCCCCCCATAGCCCATTGCCAGTCCTAACCCCCCCCCCGGCGATCAGACCACAGCCGATTTCCAGTCCTATCCCCATCAGCCCACCTCCAGTCTTAACCCCCCAGCCCATTTCCAGTCCTAGCCCCCCCATAGCCCATTACCAGACAGCCCCCATCAGCCCACAGCCCATTACCAGTCTTAACCCCCCCAAAGCCCATTACCAGTTCTAAACCCCCCCAACAGCCCATTATCAGTCCTAACCCCATCAGCCCACCTTCAGTCTTAACTCCCCCAGCACATTTCCAGTCCTTGCACCCCCATAGCCCATTACAAGACAGCCCCCATCAGCCCACAGCCCATTACCAGTCTTAACCCCCCCCAAAGCCCATTACCAGTTCTAACCCCCCCAACAGCCCACAGCCCATTACCAGTCCTAACCTCATCAGCCCACCTCCAGCCTTAATCCCCCAACCCATTTCCAGTCCCAGCCCCCCCAATAGCCCATTACCAGTCCTACCCTCCCCCTCCCCCTCCCCCGGCCTAAAGTAAAATTTGATTTAAAAAAAAAACCTGCTGGCTGCCGCCGCGGGGCCCCCTCTGCTGCCGCGGCAGCATGGACTGACCCGCGGGGGCCCCCTCTGCAAGCTCGATCCCTCCGTGCCTCCCTCCGTGCAGGCTGTGAGAGGCGCGAAGGAAGACTGTCTCCCTCGCGTCTCTGTTAAGCCCGCAGGGGCTGATGGGAAATGTCCCATCAGCCCCTGCGGGCTTAACAGAGACGTGAAGGAGACAGTCTGCCTTTGCGTCTCTCACAGCCTGCACGGAGGGAGGGAGGGAGGGATCGAGCTTGCTGAGGGGGCCCCCGCGGGTCAGTCCATGCTGCCACGGCAGCAGAGGGGGCCCCGCGGCGGCAGCCAGCAGGTTTTTTTTTTAATTTTATTTTTTTAAAAAAGCCTAACTTGTTCCTTTTTTGTGGGCTCTTCCCAGCTGTGGGCCCTACGCCATGGCGTACATGGCGTATACGTAAATCCGGCCCTGCTTACACCTCTGTCATTTAAGATTGTGAGTGGGCAAGTTGCAGATCTCCAAGACATCTAAAAGGTTAGATAGAATTTGTCACATGCCTCTTTGCTTCTCACCACCACCAAAATATTGTCTATTAGACAACTTTGTGGTGGTGGTGAGAATTGAGGAGGCATGTGACACATTCTATCTACCATTTTGATGTCTAGGACATCTGCACCTTGTTCACTCACAATCTTAAATGACAGAGGTGTAAGGCAGGGGTCTCCAAATCCAGCCCTAGAGGGCCACAAACCAGTCAGGTTGGCAGGATATCTCTAATACATATATATCTCATGCATATTCATTAGGGCTATCCTGAACACCCGACTGGCCTAGGGGTTCAAGGAGGACTGGTTCAGAACCACTGCTGTAGAGCTATAGCCTACTGGTTACTTCACTGCCTGTAGAGTCAGAGGATGTGGGTTTGATCCCACAGTGGGGTTATTTATTAGGGCTGTCTGGGGCAGTTTCTTTTTTAAATCTAAATTAGTACTGCCAGCAAAAACACCCTCACAGTACTATAACCTTAAGATGCCTTAAAAGGTGCCTTATGGGGCACCTGAGGATTACAGCACTGTGAGGCTACAGCTCTGAACAAACCCCTGGCTGGCTACAGAAGGACTGCAGGTCACCACACGAACTGTCTGCTGTGGTTACCAGGATAGGGTTAATCCACTCGTACCCATGATGCACTGAACATGAAGATTACAGCACTGTGAGGGTGTTTTTGCTGGCAGCACTGCTTTATAGTAAAAGGGAAATGCCTCAGACAGCCTTAGTCATTAACCCCACTGGGGGATTGAACTCATGACTCCTGGTTCAGCAGTCAATGTATTAACCATTGTGCTAACCCTCTCTTGCTGTATTTGTTGGTCAGAACGCCTACTTCAGGCTAACGTGCATTGACATGCCACGGCTCCCTTTATCGCACGGTAACCAGAAATGCTAAGTTAAGACCGACACACCCACTCCTTATATGGCATCCTGCACACTAACGCCAGCTGTACATTAAAGGGTATGTTTACTAAACTGCGTTAGTGTGATTCGCGTTAGGATCCGCGGTACAGGCAGAAATCCCAAATAAGGACATGGGCGGTACATCGTTACCGATAACGCGCGTTACCAGGTGCCATAACCTAATGAGCGTTAAAAAACATTGTGCAGAGCACCACGCAACGCGCGCCCATAAGGCATCTGATAAGGTGTCAAGCAAGGCATCTAGAACTGTAGCACAATGGTTAATACACTGACTAATGGTGCTGGGGATGTAAATTCAACCCCCTGTGGGTCTAATGCATAAAGCTGGCTGAGACATCACCTTTTACTCAAAATCAGTGCTGTTTGAAGCATTTTGTTTGTTAATTTTAATTAGTGCTGCCAGCAAACACACCCTCACAGGGCCGTAACCTAAGGTGCCTCTAAAGGCACCCTATAAGGCACCCCAGAGGGCACATTATAAAGTGCACTGTCCGCCAAGGCACCCTAGAATGTCCTCTATGGGCCACCCCACAGGGCACAGTATAGGGCCCGCATTGGGAACTGTATAGGGCGCCTGATGAGGCACCGTAAGGAGACAGCACTGTGAGGGTTTGTTGCTGGCAGCACCAATTTAAATTAAAATCAGAAAATGCCGCAGACAGCCCTACCAAATAACCCCACTGTGGGATCAAACCCATGACCCCTGGTTCTAGAGGCAATGAAGTAACTAGTGGGCCACATCACTAGTGCTACTAACAAATTCCTGGCTGGCTGCTGAAGAACGTCAGGTCACCACACAAACTGTCTGCTGTGGTGGCCAGGATTTGGGTCATACCCATGGTGCACTGCACATGCAGATCTGCAGTCTATAGATGAACACAAGATGGGGTATGCACTCCCCCAGCACCTCAGCCTGGTGGGGTGTCCTGACCATGTGCAACCCCACAGCACCTCAGCCTGGTGGGGGTACTGACCGTGTGTGTTACTGCCACAGAGTGGCTACCGTCCATCACAGTGGACGGGTCCTGTGCTCACCCTGAGGGTGAGGTGGGGTGCCCAGCACCATTTCCGCAGCACCTGGCCTTGCTGAGATAGGCTATGCTGAAGGTCCCCATCAGTGCCAATGTGTGATAGGTAGTCCTTGCAAACACCCCTAGGATATGCCTGTGTCTATCTGTATTTCACATCTAGCCCTTGTGGGCTAAACTGCACCCAGAAAAATGCATGCCCTGTGTGGGTGCCATGGTCACATGATTTAAGTGAAGGGGGGGGGGGTGTTTGGACCCACAGGCGGATTACATACCTCCACCCAACCCACCCTACCCTCTGGAGTTCAGGGTGGGGGACAGGATCTCCAACCAACAGACCCACATTCTACCCCTGCAATGGTGGCAGTAGAGGGGACCATCACCCCAGTCCTGCTGGGAAACAGACAGCTTACAGGACAGGCAATTCAGAGCTGTACACATCCATAAAGCAATAGCAGACAGACAGTAGGCATGGAAATGCACAGCTGCACCCCACCACCACTATCCGACATTCTCCAGCAGCAAGCCTCCAGGCGCTGCACCCTGCAAGGTGTTCCAGCAAGACACATACTAGCTGCAGGCAGTTTACTAGCTAGTCCATAGTGCATGGTCCTGGAGAAGATGCATGTACCCAGAACTGGAATGTCAGCATACACACCAAGCAAATAAATCAGTAATTAGGTCCCAAAAGAAAACCTACAAATATCACATGAGATGAAATACTATACAGCACTATGGGGGAACCTAGCCATGCCGTGGTCACTACTCAGTCAGGGTGAGAGTGAACTCAGAGCAGAACATGCTGTGGCCACCCTGTCCGTGCAGGTGGTGGCCGTCCACTACAATGTCCGAGCCATTGTCCTATGCTATGTACAGATGGATCCAGGCCAGGCCATTCTATCCTGACTATTCCCATGGAACCTTGCTCCTCATTATGCACATTGGCAGGCCAATACTGGCAGCAGTGCTAGCAGTGTGGGCTGTGGAAGGTGTTTGCAGCCACCACACACTGGATAGACAGACACACACTCCCCACACCTATGCCAGCATTGTGCAACTATAGAGGTGTTTGGCAGCCCTGGCCAGCACACCATTCCTGAGCAGAGTGCAGGCATGGCTATGGTAAGCAATACTGTTGGGGTCACTCCCCAGGGTGGTAAACACTGTCAGACACCGGACCTGAAGCACACTCCACAGACAATAGAAAGGTTGCTATGGTGCAGCTCAATCAGCAAATTGTGCTTAACTTAGGAAGTGCTATCTGCCAGTAATCATAGCAACCTTTTGATAGCTGTGTACCGTATTCCCATGTTTAGGGTGGCATTGCTAAGGTATGCAAGTGCTAGTATTGGGAGATGCACGAAGGGCCCATTGTCCTGCCTCTCCAGGAGGCATTGGATAATGGGGCCTGTGGGTGCGGGTGTGTCTGCCCCTGTTGGCTGCTGCTTTACGGCAGAGGTTCCCAACTCCAGTCCTGGTGTGCCAAACACTGTTTGGGTTTTCATGCTGTCCCTCATGAATATGCATGAAATACATCTGCATACCATGGGGGCGGTGCATATAAATTCAGCACAGGCATCTTTATTAGAGGCAGCATGGAACCTGAATGGTGTTTGGCCCTCCAAGACGGCTTTTGGGAGACCCTGCCATAGGTAATGTGCATGTTTATGGTGTCTGTGCTCTGTAGGGTAAAATGTAGGTGTTTTGGGCATGTTTATGTCATCTGCAATAAAGGTTCTGTCTGTATTAGCACGTTTTCGTAGTGGGAAAAATATGGGGACTGGGTTGGCAGGAACCACAGCTGGGACTTGAACCTGTGATTTTCTGCTTCTGAATACACAGGTTTTGTGCACTGCACCACCATGTTATCACAAAGTCAGTGCGTTCCCTGGTGATACCATGACTGTTCATCAGACAGGGCCTGTCTGTTGCAGTGCATGGCACCCACCTACACAGGGCTAGGCCATGGTCTGCTCTGGGCAGCTGCTGCTGCCCCCTCTACCACCAGTAACCCTCTACCACCATGCTGACATTCCCTTCTGCTGGTGGTGCTGGTGGAGCACAGTCTCAGGCCATCCAGTGTGCAGGTAGGCAGATGCCTATGGTGCAGGTTCTGGGGTAGGGGTGTCTGCATAGGTGTCCACGCTTCCCCCCAGCACCGCCTGCCACTGTTCTGTGCCTTTGGGGATTATTTATTTATTTATTTGCATTCTCTTATATACCACGCTATTTTGCATCAGTGCGGTTTACATTGAACAAACTGAAATTACATTGAACAGGGCATTATAACTTGGAGATAACTATTTTACAGGGAACATGGGCTATGGAGGGTTAAGTGGCTTGCCCTAGACCACAAGGAGCACCTGTGGGACTAGAAACCCCAGTCCTTCCAGCCCAAGGTTGCTGTCCTCTAGTGGGATTTGAACCCCCGACCTTCCGGCCTGAAGTACCTTGCCTCAACCACTAGGCCACTCCTCCACTCCCAGAGAAACCTGCTGGGTACTATCCCTTGTGACACTGTGGGAAACACAGTCATGTTGGGCCTTCAGCAGTTGCTGTCTGGCTGCTCTGCTGTTTCAGTATTCGTATGGGCCACCTAGGCATCACCCTAGTCCGCACTGTGGCCCAGCTGCACCACAGCATGTGCCGCCTGCAGGCCTCTGTATTCCCTTTTATAGCATCTGTCCAGTTGCCATTCCGACATGCCCGCCCTGCTGTTGCCGCACATGTGCACACCATAGGACACCTGTTCGATGGAGAGGAAAACCCTGCACAGTGCAATTTCACTGTGGGCTCATTCACCTTGTATGGGGAGGAACATAAACCCTTCCACGATTTATATCTTTTCTATGGAGTTTTCTTGGGGGGGGTTGATGTTTCCCATTAATACCACTATTGGCCAGCTTGGTTATGGTTTTTTTTCAGTTTGTTGAGGTCATTTTCAATGTTTATGTGCCCCTTTTGTTCTGTGCACATGTATCACACTTATCACTTTTTTTAGGTTTCCCTGCCTAGGCTGTACATTGCTGACACCGAAATGGTTTCTCTCCCCTGAAATGTGCATTTAACGGCAGGTTTTCAATCGCGTTAGGATTCAGATCTTCATATCAGCGTGTTAGTGTGAAGGTTGCCTCTCCCCGCCCACTCTCCGCCCATTGACCCCTTCACTCCGCCCTCTCTCCACCTTCTGCGGTGTTTTACTGCGCCGCGGAACTTTACGATCATTAAGTTAACGCGCGTTATGTAATGTTAACGATCGTTAACGCATCATAACGCGCGTTATGATGCGTTACCGATTGTTAACGTTACATAACGCACGTTATGTAACGTTAACGCAGTTTAGTAAACATCCCCCTAAGACTGCTTAGTAAACATACCCCCTAGTTTCTGTTAGGATTTCATCATCTAGTTGTTCATTCTGTCCAGGCAGATGGTAGTACACCCCCATTGCCATCCCCTTCCAATTTTACATGGAATTTCTATCCATAGAGATTCTACAGTGTATTTTGTTTCCTGTAATCCATTTATCCTTTTTTACTGAATGCTCTCATTAGACATATAAAGCTTTCCATTCAATGTGATCTACCCTATTATTGTGATATAGTTTTGTAGCCTGGTATCATTGGTTATCCTCCTTCTACCAGTCTCTGAGTTTACAATTTTATCTAACCTTTCATTCAGTGCTATTTATCTTTATTATTCATAGAAGGGAATAAGTAATGACTTTTCCAATTCTGCATTGCTAGTAATGGTTTATGGACTTTTTCCTCTAAGAATATCTTTAAATCCTTTTTAATCCCAGCTAGGCTAGCTGCTTTCACCACATCCTGCAGCAACAAATTCTAGTTCAGATGTGCATTGAGTGAAAACCAATAATTTCTCTGATTTGTTATAAATGTACTAAATGAAGCGTCCTCTAGTCCTAGTACTATTTGAAAGGGTCAAGAACAATTTCCTATTTACCCACTCCACCAAAGTCATAATCTTATAGACCGCTATCATATCTCCTCTTAGCCATCTCATTTTCAAGCTGAAAGCCCTAACTTATTAAACTTTTTCTCATAGGGAACCATTCCAACCCATTATCATTTTGATCACCCCTTTCTTTTTTTTTCTTTATTTATATTTTCCAACAAAATACAAACAAAAGAAAAACCAAGTTACAGTAAATTAAAATATACAGTCCTTCTCTGGTAAATGAGACAGTCAAAAGGCTGAACGTAGCCCACCCCACCCTGACCTTCCCATCATAATGAGATCATCAGGGGCCATATGAAAGGAACATAAAACATCTGCAAGCCTGAAAGGCCTACAGGGGGCTATAGAAGGACAGACATTCCACTCCAGAAAAATAAGGAGATTTGTCTGGTAACCCCTTTCACTTAAGAAAGGGGGGAATACAAAAGAAACCGCTACACCATGATGTTTGCACCCATGAGTAACGTAGGTACAAGTATACCACCATAGGTCTCAACCAAGACCTATTGTATGTTTCCAATTAGATATAATGGACACAGGGCCACTCCCAACATAGAGCTAATTCAGACAAACATTTCCTTTATAAGGATAAACTGCCAATTATTAATTGAAAAACAACCCCAAATCAGGAGATAGTGGCCCTGAATCTCAACACCACCCTAATATGGTTCCACATTGAAAATCAATAAACGTTAAGACAGTCCTATTAAAAAATTATTAATGTCCTTAACATTCAGTGACACAATCTTAAAGAAAGCATACTTACAATATAGCTCTGAAATAACAATCATAAGTTGCAGAAACAGAATAGAATGTAGCATTTAGTTTCATATCATAGAACAATTTCCCCAGCACATTTGTGTCGCTGTACAGTATCTATAACCCAAAGAGAGGGGAAAAAAGGCCCCATTATTTGATCAACATAATAATACATCTAATTCTACCAAAACATTCCTCCAAACCACCCAAAACCTAGGGGGGGGGGGGTACATAATACACAAAATGTAATGGGTGAGCACGCTAGGACAAGACAGACACAGAGGGCTCATTGGTCTAACCCTTCTACATTTCTGTAACACTTAGACCAACGTATCCTGCCCACCTCCCTTATTAAGAACAGAAATAATGTTCTTGAAGAAGACAGAGTAAATCTCCCAGCATATGTCTGTATTACTGGCTTAAAATTCGCTTCTGCATAAATAGGCCTCCTTCACACGAGTACAGACCTGTTAAATGCCCATGATAGCAAGCACCATCAGACTTTAGCAAATAGGAGATGTGATATAACCTTCATCGCATCACCGCTGACTCCTTATCCTCCAAGAATGCACATAAATCTACAGGATCATCAAAAGTTTTGGACTGGTTGTGCAGCGTGACTTTCATGCGGGCAGGATATAGCAGTCCAAAAAGGGCCTTCAGTTGAACCAAACGTGGACGAAACACCAAAAGACTCCTTCTCCGATCCACCGTCGCTTTTTCAAAGTCCGGAAAAAACAGGAGTTTATGCCCTTCATATTTCAAGGCTGAAAGTGTTTTAGCTGCTCCCATTATTTGCGTTACTTGCTGAAAACATAGCACTTTTAAGATAATTTGGCGTGAGGGAGGCGGAGCCAGCGCGGAAGCAAGATGGCTGCGTAGGAGTATAGCTACGCTCAACCCCGGCAAGATTCCAGTGATTATTCGCATTTGCAATAGACGCCCCGCTGTTGATACCTGATTTCCACTTGTATGAACCATGGCGAGTGGAAAGCCAATGAAGCTGGACTTCGCAGCAGGTCGGAACACAGGTTCTAAGAGGCTTAAAGCAGATCCCCCTTCCCCACTTAAGATGGCCACCGTGAGAGAGCCTGAGGAGGCTGCCAGAGTAATTCTGGAGGAAATCAGAGCGGTTAGAGCGTTAGTGACCGCCAATGGTGAAACGCTGGCCCGGGTGCAATCGGAGGTGCAAGACATGAAGGCGCAGTTGGAGGGGCTCATGGGCAGGATGAACAGGATGGATATGGCCCTGGGAGCTCAGGAGGAACAGATAAGTCGGCTCAACAAGGCCTTTCGGAAGACTGAACAATTGGAGTTGAATCTGGAGGACCTGAGTAATAGAACTAGGCGCAATAATATCAGACTTGTTGGCATTCCTGAGGGAGCTGAAGGCTCAGACATGCCCAGGTTCTTGGAGAAGTTACTTACTGAGTTGTTGCGCCTGAATTTCTCCAGTCCGCTGGAGATTGAAAGAGCCCATAGTGTTCCATCGCAGGTGAGGCTGCACAGCTGGAAATCGCGGCCGATCATTTTTTGCTTGTTAAGACATCAACAGATCATACAAATCCTGGCAGCAGCCAAAGTGCAGTCCTCGTTGAAGTTTGAAGGTCACAACATTGTGTTTTACCCTGACTTTTGTAAAACGACGGTGATCAAGAGGAAACAGTTCCTAGAATTACGTCCACGGCTGCAAAAACTTCAAGCGCGTTATGGTCTCTTTTATCCTGCGCGTCTCAAGGTCACTGTGGACAATCAATCAAAAGCCTTTGAAGATCCAGCGGCGGCCATTCAATTTATTGAGGGACAAGAAGCCTTGAGGATGCAATGACTGGTTGGGAGGAAGAGGGGTGCTTTGAGCAAGTGCTTCTGTTCAAATGGCAGCCAGAGTGGTATAAGGTGGCCGTCGGAGAGGACTGGCAGTGGAGTGCCTGATAAAGGACTTAAGCCTAGGCTTTGGACTTAATATGTGCATGTGTGTGAATCCAATGTTCTGTTCTTCTTTTCTTCTCCTGATATATGTTCCTTATTGGTGGGGGTTGGTTAAGTAATCCTTGCATTGTGTGTGTTAAGCTTGATAAAGGGGGGGGATATGCTAAGTCAGCATTGATATATAACATTGTCAGCTTATGTGCAGACTCTTTTTGTGCAATAGTTTCTTTTTGTTGGTTTGTTACATCTTATGAAGTCAGTTAAGAGGATACGAGGGTGTTGGATTGAATGGGCTATTGTTATAGCGGGGTTGGGCAGTGGTCTTCATGTTTTTCACCCATTTAGTGTATCTCCTCATATCGGGGGTGAGGTGGCGCCTTGCAAGTCTCTTGTTTTTTCTTTCTTTCGTTTCTTGGATGGGTCTTGCAAGGCGTCGGAGGTGGAGTGGTGGTGGGTAGGTAAGGTGTGGAGTGTTCGCTTAAGCTGTGTTTTAGTGTTGTGCATTTGAGTTGATGTAAAAGTTAAATATACTCAATAAAAAAAAACAACAACATAAACATTAAAAAAAAAGATAATTGGGCGTGGATGCTTGCCCGTGACCACAGGCTGAGTAGGCACTCTCTGAGCGTGCTCAATCTCAAACGGCATATTGAAATGCAACCTTAATACACCTGGAATCATAGCCTGCAGAAATGAAATCATTTCATGACCCTCTGATCCCTTAGGAACTCCTAAGATTCTTATGTTGTTCCTCCGAGAGCGATTGTCACCGTCTTCCACCTCCCTTTGCAGTGAACGTATCAGCTTTGTCTGTTCCTCAATGGACTCAAACCTCTCCCCATGTGACACCACCATCTTTTCTACCTTCTTCAATCGAGCCGTATTTGACTCCAAAGAGAATATCAAATCGTTGATAACTTCTTGCATTGCACAAAGCGATTCTCTATTGGCTTTGACCAGCTCTTTGACAGCCCGAATCTCAGCCAAGATCTCCTGTGAGGTCACAGGACCTTCTCGGATGACCGCCAGCTTGTGAGGTGAGAGAGGTTCCATCTTGGTTCTCTTTATGCTAGCATTTTGAGATATTTGGAAATCCAACCGCATCTGTTTAGAGCCTGGCATAGCCAAGATCGAATGGTATCCAAGTAGGTAGGAATTATTTGTTCAAATATTGCAGAAATCAGGATTCTTGCCAATTGCCCTCTGGAGCACCGCTCTTACATGTCCATCTTGGCCAAACACAAGGCTACGCCCCTCTTGATCACCCTTTTCTAATTCTGATATGTGGTGACCGGAATTACACCCGATACTCAAAGTGTAATCCTACCATGGATTAATACAGAGGCATTATAATATCCTTCATTCTTCCCTAAAAATACCTAACTTCCCACTTTCTTTTTTTCACTTCCCCTGCACACTAGTTATTTATTTATTTATTTTTAATTAGCTGTATTTCTATACCGCCTTTCACCAGGTCAAAGCGGTTTATAAAATCAAGGGGGAAATACAATGAGAGATACTATAACAAAGGTAAAAAAAAAAGGGGGGGGCACCATCAATGGGGAGGTTCAAAAGGGAGTATCAATAAGGAGGGGTTGAAACAGTACAGCCATAATATTTACAAAATGCCAGGTTTGCTGAGTGACTGATTGACCCAGACAGAGGATAGACTTGGGGTCAGTTGGTGCTTGTTCGTTCATGCCCTAGGTGGATAGCGAATACGTGAGTTTTTAGTTGTAGGAAATTGGGTAGTACTGGGGAGGCAATTCCGGTCCTGGAGGGCCGCAGACCAGTCAGGTTTTCATGATGTCCCTAAGGAATATTCATGAGATCTATTTGCATCCACTGCCTTCCATTGTATGGAAATAGGACCATGAATATTCATTAGGGACATCATGAAAACCTGACTGGTCTGCGACTCTCCAGGACAGGAATTGCCCACCCCTGGGGTAGTAAGTTTTCAAAGGAACAGATGTATGTCTTAAGATCATGAAAGATGTATGGTCTTGGAAATTAGAACAACATAGAAACACAGAAAATGATAGCAGATAAAGATCATATTACCCATCCAGTCTGCTCATCCAGTATCTTTTTCTGTCCCTTAGAGACACTCTATAGTTGTCCTATGCTTTCTTGAATTCAGGTATCTCCATCACCTCCATTTGGATGCTGTTCCACACACTCACCACTCTTTCTGTAAAGAAATATTTCCTGAGTCTATCCCCTCATTCAAGAACTTCCTTTCAATTGAAAGAAGCTTGCCTCTTGTGCATTTATGCCACAGAGGTATTTAAACATATTTATAATCTCCCCTCTCTCTTCTTTCTACCAGAGTATACATATTGAGATCATTAAGTCCTGTACTGATAGGCTTTATGCTGAAGGCTACTGACCATCTTAGTAGACAACCTCTGCACCAACTCCATCCTGTTAATATATTTTTGAAGGTGCATTTCCAGAATTACACACAGTACTCCAAATATGACCTCACCAGAGACTTATACAGAGGCACTAATACCTCCTTTTTCCTGCTGGTCATTCCTCTCTTTGTGTATCCAAGTATCCTTCTGGATTTTATTATCATCTTTTCTGTTTGGCCATCTTAAGATCATCAGATATGATCACACGCAGATCATGCTCTTTTTTCTTGCTCAGAAGTACTTCACCCCTATACTATAACGGTTCCTTGCGGTTTTGCGCCCCAAATGCATGACCCTGAATTCCGTTAGCATTAAATCTTAGCTGCCAAATTCTAGACATTCTTCAGGCTTTGCAAGACCCTTCCTCATGTTTCTAGAATTGTACACAATACTCCGAATATGGTCTCATCAGAGACTTATACAGAGGCACTATTATCTTTTTCTTGTTGGCCAGTCTTCTCCCTGCATATCCAAGCATCCTTCTGGCTTTCACTATCACCTTTTCTGTTTGGCCATCTTAAGATTATCAGATATGATCACTCCAGGCCATGTTTTTTTTTCCATACACAGAAGTACTTCACCTCCTATAATATAATGGTCACTTGAGTTTTTTCACCCCAAATGCATGACCCTAAATTTTTTTAGCATTAAATCATAGCTGCCAAATTATAGACCATTCTTCAAGCTTTGCAAGATCCTTCCTCATGTTGTCTATACTTTCCAGGGTGTTCACCCTATTGTGGATTTTGGTATCATCTGTAAAGAGACAAACCTTATCTGATAACTCTTCTGCAATATCACAAAATTCTTAAAAGGAAGGACCAATCTCTGCAGCAACCAATTGTTAACACCCTTATCCTCAGAGTAAATTCCCTCTGTTACCTCCTACTCATCCGGATTCTTTTTAGAGTTCATCCTGAGCGTGCTCAGTTTATTTATAGGCAACCTATGTGGAACTGTGTCAAAGGCCTTGCTGAAATCTAAATGCAGCACACCTAGTGCTGTCCCTCGATCCATCTTTCTGGTCACCCAGACACAGTCAAAAAAATTAATAAGATTTGCTTAACAAACCTAAATTTGGTACTTGGGTAGATAAAAAATGTTGGGTGATTGACAGGGACATTCTCACATTTGCAGCAGCAAGCAAAATATATATGGACATTTTCAGGAAATCTCTAGATCATTATGAGGTTGATATTGAAAAGATTGTCCAGATACACACAGCTGGCACACATTTATACATATGTTTATTCATGCCTTCAAAGAAATGAATCAGATTGGAGAAACAAGATTGGTGAATCCATGTTGACTTTGTCCCATTAAACCATATCTATCTATGTGTTCAGTATATTTGTTCTTTGTAACTGTTTCTACCATTTTGCCTGGCATTGATGTCAAGATCATTGGTCTTCTGCTGCTCAGATCTCCCCCCCCCCCCAACCTTTTTTATAAACTGTTGTTATGTTGGTCACCTTCCAAGTTTCAAAATCATCTACAATACCTGAAGTTTAGAGGTTCATGGCTTCTAAATAGCAGCACTGATGTGTAAATAGAGGAGTTTACATGAGCAAATGCCCTAAAAATATAAATAGTGATTTTAGAAACGTTGCTACTCACATGTTAAGAAGTGCAGTAGCACAGTTTGGAAGGGGGGAGGGTATGTTGTGGGCATGATTTGGGCAGACTGGCAAAGTATGCATGTAGTTCTAATTTTGGAAGGAGAAAATATGTGTACTTTTAAAAATCTGGACACCAGAATTTACATTGGCTACTCAAATGACTGAAGGAGCAACTGTGCTTACCTTTCTCATCTTTTAAACCAGCTTATAAAGTTAACAGATGTTTTTTTCACTTACTGTAGTTCCTTAATTGGTTTATCCTAGACATCCAGTTTTGTAAAATCCAGCACTTACATGTGATAGTAAAATTGGCACCGACACTTTTAAATGTCAGCACGTATATGCCCATAAACCCAAATGATGCTGGCTTCTTTTGAACACATGTCTTACTAAAATGGCTATTCCTGCTAGACATTACAGTACTTACATATGTATTTCTCAGTGTCCTTATACATATTTTACAAAAGGCTCCGTGCTCGGTAAGCCTTTGGTAAAACACCCAGGAAATTATGCCAGTTCCAATTTCTACCCAGACACCTAATGCAAATTGAGTCTTGACATCTGCTGAATGTCTGGCTAAAGCTATCCAGACAAATTGATTTGGATAACTTTAACACTGAGCCACTAAATTTTACCCCCTACGTATGCCCGTATGCAACCCTTTTTCCATTATTAGATAAAATATCTTGCAGAATATGGCTCTGGTACACTCCCCCCCCCCAAGGAATTAATGTTATGTTCTCAAAAAGGAACTTATGTAAACACATTTCTTGTGATTTTATAAACACATATCAACAGAAAGACTATGGGAATTTAAACTTATAACACTTAAACAGTAATTGAAGGATCATGAGAGACAATGATATCAGATAAGCAGTGTATAAACCACCTGTTTGAACTTTAATTTGTAATCATCTGCAAATGGGATCATGACCTCTCTGCGATGATTATAAATTGAAAATGTAACCAGGATAGGAAAAACGTGTTGGTGGTTAATTCATTAAATGTGAAAGGTTTGAGCATGAGAAGATCATTCTGGGATTCATGTATCAAAGGTTGGTTGGCATTTTCAGATACTAATTTAGCCTCTGCACCTAAACTGCCTGATCCCTTGTTAATGGTACATTGATCAGAAACGGTATCTGGTGCTAACTTACTCATGACAATGAAGTAGTGGGCACTTAGTACATGAAGAATGCCCACTTGATCAATGAGCCCAGAATGTAATTGTCACTATATCCTATAGCAAGTGACAGAGAAGACAAACTGCTAAATTGTGGGGCTCGAAGTGTCAATACATAATTTCAAAAAATTGTTTTTGACTTTGGTTTATGCTGTCTCAATCAATTTTTTCACTAAACAGCAGTTTATTTTTATTTATTTCAGATACCTGATATGAAGGAACATTTTAGAAAGGCCTTCCAGGAGGTGGCAGGGACAAGCAAAGCAAACTGGGAAAAGCAATGGCAATTTCAGAAAAGAAACCATACACGTATCTTCTAAAATTGAGAAATCCATGTCTCCAAAGATACACAGATAGTGATGTTGCTGCCGTAGGGACAACATACAGAAATGTGGATGTGCATCCTAAAGAGTCATAGCAGTGAATGATTGTGTGCAGCTTCTGCCCTCTGCCACACATTATGTTAAGTAGCAGAGAAATAGCACTCCTCTAACATGCCACATTGCCTATGAACTACACCTGAACAGATCAGGGTCAGGAGGCACATACAGCATTTAGCACAGGGGAGCAAGGGGGGACACAACTGTAATGTAGACATCCCTGTGAAATTCTACATTTCACTAATCAAGAACTATCTGTTTTACAGCTGCAGTGGCATCACCCCCATCACCACCACCACCACCACTTCTACCACCATTACCTTGCTGCAACCACCACCACTGTGACAACCATGCAAGTGGCAGCAGAAGTGGACAGCACCACCATAAACATGACTATCATCAATGTAGTTGACAACAGCAGCAGTCACATCAACGGCTCATTGGCATGGGTGGTAGTCACACAGAGGGAGAGGAAGGAGAGAAGGAAGAATCCCTTGATGTGGTCATCGCCCTTGTTCAGAAACACAGACAGAATGCCCAGCAGCCAGATGAAAGATGAACAACCCAAGACTGCAAGGACAATAGCTGGATCCCTGCAAGACCCACAATATGCAGTATGCAGGAGGGAGAACTGAAAGGTGAGAAGGGGAGAGGGGGAAGAGGAGAAGGCAGGTGGACAGGCTGAAGAACCATAGTATCAATGGTGGCCTTGCCTGCAAGACTGCTTCCATGCTAGACCAAGTATATTACTTTGAAGTGCCCAGAGCCTTGGTAGACCCTGTGGTCCTGCTGTACTTCTCATTCCTGTGATGAGAGATGCAGAAGGGCTTCACCATAGTCACCAGGTCACAACTTCTCATGATCAAGTACCTGGAAAGCTTGAGAGCAGAAATACATGCCATGGTTGGGTCTCTATACCAGTTCATGACATGTATTTCCACTCCAATCAGAAGGGAGAGGGTGGGGATAAGACATCACTATGTAGAGTTAACATATATGTGGAAATACAAGTGGCCCAGGAAGGCACTGTAACAAAGGGATATGAATTTGGAAATTTGTGTCTAGTGTTTTATTTCCATATGCACAAACCCACCAATGTAACTATGTAGCTCACCATGGTCCCATGACCACAACATATGTAATTTGGCCTTGCCCTTGATTACAAAAGCACTTGTATGCCCAGCATGGGAACCCAGTTGGCAGCATCAATCTAAGCAGCCCCATGGCATCCTGAAGATACTTGGTCAAGCATATGGCCACTGCAAGGGCCTTAGATCTCATATGCAGCAGCCCCATTCACAAAGACCTATGTAGCTGCTAACTGTATTCCAGGAGAACTGCCCACACATACACCCCCCTTGCCTAAAGGCCCCTTTCCCTGGAGCAAACAGTTACTGCCAGCATCCACAGGTTAATCCAGGGGAAAAATAGCTGGTAAAAATGTCACATTATGCAGACACAGCTCTGTTTATACCAGTTCTTTTCAAACTTTTATCCTGTATGACGCCATTCTAACAAATGAAAATTCATGCATCCTCTGATGATGATGAAATCAAAACAGCAGGTCTCCAATCTTCTTCCCCTCACTTCACTCATCTAAAACAGGAAGGCAGTGGCAACAGTAGTGGCAACAGTATCAGCAGTCAGCACAGGGTGCAGTGTGTGCTTATAGATTTCAGTACTCAGCAAGGGTTTCCAGTCTAACAAGAAGCTTACCCAGAAGGGGGCAAGATACTATGAATGTTCACTGGCTCACAGGCCAGATGCTGACTGGTAACTGCCACTACTTGCCATAGGTCACAGTGCACATCCAGAGAGAAGGGAAAATGGCCATGTTTCTGTGACCCCCATCCACTAATAATGTGACTCCATTTGGGGACCTGACCTCAAGTTTGGAAACCACTTATCTATACCCATACTGGCATGCACACCACATCTAGTGTTACCTGCCATGTCACAAAACCATAACTTCCTGACTGCTACACATTGCACTGCAATACTTGGCTCTAGTTCCAGGGGGTGCCCATGCCCAGCCACAGCTGCCAGTAGTGTCAGTCATGGGCCCCATTGTCTACACAGGTGTCATCATGTCATTGGACTCCCACTGTTTGCCCGTTCATCCACCCTGCAGAGGCCCCCAAGCACTGCACCCCCATCTGGCAACCTCTATGGCTACTGCATTTGCAGAGGGATGCACCAGCACATCATGTAGCTGTATTGACAATATACCATGCACTGCACATGCACACATAATGAAAAAAAAGCGGGACACAAGATCTCAATGAAGGCAACATGTTTATTGAAGGTCCATTTGATGGAGACAGACAGGTTCACATGACAATGTGTGACATGAGCTTATAGCAAGTTTTGGATTGGTCAGGCACTGATATAGAGAATCAAGCCCCCTGTCTCTATGTACATGTTAAAATGGGCTGTGGGGGTCTGATGAGCAAATCCATGTACATTGTTAAAACGCAAAGAAAAACTCTGGCACCCTCCCCCTATGTACAAATTAAAATGGGTTGTGGGGCCCTTGTTAAAATCCTACTAAAGGCCTTTACCAACCCCACCTTTCCACCCTCCCCAGAGTCCCATTCTCCCCTGTAGCAGCCCGCTACCTGCAGGGAAATCAGAAAAAAATCACTGTAAGAATCTAGCATTGGATATTGCAACACACAGAGCTGTCTTACCCACCACCTCTCCCTCCCCCAACACACAGATATCCATTGTGAAAGGGGCAGCCTCTTGTGGATACATAGAGGGGTGGAATATTTCAATGACTAACCAGTCCACAACACAGAGTGCACTCCTCATATATGTGAGCCTGTGCCTGATTCTGTGCTTCTTAATTCTCACAGCTAGATAAGAAGCAACTGAGGCATTTGAGGTCACATTCCACTTGCCATCCATGAGCTGGATGTTTTGCAATGAGAAATGTACAGGGTAGCTCAACATCTTTTCCCTGTTTCTAAAATAGGTGACATGCATGTTTATATCCAATACATGTGCCCACCGCTGGCTCATTTCAGAAGGAGATAATCAGGGGAATGCAAGCCTCAACCAATGCACATTTATAAAACTGAGACAAACACATGTGCTGTCCCATTTTAGGAATGCTAAACCTAAGCTTCTCTCCAGAAAGAACAACCTCTGCCAGTGTGACATGCAAATAAGAACATAAGATATGCCATACTGGGTCAGACCAAGGTCCATCAAGCCCAGTATCAGGTTTCCAACAGTGGACAATCTAGGCCATAAGTACCTAGCAGTCTCCCCAAAAGACACAAGTTTCACAGTGCTTGTATTGGGTCAAGCAGTGACATCCTGGGTCCCTTTTAATAATGGTTTATGGACCTTTCCTCCAGGAACTTCTCCAAACCTTTTTTAAACCCAGCTATACTAACAGCTTTTACTACATCCTCTCGTAACAAATTCCAGAGTTGGATTACATGTTGAGTGAAAAAATATTTTCACTTATTAGTCTTAAATAGGTTACTCTGTAGCTTCATTGCATGTTCCCTAGTCTTTTTACATTCTGATGACATAAACAATTGATCTACGTTTATCCATTCCATTCCATTCATTATCTTATAGACCTCTATCATATCTCCCCTCAGCCGTCTCTTTTTCAGGTTGAAGAGCCCTAACCTTTCTAGCCTCTCTTCAGAGGAGTATCTTTCCATCCCCTTTACCAGTTTGGTGGCTCTTCTGTGTACCTTTTCTAATAACGCTATATCCTTTTTAAGATACAGCAACCAGAATTGCACACAATATTCAAGGTGCGGTCGCACCATGGAACGATACAGAGGCATTATAATATCCTTTGTTTTATTTTCCATTCCTTTCCTTATGATACCTTATGATACCTAGCATTCTATTTGCTCTCTTGGCCGCCACTGCACACTGAGAGGAGGGTTTTAACATGTTATCCATGATGACGCCTACATCATTTTCCTTGGTGGTGATTCCCAATGTGGAATCTTGCTTTGTGTAACCATAGTTTGGGTTGTTCTTTCCTACTGTAGGCGCATAACTTTGCACTTGTCCACATTAAATTTCATCTGCCATGGAGGTGGAGCCTGACATCTGGTCAAGATGGACGTGTAAGAGCGATGCTCCGGAGGGCAAAGACAAGAATCCTGTTTTTCTGCAATATTTGATCATCTAATTCCTAGCTACGTGGTTGCCACTCGATCCCGGATATGTCAGGTTCCAAGCAAACACGGTTGGATTTCCAACTATCTCAAAACACTAGTGCAAAAAGAACCATGACAGAACCTCTCTCTCCTTACAAGATGGAGGTCATCTGTGGTGGCCCAGAGACCTTGCAGGAGATCTTAGCTGGGCAGTCAAAGAAATGGTCAAAGCTAATGGAGAATCGCTAAGCGCAATGCAGAAAGATATCAATGCTTTAAGATCTTCGCTGAAGTTAAATACGGCCCATTTGGAGAAGGTAGAGAGGTGGTGGCGTCACATGGGGAGAGGCTGGAGGCCGTCGAGAAGCTGGCCAAGTTGATTCGCTCACTGCAAAGAGAGGTGGAAGATGGCAATAATCGCTCGCGGCGAAACAACATAAGGTACTGGGAGTGCCTGAGGGAGCAGAGGGACATGACTTGCTATCCTTTCTGCAGGCTATGATTCCAGATGTGTTAAAGCTGCATTTCACTATGCCGTTTGAGTTTGAGTGCACCCATAGAGTGTCTATGCAGCCCGGGACCATGATCAAGAGTCTATGCCCAATTATCCTGAAAGTTCTACGTTTTCAACAAGTGTTGCAAATAATGGGAGCAGCCAGAGCACTCTCAGATTTGGAATATCAGGGGCATAAACTCCTGTTCTTTCCAGACTTTGTGAAGCAATGGTAGATCGGAGAAAGAGTCTTTTGGCACTGAATCCACGCTTGATACAACTGAAGGGCCGCATCAGACTGCTATATCCTGCCCGCATGAGAGTCACGCTGCATAACCAGACCAAAACCTTTGATGATCCTAAAGATTTATGTGCATTTTTGAAGGATAAGGAGTCGGCAGTGATGCAGTGAAGGACATATTGTATCTTCTATTTGCCACAGTTTTATGATGCTTGTCATTTGGGCATTCAACTGGTCTGAGATCGTGGGAAGGCAAGTTATCCACGCAAAAGCGACATATAAGTATGTTACACTGCTATCTCCTGGGACATTTATGCTGTTTTCTTTAAAATACATTATTTCTACTTTTAAGGTGGGAGGTGGGCAAGATGTGATATTCGGAGTATTGCAGGAATATGGGAGCGTTAAGTCATTGAGTCCTCCATGTCTATCTTGTCTGAGTGGGCTCGCCCACTAAGTTTTTTGGGTGTTATATAGTCCCCCTGGAATGTTTTCTGTTTCCTTTTCTCTTTTATTTTCTTTTTAGAGGAGGGTGTTCATTGCGTTTGGTCATATGACGGGACCTTTGCTAGTTTTCTTGGGCTATAACTGCAGCCATACTTTAAAAGCGCTTAAGAAGCTGTTTTATAATGTTAAATGTAAGGTTACAACATTGAACTGTTTCTGTAACTTATGAACGCTTCTTTGAAGGTATATTTAGCATGTTCTTCTTTGGGATTGGGTACCTAAACGTTAAGGGCATTAATATCTGCTACCAGGAAGAGGGCTCTCTTCTGAATGGTAGGATAGAAACTGTTGACATCTCATTGCTGCAAAAGACAAACTTGAATGTAATGGAGTCATTGGAATTTGGCACACTGGCCTTGTTTCAGAGGAATTTCTGCTGCCCATGGTCACAATCTCATTCACCTCTTTGACTTAACAAGCTCTAATTATACACAGTAATGTGGTCATCGCTCTGATTCTTGGTGGGGTCGTTTTGAAGATATAATAAGTCTATCACTCATAAAGTGAATTGTATAATAGGAATACTACTAGTGTTCCTTCAAGTAAAACACGTTGTTAATATTGATAGACCTGTAGCTCAGCTTTCAGGGAAGAATAAGCGCCTAGAGTTGCTTGTGGGAAGCTTGGGTTTGCATAGAACAATGGGAGAAGGAGTTTCCCTGAATGACTGACCTATATTGTGTTTTTGTCAAAACAAGTTTTCACGATGGGTGGAGGGGGTCATAGGTATACGTTAATATGTAGATGACAATAAGCATTGGTTTTCATCAAGGAGATGTCAACAAATTGGGATATGTGTTGAAAGATTGACTTAAAATTCAATTGCATTGAGATTAAACATAAACGTTGTATTGGGTGCTGCTGGGACTTTGGAGCACTCTCCCCTGATCTGGGGTCGTTTTTCAATCAGAAAATTGGCATCTTGTCCTAATAAAGGGACTGTCAGTTTGAATTGGGTTCATGTTGGGGAATGGCCCTTTCTCGTTGTTCCTACTTGGAAACATGCTATTGAGTTTGGTAAATACTCATGATGGCACATTTATGCCTATGTTTTTCTGTTGTGGATTTCTGGCTCGTTTATATTCCTTGCAGGCCTTGTATGTTTGCAGAAGTTCTGTGCTTTTCTTTTTGCTTATTTGGTCCCTGATGATCGTAAGACAGTGGGAGGGACAGGGTGGGGCGGGCTGTGTTTTGTCTATATTTTGTGTCAAAAAGACAAGTTGTGTACTTTATTTTTGTAATAATCTGGTTATTTTTTTTTCTGTTTTGCTCTTCTGTTTGTATTTGTTGGAAAATATAAATAAATAAATTCATCTGCCATTTGGATGCCCAGTCATCCAAATTATCAAGATCTTGCAATTTTCTACTATCCTCTTGGGTTTAAACAACTTTAAATAGTTTTGTGTCATCTACAAATTTGATAACCTCACTCGTTATTCCCTTTTCCAGGTCATTTATGAATATGTCACAAAGCAGCAGACCCAGCACAGATCCCTGGGGTACTCCACTATTCACCTTTTTCCATTGGGAAAATTTGCCATTTAGCCCTACTCTCTGCTTTCTATCGTTAACCAGTTCCTGATCCACAATAGTACACTGCCTCCTACCCCATGACTTTTTAGTTTTGCCAAAAGTCTCTGATGAGGGACCTTGTCAAAGGCTTTCTGAAACTCCAAATACACTATATCAACTGACTCACCTTTGCTGACCTGTTTATTCACACCTTCAAAAAAACATAACAGATTAGTAAGATAAGATCTTCCTTGTCTAAAGCCATGTTGACTGTCTCCCATTAAGCCATAGCTATCTACATGTTGAGTAATTTTGTTCTTTATGATGGTTTCTACCATTTTTCCTGGTACTGACTTCAGGCTCACTGGTCTGTAGTTTCCCGGTTCACCCCTGGAACCCTTTAAAAAAATTGGTGTTACATTGGCGATCCTCCAGTCTTCAGGTGTTACAGATGATTTTAATGATAGTTCACAGATTACTAATAGCAGATCTGCAATCTCATATTTCAGTTCTTTCAACACCCTTGGATGTATACCATCCGGTCCAGGTGGTACTGGACAAGCTGTGGCCACCCCTCTCTAGGATCTGCAATGGCAGACGTGGCATCAAGCAGCACAGCAGTGCTTACCTAAACCTCTGGCGCAGCAAAACTGTTTGGCTTCCACCCCTTCCAATGCCTACTTCATGTTTGCATGGGGGTGGAAGTGACTAATCAACTGCCCCTGTGCAAAAATAAGTCTGCATTGGGTATTGGAGGGGTTGGAAGCCCAACAGCCTTGCTGCGCAGGAGGTTTAGGGAAGCACTGCAGGGCTGTTTGAAGCCATTGTTGTCACTGCAGGTCCTGGAGAGGGGTGGCAGCAGTACCGTACTTAGCCCTGTGTGAGCGGTGCAGTCACACAGTGAACAAAGGCTTAGGGGGTGCATTTTGGCTGCCTGCTGTTACCCTGCCACTGCCACATTTTGCTCTCTCGGTGGCGGCAGGGCAACGGCAGGTAGCCAAAATGCACCCCATAAGCCTTTTCACTGGTCTTTCTACAGATCTGATCCCTTCCTGCTTTGACGCAACATCAGAGCAGGGAGGGATCAAATCTGTTGCTGCTGACAATGACTTGCACATTGGGCGCATGCCACCCCCCTTCTCCCCATAGCTCCATCCAGCGCTGCCTTCTCTTGTCCTGCTGCACGCGCTGCCGTGCAGAAAACACAGGGCAGCAACAGCAGAGCAGGAGCAGGCGGCGGTTAGACGGAGGTATGGGGAGGAGGGGGGAGTGCCTCTGATGTGCAAGTCACACAGGGCACGATTCTGGCTCAGAATGGCCCTGAATGGCAGTAGCAGTGTGGGGGCTATGGAGGAGATGGGAGAATGAGCAGGTGATGCAAGCGATGAAGTTCACATAGGGTGCTTCATATCCTTGAACTAGGCCTGACTAGGATAGGTCAAAGCAGCCCAAATGTAGGAACACCTCAAAACACTGAAAGAGGAGCAAAGCATCATCAACAGTGCCAAAAACAACCTCAAGGCACCAGGAGAGGGGCAAAGCAACAATAGTGACAAGAATACCTCAAGACATTGAGAGAGAGGCAAAGAAACACCCACAATGGTACAGGGACCACAAGGCACTGGGAGAAGGTAAAAATAGCATGACAGTGGTAGGAACACTCTAAGCAGGGCCGGCCCGTCCATTGAGCAAGAATGTTTTTTGCACAGGGCCCCACGTTTCAGGGGGCCCCGCGCAAAAAACATTCTTCATCATCTCAAGTTTAAAAAAAAAAAAAACCAGCTGCTTCTGCCGCGGCAGCATCAAGAGTGCCGCCGCGGGCCCCCCCCCCCCTGCCTGGCAGAGCCTCCCTGCATCGTAGGCTTGCGTTGAATCCCCAAACGCGGACTTCTTTCAGAGCCGCTAGAGTTTCCTTCTCGCGGCTCTGTTAATCCCGCCGGGGATTTCCCATCAGCCCCGGCGGGATTAACAGAGCCGCGAGAAAGGAAACTCTCGCGGCTCTGAAAGAAGCCCGCGTTCGGGGATTCAATGCTAGCCTACGATGCAGGGAGGCTCTGCCGGGCAGGGTGGGGGCCCCGCGGCGACACTCTTGATGCTGCCGCGGCAAAAGCAGCTGTTTTTTTTTTTTTTAAATTTGGGATGATAGGGGGGAAGGGGGTTTAGGACTGGTAATGGGCTATGGGGGGGGGGAGGCTAAGACTGGAAGTGGGCTGATGGGGGGGGTTAGGACTGGTAATGGGCTATGGGGGGGCTGACTGGAAATGGGCTGATGGGGGGTTAGGACTGGTAATTGGCTATGGGGGGGGCTAAGACTGGAAATGGGCTGATGGGGGGTTAGGACTGGTAATGGGTTATGGGGGGGGCTAAAACTGGAAGTGGGCTGATGGGGGAGGGTTAGGACTAGTAATGGGCCATGGGGGGGTGCTAAGACTGGAAGTGGGCTGATGGGGGGGGAAGAACGGGTAAGGGGCGTGGGGGGGGCTAAGACTGGAAATGGGCTGATGGGGGGTTAGGACTGGTAATTGGCTATGGGGGGCTAAGACTGGAAATGGGCTGATGGGGAGGATAAGCAATGTAAATGGGTTATGGGGGGGTGCTAAGACTGGAAGTGGGCTGATGGTGGAGGGTTAGGACTAGTAATGGGCCATGGGGGGGTGCTAAGACTGGAAGTGGGCTGATGGGGAGTTTTAGGACTGGTAATGGGTTATGGGGGGGGGGGCTAAGACTGGAAATGGGCTGATGGGGGGGGTAGGACTGCTAATTGGCTATGGGGGGGGGCTAAGACTTGAAATGGGCTGATGGGGAGGTTTATGACTGGTAATGGGTTATGGGGGGGGGGCTAAGACTGGAAGTGGGCTGATGGGGGTTAGTACTGGTAATGGGCTATGGGAGGGGTTAGGACTGGTAATGGGCTGATGGGGCATTAGGACTGGTAATGGGCTATGGGGGGCTAGGACTGGAAATAGGGTGATGGGGGGGTTAGGACGTAATGTGCAGATGGTGAGGTTTAGGACTGGTAATGGGTTATGGGGGGGGGCTAAGACTGGAAGTGGGCCGACGGGGGAGGGTTAGCACTAGTCCTGGGCCATGGGGGATTCTAAGACTGGAAGTGGGCTGATGGGGAGGTTTAGGACTGGTAATGGGTTATGGGGGGAGCTAAGACTGGAAATGGGCTGATGGGGGTTAGGACTGGTAATGGACTATGGGAGGGGTTAGGACTGGTAAGGGGCTGATGGGGGATTAGGACTGGTAATGGGCTATGGGGGGGCTAAGACTGGAAATAGGCTGATGGGGGGCTAGGCCTGGAAATAGGGTGATGGGGGGGTTAGGACGTAATGGGCTGATGGGGGGGGGTTAGGACTAGTAATGGGCTATGGGGGGATAGGACTGGAAATGGGCTGATGGGGGGTTAGGACTGGTAATGAGCTGGGGGGGCTAAGACATTTAATGGGCTGGGGGGGTTGCTAGGACTGGAAATGGGCTGAGTGGGAGGAGGGCTTGAACTGCAAATAGCTGATGGGGACGGTGGCTTGGAATGGAAATGGGTTGTGAGGGGGAGGGAGCTAGGACTGGAAATGGGTGAGTGGGGGGGCTAGGACAGGAAATGGGCTGATGGAGGGGCTAGAATAGGACTGGAAATTGGCTGTTGGGGGGGTGCTAAGATTGGAAATGGGCTGTGGTGGGAGTTTGGATTGAAATGGACTCATGAAGGGGCTAGAACTGGAAGTAGGATCATGGGGGGCTTGGATTGGAAATGGGCTGAGTGGAGGGGAGCTAGAATTTGACATGGGCTGATGGGCTCATGGGGGGCTGGGATTGGAAATCAGCTGATGGAGGGACTCGGATGGGACTGGAAATAGATGGGGGAGCTAGGACTGGAAATAGGCTGATGGTGGGTCTAGGATAGGACTGGAAATGGGCTTATGGGGGGCTAGGATTGGAAATGGGCTGATGCGGGGACTAGAAGGGAGCGGATGCTGGGTGGGACTGGAACTAGAATGGAGCTGATGTTGGGGGAGGATTAGAATGGGATGGAGCTGGGAGAGGGAAATGGAGAGGGGAAAAATATTTTGTGTGGTTGGGAAGACAAATCTACAATTGGCCGGATATTGGGATAAGTGGGGATTGAGAATGGAGGGGTAAAATTTGAGTAGATGAAATAGGAATGAGGAAAGAGCAAAAGGAGAAAGATTAGTATGTTAAAGCAGATGTAGAGAGAGAATGGAAAAAAAACTAGAAAAGAGAAGAAAAGACAAATGGACAGCAGACGATGGAGAGTTAGCGGAAGACACAAAGAAACCAGAAGAAAGTGACTTTAGCAATTGCAGCTGAAAAAAAATGCACAAAAGGTAGAAAAATATCTCTTTATTTTGAATTTATTAATTGGAATATGTCAGCTCTGGGAAATGTGCATCATTAACGTCTGCGCTTTGTTTAGTACAAGAGCAAATTAATGTATAGTTTTATTTCTACAGTGTTGTACATTCCAAGTTTGGCTTTTGGGATTCCCAGTTTAATTATTGTCTTCCTGTTTCTAAATTGTGATTCCTTGTTTGGTGATGGTCTATGTTCTGCATGTGTAACTGAGCTGAGGTATTCTGTTTATGTAATTCCTATTTGACATTGCCACTTGTTCTCTTTCCCCAGTAGGTCATGTATTGTTGTTCTCTGAAATGTATTGGTTTAATATTTGCAGCGTTTCCTTTTGATAGTTAGGGTATGGTGCTTTATGAGTCCTGGTAGTGCTGTTAGGATACGGCGGGTTTGCTATGGGTTCTAAATGGGCAGTGTTTGTAGTAGTTCCTAATGTGTCTGGCGGTTGGCACTGGATTATTGTAATGTAGAAGTCTTTTAGGCTTTCTTTATTCATACACTCATTAAGAGGCATGTTTACTAAAAGTTGGTGTATGGTAACATTATGCAAATATTTATGCAAATGAGGCCCCTTATGCAAATGAGGCCCCGCACCGAGTCTCTGCACATGGCCCCGCACCCCCCTTGGGCCGCACCTGACTCTAAGACTTCTCATGACGGGTGAAGGGACATTACCACTGGCATGAAGGCTTTAAAGCACCACCAGCAGGGCAAAGGAAGAATATCTCAAGACACTGAAATCTTTAGTCACTGATAAAAGCCAGGAATCTCTTTTTTTTTTTTTTTAAGCTTTATTTAGCCATTTCAACACACAGAACAGACATAGAAACTTATCATAACCAGACAATACATTAAACAACCTTGGCTATAAAATACAATGTTCCGTTATACATTACAACTCCTATACAAAGATATACTCTTTGTCACCACATAATATTAATGTATGGTATTATGAGTCAAGAGACCAATGTGGCATACATCAACACACTTGACGACGGACACCTAGCCCCAATCTAGTTTCCTCTATTTTGGAAAAATCTTTGCGTCCAGGGCTATCCATTTTTGCAGCCTGGACAACAGATATGGGTTTTGTTTGACATAGATTTGTTCATACATGCGGTAAGCACATAAAGAATTCCACCAGTGTTCAAAAGTCAAAGCACTAAAATCTTTCCAATGACTCATAAGGACTTTCAAAGCAAGTCCAAGTAGTAGATCTAAGATTGAATAATCAGTCTTCCGTAACTCAGGTATTCCGGCATGTGAACGATACATTACTATCCGAAATGTAAGAGGCGCTTGTATACTCAGCAGTTGACAGATTCTATCCCAGACTTGTCGCCAGTACCTCCTTAGCTTCAAGCAAGTAAATATCATGTGCTCCAACGTACCAGGTTCTTCTTGACAGGACCAACACCGATTATCGACTTGGGTTTGCCATTTTGCAATCTTAACTGGAGTCAAATGGGCCCGATGTGCCAAGAAATATAGCTTTTGGGTTAAGGAGGCTGAGCATGTTACCCTTATCTGAGAGTGCCAAAAATGAATCCAGTCTTCCGGATTCACAACGTGGCCTGCCTCTTCCACCCATAGGGACTGCAATCCTTTACACCATCTGGTCTGGCCATCTCTGAGAATTGATACGATTTTCGAGACAATCCGTGGTCCATCTCGTAACTCCCTTACTTTCCTCCTCCATGCACTAGACGCAGATAAGGCAATTGGCCAGACCTCAGCTTTTCCCAAGACAGTGCCGTAGCTGACACCATTGGAACATACAACTGTCTGGGAGACCAAATTCTTGTTGTAGAGCCGGATAGGTCTTAAAAATGCCATCAGAAATTAAATGTCCAAGAGTATATATCCCATGTTTGAGCCATTGGGGCCATGAAAGCATCTCCCTGCTATCTTAAATCTGGGGTTCATCCAAATGGGTGTCTCTAGAGTATAATCCATCCCTCCATCGATTGATTTTTGCAGCAGTTGATACGCTTGTTGCGTCGCTTGGATAACTACATTGGATTTCCCCCCCTTCGATCCTACAGCCTCAATACAGGTCCCAAGAGGGAGCGGGTTACAGATAGCGGCTTCTATCCGCAGCCACTGCGGATCTTCTAAACGCAACTCTTCCTCACTCCAAAGACATCCATGTCGTAATAATGCCGCCACATGGTACCAGTAGAAGTCGGGGAATTGTACTCCTCCCCGCTCCTTGGATAACTTGAGTTTCCAGAGCGCAATTCTGGGAGTTTTATTGCGCCACAAAAAGATGATAGAATTCTACTCAGTGTTGTGTAAAATCGCTCAGGAAATAGAGCTGGTATCATACTTAGAATATAGGTAATTTTAGGTACTATCATCATCTTTATGGTCTCAAGTCTACCCCACCACGTCAGATGGAGTGGATTCCACTTGTGAGTATACTCTCGCACAATCCTCTCGCAGTATACTTCATTATGGGTCATCGTCTCTGCCAAGGTGGTGCCATATTCAACTCCCAGATATTTGAAGAAAGTCAATTCAATCTTAAACGGGTATTGAGCTAGCATATCCATGGAGACGAGATGATTAAGTGGGACTACTACTGTCTTAGTGAGATTCAACTTATAGCCGGATATGGTCGAGTAAGTTGCTATAGTGTCTAATAATGGATCCAGCGACCTCGGTTCCACAAATAAAAGCAGATCATCTGCGTAAGCAGATAACTTACAATGACACGCATGGAGCTCGATGCCTCTGATGTTGTCCTGCTGTCGGATGCGCAATGTCAACGGTTCGAGGGCCAAGTTGAACAGCAATGGTGATAGTGGACAGCCTTGCCTTGTGCCCCTGTATAGTCGGAAAACCGAAGATGTCCCTCCATTAGCTATGATCCGAGCCGTGGGTCGGGTGTATAGCATCTCAACATTTTTCAGGAAGCGACCTTCAAACCCAAACCACTGTAGGGATCGGAAAAGAAAGGCCCACTCGACCCGATCAAAGGCCTTTTCAGCATCCAATGCCAGACCCACAACTGGGTTGTTGACATTTTGAGACTCCGACAATATATGGGCCAATAACCTGCCATTATCAACTGTCGATCTTCCAGGCATAAAACCAGATTGGTCCGGATGGATAAGAGTACTCATTACCTTACTCAGTCGGTTAGCAAGGACTTTGGCATAGATTTTATAGTCCGAATTGAGCAGAGAGATGGGTCGATAGTTTTCTATCCTTTGGGGATCTCGGCCAGGTATAGGATGTATGACAATAGAGGCCTCAGCTAAGGCTCCAATCTCAGGATGTTCATCAAAGAGGCGACTGTAGTAAGTTTGCAGCTCAGGGACAAGAAGTGCTGAAAAAGTTACATAAAATTCCAGTGGAATGCCATCCGGGCCACAGGCCTTCCCCTTAGCCAGCTGGCACATAGCTTTTTCTATTTCAGCACAGGTGATTTATTTTTCCAGCATCGATACCTGTTGCTGGGATAACTTAGGGCCCTGGACATTGTTAACCAGTTCCTGGAAAGCCTCCTCATTCCAAATTACTTCCGACTTATAGAGGTCCGAGTAAAACTCTCTGCATTTCTTCAGGATATCGTCATCTTTCACAAGCAGTTGACCTTGCGAGTCCTGCAATCCTGCAATGCGTTTAACCGCTCCTTTGGCCTTCAGCATTCTAGCCAAAAGCGGACTAGCGCGATTACTCTCATACTCTCACACTTTGCTGAGCTTGTATTTTCTGCTGTGCTTCTTTGCACATTATAGCGTTGTATTGGTAGCGCAGTCGCTGTAGTCGAAGTAAAACTAATGGGTCAACTTTCCGAGCGAGAAGCCTCTCTCCTGCCCTAATTGAACCTTGCAACTCCTCCAGCTGTTCCTTATGGAGTTTCTTTTGCTTAATATCATAAGTGGATATATATCCTCTGAGAGTCACTTTAAGAGCTTCCCACCAGGCCCAGGTAGCCGTGTCACCCACCTTGTTAAATTCCAGATATGTATTTATACCTTCTCGTATATAATTCACAAACTCCGCATCAGAGAGCCAGGCCTTATCAAATCTAAATCTCGGGGAAGGATGTCCGATGACCTTGGATCCCAACGTAAGAACTACCGCTGCATGATCCGAAAGTGTTTTTGCAGTCATCTCTACTTTTGTGAGTCGAGGTAATAGGGATTTAGATATCAAAATGTAGTCGATTCTAGTTTGTGTATTGTGCGGCAGGGAATAGTATGAATATTCTCGAGCTTTGGGATGCATAAGACGCCATGGGTCAATTAGCTCAATGGTCTCCTTCATACCATGCAATACCCCAGATGCCCTGGGTTTATTTTGAGGCCTATAGGGGGTGCGATCTAACAAGGGATCTTGTACCATGTTAAAATCCCCTCCAAGTATAACGTGCATTGAAGCCACATCCTTAACTTCCATTGCCAGCTGCTGGTAAAAATTCGGGTCTTCAGTATTAGGCCCATAGATTGTCATGAAGAGATAATCATCTGACCCTATCTGTTATTTATTTATTTAACACTTATTTCTATACCGCACTTTCCCAAGTATCAAGTGCGGTTTACAATGAACAGTAAATTATATGGTATGTGGAAGCACATACTTAGGGGCTTGTTTACAAAGCCGCGGTAGCGGTTTGCGATCGTAATCGGAGCCGCGGCCCCATTGATTTCAATGGGGCCGCGGTTGCGATCGCGATCGCGAACCACTACCGCAGCTTTGTAAACAAGCCCCTTAGTCGTTTTACATAGAACAGGTAGAACTATTTACAAGTAACAATATAACATTTGAACGGTAAAAAGTTAGAACGTATTTACATTATGGGTACTTACAAATTATATCATCAAAATTGTGATGGGTAAATATATTTTGTGTGTTTTGTAGTATTGTGGTATGGTTGCTAACCTGTGTCTCTTTGTGTATTCTGATTAGGTAGTGTATTGTAGTGTAGAGAGAATAAGTGGGTTTTTAGTTTTTACTTGTGCTCTCGCCCATCTGCCATTGGGGTCTATCCTGGTTTCTTTAACAATTGGGTTTAAAGCTTTCCGAATAAGGATAATTACTCCACCCTTCTTTTTAACTGCTGGAGAAGATAATATATTCTGGTAGACGCCATTGGTAACTTTGTAGGATTCCGATAGGGTCAAATGCGTTTCTTGTAAATACAGGACATCTGCCCCTTGTCTTTGACAATATGTTAAAAGTTTCGTGCGCTTGATAGGGTTGTTGATGCCCTGGACATTTAAAGATAATACCCGTATCCCACTACCAGCCATCTGGTAGTGTGCACAACTCTTTGGGGTCAGCATCCATCGCCAAGTGCATTATCATCTTACATGTGTATTCTACCACATTTTGCAGATATAACCAATATACATACATAACTATTAATAGTAAACCTGTTTGTATGGTGGAGTACCCCCCCCTCTGCGATCAGACCACCAGCACCCACCCCCCTGCAGTTACCCTACAACAAAACCCTATTCCCAACCCCCTCTTCCCTCGTAACCCTTCCATCCCCCGCATCCATTCGTCTCTAAATCATTCATATCCAAGCACAGAAATATTCAATCATTCATCCTATGCAGGTTCCCACTTTGTCTACCACCCCCATAATTATAAACATCAATATTTTTAACCAAGATTATACGGAGCAGGCCTGGGCTACATCAAAGCCTAACGATCACCTTCAGCCATCAGACATAGTCCTTTTTTTTTTTTCCCCCTTTTTGCAGCGCCCTCCCCTATATCCACTGGAGTAAAAGCATCTTGACTTCGTGACATAGCAATCCAAGTTCCCAGTATCAACGACCCGTCTCCATCTGTGAGTAATCATGCAGGAATGATCGCAGCATCACCGCGTTGTCAAAGTTTCATGTGACATTGTCCACAGTAACGCGCATCTTGGCTGGATAGAATAAACCATAGCGCGCCTGGATCTTTTGAAGCAACGGCCTACAGGCGAGTAGCTCCCGTCTCCGTTCCACTGTCTTTTTTGACAAATCTGGATAAATGGCGATCTTATTGCCAGTAAGCTTAATGGAACCTTTCTGTTTCGCCGCCTGCATTATTTGTAGGACCTGGGGATATCGCAGAATCTTGATCACCATTGGTCGCGGCCTCTTTACCTGGGCCGCCATTGTTGTGGGAACTCGATGCGCTCTCTCCAACTCGAAAGGAACTGCAAACGTGATTTGTAAGAGCTCCAGGATCATTTTTTCCATGTATCCAATTGGATCGGTACCCTCTGCTCCCTCCGGGATACCCAGGATCCGCACGTTGCTCCTTCGTGACCTATTGCTCTGTTCCTCAAGTTGTGTCTCCAAAGCGGCAACTCTTTTTGCCAAGGGGGCTATTTGCATAACCAAGCCTTCATGCTTTTGGGTCAGGGCCTTAACTTTCATCAGGCAACCATCCATATAATTTAATTTCTCATGAACCTCATGCAATTCCTCTTGCATTTGGTTAAGGGTCTCTCCATTATTGGTGAGCAACTCCTTCATCGATCTCAGCTCTGCCAAAATTTCACGAACGCCATCATCGGCCTCCTTTTCCGGCTTCCCCTTTTGCGGGGAGGCCGCATCTTGTTTTAAGCGTTTTACCGCTTGGCCCGTATAAGACTGGAAATCCAGCTTAGCAGGTTTTAAAGACGCCATAGTCCCCTTTGTCTGTATATCAATTATTTTGTCTCCCACAGCTTTTAGCGGGAAGAGAGGGTAGATTCTGTAATGTGATACAGGAGCAAGTTCTTTAAGCGGCCATCACGCTTCGCGGCAAGCTCTGCCCCCTGCCAGGAATCTCTTTATCTTAATGCAAATAGTGCCACATTACCTGCAAAAGCAGTATGCTGTCTGTTGGGACTGTGCACAGAATTTCCCCAGCAGATTGAGCACTGAAATTGCAAAGAGTGCAGCCCGGCAGCACTATGAATTCAAGTAACACCACCACTAAGGTGCTGTTATCTTCCCCTGTGCTGTTTGCAACTATGATGGTGACTGTGTTCTGTTGCCACCTGTGGTAACCACACATTGCAGACATGTCCACACTCTGCCCATATTCCTATCCTGCCCACTCTTGCAGATACTCAATAAATCTAGTCCAGAAAGTTATAGACCCATCTCAAATTGTCCCTTTCTCTCCAAAACACAAGAGAAATTATTTTTTTTTCCCAGCTCAGTTATCACCTAGATCATATCAATGCTCTTTACCCCAACCAATTTGACTTCCATCTGGTCACTCCTCAGAATCCATCCTAGCCTCCCTGCTTAGTGAAATTCACATTTCTCTTGATCAAAGGAACATTTCCTTAGTAATTTCTCTGGACCTTTCCTCTGCTTTTGATCTTGTAAATCTTTCTATCCTCCTTTCTTGTCTTGTCAATGAGGATCTGCGTGGCACTGTTCTACAGTGGTTTCAGTCATATATTTCTGGTCATTTCTTTTCAATACCATTGGGGTTTGGCTCTTCTTCCCCATCCCCCCTTGTCTGTGGATTCTTCATGGCTCTGTTTTGGCACCCTTAATCTTTAATGCTTTCATTTCACCACTCACCACTATCATGCAAGAATATGGCATCTCAGCATATTACTATGCAGATGATATCCTTCTTGTTTTACACACTGATCCCATCTTGCCAGATCTATCCCTCATCAATACCAGTCTCTCCTCAATTGCATCATGGCTAAACTCTAACAAGCTCAAACTTAATGTGTCCAAAACCTTCCTAGAAACATAGAAACATGTCAGCAGAAAAAGACCAAATGGCCTATAAGAACATAAGAACATAAGATATGCCATACTGGGTCAGACCAAGGTCCATCAAGCCCAGTATTCTGTTTCCAGCAGTGGCCAATCTAGGTCATATGTACCTAGCAGTTTCCCCAAGGGACACAGGTTCCACAATGCTATCTAGTCTGCGCTTCCATATCAAATACTATAGTCCCCTTTTTCCCTTGAGAGATCTTATGTGTTAGTCCCATGCTTTCTTGAATTCAAATACTGTTCTTGTCTCTACTACCTCCACTAGGAAACTATTTCATTCATCTATCACTCTTTCCGAGAAGAGTGGCTATTTAGTTAACTGGAACCTCAAACAAACTCACCTCTGCCCCTCTGCACTCACACGTCACAAACTTTAGATAGCTCAGGGTCACTTTGAATTCCCATCTCTCTTTTCATGACCACATTAGCAGAGTAGTTAAGAGTTCACTTTTGGCCTTAACAATGGATCCAATCAATTTGCCCTTTCCTGTCCTCTGCAGCCCTTACTACCTTGATCCTTGTCTTAATCACATTGCGACTTGACTATTGCAATACTGATGTTGCTGGTCTACCCAACTTTCAGATTAAAAGATTATAAAATATCCAGAATATTGCAGCCCATCTACTCGCTCACGCTTCTAAGTTTGATCATATTACTTCACTTCCATTCCATTTCCACTGGCTACCCATCCAGTTTCGTATTCAGTTTATGATCTTCATTGTAACTCACAAAGCACTCTACAGTGGTACCCTTGCTTTTCTTTCATCTTGGATCATATCACATTCACCCACCTGCGTGCTACGTTCAATACATTCCAATCACCTTTGTCTTTCCTCTGCTTCGCAGGCCAGGTATGAATTAATGAGGCATTCTGCCTTTTACTTCCTGCCCCCCTCCCCCATTTATGGAACAGCTTATCTCCTGACCTGTTTGGAACTATCCTTTAAGAAATTCAGATCTGCATTGAAGACTCATTTGTTCCTTGCCACTTTTGATCACCCCATCAGTTAAATTCTTCTCTATGTGCGTTACATACCCTTCAATTCTTCCCCTCTCGTCCCCTTCTCTCCGCTCCCTTCTTTCCCCCCGAGACTCTTTTGATCCACTCTTTCAACGTGAATGTAAATTATTGGAAACACTGCTAAAACAGAGGATAGTGAGATTTATGGAGTCCAATGGATTACAGGATCCAAGGTAGAGGCAGGCCTTCTCAAACAAATCTGATTGATTTCTGTGACACCGTTCTGCACAGAAGACTTATAAACAAATTGAGCACCCTAGGGATGGACCCTAAAGTGACTGACTGGGTTAGAAATTGGTTGAGTAGGAGGCAACAATGCGTACAGGTAAATAAAGCTCACTCTGAGAAGAAGGATTTTACCAGTGGTGTGCCATAGGCATTTGTCCTTGGTCCAATTCTTTTTAACATCTTTGTTAGGGATATTGTGGAAGGGCTGTCGAGTAAGGTTTGCCTCATTGCAGATGATGGCAAAATCTGCAATAGAGTAGACACCCAGGAAAGAGTAGATAACATGAGAAGGGATCTAGCTAAGCTCAAGGAGTAGTCAAGAATTTGTCAGCTGAGATTTAATGCTAAAAAATACAGTCATGCATTTGGGCTGAAAAAATCCAAGGGAGAGGTACAATATAGGACGCGGAATACTTCTGTCCACAAAAGAAGGGCGGGACTTTGGCGTGACTGTTTCTGATGATCTTGAAGTGGCTAAACAGGTAGGAAAGACAACGGTGAAATCCAGGAAGATGCTTGGGTGCATAAGGAGAGGAATTTCCAGCACAAAAAAGGAAGCAATAGTAGCTCTGTATAAGTATCTGGTGCGACCTCATTTGAAGTATCGTGTGCAATTCAGGAGTCCACACCTTCAAAAAAAATATAAACAGGATAGAGTTGTGTGCAGAGGGTGGCTACTAAAATGGTTAATGGTCTTTGTTATAAAGCATATGGGGACAGACTTAAGAATCTTAATATGTATATGTTAGAGGAAAAATGAGATATAGAAGATATGATAGAGATGTTTAAATACCACGGTGGCATAAATGCATAGGAGGAGAACCTCTTTAGATTGAAAGCAAGCTGTGCTATGAGGGGACATAGGATGAGGGTGAAAGAAGATAGACTCAGGAGAAAATATGCAGAAATAGTTCTTTATGGAAAGAGTGGTAGATGCATAGAATAGTCTCCCAGTGGAGGTAGTAGAGATGAGGACAATATCTGAATTCAAGAAAGCATGAGACATATACAGAAGATCTCTAAAGGAAAAAAGGGGACTATTGTAGCTGATATAGAAGGGAAGACTAGATAGGCCATATAGTCTTTTTCTGCCATCATGTTTCTATATTTCTATCTTGTTTATTTGAGTTCCTTTCACTTCCATGACTTTTGTCATGCTTTACTGTAAACCACTCTGATGTCACCAAGGGTAATATATCAAGATTTTAATAAAATATATCCTCCAGGCTCTTCAGTTAGTGCTATCTGTTAATGCAGCCCAATAATGCATGCTCTGGGACGTTTTAACAGGTAGTGCAGCTTAGTAAACATGTCCTGAGGTATCGCTCTAGTTCATCATCTGGGTATGTTTCTTTAATTTATTTATTTGAACAGTCTTTTATGCCACACATCTAGTTGAAACCATATACAATGGCTTACAATAAAAATTCATAAAAGCAAGAAAAATAATTACAAATGAAAAAAGACAATTATATACAGTCGCTCAGTACAAAAACAATGCTCGTTTTTCCAAACTAGACCTAATGCCTATTCCTGCCTTCTCCAATTGCAACCAGTTTGCTGTCAGGGAGAGGTAGATATGAGCACAGGATTTTGAGTGATCCAGATGTTACTGGGCAGATTAATGCTGCTGTCCTATTGCATGGCCAGTTGTTTTTGTAGCATGGCCCTGATTGTAATATTTGGGGCTCACTCGCCTACTAAGAGTTGTTCTTCAGGCTATATTAATTGGAAAATAAGAGGTATAGCAGCTGTTGAAACCTCATTTTCTCAACCATCTACAGGGGCTAGTTATCCAGAGCAATCATTACCTTTATACTCTGTGCCCCCATATTTGATGCTGCCTGCCTCTTGCCCTAAGGCAGTGATGCTACACACCACCCCATCCCTTCCATGATGACTTGTGTCCCTCACTGAAGGAAGAAGCTGGGTACTCAGATCAGGAGATGGAGTTTCTCTTTAATGCAATGTTCCTGTTACTTCTATTTTCAGTGGAGAGCAGCATGAATTTATTCTGAAAAACACCTGCACTGAAAAAGCCTCAATAGCTCAAATTGGTTATTTTAGCTACTCTCTCTCTATATATATATATATCCTTGGGCGATGCTGCTGAAACTAGGATTTGAAGGTGGATCTGAAGGTGAAAGGCCAGGTGTATCCTTCACATTCTCTACAACCTGTTCTTGGGGAATGATCTTTCCAGGGGTTCTCAACCCTGTCCTCGGGACCTACCTAGCCAGTCAGGTTTTCAGGATAACCACAATGAATATGCATGGGAGAGATTTGCATATAATGGAGGCAGTGTATGCAAATCTCTGTCATACATATTCATTGTGGTTATCCTGAAAACCCGACTGGCTAGGTGGGTCCCGAGGACAGGGTTGAGAACCCCTGATAGACTCATACATCCTGTAACAATTCACTGATTAACATGCTTGTAAATAGCTTATCCAAACCCATCTTAGCTACTAGAATTTGAATATCTTCTGATTCTGGAAATCCCTCATATGATGATTCATCTAATTCAGTATTTGCCAAAATATGTTCTTTACACTTCTTGGGAGGGAACAGGGTATGCCAATTGCACTTTGCTGGCTTTATTTTCTTTCCCCCTCTACCATTTCCCTCCTAACCCCTTCTGCTGCCAACTCTTCACTGTCTCAGCCTCCTTTTGCCACTAGGTGGAGATGGGTACAGGTGTCTGCTCTTTCAGCTTTTCAATGAAACCAATCTCTGCAGCTGTTACCTGCCTCTTTAAAAAATCTCTCTTTATTTTGGCTGGTGGACTACAGAGATTCTGAGAATCAAATCTTTGGTTATCACCACTGGAGCTATTGCTGCTGGCTCTAGATTTATTTGGAAGATGATCTACTTTTCGTCATCTGCTTCTCCCATCTCCACACCTACCCCTTGAAATCATTAACAAGACTGAATCATAGAGAAATATATCTTTCTTGGGTATTGTATATTATGCAAGAATTGTATTTATTTTTAAAGCATAATACAGTGAACACACCACACTCAGAACTATGGTAGACTGCAGAGACTGCAAAGATACTCATGCTCCAGTGTCAATGGACCCAGAGAGACCAAAAGAGATTTATAATTCACTCTTCTCATATAGACAGAAACAAAGAATGACTGCCCGTAAGAACCCTATCAATGTACTTTGCGTTGTCTTCTGTTGTTTTCAGCGATAGGATTTGGAAGAAGAGCAGTTGAGATAGGCTGGTTAGAATGTAGTCAAAATGTTTTAACATGAAAGGTGATATGATTCCTTCCTTCTTGAACCTCCCCTATGTATCTCTGTTCTGTCTAGCTACAAAGAACGGGTGCTGTTTTTCATGCCTATGGGCTATACTTGCACCGAAAATGAACGGAAACCAATGATTTTAAAGAGGAATGAACCAAAAATGGATTCATTCATTTTTACTTCTGTTCAAAATGAATGCACATTTCAATTTTCTACCTATGGGGATTGAGATTTCAATACTTCTCCCTGCCCCTTTAAACCCTCAGAACCCCTACCCTAACTCAAATTAATCCTCATTCAAACAACAACAACAGCAAAAAACCCACCCCCTCCCTCACCCCTCCTCCCCTACAAATCCTCCTTTCCCCTAAACAATGTTAAATAAATAAATAAAATAAATAAATACCATCAGTATAAATATCATAATATAATTTAGACCACTACATTGCCCAAGAAATCCATCCACTTTCTCAGCAGTAGGTGGGAGACTTCCTTCATGGGTTGTGACTTATAAGAAGTTTGATTGAATCCTACTTGCTATCTTTTCATGGATTTCTGTGGCAGTTACCAACTTCCCAGGCCCCAGACCAATCTATCTAGCCCTTCTGGTCCAGGACAGAGATGAGGCATTGATCCGATCCAGTTAACTAGAAAAAATATTATTTCTGCCAGCAAGTCTTAGGCTTATGTGTTCATATTCTTGAAAGGCAAATATATTGCTTTGACATCCATGTACTTTTGCTTAATGTGTGTTATTTTATAGACCATTTTTATGAATAAAACAGAATTTTAAACACATAAACATGACTTAAAATTGCATCACACCTAGAAGTATGTGCAATGCAAGCTGGAACGTACTTGTACTGTAGATGTGCATGGGGATGAGTTTGGTTGCAGTATAGGTTGGAGTCATAATTTATGTACAGATTTTATAAAATACTTGCATACATACTTAAAGTATGTGCTAATACTTATGCCTGCTCTTAAACAGGTATAATGTCTGTGCCTTCAAGCTATGCATGATTGCTGCAGAATTTGTGCTAGTATTTCATAAAGACACATAGACACCTATGTGTCTATAGAAAATAACCTTAAAATAGGCAACCTCTTTCCCTCTAAGCCTGGGCAACCTGTTATAAAACTATCCCTATGGCTCTCAGTGTATGTGACAGGACACCCAATAGGGCAAATGTGATTTTCCAAACCTTATACTTGGCTGTTTTGTGAGTTATTAGTAGGAATGTTGCAGGACTAAAAAAGGGTTTGGTTAGACCTCAGTTAAAACAAAGTTTTTGTATGGTTTTTTTCATGTTTTTGAGCATGTTTGACTTTATTGTGTGCTTCTATGGGTGCTATAGCTTTTTTGTGTATGCAAATTGTATGTGTGTTAATTCGTAGGTATACACACACACAAGCCATTAGCACGCATTTAGGGGCATATTTACTAAAGTACAGTAGCCGGTAGCATGAGATTTAACATGGGTGTAATGTGAGTTTTCACCACGCAGTAGTAAGAAGTGCACAGCTAAAAATGCCACACTATCCGAGCAGTTCACAAATAGGTGGAGCGAAGGCGGAGAGTGGGTGGAGAGAGGGAGGAGATGTAACATGCAGCCAGGGCCGGCCCGACTTATGCCCACGTGTTTTTTTCATACATGGCCCCACTCCCTGTGGGGCCCCACGGCACTGGCTGGTGAAAGAGGCCTGAAGCCTGCAGGAACAGTTTTGTTCGCTACCCGCAGCTGTACCTGCAGCCACCGACACCGCAGAGTTTATGGAAGAGAAAGCACAGCATTTCCTGTTTTGTGCAAGAGACAGGAAATACCATGGTGTCACTTCTTCAAACTTCACAATGTCGGCAGTTGCGAGATGGCACAGCCGCGGGCAGTGAAGGAAAGTGCTCCCACAGCTGTGCAAGGAATGTAGTTTTGCCAGACATGGTCGGGAAGAAGAAAGAGGTGGCAGTAAAAGAAGTTCCAGTAGCCCCGTGAGAGGAGGAGGAGGAGGGGCTAGCAGCCAATTCAGAGAGGTGTGTGGGCTAGGCCAGAGGAGACAATGCAGCAGTCTTGAGCAGCAGTGGAGTCCCAGAAGAGTGTCTGCCCTGGCCATAATCAAATTAGAGCTGCCTGTCCTGAACTTTGACAAGATGAACTACACTAACTCAGCAACATTTGAAGTGGAGAGAAGTGCTGCATGGGGGCAGGGATGGGTTACGGGTTAGAGGGGATACACAGGACCATATAGCAGGGGAAATAAAATATACTGGAGGTACTGGACACAGGGGAGGGGGATATAGGGAATGAGGGGAGATATTGGACATAGGGGTGGAGGTCAAAGGAAGAGGGAGGAATATGGTAGACACAGGAGAAAGGGGAATAAGAGATGCCGTGCATGGGGGGGGGGGGGGGTATTATAAGGGAATGGGCATGAGGCAGAAGATGTAAAAAAGAAAGATGCTGGACCATAGGAGTTGGAATGGAGTAGCCACGTGGGCTCTAGCTCCACCAAAACGTTTGCCTGCCAGGTGCCAGTTGCAACCTGCAAGGAGGTGATGATTGCAGCCTTCCCTTCCTGTTCTGTCCACAGGGATCCCATCTCCCACAGGCAGAAGAGAGAAGCAGCGATCATGGCAAAGACTCCTTCTGTTTGCCCACCAGAGATTGGATTCCTGCAGGCAGAACAGGAGGAGAAGGCCACAGTCATGCAAGTCTAATCTCTCACAGGAAGAAGAGAAAGGAATGGCTGTGATCAGAGCAAAGACTCCTTCTGTCTGCCCCAGGGGATCCAATCTCTTGTGGGCAGATAGAAGGAGTCTTTGCTGCAATCACAGCCATTCCCTTCTCTTCTGCCCACGGGAGATCGGATCCATGCAGACAGAACTGGAGGGGAGGCTGCAGGTGCTACTAGTAGGTTGAAGAAGAGTTGGGGTGGAACTTGGGCCCCTTCAGTCATATGGCCATTCCACTGCCTCTGTCACAGGAGAAGTGGGAATGGGGAAGTTGAGAGAAGATGCTTGACAAGGGGAGGGGTCATAGGGGGGTAGATGGGTGATGCTAGACATGGGAAAGGCTAAGAGGGAGGAGATATGCTAGATAAGGGGCATGCAAAAATGGAGGAGAGCTGCTGGACACAGGGAGGGCATAGAGCTACAGAGGGGAGAAACTAGACATGACAAGAAATAAAGAAATGGAGTGGAAATGCTAAACATGGGAGTAAATAAGGAGCAGGGTGGGGATACTGGACACCGGGATAAGGGGAGATAGGGAGGAGAAATTTTGAATATGGTGGGGGGATATTGAATGAAAGAGAAGTGGAGATGCTGAAAGGAGAGATGCTGGATAGTGGGTATATAAGGAGGGGAGTCAACAGTAGGGTGTTGGTGGTTGCCATGCAATATGGATTATCTTTGAGATTTGCAGTTTTGCATTCTTGATGTTGCCAGTCTTAAATTTTAAAATATTTTGTCACTTCAGATATGAGGAAATCTCAGATTTTAAGAGAATGTCTCTCTTAGGGGTATGTTTACTAAACTGTCTTAACGTAGAAGTGGCAACATTATTGCGCGATACGTAATGTTATCACGCGATTATCACCCAATAACGTTATGTATCGCACGATAACATCACCGGCGGCGTTAAGGCACACAGAGGGTGGAGAGAGGGCGGAGAGAAGGGGTCAAGGGGCAGGGGGTGGGTGGGGAGAGGTCCCTGCTACACTAACGCTGGCATCTTAAGACCAGAAAATTAAAGCCAGTGAAAACCTGGCATTAGAGGCACTTTTGCAGGAGAGAGAAACCATTTCAGTCAGCAGTGTACAGCAAAGCAGGGGGACCCAGAAAAGTGATAGTAGTGATACATGTGCAGCAACCAAAAAGGCAAAAACCATAGATAATGACCGGAACCAAACGTGAAATCCGAAAAGTCGAGCTGGCCAATAGAAAAAACTATGAAACACGGTAATCAACACTACGTATAAAGAATATAAAGGGAGATTTCACTTTTGCAAGGGTCAATGCTCATTCCCCCTACAAAGTGAATGTTCCAACATTGAAATAGTGCTGAGGAGGGTTTTCTGTGGTGTCCATTAGGCAGCTTGCTTTTGTGGCTTTCACATGTGCAGCAACAGCAGTATGGCCATGTAGGAAAGGGCACTATGGTGATGGTGTAAATGTGGTACAGGGGGCTGCAGGCGGCACATGCAGTGGGCCAGCTGGGGCACATTGCCGACTAGGCAGATGCCTAGGTGGCACATAGGAATGCAGAAACTAAAAAGCAGCAAGACAGCAACTGACCAGGGTCCAACATGGCCACGAGTGTGTGTCCCACAGTGTCCCGGGGACAGTACCCAGCAGGTACCCCCAAGGGCACATAACATTGGCAGGCGGTGCCAGGGGGGAAGTGCGGATGTCCATGTAGGCACCTCTACCCCAGACCCCACACCATAGGCAGCCACCTAGCGGCACACTGGATGGCATGGGATTGCGCACCACCGGCATAAGGGCATGTCAGCATGGTGGTGGAGGGGTGCGGTGGTGGAGGGGGCAGTGGCAGCTTCCCACAGCAGACCAAGGCCAAGCCCTGTTTAGGTGGGTGGCGTACAGTGCAACAGATAAGGTCTGTCTGAAGAACAATCATGGGAGCCCCAGGGAACAGCCTGCCTCTGTGGCAACAGTTTGGTGCAGTACACACAGCAAGTGTGCTCAAAGGCAGCAAGTCACAGGTTCAAACCCCAGCTGGGGCTCCTGCAGACCATGTCCCAATATTGTACCCTACAGAGCACATACTCCATAGACATGTCCACTTCCTAGAGCAGAGGTTCTGAACTCCAGTCCTGGAGGGCCAAACACCATTCAGGTTGTCAGGATGTCCCTAATAAATATGCATGAGATGCATTTACATGCACTGCCCCCATTGTATGCAAATGTATCCATGCATATTCATTAGGGACAGCCAGGAAACTGGAATCGTGTTTGGCCCACCAGGACCGGAGTCTGGAACCTCTTCCCCAGAGCATTGGCCAACAGAGGCACAAACACCCACACCCACAGGCTCCACTATCCAAAGCCTCATGAAGAGGCAGGCTGTTGGGCCCTGTGTGGAGCAGCAGCCACCACTAATTGAACCTGTATACCTTAGCAATGCCGTCATAAACATGGAAACACATTCCATATATATATCAAATGGTTGCTATGCTTAATTGACCCGGCATCTAACACTCAAAGCCCATGCATACTGAGTTGGGTTTTGGAAGATTTCAATCTCCCATCACTACAAGAGGCTCAGTCTTCAGCCTTCCTTGAGGCTCTCAAAGACCTTCGATACACCCAGCTAGTAGATGAACCTACACATGTTAAAGGAGGTCTACTTGATCTGATGTTTGCCCCACAGACATTTCCCAAATCAAAAGACAACTTAGGACTCTACTTATCTGCAGTTCCATGGTCTGATCACAAACTGATCGTTTTCCAACTACCCATAATCAGAAATAACCAGAACAAAATCAAAAGGCTGACTAGCTCTCCCAAGGCACCAGAACAAAGGTTCCAAGCCTTTGATAGAGTGTTGATCCTGAGTAAAGCACGCCCACTTCTAGCCACGACGATACTCAGTCCGGAAGATATGGTCTCTGAATGGAACGAAACCTTCAGTAATATTGCCGTTCGTCCACCATCCAACAAGCCACTAAGTACCAGAGCCTCAGCAGTTTGGTACACCTCAGAACTTCGATCATCTCTCACCTCCCTACGGAAGTTGGAAAGATGCTGGTGAAAATCTCACTCAGAAATTGATCAAAATGCATATAATTCCCATCTGGCGCAACATCGTGAAGCAGTAACTACCAACCTAAGGCAATTTCACATAGATTCGCTGAAGCGGTCACTGAACAAATCTCATGACCTTTTCAGCCTCGTAAAGAAATTAACAAAGGAACCAGTAGCTGAACAATCAAACGATATCCACCCTCAAGACTTTGCTGACTATCTGCAAACAAAGATAAGCCATACCAACAAATCTCCAGTACCCTCAAGGGCAATAGTACAAAACAATATAACACCCTTGACCATGTTCTCTACACCAGCTAAGAAACACATTGAAAGCACCATCACTACGATCAACACCACCACTGCCCAGACTGACCCATGCCCTGCCTTCTGGATAAAGGAGTTACGGTCTGATCTTAGCCCATTTATAGCCAAGCTCATGGAAAGATCTTTTACAACAGGGGTGTTTCCTCAATCCCTCAAACATACCTCCATTAGACCTCTGTTGAAAAACAGCACGCTCGATAGCTTGAAAGTGGACTCTTACAGACCGATATCGAGCATTCCACTTTTGGCTAAAATAATAGAAAAAGAGGTACAAAGACAAATCCAAGACCATGTCGACAACAACTCACCACTAGACCCATGCCAACACGGTTTTAGAGGACAACACAGCGTAGATACCCTCCTCACCACACTTATACATAACATATCCACAGGAAATGATAACATCCAGCAGGGCTTTGTCCTTATATTCCTTGACATAGCAGCTGCTTTTGACTCAGTATGTCATGAGCTCCTACTGGTGCGCCTCAGGGAGAAGGGTATTTCAGAAACGGCGATAACCTGGTGTGAATCTTATCTCACAAATAGATGGCAACATGTACGTTCAGGGACCTCAACTTCTAAACCTTTCCACCAAAAGCAAGGAGTCCTGCAGGGATCATCCCTCTCCGCCCTGATGTTTAATATCTACATGCAACCTATCTGTAATCTCATTCGCTCTTTTGGAGTAAACTGTCTGGTATACGCGGACGACATCCTACTTTACATGCCCTTCTCAACAGAAAACCCAGACCTTTCACCAATTACAGAATGCTTTGACTCAATATCCAATTGGCTTCAATCACAAAACCTTAGAATTCAGCACAAGAAAACGGAGGTGCTTTTCATCACGAGGAATTCAAATTTCATAACACCAACACATATAAAAGTCAAGGAAGCAGAACTCCAGACTAAATCCTCGATCAGGTACCTTGGAGTCACTTTGGACCAGCGCCTTGATATGAAACTCCACATAAGCAACGTAGTCAGAGAGATATACCACAAGATCCGTACCCTCAGGCACCTTCGTTTCCTACTTGATCCAAGCGACTTCCGAACTATCTATCAGGCACTTATCATGCCTCATTTTGACTATGCAAATTCAATCCTGCATGGTCTCCCTCTGTCTACTTTAAACCCTCTACAGCTTGCAATGAATTCTGCAGCAAGAGTTCTAATCGGAGCGCCTAAGAAGAATCATATCACACCCATCCTAAAACATCTTCACTGGTTCCCCATTCAGTCCAGACTATTGTTCAAAATTCTGCTGCTTACTTTCAAGTCAATCAATGGTCTAGCTTCTACATCACTAGCGGAACTCATTCATACCACACTATCCAACAGGTCCAGGAGATCAACAGCGATAAACTCATTAGTTGTCCCAATAGAATTAACCCACTGCACTCACGCTACAGCTAACAGAGCTTTCAAACTATGTGCACCGAGAAGCTGGAATTCTCTCCCACCCAACATACGAGCAATCACTGACTTGGCCCAATTTAAGAAGGCAGTGAAACACTACCTATTCCTTCAATACTACAAGATAGACGAAGATACAGTAAGGTCACCTACAGTCTAATATAGATATCATGACAAAACCTCCGCTATAAGACACTTATAAGTTTAGCTTGTACAATATGAAAATCTGATGTAAATAGTTACCCCAAGTTATCCAAGTTCTAGTTCTTGTTACCTGTAAACACTGTTTCATTATATGCAATGTGTATGTTTTATGTTCTATGTAAACCGCACTGATGTTGAATAGCACAGTATAAAAGAAATGAAAATAAAATAAAATAAAATAAATAAATAAATGTCAGATCACATATCCAAAGTTAAACCAATTTGTTAAAAGAGATTCATCATAGCAACCTTTCTGATATATGTGGAGTGTGCTTCCAGATATGTTTACAACAGTGGTTACCACCCCAGAGAGTGACCCTAACAGAATTGCGTTCCTTTGTACTGCCTGCATTGTGCCCAGGACTGGTGTGGCGGCCAGGGCTGGCAACCACCTCTGTCTTTGCACAATGCAGAAATAGGTGTGGGAGTGTGAATATGTCTATCCAGTGTTTTGTGGCTGCGTACACCTTACTGAGCCCACAATGCTTGCACAGTTTCCAGCGTTAGCCTGCCAATGTGCATAATGAGGGGCAAGGTATTGTGGGTATGGCCCAGACAGTGCGGTCTGGGCAGGATGCATCAGCAGGGGGCATAGGGCAATGGCTGGAATATTGTAGTGCGTGACCACCACCTGCAAGGACAATGTGGCCACAGCATGTTATGCTGGGATGCCACTCTCACTCTGACTGAGAAGTGACCTTGGCATGTCTAGGTCCCCACATAGTGCTATGCAGTGGTACTGGAGTGTTCCTATTTCTAGGGCCCAATTGTTGACAAACCTGTTTGGGTGCACATTGTTTCTCTAGGGACATGCACTATGTATTTGCTAGCAGACTGTCTGTAGTTAGCATGTGTATGGTTGCAACACCTTGCAGGGTGCAGGCTGACTGCCCTCTGCTGGTGACTGTCAGATCATAGTGGGGGGCAGCTGAGCTGACCAGGCACACCACCTGTCTGCCAGTGGCTCTGTCCCAACTGCAGATGTGCATCAGCTATCTGTGCACCAGCAGGACTGGAGTTGCTGGTCCCACAGTCTGTCATCATGTATCTCCACTGCCCCCATTACAGACAGTAAGAGTGTGGGTCTGTTGGGGACAGATCATGTCCCACACCCCAAACCAGAGAGGATGGTTTGCTACATCCATTATTGTCATGTGCAACCTGATACACCCCTGCTCCTGAAACAAGTGACCATGGCAAGCATACTGGATATGCACTATGTTGGGTCCACCATGGCCCACAAGACTACCAAATTCTATTGGACACAGAAAACTCCTAAGGGTGTCTGCAACAAATACCTGTCACACACTGGCACTGATAGAGACCTGCAGCAAAGCCTACCTCACCCAACCCCGGTACTGCAAACCTGGTGCTAGCCAACCCACCTCACCCTCAGGGTGAGCATGGAACATGCACAATGGCATAGCCTGTAGCTACTCTGTGCCAGTAACACACATGGTCATTCCCCCCTACCAATATGACGTGCTGTAGAGGTGCATACTCCATCTGGTGAGCAGATGTAGATTGCTGTTCTGCATGTAAATTGCATTATGGGTACTATTGGTTCTATCCTATCCTGGTAACCACAGCAGACAGTTTGTTTGGTGACCTGCACTCTTTCTGTAGCCAGCCGTTGGTCTAATCAAACCGATGTTTATGTAGCACAATAGTTAATGCAATGACTTCAGTGGCAGAGGTCATGGGCTCAATCCCTCTCTGTTCCTCTTTTTTTTATGCCTGTCCTACACAACTACATATATTACATTCCTGTAACAGTCATATCTGTGCAAATCTGTGCTGCTGGCACATTATACCCTCATCACAGTTGCCAACCATCCTTCTGTCCGTCTGTGTGTGTGCCGGCTGTGTGGCATCCTGCCCTACTGTGCAGGCTGCTACCTCATGTCCTGCACTGGTACACGTTTCTGCATTGCGGCTCTTCCTGCTTGCCTCTCCTGTGTCTGCTCTGTGTGGCACTGCTACTCCTCTGTCCTCCTGTCATTGCACCTATCCTGCCACCTCTATCTCCTCTGGTGGTCACGTATTCCCATCCTCTGCCACGCATTGTCATTGTTGCACGGTACATTACCATCACCCTGTGCATTGGTACAGCTGCCTCCAATATGTTTGTCCACTTTACCAGCTGTCACATGGACTGCACGCAGATTTGTCTGGTCCATCAGCTCAGACATTTACTTCCTTCCATCACTTGTGCATTGCCTTTCCTTGGTGCTCTGTGCAGTGTTAGGGTTACATCTGTGTTTGGGCCATACCTTTCTTGCTTGTCCACTTGGGCCATTTTACTGCCCTTGGGCACCATTTCTTGAGTCACCTATACATCCTTGAGGAATCTTTAGCGGCATCTTAGATTCTGGCAGCTTATGGGACACTTTATATGGTGCCTTGGGGGTTGCCAACCTTTCGTGCCGCCCTCTGCAGCACATTATGACCCACCTTGGCTGACGTGGTGCTTTATGATGTGCCTTCTGGTGCGCTCTAAAAGGTGCATCAGGTTATGGCACTGGGGTGCGGGTATTTTTGGCTGGCAGCACAGATTGTTGGAATGTGTTTGACTGTTACAAGCAAGAAAAGGAATTGCCTTGGGCACCCTTATTCACTGTGCCTACTGAGGGATTGAACTCATGACCACTGTCTCTACAGTCACTGTATTAACCAGTGTGCTATGCCTCTGCTGCTGTGATTACAGGTCAGCGTGCCTAATTAAGGTTACCGCACGATAACATGCCATGGCTCCCTCTATCGCGTGATAATGGACAAGGCGCCCTATATCGCACGTTAACCCGCCATTGCTACTTTAAGACCAGAACAACCACTACCTTATATGGCATTCGTCACAGTAACACTGCAACTAACGCCGGTAACATTAGGATGGTTTAGTAAACATGCCCCTTAATCTTTTTAGTAGCCTGATAGCTTCACTGCTGCTGATTTCTGGGATTTTCCAGCTCTGTCACAATCCAATCCAGCCTGGACACTATGATTTTGAATTCATGGCTACCAGGATTCATTTTTCTCATTTTATACCTTCCCTCATCAATAAGCTGGCCATACCACTGACCAAACAAATCCAGTATACAGATATTTATAATGGTTTATTCTTTTGTAGGTGTGTGAAAATTCATTTTGATTCATGATTTTTTATATGTTTATTCTTTTTTAACGGCTATTTTAATAAATTGTGTATGCATGTATGTTTGTAAACTACCTAGGATTTTAGATGGACAGCATATAAATGTTAAAATGAATTGCATTTATGCAAATGAGGTCTAATGACTTTTTTAATATTTATGCAAATGAGGCCCCACAGTAAGTCTCCACAAATGGCCCCCATGACCCTCGGGCTGCACCTTCCTGCTGCTGGGGCGGGCACACTAGTTGAAAACTAGCTACACAAACACAATACTAGTGTGGGTGAACTAACACCTTCCTCTGGCCAGGTGGTAGTTGCACCCGTGCTGCTAGTGTGTCACAAACATGAAGTCTGTATGTGAATGTTAGGAAATAGGAAGGGCAGAAACAGGGCAACAACATTGGTAAGGCAGCAGAATATCTAGGCACTTACCTAGGCCACCAGGGAGGAGGGCCCGCATGATGCAGCTGCCATAGTAATGCACTACCACTGCAGTCTGCTAGTCATAAAACCAGGGCCTGCACGTCAGGCGTGATCCTGCTGGGACAGTGGGCAAACGTCCACAGAAAAATCACCAGCCATTCTGACATGCCTGCATATGGACTGAATAGTTATCGGAGTGTTGCTGGTGTTGTGTGTTGTGGAGATATCTGGACACAGGGCCTGTGCACCTCAACCAATATCGGCCTCATAGTCAGAGTTGGAGCTAGCAGAATACAGTGGGTCCACTCCTTTTCTCTCTCTATACCCAGTCCCTTGGTGCGCTTATCTCTTCCCATGGTTTTCAGTACCATCTTTATGCTGTTTACTCCCAGATCTACCTCTCTACGCCTGAAATCTCTCCAGCTATCCAGACCCAGATCTTTGCCTGCCTTTCTGACATTGCAGCCTGGATGTCTCACCGCCGCTTGAAATTGAACATGGCCAAGACTGAACTTCTTATCTTTCCCCCTAAAACCTCCCCTCCTCTTCCTCCTTTCTCAGTCTCTGTGGATAACTCTGTTCTCCTTCCTGTTTTCTCAGCTCACAATCTTGGTGTTGTCTTTGACTCTTCTCTCTCCTTCTCCACACACATTCATCTGATAGCTAAGACCTGCCGTTCCTTTCTCTATAACATCATCAAAATCCGTCCTTTCCTTTCTGAACACACTACTGAGATGCTTATCTACTCCTTAATCACCTCGCATCTTGACTACTGTATCCTACTCCTTACTGGCCTCCCTTTGAATCATCTCTCTCCCATTCAATCTGTTCAGCACTCTGCTGTGCGGCTAATCTTCCGCCAGCCTCGTCATGCCCACATTACTCCTCTTCTCAAGTCACTTCACTGGCTCCCTATCCGTTTCCGCATCCAGTTCAAACTTCTCCTACTGACATATAAATGCATTCACTCTGCAACTCCTCACTACCTTTCTTCTCTTATCTGTCCTTACAACTCCTCTTGGGAACTCCGCTCTTCTGGCCAACTGCTTCTATCTGTGCCCTTCTCTTCTATTGCTAACTCCATACTTTGCTCCTTTCACCTTGCTGCACCTTACGCCTGGAACAAACTACTTGTGTCTGTACGCCAGGCACCTTCTCTGACCCTCTTCATATCCAGGCTGAAAACTCACCTCTTCGCTGCTGCTTTTGGATCTTGACTCACCTGATCTCCTTTTTCTTTTCCCTTCCCCCTTGTTTTATCCCAGCCTACACCTTCTGTGTTGTCTGTCTTGACTAGATTGTAAGCTCTATGAGCAGGGACTGTCTCTTACATGTCTGTGCAGTGCTGCGTACGACTTATAGTGCTATACAAATGATCAGTAGTAGTAGTAGTAGTAGTAGGGCATGAAAATTAGGTGTTGCACATACTAGCAAAACAGCCAGCAGCCATTTGTGGAGCTCCCCGGTCGGGGTAGAGCACAGGGGGAGCCTCGGTTTCCCGCTCCTGCACTCCAGCCCAATCCGGGTTGTGGGAGGTCCCGGCGGCTTAACCAAAGTGTGCCGCGGGCAGGAGAAATCTTTAAAAACAGCCAGCAGCCATTTGTGGAGCTCCCCGGTCCGGGTAGAGCACAGGGGGAGCCTCGGTTTCACGCTCCTGCACTCCAGCCCAATCCGGGTTGTGGGAGGTCCCGGCGGCTTAACCAAAGTGTGCCGCGGGCAGGAGAAATCTTTAAAAACAGCCAGCAGCCATTTGTGGAGCTCCCCGGTCGGGGTAGAGCACAGGGGGAGCCTCGGTTTCCCGCTCCTGCACTCCAGCCCAATCCGGGTTGTGGGAGGTCCCGGCGGCTTAACCAAAGTGTGCCGCGGGCAGGAGAAATCTTTAAAAACAGCCAGCAGCCATTTGTGGAGCTCCTCGGTCGGGGTAGAGCACAGGGGGAGCCTCGGTTTCCCGCTCCTGCACTCCAGCCCAATCCGGGTTGTGGGAGGTCCCGGCGGCTTAACCAAAGTGTGCCGCGGGCAGGAGAAATCTTTAAAAACAGCCAGCAGCCATTTGTGGAGCTCCCTGGTCGGGGTAGAGCACAGGGGGAGCCTCGGTTTCACGCTCCTGCACTCCAGCCCAATCCGGGTTGTGGGAGGTCCCGGCGGCTTAACCAAAGTGTGCCGCGGGCAGGAGAAATCTTTAAAAACAGCCAGCAGCCATTTGTGGAGCTCCCCGGTCAGGGTAGAGCACAGGGGGAGCCTCGGTTTCCCGCTCCTGCACTCCAGCCCAATCCGGGTTGTGGGAGGTCCCGGCAGCTTAACCAAAGTGTGACGCGGGCAGGAGAAATCTTTAAAAACAGCCAGCAGCCATTTGTGGAGCTCCCCGGTCGAGGTAGAGCACAGGGGGAGCCTCGGTTTCCTGCTCCTGCACTCCAGCCCAATCCGGGTTGTGGGAGGTCCCGGCGGCTTAACCAAAGTGTGCTGCGGGCAGGAGAAATCTTTAAAAACAGCCAGCAGCCATTTGTGGAGCTCCCCGGTCGGGGTAGAGCACAGGGGGAGCCTCGGTTTCACGCTCCTGCACTCCAGCCCAATCCGGGTTGTGGGAGGTCCCTGCAGCCTCTATAAAGGTCCCGCCGGCAAGCGCACCCACGCCTTGCGGGCCCGCGCCTGAGGGCCTCGCCAGAGGGCCCTTTGGCGTGGCCCTTAGGCAGTGGCACGTCAGCAACCCTACGAGGGAAGCCAGGACTCTCATTTACAACTGAATCTGCCTTCTGCGCCAAGAAAACTTCAGAATAATAACCTGAGACTCTGATATACCCTAAAACTCACCTATGTAACCCACTTCTACCCCATCTATAAGGTAACAGTAGACCTGAATATACTAGAGAATTTCACTCCTTGTTACTCTGTTACAAACAGACCTCCATTAAAATAAGATTTGCTACTGTATCTTGTTAACAGAACACATTGTTTCTACCTGATAGGCCTGCTTTTATACAATTGTTTACCTATTTCCACTGCTCTGTACCTAACCAGTTAATCTGCATTTACTGTTTCTAAAGACCCGTATTACCTTACATTGTATCCTCCCATCGCTGTAAACATGGCTCTCTCTCTATTTGCATTAGTTAGCCTCTATCTGTTAACATACACCACCCAAAATACAGCAGCATTCCCCACCACCTCACACAAGATCCCCATATTGCATGGACTAGGAAGAAGATATCATTCCTCCTATCATCACTCAGCTCCACAACCACACCATGTTAGGCACTCTCATCTACTATATATCTCCCTTAGCACTGTTAGTAGTTCTAAACCTAATTCTGCTCCCTCACATGCTAACTTAAACTGTGCACTCATCAACGCCCGCTCAGTACGTAAAAAGGGGCCAGCCATTACAGATCTCATCACAAAGCTGAAACTAGACATCCTCATGGTAACAGAATCATGGCTAGCGGACACAGACAATGTCCTTATAAATCAACTCATTCCACCAGAATACTCAATACACACATGTCACAGAGCAGACCGAAGAGGAGGTGGTGTCCTCATTCTTTCACGAACTAACCTTCAATTTAGTTTACTTTCCTCCCAGAGTACCACACACATGGACCTAGTTACTATAGCCAACAAACATATCATCCTAAATCTCATATATAGAGCCCCATCCTCACCACCAGAAGATTTATCTAATATAATAGAGCTGGCCTGCAACCCAGAAAGCCCACGCAAATCCAACTGGTTAATGGGCGACTTTAACCTCTCCTCACTTCACCATAGACATTCTACCACATTCCTTGATGCCATGGATGACCTCAACTACTCGCAGCTAGTTAGCTCCCCTACACACCTCAAGGGTAACACCCTTGACCTCATTTTTGCACCTCAGCCTGCAGAGAACACCAACTTTAAGCTATCTCATACACCTGTCCCATGGTCTGATCATGATTTATTATCCTTCCAAATCCCATTTCAGAAAAACAGTATACCAGCAAGACAGACAAATTTGATCTCATCAGGTCCAACAGCCCGTTTCAAAACGCTCAACAAGGATGACTTCATCAGCCAGACTCTTCCAACCCTTTGTCTACCAACCAATGACCTTGATGAATTGATCAACAATTGGTACAACACCCTGAACTCCTCTTCACATATACCTTCCTCAGTAAGACCACCAGCATCCAGCACAGCACTAAAAAGAAGAAACCCAAAACCATGGTTCTCCACTGAACTACGACTATCCCTCCAGAACCTAAGAAAACAAGAGAGAAAATGGCACAAATCACGTGCTCCAATTGACCAAATAGATTACGAAAATGCCCTAAAGAAACACCGGGAGAAAATAGCTGAAAAGGTGAGAGAACACCATACAGAAACCCTCCTCCGATCACTGAACAAACCACGAGACCTCTTTAACATCACTAAATCCTTAACCAAGGCACCATCCTCCAACCAAACAATATCAATTCAACCTCAGGCTTTTGCCGACTATCTTCAATCTAAATCCATTAACACGAATTCCACTCCAAGTTGTATACCGAACCCCATCTCAATCACTCAGCCTCTAAAAAATTTTGTCGCCCCCACAGTGAAATCCATCACTGACCTTATTGCCACCTTGAATACTACCACAGCCCCAAACGATCCATGCCCTGCCTACTGGATCAGAATAATGCGTGCTGAACTGAGCCCCATACTTGCCCTTATCATGCAACTTTCCTTCACAACCGGATCATTCCCTTCATCTCTCAAGCAAACTTCAATACGCCCTCTCCTGAAGAACAATAAACTCGACCCAGCAAAAACTGATTCATATCGTCCAATTTCAAGTATACCCCTTCTAGCCAAAATCATCGAGAAGGTGGTACAAATCCAATTGCAACAGCATATAGATACCTCAGCTCCTCTCGATCCCTGCCAACACGGATTCCGTGAATCACATGGCATAGAAACCCTTCTCACACTACTCATCAACACCTTATCAAGAGGGATTGACAAAATTGAAAATGGCTTCATCCTCATCTTCCTTGACATCTCAGCAGCTTTTGACTCGGTTAACCATGTACAACTTCTTCACCGTCTTAAAGAAAAGGGAGTCCAGGATTCAGCTTGGGAATGGTGTAGATCCTACCTAACCAACCGCTGGCAACAGGTGCGGATAGGAGCTTCAACCTCTGATCCTTTCCAGCAACAACAGGGTGTACCCCAGGGATCCTCTTTATCAGCTCTTCTATTTAACATATATATCCAACCAATCTGTGAAATCATCAAAACATTTAACGCCTCCAGCTTGATCTACGCAGATGACATACTGATTCACGCCAATAAAAATTAATGCCCCTGACTTCTCCCCAATTATCGCCTGCTTCAACGCAATTACAGATTGGCTCCTATCCCAGAACCTGTGAATAAACTTCAAGAAAACGGAAGTCCTATTCGTAACTAGGAATAAGAAATTCTCCCCACCCGCAACTTTGAAGGTGAGAGATGCGGAATTACCATGTAAATCATCAATTCGTTACCTGGGAGTAACCATCGACCAAGAACTGACCTTCAAAGATCACATAAAGCAGACCGTTAAATCCATTTACTATAAATTGAGAACACTGAAACCCTTAAGACCACTACTCGCCTCCAATGACTTCCGAACAATCTTCCAAGCCCTTATAACACCTCATTTCGACTATGCCAATGTCATCCTGCATGGTCTACCCAAGAGCATCCTCAACCCACTCCAATTGGCGATGAACTCAGCAGCCCGCATCCTCTGCGGTACATCCAGTAGAGACCACATCACCCCCATACTAACAGAGCTTCACTGGTTACCCCTACAAGCCAGGATAACCTACAAAGCACTTCTGCTATCCTTTAAAGCAATCAATCAAATAGCCCCACCTTCCCTCTCATCACTTATTATCAACACCCCCACGAACAGACTGAGAAGATCCGCAGCCGCCAATACCCTTGTCGTACCAAAGGAGTACACTAAATGTAACCAAACAACCAGAGACAGGGCCTTCACCTTATTCGCTCCAACTTGCTGGAATAATCTCCCTCCTCATATCCGATCAATAAAAGACCTCTCTCAATTTAGAAAGGCCCTCAAACACTACCTATTCTGTCATCATCTTTTAGGCCTTAACCCTACACCTCCTCCCCCCATCTCACAAATCACTCACACAGCCTCTGACATTCCAACAACATAGCCATAACAGAACACGAACTAGACGCTCTGCACACCCAAATTTATGACCCAATTTAACTGTAAATTTCCAGATGTAATTTATCTTTCTGTATATAGCTTGTATATAGTTTACCATGTTGTCTCCAAGTTACTGACCCTGTTATAATGTAAGCAAAAGACACTGTTATAATGTAAGCAAAGGACTGTTCTAATGCGAAATTTGTTATCTGTAAACCGCGCTGATACCAAAGAGCGCGGTATATAAAAACTGTAAAATAAATAAAATAAATAAATAATGGTGTGGCATAAAAAGGTGCCGTCCAATCCCTGTCTCCCCTGTATGGGGAGGGGCATGAGGCAGTGCATACATGTACCTGGGGGATCATGCCACTGCCTTGAGCCATGTTTCTGTGGACAGATGGCTCCTCACTCTGACCAAGGGAGGATGTGGCTGATGCCTATCAGCTCACAGCAGCTGCTTAATACTTGTAGTATAGAACTTAGGCTTCCTATTTGCAGCTAACTGATCAGTGTCCCTTTGCCCAGGAATGGAAGCATACTATGGACCTGGGGAGCTCTTGTGGTCTTCTGCAGTCTGGTAGGCCTGACAGCTGATGTGTTCAGCTTGGGATCTGCCACATCCATGTGGTGTTCTTCCAGTGCTCCTCTCAGTAAGAGGAAGCATAGGGACCCTCTGTGGATGGACAGCCTTGCACCCCCTCCCCAGTTTGTAGATATCAGGCCCAAGGGTTGGTGTTTCATATGGTGGGCCATGGGAGTACACATTAACCCTATAGATTCCATATGGTAGAAGTGCTGATTGTGCAGACACCAACCCACCAACATGGAGAACACACTCTACAATGGCTATGGTATTCTCCAAGATATATCAGAGAAGTAATAGAAAAGTGTATTCACTACCCACACACTATAAACCTTGCACTGTGCTCCCTAAAGGCTAGGTGAACAGGCACCCTGGCCACCTCAGGGTGAGGTAGATCATATACCTGTCCCTCATTATGGACACTGAGGACACCCTGCCTGGTCCCATACAAGGCCCTCTGCATTTTCAAATGCCATGTTTGCACCCTATTTCCAACAGTTAGAGACGTAGCACAGACTCTCTGCATGTGTTTGCTTTTCTGATTTGCATGTCCCACCTTCTTGTACTTAGCTCTTTTGCTCTGAGCTATGCAGCCAGTTGTGCCTATTCCTGGTCATCCCTCTCTATTCTGAACTGGCCGGTTGCTATGTTCCTGTAGGTGTAATTGAGCCACCTTTATTACTGTCTGCAATGGTTCTGTGGCCCATTTGCCCCATGTTACTCGCAGTGCTTTAGTAAACATGGCATTTAATTTTTAGGCCTTCAGTCGAATGCCCAAACTAGATTGAAATGTTGTATTATTCTATTGTCCGTCCCAACGACAGTGCATTTTCCTCCCTTTGAAGCACCGTCTGCACTTTTAAATATTTTATTTCAGTTTGTTACATGCTTTCACAGAAAGAACGCTGAAGGCAAATTCCCTATGAACAGCAAATGTAAAACAATATGCTTGGAGGCAGATCTATAGCCTTCTCTGACAAATGTGGCCTTTGGATTAGTAGAGGGCTCATTACATGATTTTCCCACTCCCCTTTTCTCCTCCTTTCCTCCTCTGCATCTTGTCTTTCACTGATGTCCTGAATCATCTTATGACCTCTTCTAATCACTTCAATCTCTCTTCCTTCCACCTCCTCATTATTGTAATTCTTTCTCTTCATTGCCTGCATTTCATTTTGAACTGCTGATATGTACAGTAAGAGCTTTTGAAAGCAAAAAGGACAGAAGGAAAACATTTTGAAGAGGGGAAATTTTTGCAAGTTAGAACTTTATAGAAGGGACTTTTCCAGGACATTTTTTGTTTCTTTATTTAGTTTATTTAATTACTCCCAACATTTATAATCTGCTAATCTGAAAGTGCTTTTGACCAATCTGGTTCATAAAAATACATCTATAAAAATAGTAACAGTACAAATTAATATTCAATCAGTATAAGCGAGAGTTGCCATGAGATTGCTCAGGTTGAATTAGGAAATGAGTGCTACTCTTCTGAGGGAATAATAACCAGGGCCAGCCCGTCCATTGTGCAAGAATGTTGCTTGCACAGGGCCCCATGCTTCAGGGGGCCCTGCGCCAACAACATACACACTTCCTTGCCTGACTAGAGTGTGAGTGCATCCTGACGATCCCGGTCTCGTTCTGCTTCAATCGGCCCCACTGCAGCCTACCAGTGCCACTTCAATTGGCCCCCGCTGTCTGTGTCCCACACTGCTTTCTGAATTCCTGTCGCAGTGCCACACAACAAGCAAACTGGGTTTTTTTTGGTTGTTTTCTTTTTTTGTTCCACGTGCTGCTGAGTTGTCCGATGTGCCGTGTGCCACAGAAGAGAGGCGTCATTGCTTCAGCCTAGGATTTGCATTGCACATGGTGATGACTTTGCTTTGCGGTGAGTGATGGCGCAGAAGTCAGTAGCTGGACTAGAAAGGGGACTAGAAAGGGGGCCTGTTACTTCTGGAGAGAAATCTGCAACTGTGAGTATATACTTCTGGTAATTTTCTAAAAAGAATTCTTTGTATTAAAGCTACTTAATCTGTGAACCCACTGTTTTTTGTTGGATCAGTTAGGGCCTAGTAGCAGCAATTAAAGTTTGCATTTAAAACACATAGGAGAGCTTTCTGGTTACATTTCATACCCAGCAGAGATCTTGTAGTTTAAATTTAATAGTCACTCAGGGCCAAGTAACAGAAAAGTACTTTTAGTTTAAATTTAACACACAGAAGAGAGCTTTCTGGTTAAATTTAGTACCCAGCAGAGAGCTTGTAGTTTAAATTTCATAAGAAGTTAGAGCCTAGCAGCAGCTAAGATCTATAATTTAAATCAAATCAGAATTTAGCTTACCTCAGCAGCACAAGACAGGGTACTGTGTAGCAGCCCTCTTTTAATAAGTGTTATTTCCCTCCCTCCCTCCCTCCCCTGGGATAATCATAGCTTTATAGGTACTTACACATCTTAAAAGACAGGAGGTGCTCTCAGGTGAAGCTCGTTACCCAAATCAGTCATACACTAAGGACCTGAGATTAATTAAGCTTCAGGTGAACAAGGTATATTAAACGTATTAGGTACAGTTTTATTGATATAAATACCCATAGCAATCCCTAGTAAGTAAGAACTTAATGATCTAGACACAAAATTAAAACTAAGATGCAGACAGCAGTCCAGCAGCGGGATGGGAGCTATCCAGCCTTTTGCATTGAGTGTCACATGTATGATTTTCTCCCAGTTGGTGAGAGGTCTTACGTGTGCACTAGGTGCAAGGAGCTCTTTGCTCTCAGGGAACAAGTCTGTTCTCTAGAGGCTAAAGTAGCAGACTTGGAAAACATAAGACAGACAGAGAGGTACATAGACGAGACCTACAGGGATATAGTCCTGAAGTCCCACCTCCAGTCTGGCAGCACCCTTGTTGCCATGGAGGAGAGAGGTCACGTGACAGGAGAGCATCACCCTGGTGTGGCAGGAAGTGATCCTGTAACTAGGACCTATCCTCCAGGTGATGTAAAACCCTCTCACACCGAGGAAGTTTCTCCAGGGCCATGTGCCCATGAGGGAAGGGTTAGGACAGCCGTTATAGTTGGTGATTCGATCATTAGGCATGTAGATAGCTGGGTGGCTGGTGGACGTGAGGATTGCCTGGTAACATGCCTGCCTGGTGTGAAGGTAGCGGACTTCACGCGCCACCTAGATAAGGTCTTAGATAGTGCTGGGGAGGAGTCTGCTGTCTTGGTACATGTCGGTACCAATGACATAGGAAAATGTGGTAGGGAGCTTCTGGAGGCAAAATTTAGGCTTTTAGGTAGGAAGTTGAAATCCAGAACTTCCAGGGTAGCATTCTCCGAAATGCTTCCTGTTCCACGCGCAGGACCCAAAAGGCAGGCAGAGCTCCGGAGTCTCAATGCGTGGATGAGACAATGGTGCAGAGATGAGGGTTTTGGATTTGTTAGGAACTGGGGAACATTCTTGGGAAAGGAGGGGCTCTTCCGAAGGGATGGGCTTCACCTTAACCGGGGTGGAACCAGGCTGCTGGCATTAACCTTTAAAAAGGAGATAGAGCAGCTTTTAAACTAAATATTAGGGGAAAGCCGACAGTCGCCCAAGAGCGGATGGTTCGGAAGAATGTATCCTTGAAGGATACTACTAAAAGCAGAGAGGTTCCACAAAAGAGTAAAGTAGCCCAAATGCCCTCAAGTATGGAGCAGACAGAGCTTAAAGATCCCAATTTACCCATGTCTAACAATAGCCAAATTAACATGAATAAAATACATTCTCTAAAATGCTTGTATGCAAATGCTAGAAGTCTAAAGAATAAGATGGGAGAGTTAGAATATATAGCACTAAATGAAAGGTTAGATATGATTGGAATATCAGAGACATGGTGGAAGGAGGACAACCAGTGGGACATTGTAATACCTGGGTACAAACTATATCATAATGATAGAGCTGATCAAATTGGTGGAGGGGTTGCGCTCTATGTTAGAGAGGGCATTGACTCAGAAAGGATTAAAGTTTTGCAGGAAACAAAATCTGCTGTAGAATCTATATGGATTGAAATTCCATATAAAAGGGGGAAGTCAATGGCAGTGGGGGTATACTATCGAGCGCATGGCCAGAATGACCAAATGGATGATGAAATGCTCAAAGAAATCAAGGAAGCTAACAAAAGTTACAGCGCAGTAATAATAATGGGTGATTTCAATTACCCCGGTATCGACTGGGTCAGTGTCACGTCAGGACATGCTAGGGAGATAAAGTTCCTAGATGAAATAAATGACTGCTTCTTGGAGCAGCTGGTTCATGAGCCGACCAGAGGGGAAGCCATATTAGACCTAGTCCTTAGTGGAACACCAGATCTAGTGCAAGAGATAAGGGTGTTGGGGCCACTTGGCAATAGTGATCATAGCATGATCGCCTTTGATTTAATTAGTGGAGGAGGGATAGTAAGGAAATTCACAGTACTACCTTTTAACTTTCGAAAGGGAGACTATGATAAAATGAGGAAAACAGTTAAGAAAAAACTAAAAGGAGCAGTTGCGAAGGTTAAAGACGTACATCAAGCTTGGGTGTTGTTGAAAAATACTATCTTGGATGCCCAGACCAGCTGTATTCCACGCTTTAAGAAAAGTGGAAGGAAGTCCAAAAAACTGCCAGCATGGTTTAAAGGTGAGGTCAGAGAGGCTGTTGTTGCCAAAAAAGCATCTTTCAGGAAATGGAAAAAACAGCCAAACGACGAAACCTGGAAACAGCACAAGCACTGGCAAGTCAAATGCAAGGCATTGATAAGACAGCAAAGGGAGAATTTGAGAAGAAGCTTGCTGCGGAAGCAAAAACGCGAAGTAAAGACCTTTTCAAGTACATTCGTAGCAAAAAACCTGTGAGAGAGTCAGTTGGTCCATTAGATGATAAAGGGGTTAAAGGAGCACTAAGAGGCGACAAGGCGATAGCGGAGAGACTGAATGAATTCTTTGCTTCGGTCTTTACTGAGGAAGATGTAGGGATGTTACCCATGACTGAAGTGGTATTTAAAGGTGCGGAAGAATTGAAGGAAATATCGATACATCGGGAAGATGTCTTACAACTATTAGATAAACTGAAGAGTAGCAAATCACCTGGGCCGGATGGTATATATCCAAGGGTGTTGAAAGAACTGAAATATGAGATTGCAGAACTGCTATCAGTAATCTGTAAACTATCATTAAAATCATCTCTACTACCTGAAGATTGGAGGATCGCCAATGTAACACCAATTTTTAAAAAGGGTTCCAGGGGTGATCCAGGAAACTACAGACTGGTGAGCCTGACGTCAGTACAGGGAAAAATGGTAGAAACCATCATAAAGAATAAAATTACTCAGCATGTAGATAGTCACAACCTAATGGGAGACAGCCAACATGGCTTTAGACAAGGAAGATCTTGTCTTACTAATCTGTTATGTTTTTTTGAAGGAGTGAATAAACAGGTGGACAAAGGTGAGTCGGTTGATATTGTGTATCTGGACTTTCAGAAAGCCTTTGACAAGGTCCCTCATGAGAGACTTTTGGCAAAACTAAAGAGTCATGGGATAGGAGGCAGTGTACTATTGTGGATCAGGAACTGGTTAAAAGATAGAAAGCAGAGGGTAGGGCTAAATGTCCAATTTTCCCAATGGAGAAAGGTGAATAGTAGTGTACCCCAGGGATCTGTGCTGGGTCCGCTGCTTTTTGTCATATTCATAAATGACCTGGAAAGTGGAATAACGAGTGAGGTTATCAAATTTGCAGATGACACAAAACTATTTAAAGTTGTTAAAACCCAAGAGGATTGTGAAAAATTGCAAGAGGATCTTGATAAATTGGAAGACTGGACATCAAAATGGCAGAAGAAATTTAATGTGGGCAAGTGCAAGGTTATGCACCTAGGGAAGAACAACCCAAACTATGGTTACACGATGCAAGGTTTCACATTAGGAACCACCACCCAGGAAAAAGATTTATGCGTCATTGTGGATACCATGTTAAAACCCTTGGCCCAGTGTGCAGCGGCGGCCAAGAGAGCAAATAGAATGCTAGGTATGATAAGGAAAGGAATGGAAAATAAAACAAAAGATATTATAATGCCTCTATATCGTTCCATGGTGAGACCACACCTTGAATATTGTGTGCAATTCTGGTCGCCGTATTTTAAAAAGGATATAGCGATTTTAGAAAAGGTACAGAGAAGAGCCACCAAAATGGTAAAGGGGATGGAAGGATACTCCTATGAAGAAAGGCTAAAAAGGTTAGGGCTCTTTAACCTGGAAAAGAGACTTCTGAGGGGAGATATGATAGAAGTCTATAAATTAATGAACGGAGTGGAACGGGTAAACGTAGATTGATTGTTTACCTTATCAGAATATAGAAAGACTAGGGGACATGCAATGAAGCTACAGGGTAAACTATTTAAGACTAATAAAAGAAAATATTTTTTCACTCAACGTGTAATCAAACTCTGGAATTTGTTACCGGAAGATGTAGTAAAGGCTGTTAGTGTAGCTGGGTTTAAAAAAGGTTTGGACAAGTTCCTGGAGGAAAGGTCCATAAACCATTATTAAGAAGTGACCGAAGATATCAATGCTTGACCCAGTACAAGCATTGTGGAACTTGTGTGTCTTGGGGAAACTGCTAGGTACATATGACCTAGATTGGCCACTGTTGGAAACAGAATACTGGGCTTGATGGACCTTGGTCTGACCCAGTATGGCATTTCTTATGTTTTTATGGTTTACAGACAGATGGAAAACAGCTCGCAGTCGAAGCTCCTTCCTTTCAGGGAAGCGCCAAAGTCTGGGGCATTTTAAAACCGGCTGCAGAGCACTTCAGGAATTTGCAAGGTATTGTATTTCTACCCTTTTTTAAATTATCTAGATATTTAAAAGTATGGGGGGGAAGGGAAGAAGATGAGTATTCAGACACACAGTTAAAGCCCAATATCTTTATCGGCCAACAGATTTTAGAGCGATCAAGAATGAGGAAGAAAGATTCTGAAAGCCTACCAAATGGGTAAAGGGGAGATGATGAAGGCGGAGGAGAGGTGTATGCTGAAGCAAGAGGCTCTCTGTAAAGATTAAAAAGTTTGGGAGTCATATATTCAAAACTTGGGACCGTATAGCCGAACAAAATATTGCATGTAGATCATAGCTATAGAGATGTAGCCTACTGGTTATGTCAATAATTGTGGAGGTAGAGGTCATGGGTTTGATCTTGTAGTGGTGTAACCTAAAAAGATTGTTTGAGGCATTTTCTTTTAATTTAAATCAGTGCTGCCAGCAGAAACACCCTCACAGTGCTGTAGCCTAAGGTGCCTCATGGGCGCCCTATACAGCGCCCTATAGGGCACATTATAGGGTGCCTTGGTAGACAGGGCACTTTATAATGTGACCTATAGGGCGCCTTATGAGGCACCTTAGGTTACGGTACTGTGAGGGTGTTTTTGCTGGCAGCACTGATTTAAATTAAAAGGAAATGCCTCAGATAGCCTTTTTAGATTAAACCACTGCAGGATTGAATCGATGACTTATGCCTCCACAGTCATTGCAGTAACCAGTGGGCTACATCGTTATCACTTCTAACACTGCGCTGGCATGTACTTAGGGTTAACGCTCGTTAATGTACCACGGTGCCCACTATCACGCGATACATATTCTTGCTACCTTAGGACTGTAACACCCACTCCTTATATGGCATTCTTCACATTATCGCTGCAACTAGCGTCGGTAACATTAGGATGGTTTAGTAAACATACCCCTTAGAGACTGAGTCCAGATGTTATATTATAGACACCTTGCATACGTTTAATGTGTTGGGGAAAATGGACACAATAGAACAGAATACATTGTTGTTTACTTTGGATGAAATAGCATAGAATATTAATATAGAGCAGAATGGAAGCTTACCCAAAGTTTGGATCTTTCACACATTGTCACACCATGGATCCTGAAAAAATATATTTTTATCTTACTGGAAATTGTTTTAAAGGAGAATTATTTTTGAAATGTTGTTGGTTTGACATGCAAAAGTTAAAATTTCCTTGGGGGCTATGAGAGCTCAATCTGTAGATACCCTATACAAAGCTCATTTTGAAGAAATTCATGTATATAATATACTTCTGATTGGTTTGTGCAAGTCATGTTCTAGTGTAGATTTTTGGAAGACATTGTTCTATTTAGATAGGATCCCACCAAAAATTGGATGGATTTTTTTAAAATATTTAATTCTCATAAAATGAATTTATAATTTAAAAGTCATGCTATCAATATATGATAATAGAATTTCTTGATACTAAGGGGCATGTTTACTAAACATTCCTAACGTGCGGGGCCGTGGTAGTGTGCCTGTGCCATATAAGGAGTGGGCGGTTCAGGCCGAAAAAGGAAAAAAAAAGACCGTATGTGTGCGCATCCCGTTAATGTGCGGGGCCCACATTAGCGTGTGGGAAGGCTAAGTGGGGCGCAGCTGTGCACATTTAGGAATAGAGCCGTAGCACAATGGTGAAGACAATAACCAATGGTGTAGGGGCCATGGGTTCAATCCCCCAGTGTGTGCAGCCCAAAAAGGCTGGCTGAGACACCACCTTGAATGTGGAAATGTGTGTCAGGAGGCAAAATAATTTTGGGGCGGCATAAGGTGGCACACTGTTCATTGTGGGGTGGCATAAGGCAGCACGCTGTTCATATTGGGGCGGCATAAGGTGGCGCACTGTTCATATTGGGGTGGCATAAGGCAGCGCACTGTTCATATTGGGGCGGCATAAGGCGGCGCACTGTTCATTGTGGGGCGGCATAAGGCGGCGCACTGTTCATTGTGGGCAGCAGGATGCGGCGCACTGATGGCCACAAGGCGGCGCGCTGATGCTAAAGCAAAGGAACACAGCCACAGCACAATGGTTAAGACACTGACCAATGGTGCAGGGACCAGCAGTTCAATCCCTCACAATGCCCATTGAAAAGGGCTAGCTGAGGCAGTATATTTTATGCTGTGGAGTGCTTTAGGAGGCTTTTTAATTCTATTTTGTGATAACTACTAGCAAACGCACTCTCACAGCATGTTAACATAAGGCGGACCATAAGGCACATGTTACAGTGCACCGTCCGCCAAGGCACCCTAGAATGTCCCCTATAGGGCAGCATGTATGTTGCGACACAGGATAATGTATAGTGCACCCTATATGGATGGCACCCATAAGGTGGCCTATAGGGCGCCCTAAAGAGCACCCTCAGAGGCACCTTATGGGTACAGTATGCCAAGGGTGTGTTTGCTGTCATAAAAATATGTACAGTAAACAAAGATAATGCTCTGGACAACCCTATCACAGAACCCCACAGTGGGCTTGAACCCATGACCTCTGGCTGCAAAGGTAGTGACATAACCATTGGGCTACAGCCCTATAGCTGTCAGCAAGCCCCTGACTGGCTGCAGAGAGCCTGCACGTCACCTCACAGACAGTCTGCTGTTGTAAACAAGATAGGGTTAGGCCACCCGTACCCATGATGCACTGCACATGCAAATCAGCTGTCCACAGCTGCACACAAGATGGGGAATGCACCCCAACAGCTACCCGGCCTGGTAGGGGGAATTGTCCGTGTGCACCCACACAGCACCTCGGCCTGGTAGGGGGTCCTGAGCGGGTGGACTACCAGCAAAGAGTAGCTACACACCGTCACATTGTGCGGGTACTGTGCTCACCCTGAGGGTGTGATGTGGCGCCCAGGACCAGGTCCACAACACCAGCCATGACAGAGCTCCAAAACAGTACTAACCTGTGAGATAGGAAGGTGCTGCAGAAACATCTTGGATATCTCTGTCTGTCTCAGTTAGTGGAAACCCCCATGGACCCCTAGGTGGTCAAGGTACCACCACCACCACCACACCCCCCCCCCCCCCATGAGGGCGGCAAACAGGACCCCATCCTACCACCCCCTTGCACCCAATGGCAGTAGAGTGGACCATCAAACCCCAGTCCTGCTGGGGAACAGACACCCTACAGGGCAGTCCAAGCAGCTCCACACACATCCATAACACAATATCAGACAGACTTTAGGCCTGGATATCCAAAGATGCACCCTAGCACTATCTGATATTCTCCTGCAGCAAGCCATCAGCCACTGCACCCTGCAAGGCACTACATCAAGACACATACCAGCTGTGAACAGTCTGCTGGTTAGCCCTGATGGAAATGCATGCACCCAAAACTGGGGTGGCAGCACACACAAGCAGAGAGTTCTGTGAGGAGGCCCCAATAGGAAACCCATATATATCACAAGAGAGAAACACAATACAGCACTATGGGGGTGCCTAGCCATGCTGTCATCACTGCACACTCAGTGTGAGAGTGCTCCCCCAGCAGCACATACGGAGGTCACCCTGTCTGTGTAGGTGGTGGCCGGGCACTACAATGTCACAGCCAGTGCCCTATGCCCTGTGCAGATGCATCCTGGCCAGCCCACCATGTCTGACCTATACCCATGGTACCTTGCTGCTCATTATGCACATTGGCAGGCCAATACTGGCAGTAGTGCTGGCAGTGTGGGTTGGGGAAGGTGTTTGCAGCCAACACACACTGTATAGACAGACACACACTCCCACACCTATGCCAGCATTGTGCTACTATTGAGGGGGTGATTAGCCTTGCCCACCACACCGGTCCTGGGCACGGCACAGGCATGGATATGGTACGCAGTACTGCTGGGGGTCACTCCCCAGGGTGGTGAACACCGTCATAGGCCAGGCCTGGAGCACGCACCGCAGACACCAAACAGATTGTTCGGATGGGGTCAACTAGCAGTATGTGCGTAACGTAGGGATATCTATCAGCCTGTACTCTTAGCAAACGTTTCAGAGCTGTGAACCTCAGGTGTAGGGTGACATTGCTAAGGTATGCAGGTGCTAGTATTGGGAGATGCACGCAGGGTCCAATGTTCTGCCTCTACAGGAGACATTGGCCAATGGGGCCTGTGGGTGTGGGTGTGGGTGTGTCTGCCCCTGTTGGCTGATGCTTTACGGCAGCGCTTCCCAAATCCGGTCCAGTTTTGCATCACACTGTTCGGGTCTTCCTGCTGTCCCTCATGAATATGCATGAGCTACATCTACATGCCGTGGGGGTGGTGCATAGATATACAGCACAGGCATTTGTATGAGTGGCAGCATGGAACCTGACTGGTGTGTGGCCCACCAGGACTGCATTTGGGGGATTCTGCTGTAGGTTCTGCCCCTGTTCATGGTGTCTGTGCTCAGTGGGGTAAAAGATAGACGTATTAACATTGCATATGTCCTCGTCACAAAAGGTGTGTCCTTACTGTCACTGTTTATTTGTGGGGAAAATACGTGGGCAGTATTGGTGGTAGCCCCAGCTGGTCTTTGAACCTGTGACCTTCTGTTTTTGCATGCACTGTCTGTGTGCACTGCACCACCGTGTAGCCACAGATTAGCTGAATTCCCTGGATAGTCCATGACTGTGGATCCGGCAGGGCCTGTCTGTTGCTGTGGACTGTGCCAGCCTGCACATGGCTAGGCCTCTGTCTTCCGTGGCTAGCGGCCACTGCCCCCTGCACCACATGTACCCGTCCGCCAACATGCTGGCATGAGCTTCTCTCAGAGAAAGCAGATGACCTGATTGCAATGTGTCAGTACGGGACTGCATTTGGGCGACTTGGCTGTAGGTATTGCCCATTGTTGTGGTGTGTGTGTGGTGTTGGGTAAAATATGGGTGATCTCCCCATGCCTATGTTCCCTGCAAGACAGGGGTGTGTGTGCTATCGTTGTTCAGTGGTGGGTAAAATATATGGCCAGGGCTGGAAGGTACCCCAGCTGGGATTTGAACCTCTGACCCTCTGGTCCTAGAGGTACTGGCTCTGTCCGCTGCACCACACTGTGGCCACAAGGTCAAGGCAGTCCCTGGAGATAGTAACATGGCAGGATGGAGTCGCAACGCCTGCTGTGTGCATTTCTACTGTGGGCTCCTTCACCCTGTCTGGTGACAAACGTGCAAGTAAAGCCCACAGATGACCACGGGAAAAGGGGGATAAAATATAACCAAGCTGGGCTACAGTGATATTAATGGGCAAACATGGAAAACACTCCCAGGACAGCTCCAGAAAAAGGGAAATGTTTTTTGGACGAGTCTCCGCTCCGTACACCTTTCCATAAATCATTTGTTTTTGGAGCTTTCCTGGGTGTGTTTTCTAGTTTTTCCCATCACTATAACTGTTCCCCAACTGAATTACTATGTTTAATATTTTTGTGGTGGTCATATTCTATTTTTAATTGCACTTTTGTGCTGTGCACATGTATCACAGTGCTCACGTTTTGCAGGTTTCCCCGGTTGTGCTGTACATTGCTGACGGAAATGGTTTCTCTTCCCTTTAAATCCCCTCTACCGCGAGTGGTTCACTCGCGCTATTTTTGCAATGGAAATTCGGCCCCGCAACTGTGCGAGGGGCCTCTCCCCTCCCCTTCCCCACCCATTAACCCCGTCTCTCCGCCCCTCCGGGGCCTTCCTCCGCCCTCCGTATGCCTTTCCACGCCTCTATCGGACATTTACGGGCCCGTGCTTGTGCGGGGCTCATTAGTGTGACGCGCATGTGTGCGGGGGTTCGACGCACGTTTGCGGGGCGCTTAAGAGCACTTAAGTGCTGCTTTTAGTGCGCTATTTTGCACCGCGCAAAATAGCGGTTTTTAGTAAACATGCCCCTAAGATGGAAAAATGTGATGGGTTCATTTTCATGACTCTGTATAGGAAGAGGGTGGGAGAAACAATTTGCTTAATTTCCACAGCCATCATCCTACCATATTGAAAGTCAGCTTACCAATCAGTCAGTTTTGGTTACAAAGGATATGTTAATCTATATAAGAATTTAAAATGCAAGAAGAGGATATGATGAATAGAATTTTGGTAAAAAGATATACAAGGGATGCATATAGTACCTGACTATAACTTCCTTAGCCGCCTGGCTGCTACCTGCCATAGGCGGTATATCAAGTAAAATAAACTAAAGCTATATAGTGTTGAGGGGTTACAGATGAGCACATTTTTCTAATAGATCTTTTCTCACCTCAAAACTGTCAACATGAATTGAAGATAATATGTCTTGTTCTATTCTATTAGTAATTTTACAAGCTGAAATTATACAGAAATATTGGGCCATTTTAGGCTTTCATCAATGCTTTGAAGATTGCCCATTGGTGGCATATATAAGATATGATTGTAAAATTAGCACTTCCTTTTTAAGGGAATCCAGGACAGACAATCAATGGGGAGCATATGCCTTTTGCAGTCAAACAGTAGAAGGGCACACATAGATATATGTGAAAGGTATGAAAAATGTGAAAGATCAAATAAATTGTAAGCTAAATACTATATAACTTGTAATTTAGTATTTGTATTATATTTGATCCAAAGCTGGTGTATTGATCAAATGAGTAGAGCTTTCAAAACCAGACTGACTGAGCATCAGTCTTGGCTGAATACCAATACTTTAATGGCTTCAATGGTGTTATAGTGTCTAGGGAAAAAAGCATGTATTTAGCAATTTAACATAGTGGGTGATTCACCACCTTCAAACCAATGGGGAGGGGAATGTGATAAGAAATGAATTTATTTGGAACAACGGTGGATCATCACTTTAAATATGGTAGAACTTGTGGAGTGGATGATGTTGATATAACAAGGAAAGATGATTGGTTGAGAATAGTGTTGAAGGATATAAAAACAGAAGCAATTGTGAGACACCATTTGAGCAAGCTGGAAGGCAACATAATGAGAGAGCAGAAACAATAAATTTGGATGGGTGGCATAAAGAGAGTACATAAGTATTGATTGCCAATGCAAAACATTGCTCTAAGTGAACACAGTTCGAAACATGCACTATGTTGGCTTTTTAAAAAATGGATTACATAGTAGTTTAGGGGAATACCAAAGCAAAAAAAAAAGTTAAAAATGGAGTTAAAATAATTTCCAATATAAAAAGACTATAAGTATGTGACAGCACTGACAATTTCTCTCATAGAGAAGTAATCTAACAATTAACTATCTTAAATTATTTCAAAGTAGAATTTGTGTTTCTGGGTTCAATAACAATATACAGTAATCGTTGATCTGTTTGATCCCTTTGAATGTGGAAATATAGGGACTTGGAAATTCAGGTAATGGAGTACTTGTATAACTGAAGAAACTGAAGTGACAGCATCCCTCACCTTCTTGGCTGTATAGAAGAGGATTGCAAACCGGATAGGCTAAAACCACAATACGAGGTCTGAGGATTTCATGGTGTGGACAGTAAGACATGGCATTCGTAGTGTCCTCTGAATTCTCTTGTGCATTGGAGTGCACATCAATTAATAAAAGGTGCATAATGAGGTTTGTCTGGAAGGAAATAAGTTTTGTATTCCATTTGGTTGCACACTGAACTTGCATGCCAGCAATTTATCATGCTTTCACATTTATTAACACATTGATGATTTTTCTTACAGTGTAAGCTATTTTTGTGTGCATGAGAGTCTAGTGTTTATTGAGTTCTATGGAGCCAAGATTAGTAGGGGGCCTTGGTACTAAAGTGTGTTAATCAGTTAATGTCCATTAATATACATTAATGAATTACTTGAGAGTTAAACGCATAGTTAGTAAAGAGACCCGCTGAGAATAATGGGGCTTAGCAATTGCATTAAACACATGCTAACTGGTTAGTGCATGTTGATAAATGAGGTCCTAAAAACCCAGGGGATAGTCACAGCTATCCACAGGATTGCCAGGAGTCAGCACTCGACAAGTATTTCTAAGAGGCAGTATACAGATAAAAGTGTGGGCAGACATTTTTGACTTTCCTGCTGACATTAGAACATACATACTGAAGGTATAGAGTCATTTTGTACGTTTGTACGGAGGTTGGGGGATATCACCTGAGTAACATTGAAATATCTAACAAGGAGTAATTTGATTCATGAACAGAGAAATTAGACAGCTAATGTTTTTTTCTAACTCAGAGCAGGGAAGGCCAAAAATGTGTCATTTTGCATTCATTAATCATCAAATTCACTGTTCTTTGGCCTAACATGCAGCTTTGTTTAAAGTTAGCCAGCCTTCCTGAAGAGTAATTCACCTCAGCCTCTTTTATGACCTGAAAACTGGAAAATCAGCAACCCTAGAGAAAGTAAATGTGCCCCAAATGTTCAGCAGTACAAAGTTTTGGAGTAAAAGAATTGTGGGTAGTTCGAAAAATTTTTAGGCACGTTTTGCATTAGGTGACACCGTCTATCATGGATGGTCAGTCTGTCTGATTATCTATTTTTCCGTCCATTCACATCTTGCTCCTTATTCACGTACAGACAAATATCTTGCCCTATAGTCCACTTCCTAAAAGCTCCTGAACTTCATAAATAAATATACCTCCTCAAAGTTCAAGCCACACATAAATAGCACTCTATCAACTTAACCCCAGACATCCCTTTAACCCCACCCATTCACTCAGCCCTGCCACTCATTCATACCCCCTATACATCAGTTCCCACCGCCAGTCATAACCTCCCCATCCACTACCTCGTTTGGACCCCTGATCTGCTTCTACCCCCAAACTCACAAAAATACCCCAATAATGCTTATCATTTGTGAAACACGCCTTATGCGATGCTTAAGGGAGGCATACTTCAACTTGTTCCGTTTTTTTGCAAATCACACCGAATAATTTGGAAACCTTTTACCTTCTCTTGCAGTTCATTTTCATATCATTAAAATTCAGGCAGTTAAGCAGCAGTGTTAACCTTTACTTACAAATACAGTGCCTTTTCATCATGAAAGTCTTTAGTACTGCTTCATGAATATGCTGTCAGTTTTAATGCCAGTGTTCAGTCCTAAGTGCCAATTCTAACACTTTGTAAATGAGCTCCGTAGTCTCATCAAAATGGATTTTAAAATTATTTTTTAGTAGTTTTGCTTCTGTGCTTTCCTGAAATCCAGCGCGTAGAAGCTAGTATGCAAATTAGTCATTGCATGCTAGAAAACTATCAAATAGCCCTTTTTAAAATCAGGATGGCAAATGATCCTTAATCTAGCATGTTATGATTTTTCAGAGGCGATTGTTAAGTTCTAGCCAGCATTTGCTTTCATCAAGTAAAAGACAAAGACTTAACTCAGCAGCAGAATGAGAAAAAAGAAACACAGAACTTGATTTTTTAGATCATCTTAATTGTCAGAACACTGCTTGTCTTTTATGTCTTATCAAATTACAGCAGCATGAGTCTTCCTGTCTTAAGAGAAACGTGATGGAAGTATTATTTCCTCATTTATACCATGAGGCTGTAGACTCGAGTAAAGATTCAGTAAATTAACCTTCCATCTGCCCTCTTAAATCATTGTAGTAAGTCACACATTGTTGGGCAGACTTATCGGGAAAGGGATTACATTTCAAAAAAAATACGTAAATGCTTAAAACAGATTTTGTGCACAGGCAAAAAGGGATCTTGAGAAACTACTGTGTAGTATAAGCCAGAATATGAACAAAGGAATTAAACATTAGAATGCATGGAGAAATCATAAGGGGCATGTTTACTAAAGTCCGCAAATCTGCGCGGCGCAAAATAGCGCACGGTAACGCGGCATTGAAACGCGCAGAAACACGTTTAAACGCCCCGCACACGTGCGTGTCACCCCCGCACAGGTACGCGGTTCAGTAACGGGCCCCGTACAAGTGCGGGCCCGCAAATGTCCGATAGAGGCGTGGAACGGCTAAAGGAGGGCGGAGGAAGGCTCCGGAGGGGCGGAGGGACGGGGTCAATGGGTGGAGAGTGGGAGGGGAGAGTCTCCCCGCACGGTATCGGGCCCGAATCTACATGTAAAAAATAGCGCGAGTGAAACACTCGCGGTAGAGGGCATATAAAGGGAAGAGAAACCATTTCCGTCAGCAATGTACAGCAAAACCGGGGAAACATGCAAAACGTCAGCAGTGTGATACATGTGCACAGCACAAAACTGCAATGAAAAAGAGGAAATGACCACAACAAAAGCATTAAAATAGTAAATCAGCTGGGGAACAGGTATAGTAATGCGCAAAAGTTAAAAACACACCCAGCAGAGCTCCTAAAAAATAAAATAACAGTTGTTTGGAAAGGGGCACGGAGCGGAGACACCTCCAAAAACGTCTCCGTGTATTGGACCCCTCCTGGGAGTGTTACTTATGGTTGACCATCAATAGCACTGTTGCCCAGCATGGGAATATGCTATCCCCCTCTGTTCGGACGTCATACCCGTGTTATATTTGCACGTTTGTCACCAGACAGGGTGAAGGAGCTCACAGTAATAATGTGCAGAGCAGGTCTTGGAACCCCACCCTGCCAGGTCTACTATCTCCAGGGACTGCACTGTCTCTGTGGCCACAGTGTGGTGCAGTGGACAGAGCCAGTACCTCTAGGACCAGAGGGTCACACGTTCAAATCCCAGCTAAGGCACATGCCAGCACAATCCCAATATTTAACCCACCACTAAACACAGATAGCAGAGACACCCCTTTATTGCACAGAACAAAAGCATGTTGCAAACACCCATATTTTACCCTACACCACACACACACCAGCACAATGTGCATCACCAACAGCCGCGTCCCCCAAATGCAGTCCTGTAGTGCCACAACTGTAGGGGCCAAGGACACGTAGGTAGAGGTTAAGTAGGTAGAGGTTATGTACGACAGATGTGCCTGTACATGCCTTCACCCCACGTGCCAAGGGCCAAGTGTCCCTGGTCATGATCACGTAATGGGTGGCCCACGTTCCACAAAAACCTTGCTAAAGAACAACAGCTAGACCGCTATACCATGTGAGCCAAATACAGTCCTGGGGTTACACTACGCAATCAGGTCATATCCCTTTGCAAGGATAAGGACATGCCAGCATGTTGGCGGAAGGGTTCAGATGGTGGAGTGGTCAGTGGCTGCTAGCCACAGAGGACAGTGGCCAGGCCATGTGCAGGCTGGCACCGTCCACTGCAACAGACAGGCCCTGTCGGATGTACAGTCATGGACCACCCAGGGATTGCAGCCAATCAGTGGCTACACGGTGGTGCAGTGCACACAGACAGTGTGTGCAAGAACAGAGGGTCACAGGTTCTGAGCCCAGCTGCAGCTACCGCCAACCCTGTCCACATATTCACCCCACAGCTACACCGTGGTAGTAAGGACAAACCTTTATTGCTGAGAACATAGGCATGGTCAATACGCCTATCTTTTACCACACCAAACACAGACACCATAAACAGGCACATTATCTCCAGCAGAGTCTCCCAAATGCAGTCCTGGAGGGCCAAACACCATTCAGGTTCCATGCTTCCCCTAAGACAGATGCCTGTGCTGCAGATGTCTGCACCACCCCCATGCTATGCAACTGTAGCCCATGCATATTCATAGGGGACAGCATGAAGGCCCGAACAGTGTCTGGAACACCAGGACTGGAGTAGGGACACTCTGCCGTAAAGCAAGAGGCAAAGGTCCAGACGCACCCACACCCACAGGCCACATTGGAAAAGCCCCCTGGGGGGGCATCTCCCAGATCTAGCTCCTGCGTACCCTAGCAATGCCACCCTATACCTGGGTACACGGTACACAGACCACAAACGTTTGATGTGGGTACTGGCAGGTAGACAGTCCTACACTCAGCACTGTTTGCTCCTTGTGCTGCAGCAGAACAAGCTGTCGGCTGTCTGTGGTGCGTGCCCCAGGTCTGGCCCCTGACAGTATTTACCACCCTGGGGAGTGACATGCAGCAGTACTGTGTACCATATCCATGCCTGTACCCTTCCCAGGACTGGTGTGGTGGGCACGTCGAATGACTCCCCCAATAGTAGCACAATGCTGGCATAGGTGAGGGGGGGGGGTGTCTGTCTATACAGTGTGTGTTGGCTACAAACACCCTCCACAGGCCACACTGCCAGCACTGTTGCCAGTATTGGCCTGACAATGTGCATAATGAGCAGCAAGGTACCATGGGTATAGCTCAGACAGGGTGTGCTGGCCAGGATGCATCTGCACAGGGCATGGGGCACTGGCTGGGACATTGTAATGCCCAGCCACCACCTACACAGACAGGCTGACCTCTGTATCTGCTGCTGGTGGATCACTCTCACCCTGAGCGTGCAGTGATGACAGCATGGCTAGGCACCCCCATAGTGCTGTATAGCATTTCTCTCCTGTGATATATATGGGTGTCCTGTTGGGGCCTCTTCATGGACTGATCTCCCTGTGTGTGCTGCCACCCCAGTTTGGGGTGCATGCAATCCTATCAGGACTATCCAGCAGACTCTGCACAGCTGGTATGTGTCCTGATGGAGCTCCTTGCAGGGTGCAGCAGCTGATGGCCTGCTGCAGGAGAATATCAGATAGTGCTGGGGTGCACCCCTGAATATCCAGGCCTACTGTCTGTCTGATAGTGTGTTTTGGATGTGTGTGGAGCTGCTTGGACTGCCCTGTAGGGTGTCTGTCCCCCAGCAGGACAGGGGTTGATGGCCCACTCTACTGCCATTAGTGCAAGGGGGGGGGGGGAAAGGATGGGGATGTGTTGATGGGAGACCCTGTTTGTCATGGGGGGGGTAGGTATGTTGCCCACCTATGGGGGGGGGGAGAACCACCAACTAAGACAGAAGGGGTATCCATGATGAGTTTGCAACACCTTCTTATCACACAGGTTAATACTGATGTTGAGCTCTGGCATGGCCGTTGATGTGGACCTGGTCCTGGGCACCACCACCCACCCTCAGGGTGAGCACATTACCTGCACAATGTGACGGTGTGTAGCTACCCCTCGCCGGCAGTCCTCACGCTCAGGCCCCCCACCAGGCCGAGGCTCTGTGTGGGTGGACACGGACAGTTCCCCCTACCATGCCGTGTAGCTTTTGGGGTGCAGTCCCCATCTTGTGTGCATCTGTGGGCAGCTGATTTGCATGTGCATTGCATCATGGGTACGGGTGGCCTACCCCGTCCTGTCTACAGCAGCAGACTGTCTGTGGGGTGACGTGCAGGCTCTCTGCAGCCACACAGGCGCTTACTCAGAGCTATAGTGCCGTAGCCCAATGGTTCCGTCACTGCCTTTATAGCAGGAGGTCATGGGTTCAAGTCCACAGAGGGGTTCTGTGATAGGGTTGTCCAGAGCATTGTACATTTTACTGGACATATGTTTATGGCATCAAACACACCCTTGCCATACTGTACCCATAAGGGTGCCTCTGAGGGTGCATTATAGGGCGCCCTATAGGCCACCTTATGGTTGCCATCCATATTGCGTGCACTATACATTATCCTGTGGCGCAGCATACATGGTGCCCTATAGGGGACTTGCTAGGGTGCCTTTGCGGACTGTGCACTGTAACATGTGCCTTACGGGCCTCCATATATTAACACGCTGTTAGAGCGGGTATACTGGTAGTGGGTAATAAAAATAAACTATAAGGCCTCCTACAGCACACCTCACCATAATACTTACTGCCCCAGCCAACCTTGCTCACTGGGCACTGTGAGGGGTTGAACCCCTGACCTCTGCACCATTGGTCAGTATCCCAACCATTGTGCTAAGGCTCTGTTACTGTTTGCTGTGCACATCAGTGCGCCACCTATGCCGCCCACTATCGGACTGCCCCCTCATACATCAGCGCGCCGCCCTCTGCCCCCCAAACCTAACAGTGCGCCGCCCCCTGCCGCCCCCAATGAACGGTGCGCCGACTCATGCCGTTAAAAATAAACCGTGCGCCGCTCTCTGCCGCCCAAAATTACTATACTTCCCACAACACTTTTTCCCACTACATTTGATGCCGCAGCTGGCCTCTTCCATTGAGCACAATGGGGTGTTGAACCCATGGCCCCTGCACCATGGGTCAGTGTCATCACCATTGTACTACGGCTCTGCTGTATGTTTATGCAGCAGCGGCCCACGTAGCCTTCCCACGCGCCAATGTGGGCCCCGCACATTACTGCGACACGCACAGGTTTGCTCTGGTGTCTGTCCATGTCCGCCCTGAAACGGCCACTCCGTATATGGCACCAGTACACTAACGGGTACCCACACAGCAACCTACTTTAATTAACATCGCCCTTAATATTGGCAGTCATTGCAATGTGAAAGCTATAGCACATCACATCATACAGAAGCCAAAGAACCATTGTGTATGTGTTGATAGGTTCAAGACCCAAATGTGTATACACATCAACATTCGCAAATGGTGTTCAGTTCCATAAGATAAATGACACACAACAGTGTATATGTAATGTGTGTCGCGCAGGTTCTAGCGATAAACTTTTCTGTGCGCATTTGCGTGACGCAGTTGCACGTGATATATTGCAAACATGCGCCAGCTGCGTAGGCCACATGCACGTACTGCGTTCGGTGCGCACATGGACGCCATACGTTCCTGAACTGCGCCATATGCGTGGCGCAGGTGCACGTAAATTTGCGCGTCAGGTGCCCTACGCATGGGCGTGATGCACGCTGCGTCCAATCAGGTGATAATATCTGAAAATGGCGCCCAGAGTAAGGAAGCCCTCCTTCAACCTCCGAGAGCTCAGGCACCTGTCCCGGCTGATCGCACCACGCCAGCACAAGCTCTTCCCAGGGGCCACCGGGCACAGGGACAGCTCCAGGGTCCTAAGGGCGTGGCAACGTCTGCAAAGACGCTTCAATAGTGAAGCAGACTACCCACGTGAGGTAAGTGTATGGCGCCTGTACCTCAAAATGAGATCTGTAGCCTGTGCTAATTGCAAATATCCATGCTGTTGTCATGAGTTACTGTGAGTCAGTAATGTGCACAAGATGAGAAGACATAGCGAAATGTATCTGTGTCATTTGTGAGTGTGGTGACCTGCACCCAGGTGGTGATGGACATGGTCATAGAGGTGTCCATGCTACCCTTGTGGCATGTCAGCTGCTGCCATGGCTGTGCCACAACATACTGTAATTATGCTAGACCCTAGATCAGCAGATGTAAATAGAAACAACAACATATGGATATGGTGGGATCAGTACCTGTAACAAAGCACCCTGGGACAAGCACAAGGATAAGTGAAACGTAGCATTGATGGTATGTCACACACCCAGATGAGATGGGCAGTGTTGGCCATGTTGTTCAATACACACGCCTATCTGCATGGGTCCACAGCGCCCATCACAGTGGGCTAGCAATCACCCTGGAGAAATGCGTGTGCGTGCCCATCCAATTTCAGGCATCCCCCCTATCACAAGGAGGACAGAGAGCCCATCACAGTGTGTTTGCTGTCAGCCCTGTGATATTGGTCTGTGTGCTGTCAGAGCCCCAAACACTTCCCCTAACTGCAGAGGTCCATAGAGCTCATCCCAGTAGGCTCTAAGAAACCCATGGAATATGCTTGTCTGTGCATGGGCAGGTTAACACATACACCCTATCCCCTGGATTCCATGTGGACAATCGCAAGGGCTCATCTGGCACCATGGAGATATGCTTGTGTGTGCTCTAACAGTTGTGCTGTATGCTCCCTATCCCCTGGAGGCCAGGTATGCCACTACAGTGGCTCATCTGGCACCATGGAGATATGGTTGTGTGTGCACTAACAGTTTTGCTCTATGCTCCCTATGCCCTGGAGGCCAGGTATGCCACTACAGTGGCTCATCTGGCACCATGGAGATATGCTTGTGTGTGCTCTAACAGTTTTGCTGTATGCTCCCTATCCCCTGGAGGCCAGGTATGCCACTACAGTGGCTCATCTGGCACCATGGAGATATGGTTGTGTGTGCACTAACAGTTTTGCTCTATGCTCCCTATGCCCTGGAGGCCAGGTATGCCACTACAGTGGCTCATCTGGCACCATGGAGATATGGTTGTGTGTGCTCTAACAGTTTTGCTGTATGCTCCCTATCCCCTGGAGGCCAGGTATGCCACTACAGTGGCTCATCTGGCACCATGGAGATATGGTTGTGTGTGCACTAACAGTTTTGCTCTATGCTCCCTATGCCCTGGAGGCCAGGTATGCCACTACAGTGGCTCATCTGGCACCATGGAGATATGGTTGTGTGTGCTCTAACAGTTTTGCTGTATGCTCCCTATCCCCTGGAGGCCAGGTATGCCACTACAGTGGCTCATCTGGCACCATGGAGATATGCTTGTGTGTGCTCTAACAGTTTTGCTCTATGCTCCCTATCCCCTGGAGGCCAGGAAGACCATCCCAGTGTCTAATCTGGCACCATGGGGATATGCTTGTGTGTGCCTAACAGGTTATATGCATTCTCCCTATCCCCAGGATTCCTGTGAGCTGCGCAATGCGTCGTGTTAGTCACCCTTTTGCTAATGTGTGTGCAGCTGATGAATTGTGGTAGGACAACCAGCCCACAGGGGGACAGATCAGCAATAGCTATGGTGGGTATGTCAGTAAGATTATGTGTATGTTCATGGCAGGTAGGTTGGACCTATACCATAGTTTGTGAAGTGAATATCTCATCACACATGTCTGTGATGTCTCCAGATGATATGCTAGCTGCAGAGGTTAATGTGTGTAACAGCACCCCATCCCCCTTAGCCATTATATGTGTTATCAGAAACCTGTAGCAGAGACATGTCCCCATACCACCATGCAGAATGTGGTCCAAAACCTTAACACCTAAGATAAATCCAACAACATCAGACACATGGACATCACTGATGGTGTTTCAGTGACACATGCAACTGATGTTGCTGGATAACACATACATAAACCCACACATGAGCACTGGTGCAAAGAGCCGTTATGTTGGTTTGGCCCCTGTCGATATTGCTTCCACAAAACACCTTCTGTCAGCCCAGCTGAACCAGTGAATATGAACATAACAACATAACCTAGGCCATACAGGAACAATACCCACCCCTACCCCTACATTACGCTGACATCAACTGTGTGCAACGTAGGTTGCACATAGCCAGCAGCTTGCCCATATGACACACCTCCCACAATGCAGCCAGTGGTGCAAGCATTGATATTGTTGGCCCTGTCAAAGGTGAATGTTTATGTTAGTGTCCCCTGTCACAGTCAATAGGGCCACCCACACAATGACTCCTCTCACCACACTCCGCCAATGATTGGTTGCATATCAGTTTGCCAGTGGGGTTGAGTACCAGGATGTCTAAAGAGAATCTCAACATAGATGTGTGTAACACAGCACATGCAGTGTAACTGTGACTAGCATGGACAACATCATTGGCACCAAACTGTGCAATGTTGCTACAAGGTCATGCAAGGGTGCGATAGGGTATGTACAGGATGTGCTGAGGGAGCCATGTACACTGGCCACAGGTGTCACTGCACACATGTGCACAGACAAAGCAACTAATGCAGGTGGTACTGTGACCCCCGAATGTTCTGTGAACAACAGGAGGTAGGCCTTCCATGTGTATCTATATTGATGAAACCCCAGGATGCATGAGCACACACCCCAGTGTCCATTTTCAATGACATCATAAGCAAACTAATGTGTATGTGTGTTGTGATGTTGGCCGTGCAATATGGCTCTTCCTAGGTCATGGATTGCCAAACATCAAGCAGGTCACTGTGTCTGTCATTGCATGACACTAGTTATTGTAGTGAAACACGTGTGGCAGTGTATGTTTAGTTTGTGTGTCATCTGACCTATATGTCACAATGTACACAAATGGAGGTTCCATAACCCCCCACACACACGTGAGCCATGAGATAACAGGAGTATGTCACTTTGTAGGTTTCCCCCCGTTTGCCAATAGGCCGTAATGAAATATGAATACTTAAGACGCCTTGCTGGCCACCCCCCACGAACCATGTAAGCTTCCCTGAAGGCCCTTCCAGGCATGGCCGGTTGGGCTGACTGCCCTGGGCCACACCCAAATGATGTCACCCACTTTTATCTGACACTCACACAGGATGCTATAGAAAGAGGTGGGGAATAAGAAGGCAGCCACAGTCCATCAGCACACCTGTGAAAACAAACTAGCATGTACATATACTTTGCAGCCAGGTGATAGACCATGTTATGTGTGTATCTGGTGACAGCATAGCCAAACCCCTGTCAGAGTTTACCTGGCGTAACAGCAGCATGAGGACATAACAGCCCCCCCAATCCCCGGGGGGGGGGGCCCAATCCATGTCCGTGTCACTCTCACACGTTTTTCTCAATGTTGATCCCTGTGTAAGCTGTATACCTCACCTGAGAGAGACATGTTGGACAGGGGAGGGGAAGTGCATTCACACTGTGGGATGCTGACACACACCGTCACAAGGGATGAGGGTCAGCTGTGACACACAGGCTCCCTTGTCACCAGCGGAGAACCCATGGCATGACATATGCGTGTTGCCCATGGAACTGCCTGCTGACAGGTGACAAACTATGCAGTACATGACACACACACACACAGCACTGTCGCTGAAGCAGCAAGACCCTGTGCACAGTGATGTGTGTGTGTGTGTGTGTGTGTGGGCAAACCAGCAGAAGGTGACCAGTCACTAATGCCCTCACCTTTCCTTTGCATATCCACAGATCGAGGATCTCCGGAAGAAGGGCAGGGAGCTGCGCCTCCACCATGCTGCATACCTTCAGCGCCTCCAGGGTGAGAACTCACAAAAGGGTGATGATGTATAATAATGAGAATGTCACGTATTTGTAACTTATGTCCCATTATCAGAGATGCCTTTGTGTTACCTGCCTATGTAGATGTGCTATATTTCTGACAGAGAAACGTGCTGATGGCTGTCATGTTCCACAGATGGTGATGGCACCGAGGATGAGGCCACCACCTCTGCACACCTCTTCAGAAGGACACCAACACCACATGATGCAGAGGTGGTGGTCCTGGACACCACAGAGGGGGAGGAGGAGGAGGAGGAGGAGGAGGTGGACGAGGATGATGAGGTGGAGGTGGTGGAGGCGCAAACACCTGCAGCACCTGAAGAAAGGACACAGGAGGGCCAAGAAGGACATTCTGAAGGGGTGTCTGTGGGGGAGGCAGGGTTGAGGGTTGCTGCCGGGATGTGGAGGGGGGGGATGTTCGGGAGGGATCAGGGGTGGAGGATTTCCCAGAAGGGGTTTGGGAAAGTGATGTTGAAGACAGGGCATCACAGGGCACTGTGGCCTCCCCCCAGCCACTGCAGTTGCCTCCACCATCCAGGGCCACAGACAGGCCCTATGCAGATGCCACCACACAGACAGCATTGACAATGTGTGTGTGGTGGCATATGCGTGGACCACCTGTCTGTGGCCTTGGATGGGATGGAGCAACGCATACATGAGATGTGTCACTCTCAGCAGTGGCTGGCGGGAGTGATTGAGAGGGTGGTTGCCGAGGTGGTACGTCTGCCATGTCGGCAAGCACCCCCTCAATGGCGTCACTGGCGTCAGTGATTGTGCTAGTGACGTCACCACATGTGCCCTGTGCTGCCCTGTCTTCCATCAGTGGGCATGCTGGGGGAGGGTGGGTGTCACCTGTGTGTCTGTTTTATGTGTGTGTGTGTTTTATATTTGCGTGTGGGCGTTTGCGGGGAGGGGAGGATGTTTGGGGAGGGGGGGAGGGTGATGGTATTTTCCCCCTTCCCACGTCTGTAAAGTTTATCCCAGTTCTGTTTTCCATCATAAAATATAGTTTTGTAAAAACCTGTATTGCTCACGTGTTTGACCTAGGCAAAGTGTGCGGATGTCAGCATGTGATATGTGTGGGTGCACATATGTTTCTGTGGTGCAAACATGTGTGAAACCAACAGCACCCCCCAAATAAGGTGTAGATGTTCATAATTAGGGGTCTACAGTAACCATTGCAACGTAGCAGCTGTCTCACTGATGTACATGGCACAGGAATGGTCCTATGTGGAACAAAGGTCTTCACATATCTGAGTCCCAAACATAGGCAGACCACCCATATCTGCCTCTCTCACAGACGTACCTATGGTGTGTTGGGAGGCAGGAGATTATTGATGTGGTCAAGGGAAAAAGCCACATATATGCCACCAATGAGTGTTCTATGATGGGTTTCACACGGCGATGAGTATGTGACGTAAACACGCCATTGGGAACATAGTCCCCCTGTGACCACATGGATGTCTGTGCACACTGTGCCGCTGCATCCCCAAGGATGTTGGGAAACAAGGTGCACGTGACACATCACATGTCTGTGCAGCATGACAATCGTAGCTGACTCTGTTGAGGTATTTGCAGCAGGGAACCTGTGTGTGGGTCATCTACTGTACCCATCACTAGATGACCTGGGCGCAGCTCATTTAGGGTTTTCACAAACACCCCCCGCCTCCCTGATACACATGGGACAACATGGACACTCATTGGACACACACACTGTATGTATAGTAATACAGCTGTTTATTGTCACAGAGTAAGTCTCATAATTAGCTTTCCATATACACATGGATATTCTAATGTGTGTGCGTTACAAATTAAAGTGTTACCTGACACCCACACAACATATGATCTGCATATGTAAGCTATTGACATGACACACATAACAAACACCTCAAAAACATGTTGTACTGGATACATAATTGCTCTAACTGAGCATTGTAAGATCAACAAAAACTAGGATTATACCATGTTATTGCATATATCATGTTTCATTGTTGGCGACGTGGTCGGCCACGCCTGACACGTCGGGCACCCTCCCCCCTCCCCCGGCCACGACCCTCTTCTCGAACCCGTGCTGGTGGTGGTGCAGGAGCAAGTCGGCGCATGACATCCAGCATGCCCTCAAGGGCCTCACATATCCGGGTGACGGGCATGTTTTGGACCGCCTCATGTAATTGATGGATCTCACCACACACCTGCCTTGTGTTTTGCTCCACTGCAAGGCGTATCCGCTCCAGAACACGTCGACTGCCTGTGCATGGGATACAGCGTGTTATATTCCATACATCTCCACTACTCCAACGCCATACACAAACATTTAATGTACATGCCACACGATTGGTGATGTGATAGGGCAGACTCAATCACAGAGATGGAGAGGGCCAATATACATAATGTCCACAGTAGTATATGGCAGGCAGACAAACCCACAGGGCACATCACACGACGTAGATGTGGTATGCCCTCACAACGATTTACAGGCTGTGGTGAAACACCCATATACTACAGCTGTGGCAACAGGATTGGCCAATGACAGCTCTCACATAACCATCGTGTAGGGGAGCTTGCGCATGCACGAGCCACAACTACATCAGCTGGACACCAACGGAGATGAACACAGGAAGGTCGAGATATGACATCACAATTGATGACACATGTGGAGGGAAAAATACATTCTCTGACAGGGACATGTGTATGTTAATGAAGCAATGGGATGTCTGGTAGGCACAGGGATGACACACCTTACCTGTACATGTGCACCTCTGCTGCACATATGTGACTCCTGAGTGATACATGTGCACCCTCACTGTAACACAGAGGAGGGTCCTTGGTCCAGATAATGTAGGCCATGTAACAAATGTGTAGTTATATAGTTATTTATGTATTTTACATGTTTTCTATACCGCCGTTTCCTTTAATCACAGCGGTTACCAAGACACAAGAGGGGAGAACAGAGACAGGGGGGCATACACTGACTAAACGTAACAGTGAAGGTAAAATTGGGTGACACAACATCAAGGAACTGTTACAGTAAAACACGTTACATGCAGGCTATAATAATAGAGACTGTTAGATGTCTGTGCCATAGTACTCAGTGAAGAGTACAAATGTCAGTTGTTTTCTGAACTCCTTTAAATCATCCAGGGATCGCACATCGGGAGGGAGAGAGTTCCATATAAGTGGGGCCGATAAGCAAATTGCCCTTTGTGTAGTACATTTACACGCTTTTCTGTTTGGACACAGCAGGGGAAGCACCAGGGGGGACATCAGAGCTCTACAAAGACATGGCTATGTTTCCCGCTACCCGCAAATGCAGACATTGAGGAATGGTCATATAGCTTAACATATGCTCATTAACACAGCAGACTATGGCTAAGTTGTCATCCTGCTGTGTACAAGACATTTGGGTATCTGCAGAGCGGCAGGATGTAGCTTTCCCAATGTCTGTATCAATTTATGTTGTCATAGAGTGCTGGGCCGTCAGACACATTCCTCATATGTCTGCATCCATGTGTATCAACCTGAACATACACTATTCTATTGGGGGTAGAATGCTATCATTTCAGGTACCCTACAACCTTTGGGTATCACACATCTAAGGTAATCAACCAGAACATGTAACGTGTGGAGGTAATGTTTGAACAGCCACCACACACACACCAACTGTGGACTACTGGTGTGTGTGTTGTGGTTGTGACAGTCTATTGTCACCCACCTTCAGCATCACGGTGTGATGATGCACCATAGGCCCTCATCTCTGCCATCATCAACTCCGGGAGAGGTGTAGGTGTTGGTTCTGCTGGCATGGGTGGTTGGCTGGTCTCTATTGCTGCTTCACGCAATGGTGTCATGGCGCGCACGTGTGGCTCCAGGGACTCATCGCCAGCACTTGTGCTGCCCCCAGAGACAGCAGCCTCTGCCTCCATCAGACTCATAGGGGCTGCAATGTAGACCTCCCCCTCCTCCTCTTCCACCACCGCCTCATCCTGCTCCTGCTCCTCCTCTGCCCCCTCCTCCTCCTCTTCCTCCGCACCCATTTGACTGTAGTCACCTGCATTGGGAGGAATCAGAGAGAGCACACATATGTTTCAGCAAACCACATATGTATACATGTGTGATACATAACACACAGACAGGATGTTTTGCATCCGTTCATGTGTGCTGCATACCAGACACCGGACACACTCCCATACGTGTGTGTCACCACCATGTGTCTGGGTAAGGGACACATGTGTGTGCTGTGCCCATGCACAGGTGGCAGATCGCCCCTTCTCCTGTTCATGGTCACATTGCACATGTTTGCCCATAGCATCCCATTCCTCTGTTATGTAACATATTTCCGCACATGCGTGTTACTGCCCCCACCCTAACACCTGCTTTATGCAAATCACTGCATGTGTGTGTTGGTTTGTGAGTATGGGTCATATTTGTATGTGATATGATTGTCTCAGTGCTACATGTGACTCGCAGTGACCCATAGTGCAGCGTATGGCAACTAGGCATCACCTTTGGCCCACTGGGGTGCACATGCAGCACTGTATTGCTGTCATGTCATACAAACATGCCTTTGAAATGACCAACACAGTCATGCATTGTATGGAAATCACAGTTGTTTTGTGTCTGGTGACTCATGTGTGTGTGTGCTTCATTATGCCATATTCTCGTGGGATGGGTTGAGGAGGTAGGTTTGGATGTGAACCCCAGACATGTCAACAGAAATGGTGAGGTAAGGATATTGCACACACATATCACAACAGGATGGCAACATGATGTGGGGTTTGTGGACACATATGGGAGTGTATTTGCATAGGACCGCCCTGTACGGAATATGGAGATTGTACATGAGAAAGAAATGATTAGTTAGTGTACATACCTGCATGTGGATGTGCGCTATCCAGGGCCTCTGGCAGTCCACGAAGGTAGATGTCTCCCAGCCGTGCTGCAAGTTCTTGTTCCAGGGGCGAGAGTGTGGGTGTGAGGGGGGGTCCGCCACCTGTGCCCATAGCATGTTGTCTTACAGCAACCATGTGCTGACGGACACCTCTCTTGATGTCAGAAAACCTCTTTTTTAAGCTGTCTACATCACGTGTGGGGCCCCCTGCCCCACACAGTGCAGTACGCAGATCCTCCCACACTGCCATTCTGTTTGCAACAGATGTGCGTGTGCTCATTCTGCCAAATAATACATCGTAGTTGTCAAGGACATGGGAGAGTAATATATGGTTTTCACTGTCACTGAACTTTACAGCTCTCCTCCTTTGTGTTGCTGGCACAGGGACCCTTTTTCTTTTGGCCATTTGGCTGTAATGTGACGGCTGTCGCTCAGCAGATGGCCCTGCCTGTTCGTGGCTAGGCTGTGCAGTCTGTGCCCTGTGTGACTCATCACCAACTGGCTGCCCCACATCCTCCGCCTCCTCACACTGGCCCTCTCTGTCACTGTCCCTCTCCATCTACACCTTGAACACAGGCACCTCTCAAACAACCCCCGTTCACCAACACACAGCAGGACACAGCACACACAACAGATAACAATAACACTACAATAGAGGACACAATACAGTACACTGTAACACAGGTGCTGTGTCAAGTAAATGAGCACATGTACACAGATACTACAGTGATTTTTTAATTTATCCTCTCCCTCTATCCTGTGCCGTACCCCTACCTCAGCCTCTCTCTCTCAGACTCTGCTTCAATCTCTATATCCCGCCTTCCTCTGACGTCTTGCCACCACAGCCTCACTCCCTATTGCACACTGTACCTTTATGTCTCACACCTTCCTCTGGACTACCTCTAACCTATCCTCTGGCTCTGGCTCACTCTTTACCTCTGTGTCTGTTTGTGAAACTCCTCTAACATCCCTCACCGTGTGCCACGTGTTGAGGCCTATTTATACGGTATTTGCACGTTTGATTTCTGCACATGCGCATTTGTGCAGGCGTGTATTTGGTGGGACACGCTCGTGCGTCGCGCTCGTGCGCCGTGAGTGTGACGTCATACGCATGGGCGTTTGCAGGCGTCAACACACACATGCGCCGAGGGAAATAGTGCTACGTATGTGTATGGTCACGCATACGCATTACGTGGAGTCCCGCATGGGCGTCTGGGTGCTTTTTCCGCATGCGCAAGGCGATGCGCATCTGCGTGTCACCACGCACATGCCGACACCCATGCGTAGAGTCGCGCATGCCCGCGTGACTCTAGACCTTCGTCTGTGAGCAGATGCGCATGCGCATTGGACGTCACGGCAAGGAAAAGGAAATATAGGTGAGGGAGAACAGCTTGTCGACGTTGAGGGTTGTAGGCGGAGAAGAGTAGAAGTGTGTTTGGTGAGAGACAGTAAGGGAGTCCGAACAGGTGTATGTGTAGATTGTTTGGCTGGTGTTTGTATTGAGGATTGTATTGTCTTGTGTGTGTATGGTCTGGTGTGTCTTGTAGTTTGTACAGTGCTTAGATAGTTTATTGTGTGTGACATAGTTATTTGTTTCTTAGTTTGGTGGGAGGAGTTTATGGCGCATGTCTATGCTGCTGCATGTGTCCTGTGCAGTGGGCAGATGCTTGGGTTGCCGAACACGGGAGATGGTGTCGATGGGGCTGGGGCACAGGGCATGGGTATAGTCCCGCAGCAACTCAGACCTGCAGCTGTGGTGGCGGTCCAAGCCTGTGTTGTTCGTGCACGGCGCAGGAGGTGTGCCGAGGTGCAGGCTCGGCAGCCACGCCTCTACAGGCCCCGTCCCCAGCTCTATGACATGCGAGAGGACCAGGTCATCTCCCTTTACCGACTGAGCACAAGGGCTATTAGGGGTCTCTATGAGGATCTTAGACCTGACCTCGAGCCCCTGACTGATCGGTCCAATGCCATACCTGGTTTAGTCAAGCTCCTTGCTGCCTTACATTTCTTTGCCTCCGGCTGTTTTCAGACATCTGTGGCCGCAGTGGGTGGCATGAGCCGGCCCACCTTCTCACGATGTCTCCACCAGGTACTGCGTGCCATGGTCAGCCGGATGGGGGATTACATAGCCATACCCCACACTAGGCAACAATGGTGGACCCTGAACCAGGCCTTTGAGGCATTAGCCGGGATACCACACGTGATGGGAGCTATTGATTGCACACATGTTGCCCTGGTCCCGCCTAGAGACAGGGAGGTAGCGTACCGCAACCGCAAACACTACCATTCCCTGAATGTTCAGGTTGTATGTGATGCAAATCAGCATATTCTGAATGTGGTCCCTAGGTTTGCAGGGTCCACCCATGACTCCTATATCCTGCATCACTCGGCAATATTCACACAATTTGAGGAGGGACGTTTTGGCGAATGTATCTTGCTGGGTGAGTATGTCAGGGTCTTTTATTTCTGTATGTCATTATACATGTTTCTATTTGTGATCACAGTAGAGGTTTTATATAGTTTGACACATGCACTTTGCATATGATTGATGTTAGTCACAGGACTGGTGTTGGTATACATTATTACATGTTTTTGTACGTCTGGTACGACTAGAAACATTAACCCTACATCATGATTATCCTCACAGTCTATGACCGTTATATGCACATGTTGTACATGTGCTGCCACCTCAGTGCAGACATCTATGTTGTTGATGATGACCTCATAGTGCATGTTGGTAGCATATGCAAACATGGGGTGGTTGGTGGGGTGGTTTTGTCCACAACATACACCTGTGATGATGTTTAATTGCTGGATAATGTTTCTCCGTCATTTAACATGTCTGGTTCTGGATAACCCTAATAGTACACACATGTCATGTGCGTGTCAGTTTGACACACGCACTCTGTGATGGAGTTGTCACCCAGGGCTCAATATCTGACATGAGTAGGTGTATATTAATATCTGATAGATGATGTTGAGGTTTCCAGCAGGGAAAACACGTGTGCATATATTTGGCCAGACATATTGCCTATGTCACAGCAGACTTGCAACAATATGTAGTGCTTACAGTAGCCTCTGACACTGTAGTTGAGGGTACGTTTGTGCCATCTTGTCTGGCCATTCTCATTTCACATCACATTGTGTAAAATGTACAGTTACAGCAAGGGGACTACGTGGGTGCATACACAGCGGTATGGGAACCAGCTACAGCGGACGGTTATGTGCCTATGCATATGTTTTGGGGGCAAACTAATGACGGGCACAGTGTGCATGTTGGACGACCGCACCTTCAGAGGGATGTGTACAGGATGGGGACTGGGAAGACTATGGCTATGACAGGCATTGGCGCGCAACAATACACAGTTTATTTTGCCTGACAAAATAAACATCATATGTTGCCATTCATAAACAGGATGTCTACAGGTGATATGCTTTTCATTCTTACCTACCACCATGGCATACATGGTGTGTATGTGTGCCACACGCAAATGGCTGTGTGTTTTCCCTTGGTTATTGATGAGACATACCCTGTGATTATGGGAGCATTGGATTGCTATTGTGGTGTCACCATTGTGGGTTTGCAGATGTGGACAGTAACTGCATCACCATATGCATGTAGCACACACACACACACACATTATTTAAGGGTGACTATGGTCGTTTGTGATATTTGATATGTGTTTACGGGCTGGATAAGCCATGTTTAGCTTGTATGTCATCATATGTATATCTGATAGAGCTGCATAGTTTGCAGCTGTATATTGTTGTCACACTGTCTTGTTGGTTTCTTTCTCATGTCGACACAGCTGTCAGGACTGTGTCACATGGACCCCTACATTTACATGCAACATTTCTTTCTGCAGGTGATGCAGGATATGGTTGTCGCCCCTGGCTGCTGACTCCTGTTCGTCAGCCACGGACACGTGCAGAGCAGAGGTACAATGAGGCCCATGCCTCCAGCCGCTCTGTCATAGAGCGCACCTTTGGCGTTTTGAAGAGTCGCTTCAGGTGTCTGGATAGGACAGGCGGGGCCTTACAATATGAGCCACGCACTGTTGCCGAGATAATCATAGCCTGTTGCATCCTGCACAACATTGCTCTCAGGCACGATATCCCTGCAGAAATTAATGAGGATCTTGAGGAGGATCCATTGTGCCCCCCTGTACGTGCCAGTGGTGACACACGGGAGGGCTCAGCGTTCAGGCGGAGGTTGATTGCAGAGCTGTTCACATGTACGTATTAAGTCGCTTACGACACACATGTGCTATACAATGTGTGTAATGTTTATTGGGTTATTTATGTGTTAATGTTAACATGGAATCTGGATGACACACTGCAGTACCAGTTGACTCTGAATGCCAACATCACATATGTCCATGGGTGTGCCACAAATAATGTGGGATTTGCACAACAGCAGTTGGTGGCAGATGATGTGGGGGTTTGTTGGTATCTGTGTGGTTTGTTTGGAGGGTGCAATTCACAGGTAGTGTATGCTTCTGATATAAACAGCTGTTGTCAGACCAGAAGGTGTTATCTTACATGATATGTGTGCCACACAGTGTCAGCCATATGTTGATATGTTCATGTTGGACGGTCACTCCCTGTTTGTTGACTGTTGTCCATTGTGGAGCGCTACGATTAGACACATTTGTGATGTTTATGTTGGTATTAGGCTCCTGTGACATACCTATGTTTGTGTGCTCTTCATGTGTGTAGCAACATGTCACATAAAGCACAATAAACATAGTTGATGCTAGTATGGGGAGATGATATTAACAGTTTGGGTGGTATGTGGATGTCAAACATGACGTGTGTCAAAATGTATTGTTGATCAGGTAGCCATGACATGGATGTGGTTAGGGATGGGGACCTTCTGCATTGTGCAGCCAGGGGGTTGTGATAAAACACTTTTAACTTGGTGAGTCTACCTTCACTGCAGTGATGGGTATCTACACACATGGTGAGATGTATCAGCCAGATACAGCAAAGGGTGTTTTACAATAGCCAGTTGGATCACAGCATGTGGGTGTTGCTTGTGTTATAGCAGGTATTTAATGGATTGGATGGCATATCTTGCTGATGCTCTTGCAACATCATCCATCATGCGTTAGCTACAGGCTGTGTATGTGTGTAGGTCACGTGAACACAGACCATATGAGCAAATATCTTGCAGACACAAGCAAGGCATGATTATGTTGACTTACATACACAGACATAGGTGCCAGCTATTTATCAGAGGTGCACATGTAGGGTATGCATGTTTCAACGTTCAGACTAACACACATTGGGATGGCATGCAGCCCTCAGGGGTTTGTCACATGCAGACATGGGGTGGTCCATTTTAACACATGCAACACATTATGCATGTTATTTGTGCACATCATCAGAACATAACTGTTAATATGACAGACGGTATGAGATGTACAAACCAGGATATGTTTATGATACGGGAATACATGAGGTGGGAGCGCAGATATCCAATGCTTTTCCCTATTGTAAGTGGATTAACATACAACTTTGGCACAACATTAAACAGGTAGAGGAGTCTTTTGTCACAATATGGTGATAAAAGGTTTATAGTGCACTCTGCGACTGAGACAACAGAATGGTGTGCGCATACCCCTGAATTGCTCTGTGTGTACACGGACAGCGAGGTAAGGGAGGGGTCGGACACACTACACACACCTCAGGATCTCGTTAGACATCTCCGTGATGCCTCTGACATGTATGTGATCTGTACATTGTGATAGGGAGCAGTCATTAATTGAGGGCTCTTGTGGGGTGTGATAGCTGGGGACATGACGGTGCAGTGTGTGATTCATGGCTATAACATGACATTTGTTTGCTTATCTTGTGTCTCCATGTGCAGAGGACATACGTGGTTTGGATGGTGTTGGTCTGGTGCTTTGCCATGTGTCTCTACATCAGCAATTAATCATTTTGTTTTGGTAGGTGGTTGTACATAGACATTGTGTGTGACCGCACTAATTGAAATCATATGTTCCTATTGATCTGTCATATTGCACAGATGATTTGTTTTCCAATATTCTACGTTTAGCATCAGTAAACCATCTCTTGCTGGTGTCACTCATATTCCCTTGTGTCTTGGTTAAGCATGTCCTCTACCACACTTTCACTGTGACATGTGAAACAGACCTGCATGTGTGTGTAGGTTGTTGTATTGTGATGTTTGGCTGCACGTTTTCTGTCCCCAAACAATGTACTCTCAGACAACACCATGATATCATTGCATGGTCACTGGGCCGTTATATCTACAGATCTACACCTGTGCACATGCAGGCCATGTGTTACAGATGTCAATTAGACATTTCCATACTGTGGGTGTGTGTATTTGTCGTTTGCCTGTGTGATGTTGCATTGCTCCGACATCATACATTATCATGTGCTGTTAGGGGTGTGTGCCTCTGGGTGTCTGTTGTGACTATGCTACCTCTTACATAGTGGTGTAAACGTTGTCAACATTATGGACATGTGTTGTGTGCATTGAGAAAACATGTTTCTTTTGTTGTCATTAAGCACTGGTCTGTTTTCATTTGTGTTTACAGATATGCACATAATCTGGACCGTCATCAACGTTGGCTTGCCATGGTGAATCTCGAGCTTTGCTGACATTGTCTACCTTCAGGTGTTCCTGATATTGTTGTGTAGTGGCTCAAGCGATTGATGAGCTACACCTGATGCACACACACGGTATGTGTATTGGTTTCTTTTGGGGTTCATTACATCTGTCTTTCACTGTTGATGATATAATGTTGTTCTGATGGGCATGTAACATTTTCTCTAGACTCACATGAACAGCTGCATATGGTGTGTAGCTGCAACACACCTGTGTGACAGGCGCATGGACATTAACATATCCATGTGACAACCATGTCTGTGTTGAGGCATAATGATGTTGGCCACATGGTTATGTTTCATATTGCTATCATGTCCTGTTTGACTTTGCATTCCTTTCTTCAGCATTTGCACAGCTGTGACGTTATGACATTTGTGTTTCTTTTCAAAGGTGTCTGACGATTACATACCTCTCCTCTCCTGACACAGGACAGTGGACATACCGGGCACATCTCTTACACTGCAACTGTTGTCAACAACACCCACCTGTTTGAGGACAGACCACCATGCAACTCTTTGCTATGACATTTTGCCATTGGATGTTTTACCTCTGAGAGTGCAACACATGACTGGGATAGACATTATTGATTTTTGACTACTGCTTTCACCCTGACAGAGGTGTCGATAGCACTGCTGATGCAATTGATTGGCAGGACGTGCTCCTCATTGTGGGGGATACACATGGACTTCGAAGGACTATGGTATATTGATCACAGACCCCTGACTATGCATGTCTTGAGCCTCAAAGACACTTTTAACATGAGTGTTTGGATTTTAGATACAATTCTGACGTTTTACGATGATCCCCCCTTGTGCAGCAGCAACTGACATGGACATTGTAGGTGTTACATTTTGTCACAGTTGGGTGTCTCATGTTTTGTACCATGGCTGTGACATGGCACCGATGATATTCTAATGTTTTTCTTACAACACAAGCATACAGCCCATGTATTTGTCATGTGGCCAACGATGGAGTGCTCCTATTGTCTACGTCAACCTATTTGCCACCTGGACATGATCCCCATTTAAACTCCACAATGTTTTCAAACACAAGACCATCTTGGGATGATGTTTTCAGTGACCCATGGGTGTTTACATGCATGTGTGGCATCACTGTATCATGTTGCCATGTGGCTGGTGCTTGTGCATCTCACTGACTATGTTTCTGTGACACCACATGTGGACCTATGGCTTGTGTGTGGATTTAGGTGATATGTTTGTCCATTATTTCCTTATTTATATGCTGCTTCGTGTGTTTGCGTACTGTGCATACATGACAGTCTGCATGTCTGTACACACCTTGCATTTCCCGTCTTCACGGTCATGACTATGGCTTGTGTTAGCGACACTCACATTGCCACATTATGTTTGCAGTGTGGCAGTGTGGGTGTCAATACTACTTGTTTACTGGGAAATTCCATGTATCCTGGTATATGTGACGATGCACTGTTTCCCCACACCAACACTGCATGTTGACCTCCTTGATGGTGTAATATGTGCATATTTCTGCTGGTTGTTGAGTTGGTATTATGTCAGTGGTCATGTGCATGTGGTATTTGTTAGCAGATGCTTATTGTGATTTACATGATTGTTTGTGTCCATAGTGGTGTAGCTTGTACTCCCATATCGGGCATTGGGATGTGAGTATCATCATTACTTTTCTGTCATGTTTTTGAACATTAAAGTCCTTTGCACCAAATATCTTTTTGGAGTTAGTCTGACCCCTGTTTTGACAGTTGGGTATTTTCTGAGGGACAGATGAGGTGTATTGGGTCTTCAGCATGCATCATCTCATCTGTACATGCACTCATATGTGGGTGACACATTTGCGACATGCAGCAGCAAGGGGGCGCTTGGGGTCTGGTGTCAGGTGCAGAGTATGCACCTGATGCACATTATATCTGGTGTGGATAATTTGTTGTCAACCAAGTTACCTTTCTGTAGGAGGTGGCTTTGTGACATGCTAAAGGTTTTGAGCACTTTCCGAGGTGATGCGGCCAGCCCTGATATTATGATGGCACTGTCTACACTATTTGTGATGTGCAAACCAAATAAAGTTCTGTATTTACCCAATATGTGTTTCGTGTGGTGTTTGCATTTCAGGTCTGTCATCATGCTCAATGTGTGACTTTGTATCAGTCATGACTCCTTGTGAGCCCATGGATCCATCATTTTCCTTTCAATGTCACAGGGTGTAGATGATGTTTTTGTTGTTGCTAGGTGATGGTGGGTTACATGACCTGCCATGGGCCACATGGGGTGCTTCTGTGACTTGTTCACTGTTTGTTTGGTGTGCAAGCCATGTTTCACTTCACTATGTTAGTCCTCCGGTATTTGCACATACATCCCCTTTATGTGTTTGTTTGCTGGACATGTACATGGGTCACCTATGCTCACATCCTTGTACAGTGCCAGCTGTGTTAGTGACAGCCACATGGCACATCACTGTCTATGTACGCTTGACATCCACACACGCCCTTTGGGATCTTTGTGTTAGAGTGTGCTCATTGATTGCTTTTTGTTATTGGCTATGGTCATGTGTTTGACGTGTGCTGTATGCATGTTTTTTCCGCACATGTTTTGTTTTTAACATCTCTAATGGCCTCACTCGGCCATGAGGTACCAACAGGTTCCTCAGCTCTACACACACCCTTTACTGTCTTCACTGTAGAAAAGGGTGCATCCTGTGTGTTGCCTAGCCATGACATTTGTTGTGTAATAACGACCTCACACTTTAGGGTCTTTACATCCTGTTGCATGTGGCCCTTTCTTTTTGATGAGATTCAGGTGTTTGGTGTGCTACACCTTATTGCATGTTGAGCTGTCTCCTGTTCTTCTCCTGATTATTCACCTGATCCAGGGAACATCCTCTGATGGCGTTGTGTTTAATTATATCCCTGTTTTGCATGCTGTATTCAGTGCAGGACATTTCATTGTGTTTGTGCAGGTGTTGTTGTTGCAAGATACAGAGTGCAAATTCTTTCTGTACATGGTGTATCTGCATGTGCATTTACTACAGATTAGTTGTTTTTGTGTTTGTTTGTCATGGCAGCCAGCAGGCGTTTTGTGTACTGGCATGCGTTATTTTGGTTATGTAGACTTTGTTGTGCCTCACATGGGCGGTGTGTGTTACCATTTTAGGCGTCTACATTTGTAGTACTGGTCGTTTGTGTGGTTCCTGTCTGCAGTGTTGTATGTTATTGCTTGTCCTGCATATGTGCTTTTCATTAGTGTGATAGTCATATGTGTGTACATCAGTGGCATGCCCACATTGTACCATTAACTGAGTTGTGCGACATCCTTCCATCCATCCTTTCTCTGCCAGCTATGTGCCATCCTACCCTGATGTGCATGCTGCTAAACCACGTCATCGACTAACACACATTCGTGCATTGCATCTCAACCTGCTTGCCTCTCCTGTGTGTGCTCTGCCTAGCACTTGTACTCCACCGTCATCCTGATATTTCACATATTCTTCCATTTCAGACTCCCCTACTACACACATCTGCACATCCTCTGTCTCACACTGTCAGTGTAGCAGGGTACATTACCATCAATCTGTGCATGGATATAGCTGCCCATGATATGTTTTTCACATTTTATGGGTGTCACATGGCCTGCAGCTGCTTTCGGCAGCCCATCAACTTATGTAGGTCCTTCATTTAATTTGATATTGTCTGTCTTCTCTGCTCTGTGCAGTGTTTGTGTTATGTGTGTGTTTAGCACATTCCTCTATTTGCATTCAGCTTGGGGGATGTTACTGTTATTGGCTCAGCTTTCTGCTTTTACCTATACGTCCTTATGGCATCTTCTGGCACACCTTTGATTGACACAGCTTATGATGTACCTACGATAGTGGCCTGGGAGTGGACAGCCTTTCAACATGGCCTATGGACATAGATTACAGTTCACCTTTGCTGACAGGTTATGTTTGTGATGTTACATCTGCTGCACCATAAAAGGTGCAATAATATATGGCACAAGGGTGTAATTGTCTCACTATGCCAGGAGTGGTTGCTGTACACTTGATCACAGAGTGGGAACATACCTCACCCACCCTTATTAATTAACTGGAGCAGACCATGACCCCTGCAACATCATTGCTGTATTCACCAGTTTTCTACATACATGACATAGGCGTGTGTGTTTTTTCATCAGACCTTGGCTGTCATGGAGCTGTGTTACTCTGTGGATTTCCATCTCCAGAGGTAATGGGGCAGTTTAATGGATGATATTGACTTTGATTCTGTGTTGATATGCGTCACTTGGGACTGTCTGCAGCCCCTCCTTGGTGTGTAACTAATGACTGACCCAGGTCTGCCATTGCTGATCTCGGAGCAAAGGGCTGCAGACAGGCCCAGGCTGAGGATTGCAATATGAGATTAACTCTGACACCCTGTGGATATCAGACACCAGGGGCTGTCTGCAGTCCCTCACTGATAAATCACATATGCACGAACTGTGTCAGCACAACTACTTATGTTTTCCATACGTTACAATGCACAGTGCTAACAGCAGAAAGAGTGCTGTGACCTTTCCCCGCCTCATAGGGCACCCTATGTGGCGCCCCCTCGGCCACTATTTCACCAACATTGTTGGGTGGCGTGGTGGACACTGCATTTGGAGATGTGTCCTGTGGGGTGACTTCAAGGGCACGTTATGTTACAGTGCTCTGAGAGTACATTTGCTGGAAACCACTTATTCCACAGATATGCGATTACACCCTAATGGGGCTATCTTACCCCTTACAGGTGCTGTCTCCGCCAGACATGTTCATTTGCCATTGTGTGGGATTGCACCCCTGATCCCTGCACCATTGTACACTGATTGTGTTTGGGTGCTTGCAAATCAGCACAACACCATTTACCTCTCCCAAATTATTATTCCTCATAAAACATTGCCACACACCCTTCTGACCAGCACCACAGCCCCCTATGCCTCAGCCAGCTGTCTTTAGTGTGCACTGCGGGTGTTCACAGCCTTGCTCCTTACACCATTGGTCAGTGTTCTGACCATCATGCTGTTGCTCGGTTCCTCTGCTTTCCCATCATTGCGCGACTTATGCCTCCCAGTCATCAGAGGCCTCCAATACCATTAGTGCGCCGCTTTACGTACAGCAGCGCACGCACCTCTGGCGGCCATAATTTCTGTGACTCCAATAGAAAACAAACACCGACAACTGCCTTCAGTGTACACGGGGGGGGGGGGGGATTGAACCCCTGCTCCCAGCACCATTGGTCAGTGTTTTAACCAATGTGCTGTGGCTCCGTTCCTGTGCTTGTGCCTATCGGCGCACCGCTTTGTGCCTATCAGCGCGACGCCTTCTGCCGCCCAAGATGACCGGTGCGCCGCCTTCTGCCGCACAAGAGGACCTGTGCGCCGCCTTAGGCCGCCCAAAAAGAACTGTGCGCTTCCTTATGCCGCTGAAAGAGAACTGTGCACCGCCTTATGCCGTTCAAAATTTATTTGCCTCCTAAAATAATTTTAATCATTACAGTTGCTGTCTCAGCTGGCCTTTGTCGTTGTGCACAATGGGGGATTGAACCCATGGCCCCTGCACTATTGGTCAGTGTCTTCACCGTTGTACTACGGCTCGGGTGTTTTCTATACCCGGCAGCGCGCCACTTTGCCTTTTGGCGCGCTAATGTCGACCCCGCACATTACCGTGACGCGCACACGTCCGGTTGCTTACTCCCGGTTTTTTTCTTTTGGCAGCCTGATCCGCCCACTCCTTATATGGCACAGGTACACTACCGCGGCCCCGCACGATAAGAATGTTTAGTAAACATGCCCTTAAGTTCACTTCTTTTTGAAATATTGGTTAGGTATACAGCCTGGATTGAAGTGAAAGTATTGCTCTAAATTGAAGATAGTTTTTTGAATATTTATGCATGGACGTTTTTTGATATATAGTTTAGTAGAGGTCCAATGGGAATTTTAGTTTTACTGCTTTTTGTGACCACTACCTAACCATACCATGACACATTCTCGTGCAATTTCTACATAGTAAGGACATCCACATGCAAATTTAGCCCGTTCTAAAATCACATTGACATTTCATTTATAATATAGGCCATATAGCTTCATGCCATTTTCAAACAAAAATGGGAAAAGATTTTTGAAATTCTGTCACTTCCAGTCTCTTGTTGATAACATACAATATTGCTCAATAGAGTGAGCTATAGGTGAAAAGTGCACATTATTGAGCAATGTTATTGATACTTACTAAGTTATTTCAAATGAATGCATATCCCTGGTAAATGTCTGATTTTACATGTGGAAAATGCAAATAAAGTTTTTAAAATAACCCTTATTGTGTTTATCACTAGTAGAAACGAATGCTGCTAAAACTATGTATGTATGCTGCTACCATCTTTTCAGAGAAGACAAATTTGCCATTCACTGAACATTTTCAGTGGATTTGATTTGTTATTTGCTGAGGTACTGTAAATAGAAGTCATGGAACCATCCTGTAAGTGCAATCTGTCCTTTGTGGATTAAACGGACATTTGTACCAGAAGGAGAAAAAACTTCCAGTCTTCTTCTGGTTATTCTTTTCTGTTTAGGTATTATTTATTTATTTGTATTTATTTATTTGAACATTTCTTATATACCGCCCCTTCCATCGATCAGAGGTGGTTTACATTGAACAACATTCCTGGATCCTGGTTACAGAGAACATTTCAAACTATAAAACAATAAACTATATACATATTACAAATCAGTTTAAATAAAACCGAGATGTAATGAAAGCTAGGTCCGAACTATTTACATACTGTATTTACAACAGAGCAGAATACAGGCAATTATTTGTACTAGGGGGAGCTGAAGGAGGAGGGAAGGGGAAGGCAGATGAGTTGTAGTGTTCTGAGAAGAGGAGGGTTTTAAGTAGTTTATGAAAGTCCTGATGGTCCTTTGTTGATCTTATAGTATCAGGGAGGGAGTTCCATAGGGCTGAGGGCAGAGTACCTGAAGGCTCTGTTGCTCGTTGCCTTCTTAGTTTTCCTTACTGAGGAGGGTATAGCAAGGAGGTCTTTTGTATTTTTTCTTCTGATCCTGATATCAGCTTGAGAATGAATTAGGGTTGAGAGGTGTGAAGGGGAGATATTGTTATGCAGTTTAAAAGTTGTGACTAGCATTTTGTATTTTATCCTGGATGCAATGGGAAGCCAATGGAGATTGTAGAGTATCGGAGTGATGTGGTCAGTGAGGCTTGCTCTGGCTATGACTCTAGCGGTTACATTTTTTGCAAGTTGAAACGTGTGAAGTGTTGCTTTAGGTAGGCCTAGTAGCCGACTGTTGCAGTAGTCCAGGTGAGGGATAATCAAGGACTACAGTTCTGAAGTCATGTGATTCCAGGATTGGTCTGAGATGTTGTATTGTTTTCAATTTAAAGAATATTACTCCAGCAGTTTCTATGACTTGGGTGGTCATAGTGAGTGCCCTGTGGATAATGATACCCAGATACTTCACTTACTGTTTGACTGGAAGTTCGATGTCCTGAATTTTGAAGGTGGTGGGGGGCGTAAAGTTTTGGTTTCTCGCCGTGAATAAGATTTATGTTTTTTTGAGGTTAATTTGCAAGTTATTTGCATTTAGCCAAGCTTTTCCTTCAACTATACCATCAGTAATGTCATTGTATTGGGGGTTTCTTATGTCAACTGGGGTATAAACCATTTAACCAGGTAAGGCGGACATGGCCCTCACCCCCCCCACTACCCCCCACATCTCCCCAGCCCCTAGATCCCCCCCCCAAAATTAAGGGGAGGGAGGGTGGGAACGCCCGTCCTTTCCCCGCGATCGCTGAGGACTGGCGTCTGACCGCTCGCTCCCGCCGAGACCTCCGCTCCCCTCATTGGCTCCCGCCGCCACCTGGGCGTGCGGGAGCCAATGGATTCAAAAAATAACCCCAGGGAGCGCGCCTTACCGCCGCGGAATGGGGGGGGTTCAGGCCACCCCGCCCCCCGGTTACTGCCGGCCGCCGGGCACGTGGGCCCGCGGCCTTCTAATAACCAGGTAAGGCGGACATGGCCCTCACCCCCCCCCACTACCCCCCCCCCAGACATCCACCCCCCCCTCCCCACTTCCCCTTCAAATAAACACCACGTACTCGCTATATTGGCAGATCAACTGGTCGCAGCTTTATTAAACAAGCAGAACATAAATTACAACCATAACTGCATTAACTTACGGCTCCGGCAGCGGGACAATCCCTCACCAGCCATATGGGTAGCAAAGTGAGTTCCTTCCCGCCTCCGCCGAGAACCGTCCCTGGCAATTCCATCCCCCTCTTCCGGCTTCGCCATATTACTAGCAAAAGCTGAGGGCTTCTCTGGGTCGGGGGTACCCCCACCCCCGCCCTGCATATTGCCATGCCTCCGGACCCCGGACACCTCCGGGATCCCGCCACAGGCTCAGTGACACCTGTCCCTGAGCCCCCCCCCAGAATCAAAGCTGCGACCAGCCATCGTGCCCAACACACTCCAAGGCCTCCTGCCAATCATTCAGGAGTAAATCCATCCCCACCGGGGACAGATGTACCCCATCCGAACGATACAGGCCCGCGCACTCTACCTCCACCCAGGAATGCAAAATCTGATACCCCCCGTGGACCAAAACCCAACGGCCAATTTGCCGATTAATTTTTGCTAACCCACGGGACCACCGCCGATGGCCCCAGCAAGCAGGCCTGGGAACTATGTCAGACCATAACAAAACTACACCGGGGAACATTAATAACACTTCCCCCAAATCCCGCTGAACCGCCCTGATCAGCTGCTTCACTGTCCATGACGCCAAATCATTGCCGCCCAGATGCAGCAATAAGACCTCCGGGGATCCTCTGACGCGCTGATGGTGCCGTAGCAAGGGCAACAGTTGTAACCAGCGCAGTCCGCGCTCACCCAGCCATGATAACACCACATCGTCAGCTTGCAGTCCCAGGTTCGCCCCGAGCGGCCGTAAAGCTGCCTGCTGGCCGGCCCAGTGCACAAAGGAATGGCCAATGATCCAGCAGGCACAGGGCAGCCGAATCCCATCTAAAAGAAAAAACACAGTTAATACCCCCAATACACCGCCCACCCCACTCACAAACGTACATATCCCTTAAATGCAGTGGAACGCCAGTGGCCGATCCGCTGAATATCGACCCCCCGGAAACCAGCCAGCGCCGCACTAGTAGCGGCCCCAAGCCGGAAGGAATGCGGCGCGAAGTCGCCAGGGGAGAGGCCAATCTGTGACACTACCATCCGCAGAACCGCGGTAAACTGAAACCGCGTCAAACACTGCACATCCGCGTGCACAAAGAGCAGCTCCCTGCCCGAAGGACGCGCCTGCAAGTACTCTGCTATAGCCGCCACCGGACAGATCGTAGAAGCCGGAAGCGGCCTTAAATGCACCCACACACCTCTTCCCCTCTGATCGGTTTTCGACCGCGACAACCATATGCTCAGCTGTCCTTGTGCCAAACGCACATGACGGAGTTGCAGAGCTGCACCGCCAGACCGCCTGCTGGATGCCACCAATTCCCCCGACCGGAAAGCCCCAAAGAAGGCCATACAAAACACAGCCTGGAACAGCAGAGCCTCGTAAGCGGACTCCACCACTAAAGGTAAAGCCGCGCTCATCTGAGCCAACAGATCGGGGGTAATTGGACGCCGACTGTCCAACTGGGGAGGGGTAGCGCGCTCCCACCCTAGTAAAAGCCGGTGAGAAAGAAACCCCCAGCCATGCACCGCCCACCCGACCGCCTTAGAGAAAAAGGCAAAGCCGGCCAGGTGGGCCCGCACCGAGGAGAGGGCCACCCCCACCGCCTTTTCCGCCAGAATGTATTCACCAATAAGGTGATCCGGCACCGGCCCCAGCCGCCATCCACGAGGCACTAAGAAGGCCACCACACTGTCGCAGCCCTTGCAGTAAGAACGCCAAGTCGCTGCTGAAACCAAACACCTCAGCAAGCTCAGGATACCAGGAGGCCAAGTTTCCATAAACGCTCGGGGACCGACCGCCCCACGGGGTCCGCTTCCGGTGCCAGTCGCCGAAACAAGTCCCACTTGAAACGAGAAAGAGCATCAGCGACTTGGTTAGCATATCCCGGAACATGTCGAGCCCGCACTACCAAATTCAATTCCAAACAGGCAAAAACCACCTCCCTCATCAAAGCCGCCACACGCGCGCAACGAGGCGCATAACGATTAATAACATACACCACCGCCTCATTGTCGCACCACCACAACAGTTGCCTATTACGAAGCTGATCTGGCCACAATTCCAAGACCACCAAAATGGGGAACAGCTCCAAAAACGTGATACTGTCGGTTAACCCCGCCACCCTCCAGGCCGACGGCCAGGGCTCCGCGCACCATGCCCCCCCCGAAATAGACGCCCAGTCCAAGACCACCCGCCGCGTCTGTAAAAATCTGTAAATCGAAGGACGACACCTCCTTCTCGAGGAGGACCGTAATGCCATTAAAATCTCTCAAAAACTGGTCCCAAACCCCGAGGTCCGCCCTCATGCTCCGGGAGACCCGGATGCGATGATGAGGCCGCCGCACCCCCGATGTAGCCGCCGCCAGGCGCCGGAGGAATACCCGGCCCATAGGGATAACCCTGCAGGCAAAGTTCAGGGAGCCCAACAAAGCCTGCATCTCCCGCAATGTAACCTTGCCAGCTCCCAGCACGTTTGCCACTAACACCCGCAAACGCACCACCTTGGCTGGAGGCAGTCGCGCCACCATATCGACTGAATCCAATTTCACTCCCAGAAAGGTGATGCGCGTGGCCGGACCCTCAGTCTTGTCCGCCGCGAGGGGCACCCCCCACTCCCGCGCCAGTCGCATGAACCCATCCAGCAGCTCCTGACAGAGCCCGGACGTCGCCGAACCAACAAATAGGAAGTCATCCAAGTAGTGGACCACATTCCGCGAGCCGACGGAAACCTACAGAACCCAGTGCATGAAGGAACTGAACATCTCAAAGTAACGACACGAGACCGAGCAGCCCATCGGCAGGCACTTGTCGAAGTAATAATGGCCTTCAAACGCAAAACCCAATAAATGGAAGGAAGCAGGATGCACCGGCAACAGGCGAAAAGCGGACTCAATGTCCACTTTTGCTAGCAAACACCCACGCCTGCACTCACGCACCAGCCGCACGGCCTCATCAAATGACGCGTACCGCACTGCGCACAATTGGCGTGGAATGAGATCATTCACCGAGGCCCCTTCCGGGAAGGACAAGTTATGAATGAGCCTAAATTTTCCGGGTTCCTTCTTAGGCACAATGCCCAGAGGAGAAACCACAAAATTCCGGCATGGCCGGTCCCCAAAAGGCCCAGCCACCCTGCCGAGAGCCAATTCAGCAGCCAATTTACTGCGGACTACCGGCGCTAGGCGCTTCACCGACGGCGCATTGCGTGCCGTTACCGGGCCCCCCTCCCCCACTACGGGTATGGGGAACCCGTACTGGAATCCCCCCTCCAAAACCCGCCGAGCCGTAATCCACTTATACCGCCTCAACCACGGCCGGAGAGCCGAAAAAAGTATCGGGGTAGGGGCTAACTCCATCACACCCTCACTGCTTCGCAGCCGGGGGGGTGGGGCCTTTCTTGCTGCAACGGAGAGCGGAGTGTCCTCCCCCACATAGGGAGCAACTATGCCGGAACTTACAGTCCGGGAAGGGGCAAGACGACTTATTAAAGCGCCAACAGATGTCCCCGACCCCCTCACCAGCACCTTTCTGAAAACCGGGAGTTGGGCCGCTCCGAAACGGTCGCCCCGCACTCACCGATGCAGCAGCGACCCCTTTTTGCCCCCCCGCCCCAGCCCCCCCTTTTGCCGACATCTGTGTTAACCAGAGGGCGATATCCTGGGTCCCCCAAGACAAGGAGCGATTCTCCTCCATCTTGTCCCGAAACTTCTCATCATAGTTGAGCCATGCCCAACCATCATGAGTTTGTGCCGCCTCCAGAATCGAGTCGGCATACGCAAGCAACATCCCATACTGCCCAGGGAAACGCTGACCCCATACGCTAGCTAACCGAAGAAAAGCTCTCGTCCAGTTAAGAACGTTCCGTGAAGCCCTTTTTACCCTACCCGCCTTCTCGTCCACCTTCCTTTTTCGCCTACTGTCCCCCGAACGCTTCCTACCTTCCAGAAGGCGGAAAATATCGATGTATTTCCGTTTCCAGATCTTGCGCCTAAGCTTGCGTGGCACCCCTTCCCACAGCTCCGAAAACGAAGCCAACGTAGCACCCCCCCCGCCCACCCCCCCCCACCCTCGACGGATTGTCCACCACATCCCCCAACTGACGAGGATGATGACGATGAATGCGAAGATGAGCTCCCCCTCCTACGCCGCTTACGCGAGCTACGACTCTTCTTTTTCGCCTTGCCCCCACCTCTACCTGGTTAACCACCATGCCCTGCTCACCCCCATTCTCATGTGACTCACCATCAGCCGAAGTCCTGGGTTGGACAACATCTGGTAGGGTAGACTCCGACGTCGGAAGCAACTCCTGCAGGTCCTCACGCTGTGCCATCGGGACCTCCCCTGTAGCCCATCCAGAGCCGCTCAGTGTCATCCTCCCCCTGTCTCCGGTCGGCACCTGTGGGGACACCAGAAAAAAGGAAGAGGAACCCGACAAGCCCCAGGGTAGCTGCCAAGGCCCCGTCCAATCCGCCCTGGAGGAACCCTGCCCCCCTCCCTGCCAATAGTCCCAACCTGGCAGGCCCCCACCCCCCGGCACCATATGCCAGCCCCATGGGCCCCCCCGAACCCAGCCCTCCTGACCCCCAGCCGTACCCTGCCACCCCACCGGCAACTGAGACGCCCTCCCCACCCCCGATGAGCTCGCCACCGGAGGAAACAGAGCAGCACTGCCTGCCGCTCCCCCAATGGACCCTGCAACCAAAACCCCACTGGGTACCGGCCCATCCAGCGCCCTTGTAGCCATCGACTGGCCACGGCCAGCCCCACTCCCCCGGGATCTCCCGGAACTGGCAGGAGGTACTGCAGCAGCTCCCCTACCCGGGACCCTGCGCCCAGCCTGCCGTGACACCCCTGCCTGCCCTCTGGCCCGGCCTCCCGAGCCCCTAGGAGCCTGCCCTGTGGAGCGCCCCTCGCCCCTCCTGCCCATGCCCCTCTTCCCTTTTCCCCCTTGGTCCCCCATCTCACAGTGGCACAGCAGGAATATAATTGTGCCCAGAGTGCAGACAGCCGACTCAGCAGCCGCCCCCCCCCCCTTTGCCCAGTCCCCACTCCCCCAGACAGCACCTGGTATCCGGAGTCGCTGCCTGCCTCTGCCTCTGCCTCTCACTCCCGCGGTTGACGCTGCCGGCTGCAGGCCTTCAGCGCTGCCTGCCTCTCACCCCTCCGACGCAGCACGCCTCAGCAAGCAGGGAAAAGGCGCCGCATGCAGCCCTCTCCAGCACTGCGATGCAGGTATGAAGCCCCCTCCTTAGCCGGCGGAAAAGGCGCCGCCGCCAGAACTCCAATGCCGGGCAGAATCCTCTCAACCGCCACGGAGCAGCAGTCAAACGCCCGTCCTTTCCCCGCGATCGCTGAGGACTGGCGTCTGACCGCTCGCTCCCGCCGAGACCTCCGCTCCCCTCATTGGCTCCCGCCGCCACCTGGGCGTGCGGGAGCCAATGGATTCAAAAAATAACCCCAGGGAGCGCGCCTTACCGCCGCGGAATGGGGGGGGTTCAGGCCACCCCGCCCCCCCGGTTACTGCCGGCCGCCGGGCACGTGGGCCCGCGGCCTTCTAAATATCATCAATGTAGATGTGATATTTGATATTGCATTTTTTGAATATTGTGCATATAGGCTGTATGTATAGATTAAATAGTAATGCTGAGAGGGCCAAGCCTTGGGGTAAACCCTGCCTTGCCAATCTGCAGAAGAGTCTAGTCAGTGAGCACTTCATCTTGGCTGGTCTACTACACCATCCTTTCAACAGAGAACCTAATAACTCAGTTTGGGATTGGAACCTATCTACTAAACATATGTTACATTAATAAGCACTCTCACAAATATACCATTTAGATCTAGTCTGCAAACATACATCTTCTCTCCTGCAGACACCCCCGTCACTCATGAAATCCAAAAATACATTTTATTTTTAAATAAATAAATAACACCATTTTAAAATGATTTTCCTAATCCTTGATGAGAAGGGATCCTTTTACCTTAATACATTTTTAGACTAGCTTTCGAAGGTTAAAACCTTCTTGCTCAGGTCAGGACAGTGTGAGCAACAGATGATAATACCATAATATATAGATAAATCACTAAAGCATTTCAGTGAAAGTAGAAGGGGTGGCTGTGGTGGTGGTGGTAAGGAGGGATGGGTGTCTGATCAGAGAGTCACCAGGCTGTAAATATTTATAGTGTATAATCTGATAGAAAGCTCAAGTCTTTGTTTAAACCTGTTTGGTCCAACAAAAGTGTCTTATCTTCATTTCAAAAGTTTTACAGTCCTGGATTGATTTAAATTTTCTCTTCAGAGCTCTCACCAGGATTCTGAGAGACTGACCTCACATAGTGCATCCACAAAGGGTCAGGCCTCACCAATTTCCAAGATGAACTGGATGCTTCTTGGTCCAGTAAATATTATTGGTCTAGGTGAAGTGGAGCTGCATTAAATGCTTTCTACTCAAGGGACTCTTGCCCCAGGGTGCCCATGCCAGTAGTTTCTTGACCCAGGGTATCCAAGCTAGGGGTGTCCTGTCTCAGTATGCCTGGTCCAGGGGTGCCTAGCCTAGTGATACCTGGCTTGCAGTACCAGGATGAGGTGTACCTTGGACCACATAGCTCTGGTGGGGGATAGGGGAATCAGGAGCATTTGGGCATGGGGAGGTGATTGGGAGCGTCAGGGTGTTGGAGGATTGAATGTGAGGAGAAAATGTCAGGGAAGGATCGAGTATGGGGATATCGTGGAGTTGAATGTGAGAGGGACTGTGTGCCAAGAAATGTTGGGGGACAGGGAAATTTAATTTAGAGGTTGTTGGTAGGTCTAGACCTACCACCAATATGTTTTTTTCAGGGTGGGTTGGGGGGGTCCAGTGGTAGGAGCCAAAGACTCACTGGGCCACCAGAGAAAGTTTGCATAGTAAGGTAGAGTATGGGGGTAGGAGTCAGTCCAGAAGACCTGTTTATATGTCTCCCTTCCTATCAGTAGATAAGTGTGTAAGCTAATCCCTTCTTATGCACTGATACTGTAGAAAGGGAGACATTGTATTCACAATGTAGCACACGGCTACATATTTCCACAGCAGTGTGCACTGGATTTTCTTATGGTGCACCCTTTTTAAATACAGCATTAATTTGCCTTGCCATTAGAATACTGCATTATGAGCAAAAAGACTTATAGTGCATGTGTCAGAACGCTGTGCACAGAAGCTTAGTATAGCACTCTAACCCTGCAGTTACCACACTGAGGCCTTAATCAGGATGCCTTACAAAACACAGAAAACAACAGGGACCAGCAGGAAAGAACGCACTAAGTATAACTACATTTTCAAATAGACATCTCTACCCTTCTAGAAAGCACCCGAGAGAATGCGTAAATGTACTAGTGGCAAGCCTGAGCTAAAGACACTATTGTTCTTTTTGGTGCTTTTTTTTTTTTTTAAAGAATCTTTTGCATGTTCTGGGGAATGGGATGAAAATAAAAAAAAGGTTGCCACCTGGATATAAGGAGGTAACAGTTACTGTACATTTATGAGTATGCATAAAGAAGGGAGAAACAATATTCCTAGAGATGGGAGCAGATGTGCAATGTAATGAAGAAAAGGCAAAGCTCACAGCATGAGAGGTACTTGTCAGGGAGTGCAGGAAAGGATGTGCTTTGCTGTTGCCTGGCATGGAGGACTGCACAGAAAGATGCACAGTAGCACCGGGATTGATCCATGCTGCAAGCACATCTAGAGTACAGTGCGCAGTTCTAGTCGCCTCTTTTCAGAAAAGATATAGCGCAACTGGAAAAGGTACAAAAGGACAAACGAGATGGTAAAAGCGATGGGATGGCTCACCTAAGAAGAGAAGTCAAATGGGTTAGGACTTTTCAACTGGTAAAGAGACGTATGAGAAGTCTATAAAATTCTGAGTGGCTGGATCTGATCTAGAATGGCACATCTAATGTTTGTATATTCTCAACGGAAAGGAAACAACGCTTCAGCAGGTATACTCACACATGCACAGCCATACAAAAGACAGAGGAACACATCAGGTGCCACATCCAAATTCTCTCTACATAGGCTAAAAAAAGTGTTGCAAGAAGGATCATTACAGAAAGAATAACCATATAGGGGTGAAGAGAGTCCATCCATCCAAATCTCATTGTTATTTATTTACATTCTCTTATATACCGCGCTATTCTGCATCAGTGCAGTTTACATTGAGCAAACTGAAATTACATTGAATGGGGCATTATAACTTGGAGACAACTATTTTACAGGGAACATGGGCTATGGAGGGTTAAGTGGCTTGCCCATAACCACAAGGAGCACCTGTGGGACTAGAAACCTCAGTTCTTCCGGCACAAGGTTGCTGTCCTCTAGTGGGAATTGAGCCCCTGACCTTCTGGCCTGAAGTACCTTGCCCCAACCACTAGGCCACTCCTCCACTCCGTTGTGAGTATCCTGAAACACAGACTGTCTGGGTATGTCTCAAAGACTACATTCAGAACCTCTAGTTTATACTAAAGGGTGTGTATGCTGTTTCTAAGCACAATAAGTGGCAAATATCATTCTGCCTCCTACCTACTCAGTCCTTTTTACAATATTTCTTTGCTCTTTTCTGGTTATTGTGGAATCCCATGTCTCTATATGTCCCCTCCTTGGGAATTCCGCTCTTCTGGCAAATCCCTTCTATCTGTGCCCTTCTCTTCCACTGCCAACTCCAGACTTCGATCTTTCTACCTTGCTGCTCCTTATGCCTGGAAAAAATTACCTGAGTCAGTGCATCAGGCTTCCTCTCTGGCCCTGTTCAAATCCATGCTAAAAATTCACTTCTTTGAGACTGCTTTTGGATCCTGATCCCCACTAGTCTCCTGTCCACTTCCTATGTGCTTCCTTAGCATCCTTCTAGATATATCCTAGTCCCCAGTTGTGTTGAGCTGTCCGTCTACACTAGATTGTAAGCTCCTAAAGCAGGGACTATCTATTACATGTCTCTGTGCAGCACTGCATAGGCCTTGTAGTACTATACAAATGAAAAGTGGTAATAGTAGTGGTAATGCACATGTAATTATTTTCCCTTTGTAGATTGTTTTCTTCCTGCTCGCTTTTTTTCACCTAAGTACACAGATTATGCAGCTGTCTCCAGAGAGACATGAGTCCTCTAGTCCAGTTTTTCCAATAGTGTATGGCTACATGAATGCCTGGGGCTTTATTCTGGAGTAAAACCAAGTCCTAATTCTGAAGGTGAAATAGAGAGGATGATATTCAAAAGTTTTAAGTTCGTAACTTTGAGAGTTAGGCCCCTAAACAAGCCTCTCTGAAAATTTACAAGGGCTGAGTGTCTACATTTTGGATCAAAATTTGACTAAGCCCCTAAGAAGATAATTTAGAAGGAAGTGCCTAGTTAAACCACTATTTAAGGTGGCTATGTTCAGCTTATTTTATAAAAATAAGTAGGTGCCTACTTGTCGTTATAAAATACTAATGCAAATAACAAAAATTGTTTCTTAAGTTAAGATGTGGTCATTTACACTAGCCCTAGAGGTGGTGTAAATGCCCATGCCTAGATTCTTCAAAATGTGTGTAAATTATATAATTTTATAATCTATGGGGGTTCAATTTAGAAGCCCTATTCATGCTTGGATGAAAACAGGCATAGAGATGTCTCCAGAGCCATCTTAGAAACTGGATTTGGGGATGTCCCCAGTGTGAGGATGTCCAAGTTTGAAAGAAAGCATGGTGGAGACATGGCTGGGGCATTCCCAGGAACCTGGAGAATACCACCTTATTTCAGGAATGTCCAGTTAGACCTGCTCCAGGTACCTTAAAATATCTCGAGGACGTAGAAGAGAAAGCACACCTTCATCACCAGCAATCCACTGGAGTGGAGGAGTGGCCTAGTGGTTGGGGCAAGGTACTTTAGACCAGGGGTTCAAATCCCACTAGAAAACAGCAACCTTGGGCTGGAAGGACTGGGGTTTCTAGTCCCACAGGTGCTCCTTGTGGTCTTGGGCAAGCCACTTAACCCTCCATAGCCCATGTTCCCTGTAAAATAGTTATCTCCAAGTTATAATGCCAAACTCAATGTAATTTCAGTTTGTTCAATGTAAATTGCACTGATGTAGAATAGCACAGTATATAAGAGAATGAAAATGAATAAATAATCAGCACAATGTCAACAATAGCCACAGAGGGATTTGAGCCCTGGCTTCCCTGTTTGTAGTCCACTACACCAGCTATTAGGCTATCCTAGACATCCAGGTGCTGAAATACTGTCCTGGGGATGTCTATGTAGATGCTCCACAGACAGGCACATCCATGTTTGTGAAATCATGTCTGCACCTGGATGTGCCTGCATTTTGTTTTTCAGACATTTTGACTTAGACATCCCAGATTGCACCAGGATGTTCCTTCTAAAATTCCCCTCCATGTGTGTACATGTACACTCCACCCATGTTCTGCTGAACCATTGCCAATATGAATTTGTCCCGTGTGAATTTCGCCAACTCTGTCCTCATTGGTCTCCCTCAGTCTCGGTTATCTCGGATGCAACGAATACAGAACACTGCTGCTCGTCTTGTCTGTCACGCTTCCCCTCAGGATCACATTACCCCTCTGCTCTTTCACCTTCACTGGTTGCCCTTTCCCTACCGCTCTCAATTTAAGCTACTCACTCTGGTTCACAAAGCTCTCCACACAGGCACCCCGCATTATCTTTCCGACCTCCTTTCCTTTCACTCTCCCCGGTATACTCCTCGCTCTTTCCACCTCAACCGCCTCACGCTTCCTTCCCCTTCTCGTGCTCACCTTCAATCCACCCGTGCTTCTGCTTTCTTCTTTGTTGGTCCCGCCCTCTGGAACTCCCTCCCTTCTTCCCTTCGTTTAGAACCTCACCACACCACCTTTAAACACAATCTGAAAACCCACCTCTTCTCCTTGGCTTTCGATGTGCCCTCCCTTTTTGTGTAATTCCCATTTCCCCTGCCCCTTGCCTACCCTCTTGTTTCCTTCCCCATCCCTTCTTGTTTCTCTTGTCTACACTATCCTTTAAGAATGAATTGTAACTTTCCTTTCCTTTTCCATGGCCTCGGCCTTTCTTTTTTTTAACCTTGTTTTTAATTGTACACCGCTTTGATTACTGGAGAAAGGCGGTTTTATCAAAAAACAATAAACATAAACATAAACATATGCATGCCCACTAGATATTATGTAATGTGCGGGCTTTTAAGCTGGTTGGATAAGAGTCCATTAACACACATATGTGACCATCTCCCCCACCTCCAAAATTCTTTCCCCTTCTCCCCAACTATTCTTCAATATCCCGTTGCTCATCAGATGACGTCTGTAGTAATTCCGAATCCATGTTATGTTCATCTGGTGGCTCTGGGTTGGGGACATAGCATAGGGTTGAGCCATTCTCCAACTCTACTGCCTTGTCATCTGTACCCCCAACTCCCCATCTTCCTCCCCCTCCTTCTCCATTGATGTGTCTATTATGAGGCCATTGCTGCTGTGATTGGAGGAGATGGGGGTTTCCTGCTGAATCTCCACTGTATCACTGTCACCGTCAGCTACCCCTGCTGCTGCTGCCACTTTTCCTGCTGCTACCAATTCAGCTGCCGCTGTTTCTTCTGCCACTACTGCTGGGGTGAGAGATTTTCTATGTACCACACGTGCAGTTGGCAGTCGTGTGCCTATGCCCAACCTCCTGGTTGTTCTCATGGCAATTTCAGACAAAGCCTGCATGCTCATAGGCTCAGTTCTGAAACTGGCATTATTAGTGGCACGTCCCTATCTGCATGTTTCCCCTGCTGCAGGCACATCCTTTCTAAAATCCCACTTCATATGTGTGATTCAGAAGAGATATAAATAACAGATCAAAAAAATTGTTGAACTACATGTGCATTTCCCCCATAAAATGAGAAGTGATGTTGGAGGCTTTTTATGACCGATAAGGACTGGATCTAAAAATAAGGGATGGCTAAGTTAAATGTTTCCATGACATAAAAATAAAAATTAAAAAAAAATGAAAGGACATATTCTGAAGTATTTTTCCTCCAAATAATTTGAGATAATTGAAGAAATAGCTGATATTAATCAAACACAGACTGAATCCAATGATTTTGTTATTGGAGTACTTTAAAAGTCTGCCTCTTCAGACCAAACCCCACAACTCAAATGTCAAACCCTTGAAATCTGTATATGCTGCAGATAATATTTACACAAATCTAAGTAGCAGGTTTTCAAAAATCACTACTTATATGTGTATACCCATTTACACATGTCAAATAGCGTTTCATATATATTACTGCTGCCTAAACCTTCTAAAATGATCTCCTTAATGTACTTATAAAACTTGATTTTTTTTCATTCGTTACTTTACAAATGGTTTTCTTAAGACTTGCAAATGTCTAGGACTTCATGCCTTTTTTCTGTGTTTGGCCAGCCTATCTTTTTTTTTTTTAACATTGGTCAACACATTTATTAGACTGAAGGAACAATAAACAGTTGGAATATTTAGCTCATTGAAAAACATTCCGTACACAATAATATAGATAACCTCTCTGCTTGCCATTTGTTGTGATTGGAGTAAAAATTCATCATCAGTTGAACAAATTTGACGGTCACAAAAATGGATGTCAGGTGAAGAGTGGAGTAACTGTTCAGCGTAAGATAGAGTAATTGATGAGAGTGTTTTAACATACCTGAGAGGAGAAAGGTGTAATCTAATTTGCATTCAACCATTTTTTTTAAATTTAATATTTACATTTTCAACCACAATACATTACATAAATTGACAATTAGAACAAACAGTTGCAACTAAATCCATCCTTACCCCTACCCTCCTCCCTCTCCCTTCCCCCTCTCTCTACCCTCTCCCCCCTCGGTCTCCTTGTAATTGTTCTCCGACATCTATTCTCATGGTACTATGTAAGCTTCAAGGAAACGCTGTTGTCAGTTATGCTAGACTTACTGCCTTCCAATATCCTTGCCTTTGCAGCAAACTCTTTCAAGTATCGCCATTTATTTACCTTACCGAGAGAGTTCTCCTCGAACTCCACTTGGGCTCTTACCCTTCCTCGTGTTAAGATAATTTTGGCTTGCGCTTTCTCGTAACTTGCACACATGCATAATAAATTCCACCAATAGTGAACATCTAATTTGGAAGAATCCTTCCAACAGCTAAGTATCAATTTTATTGCTATCGCCATCATAAAGTTAAATAGGTATGTTTTCTCTTTTGTTAGTGGCAAAGTCTTATCATTTGAGTGCAATATAATTGTTTTCCAGTTCAACTGGCCCTGGAACCATAAAAACGTTTTGTATCTTGTCCCATACCCTCTTCCAAAAGAACTGAATGTGTGGGAAATCAAACATCATGTGTTTTAGTGTGCCCGAGGTTGTGTTGCATGTCCAACATGCATTCTTGATTTTTGGTTCCCATTTCGTTAGTTTTACCAGCATAATGTGGGCTCTATGTGTTAGAAAAAACAATGTTTGAGTTATCGAAGCCCCACTGGTTACTCTATTCAACTGCCCCCAAATTCTTTCCCACGTTTCCGGTTCGATGTGTGTGTCTAGATCTTTAACCAATATTTTTTTCAGTCTCAACAGTTTAGAAGGGGTCACATCTCTTAACTTGGCATACAATTTCGAGATTGCTCCTTTTTCACACCCCAAAGTCTCAACGACCTTTTGCAGCCCCCACGCCGCTGCTAGGTTCCTGACTTCAACCTTGGCTGAAGTGAGACAGCATTTTAATTGTATCCATTGAAATAAACAAGAATCTGGCAAGTTAAACTCCCCTTGAAATTCTTTAAAAGATTTCCAGGTGTGGGGAAAAGCTAGCTGACCTAAGGTCCAAATACTTCTACTTTGCCAAACATTCCACGATATGTTTTTTTGCACAATTTTAAAACAAGTGTTATGCCATATAGGGACCGACCGTGTAAAAGGATTGTCCTTGCTTACTGCCTGAGCTAGAGTTTGGTACGCTTCCTGCGTTGCAACAATAATTCTCCCCGATTCAAAAGAGACAGGCAGTTTCATACCAAAGTAAAGATAATGGGATCAGAACCACTATTCGTTTTTCCACTTCTAGCCATATAGGTTTCTGATCTGCAAGCTCCTCAGTGTTCCACTTCACACCCTGTTTAAGGTGGTAGGCATAATGATAGTTTTTGAAATCGGGAAATTGCACTCCTCCTATGCTTTTCATTGCCTTTAATTTGCTAGTTGCTATTTTGGGAAGCTTGCCTTGCCATAGGAAATCGATTAACTGCCGCTCTATAGCATGATAAAATTTTGGGGGTAGTATTATCGGAAGCATTTCTAGGATATAATTAATTTTAGGTACCAAGACCATTTTTATAGAATCAAGTCTACCCCACCAAGACAGATGTAGGAGGGACCATTGGACTGTGAATAACGACCATGTCCGAAAGTATTTTAATATTTGTTTTAATTGTGACGTCTAAACTGTGACTGTACCTCACTCCTAAATACTTAACGTCTTCCGGTGCCCATACAAAGGGAAAATGATCAGTCATTGCCTTAAAAGTCCATTTATTCATTATGAATGCTATGGATTTTGTCCAGTTAATCCTATAGCCAGACAACTGAGAGTATTTCCCAATACCGCTTAGTAATTTGTTAATAGAGGAGGAATGGATAAATACCAGTAGGTCATCTGCGCATGCAGAGACTTTAATCTCCAATTCTGTGACATCAACTCCCCTTATCTCTTTATTAAACCGAATCATCAGCATTAGGGGTTCCAGTGCAAATTAAATAACAGAGGGAAGAGGGGGCATCCCTGCCTAGTCCCCCTATATAAAGGTAATGTAGATGAGAGTGTTCCATTCGCAAAAATTAGAGCTGTAGGATTGGTATATAAAATTTGAATTAATCGTATGAATTTTCCTCCAAACCCAAACCAATGTAGTGTTTGAGTCAAAAACCCCATTCTAATCTATTGAAGGCCTTCTCTGCATCTAGGGATAGGTCCATTATCGGGTCATCCTGATTTTCAGCTACTGCTAAAAGATTTAACAAAAGGCAAGCGTTATCTGACATTGATCTCCCTGCTATAAATCCACATTGATCGGGATGAATGCCTGTTGGAGTCTCCCATGCGTTTGCCATTTTTTGAGATGAAGGAGGATCGGGTTTAGCTCTCTTAACTCCGGAGGTTATGGCTGAGCTGTAATCTAATCTTGTAGGTTTACTGGTAGACATCTCATAAAACGATAGGTTCAAAAAGTAGTTGGGTAGGACAACTTAGAACTGCGGGGAGGCAAAATTATTTAACGGAATTAGCGAGACCAGGACTTAGGCAGCCATCTTAGACCCTGCTGGCTCCACCCTCCTGGCCAGCCTATCTTTAATATTCATAATTTAGAGCCAGTTTTAAAATAGAAGTTAGTATAGGAAATTGGGAGGGATTCCCCATGAATTAATTGACATGGGAATGGCCATCTCATAGACAGTGTTGCAGGCCTCATCCTTCCATCTCCACTCACCTCTGACTTGCCATGGTCTGCTGATTGTTGGCTCAGTGACACTGGTGCTGCAAGAGCAGCAACTTCAACCATAAAATTTAGTGTGAGTTCCATCATTCCTCCTATACTGATAGCCTTTGTGGCAGCTCTACCCAATCTCAAGCATGGACTTCCTGTTACTATGGAAACTCATGAAAGGATAGGGTGTCTCAGGGTCTGCCAGTGGGTAAGAGCTGGCAGGTCATGCTCAGTTCTTTCTGGCTGGGTTTGCTATGATACTGGTATGCCGAGCATAACAAGCAATGGGCCCAGACCGGGGTACGGCAATGGTGGCAGCACATTGGTGCCTATGAAAATTTGGGGGTATGTATACTAAATAGTGCTAGAGGCTTCCATGCGATATCAGAGTCACTGCCCCATTGAATTCATGGGGCCGCGGCTCTGATATCGCATGGAAGCTGCTACCGCTGTTTGGTAAACATACCCTTTAGTGTCAGAGGTAATTTCCTATGTTGATTATACTGAAATGCAGCTCTGCATACATCTCTTTTTGACCCATGCTATTTATCCATTAGAAAATCATGTTCGATCACAGAGAAGAAGTAAAGCAATAGTTTAAAAAAAAATACAAAAATTGATATACATCCATAACCATAAATAAAGTGAATCAGCAAATGATTAATTATTTTCTACTAAATCTGAAAAAAATGGAATTAATAAAATTGCTGGATTACCTGGAAAGGTAGGAGATAGCTTTCTATTTCAGTGAAATTTGACCAAAATGCCACGAGGAGAAGATATTTCCTCATGGCATTGTGTGCCTTTTAAACTAAAAAATAGATCTTCCAAAACAGAATAAATCCAGGAATAAATCTGGAAGCTGGCTATTCCCATTGTCTCTATTCACTTGTGTTTGGATGCAAAAATATTTCTGCTAATAATTTATCGCTGAGTATGGTGAAAGAAAATATTCATTTCCTATAGTAGAGAAAAGACATCCAAAACCCCCATGAAACTCAGAGAAGACAAATGAATCCCTTTTTTCCCAGGCTGACTTTTATTCTACAGCATTCGAAAGGCAGGTTTCAGAAGTCAGCAGGTGCCTTTATCCATGTACTTTATATCATTTCTCTAAGGGAAAGTATTCAGAGACTCTTGTTGAAAATTGTGTACGGAAAATGTATTTGTAAATATTTGCACCTGCATTTACTGGGGTACGTTCTGCAAGTTAAACAGTGCATGCAATTTTGAAAATGCTAAACTATCTGCATTCTTGCATTTCTTGCTTGATGTCCAGATCCATGAATGACCAGTTGATGCAGGTACATGCGTTGTGGCACAAAATATGCACTTCGGCCTGTGGAGAAAATGGACAATTTATGAAAAGCCCTTTTACCTGAGTATAAGGGCGTTTGCAAATTACCTTCTTAATGCTTGGTCATCTTCATTGCAATTACTATCCAGTTTTGCATATGCATGTTCACATTAAAGTGATCAGCAGCATTTCAATCAGGGTGAACAAAGCATGACATTAGCACCAACTAAGAACACAATGTCAAAAATGTCTACATCAATCACACTCTACTTCTCTTAAATATCCTCTGAAACATGTGTGTGCCTCACCTATATAGGAATATTGCAATTGTATGAGTGCAATATGATCAAAGCTGTTCTACAAAATTGTACTAATGTCTTGTAGCACATACATCAAGAGTCTTATATCATCAGGCTTGTTAAACACATAGAAGAAGCAGAATAAAACCAAAAGCCAACACCCTGCTGTGATAATCGCGGCCTGGAAAAATGAAGCATTTCTCATAAAACCCAAGATGCTACAATTAATTTTAAAATCTCAACACACAGGTTATGGATGTATCAATTGAGTCTTAACAAGAATTGGTACCTTTGAAGGCATATAAGATGCAGATTAAATATAAGAGCCACTTAAACACATTCAACTCTTTTTCCTACTATACGAAGGATGATCCAAGAAATGAGATCAATAGAACTAGGACCCCCTTTCAAGGAAAACAGAGCATTTTCTAGGATCCTTACTCTTTCAGAAATGATACACTGCTTATAGTAGCCAAACTCTAGGTGCTAAGGAGGTAATTTTATAATCAGCCTCAAAACATTATGCACTCTGAACGCAGGAAAATTAGGCATTTCAAATGACTTACAGTCGCAGATATGCACTTACGTGTATGCTTTAGCTTGTCATTATTCTTTAAGTACACATGTAAGTCCAATGCCATGTAATTTTATAGTAGGTGCGCACATAGACAGAACATGAATATAGTATATGCAGAGTGCAAATTTGCATGCATAACTTATAGAATATTAGAATTTATGCATACTCTCTACAAATTTAGATGTGCATATTTACACCAAGTCTAGGTTGGCATAAGTGCCCGTGCTTAAATTTGGCATGTGTACCACTTATGCGCCTATTTTAAAAAGTAAATGCTGCCAAGCCAGAGGGCAGGGTCCCGAGGCCGGCTTGTAACCGGGTTCCCGGGGCCCTGTATCCCTGGCGGCAGCACCGCGGTGCAGGCTGGTGGGAGGGGGGGAGCACGAGCGTGAGCGAGGCCGGCACCAGCGACCTAAGCGAGAGGCGTGGAAAAAGGCGATTGGTGCTGGTACCAGCTTTGGGGCGGAGCAGCGGCGTGCAAGGGAGATCGCCGGTGTGCGATCTCCCTCTTTTCGGGTGATCGCCACTGCTAACAGGTGTGTTGTCCGGGGGGCTCTCTACTGGTAGCAGGCATTTTCTCTTTATTCAAAAAAAAAAAAAAAGAAAAATATATATATTTTCAATGGCGGCGGTTTTGTTGGGGGTGTCTGGCGCTGCTGTTCAGCGGTCGGCAGCAAGTCTTGGACGGAGTGGGAGGCACATGTGGTTGGCTGGCCTCTGGGCCTAGCTGCACATGGGGAGGCTTATGAACCTCGAGTGGGCTGGGCATTAAGGGGCTCTCCGGATGTGGGATTGTTTTTTGGGAGTTGGGCTGGCAGCGTGAGGCCAGGGAACTGCTGGGTGGGGTTTAAAAAAAAACAAACAAAAACGAAGATTCAGTAAGCAAAGTTTGGGTATAGCTTAAGTGTTTAATTTTATGGCGGGTCTTTAAAAAAAAATACAACATAAGGTTGTGGGGGTCATGGCTCGCAGGTTTGGCAGAAAAGTGGCCAGAAAAGGGGTGGGGGCCACGGGGGCAGGTGTTGGGCGAGACAGGGCAATGGGGTCTGGGCGTTTAGCCCCCTCAAGAGAGCGAGTGGCAGCGGTGGCATATCGGAGCACCCGAAGGGGGCGGGGTAGGGGGAAGTCAAAAGGGGCAGGTTTCAGCGCTAGCGCTGATGGGGCCACGCATGCCGGTGCTGGTGTGGTTTCTCCTGAAGTCCCGGGGCACGGGGTGATAGAGCCTTCTGGCCTGGGGGGAGACTGTGATGTGTCGGGGGGGGGGGTGGTAGCTGGGCCTAGTACAGTTCTAGGGGGGTAGTGGCGGCTCCCGTTGATGGTCGACCGGAACCCAGGGATGGCGGTTAAACAGGAATGTCTTCTTCTCCTCCGTCATCCGGATGGTATGCTCCTGGCTTTGGGAGCGGTCCTTTTCCGCCATCTGGATATTTTGGAGCCCCGGGTCCATGGGCGCTTGGTGGTGGTACATGGGGTGGTTTGGGGCATTGGGATGGGGTGGGGTAACTGGAGGGGGGCTGGTGCTGGCGGGGCTGTGAGCCCCACAGGTAGGGGGTTAGCGGCCTGGGAGGCTGGTGGACTCGGGTCCTCGGCGTGTGGTTGGGGCGGGGGGCCGAGTGTTGCGCCGAGCGCTTTGCGGGCAGTGCCTGCCGGTTTCTCTTCTGCTCTTTTGCCACAGGTCACTCAGAGTGAAATGCCTGGAATGGATGTGGCCGACCCTGTTCGAGCTGGCAGCGCAGTCATCCGGAGTTCGGCGAAGAAGCGGACCAATGCTGCAGTTGGAGTTCAGAACGTCTTGGCACCGGCAGCGCCTTCATGTGAGGCTGGTGAGTATGTGGCGGGAGTTAGCAGCATGGAGGGTGGAGTACAAACCCCAGGTGCGGGAGTTGCGGGTGGCAAAAAAGAGAGGGCAAAACGCAAGCATGGGAGACGTTGTAGGCGGGCCTCCTCTTCTTCCTCGTCCTCGACTTCGTCGACGGTTTCCTCTGTCGACTCGGTGATTGCGGCGGGAGATAAGGGCAAAGGCGGGGGTCCGCGGTAGTGCGCTGCGCTGAGCTGTGGGAGGGTGTCCCGCGGAAGCTGCGGCATCGCATTAAGCTTCGCAAGTATATAGATATTTTTCGCTTATTGGAGGGCAGGAAGCGATTTGGGTAAAGCAAGAGAAAGCGAAAGGAGGACGAGAAGGCCTCCCGCAACACCCTTAACTGGTCCCGGGCCTTCTTGAGATTAGCTAGTGTTTGGGGTCACTATTTCCCAGAGCAGTATGGGGCGCTGCTGGCATACGGTGATACGATTTTAGTGGCGTCGCAGGTGCATGACGGGTGGGCTTGGCTGAACTATGACAAGGAGTTCAGAGACATGATGGAAGAGAACAGGCAGTTATCATGGGGTACAAAGGACATTAATTTGTGGTTAACACAGATGTCCATGCGGAGCCGTGTGGTGGGGGCCGGTGGAGGTGGCGGCAAGCCGGTGTCGTCGACTACAGCGGCGGGTGTGCGGTCCTTTCATGCGTCCATTATCCCGGCATCTCAATCGAAAGGTGGCGCTGTGGGTGGAGACTTATGTTGGCGTTTCAACAAATCGTCTTGCCCGTTCCCCGATTGCAAATTTAAGCATGCCTGTTCCCTGTGTGGGAATGGGCATGCCGCCACTAAGGGTAGTCGCAAAGGCGCGGCGGGATACCCAGCGGGGGGCAAGTGAGGGAGCTCTCGAGGCATTGGCTCCTACGCCCATGAGAGTGGAGGTGCTGCACCCATGGTTATTGGAGTATGGGCGGGCTAAATTGGGATGGGCGTGGAATTTGCTTTGGAGGGTTTTTCGGTGGGTTTTCGGATTCCGTGTCAAGATTCGCTGGCTGGGGGCAGGTCACGTAATGCTGGTTCGGTGAAATCCTTAGCCGAGGTTGTGAGGAGGAAGATTGCTGAGGAGTGTGCACTGGGCCGAGTAGCGGGGCCATTTTCTGAGCCTGCATTTTCTCCATTCACGGTGTCCCCGTTGGGGGTGGTGCCTAAGAAGGAGCCGGGCAAGTTCAGGCTGATACATAATCTGTCTTCCCCTAGTGGGGATTCTGTGAACGATCACATTCCTCATGAGCAGTGCACAGTGCGTTACGCGTCTTTTGATGCAGCTGTAGCTTTAGTACAGCAATGTGGGGCTGGTGCTTTGTTGGTGAAGGTTGACATTGAATCCGCGTTTCAATTGCTTCTAGTCCATCCTTCGGCTTTCCCCTGTTAGGTTTCAATTTTGAATCACGGTATTATTTTTACAAATGCATGCCTATGGGCTGTGCAATATCTTGCACCTACTTTGAAGCATTTAGCACCTTTTTGTACTGGGTGTTGGAGAAGCAGACAGGTGTCACTAATATAGTGCACTACCTGGATGATTTTTTGTTTGTCGGGCCCAGACACGTGCAAATTGTTCCATCTTGCTGGAGACTTTTTTGCGCTTGGCAGGTGATTTTGGTATTCCGGTGGCGGCTAACAAAACTGTCGGGCCCAGTACTCACCTTACTTTTCTTGGGATTGAGATCGATACCGAGGGTATGGTCGTGCGCTTGCCGGAGCAGAAGGTCGTGTGTCTCCAAAAACTGGTGGCCTCCGTAGGATCTTCGAACAAGATCACCCTTCAGGTCATGCAGTCATTGGTTGGGCATCTCAATTTTGCTTGCAGGGTGTTGCCCATGGGGCATCGCTTTGCACGGCGGTTATCACTTGCCATGGCGGGGGTCCAGTTTCCGCCCCATCGTAGTTGCGTGACGGCAGGTATGCGCGAAAATTTACGAGTGTGGAGCTCTTTCTTGACTGATGTCAATGGTCGCTCCGTTATACAGTTCCCGGAGATGTCGAATGCAGACCTGCATTTGTTTACAGATGTGGCAGCCAGTTCCGGGTTTGGGGCTTATTGTCAGGGAGCGTGTTGTGCGGAGCCCTGGCCTTGCAACTGGGTTCAGTCCAGCCTGACGTGTAATATCACCTTTATGGAGCTTTTTCCCATAGTTGTTGCTTTTTGGGTTTGACCGGGGCGCCTGAGCAATCAGCAGGTTGTTTTCTGGTGCGATAACGTGGCGGTGGTGGAGGTTATCAACCGGCAGGTACCTCAGTGCCTGAGGGTAGCTGCCTTGATGCGGATATTCATGCTAGCCTGTCTCCGCTTGAATGTCACCGTTAGAGCGCGGCATGTGCCTGGCTCCCAAAATGCTATTGTTGATGCTCTGTCCCGTTTCCAGTGGGAGCAATTTCGGCTGCTGGCTCCGGAGGCAGATCAGGCGGCTTCTCCAGTCCCGGAGCATCTTTGGAAGGTTGGGATCCAGACCTGATGGCGCTGTTGTCTGCGTCTGTGGCGCGTGGTACTTGGGCCCAGTACCAGCGAGGATACTTTCAGGTGAATAGGTTCCTAAGCGCCTTCGGTTGGAGTGGGGGGAGGGTTCCTGATGGGTTGATGGGACAATTTGTGCTCTGGGCAAAGAAGGCAGGCTGGGCCCGAACGGCGGTCTTGTCTGCGGTGTCGGGGTTCTCCTTCTTTTGTACGGCGGCGGGATGGGGGAATCCTAGGGTTTCATTTTTGGTTAAGCGCTTATTAGTGGGTTGGGTCAGGGCGCACCCCAGACAGCGGGATTGGTGGCGCCGGTTTCTCATGAACTTTAGCTGCAAATTTGCGAGGTGTTACCTTGTGTCGCGGCCTCGAGTTTTGAGTCCGTTCTGTTCCATGCACTGTTTGTGACGGCATTTTTGGGGCATTTTGTGTGTGTGAACTTGTTCCTAGGTCGGCAAGGCCGGGTGCATTTGGCGGTATCGTGCTTGAGCACGTGAAGATGGAAGCGTCTCAGGTCCGTATTTTCATCCCGCGGTCCAAGACGGATCAGGTGGGTAAGGGTGGTTGGATGGTATTGAGCACTATCTTCCCCCTGCCATCTTGTCCAGTGCATGCCTTACAGAGCTACTTGCAATCGCGCTCGGGCTTGCAAGGTTCTTATTTTTTTGTCCATGAGGATGGCAGGCCGGTAACTCAGTTTCAGTTTACGGCTGTGTTGCGCCTGGCTTTGCGGTTCTTGGGTGAGGATGACCTGAGTTATGCATTGCATTCCTTTCGGATCAGGGCGGCCATGAGTGCGGCGGCAGTGGGTCTTGAAGGGCGGGTGATTCAGCGGATTGGAAGCTGGCGGTCAGGTGCTTACGTAGGATATGTTCGCCCTTAGGTCGGCTGTGCTCGGCCTGAGGGGCAGGGCGCAGGACCGGTACCTGGGCAGCTCCGATTGGAATGCAGAATGGGGAAAAATGGGGGGGGGGTACTAACTGTTTTCTTCCTATTGCAGAGTGGCCTGCTGGTGGCAGTACGGTTTCTCCTTTCAGATGGTGTGTGCTCCGGCGACTGGTGGATCATCGGCCATTCCTTCATCTACTGGGCTGAGCGACGGGCTGGAACGCAGCCGTTGGGACTTCACCTTGGTCTGGCAGATTCCGGAGTTCGGCTTTGCTGGATGGGACAACGCGGGATGCGGTTGTGGCAACTGGTGACATTTGTTTAGGCACAGATTGCACAGAGGCGGCAGCCTGTCTGGCTTCTTATACACCTGGGCGGCAATGATCTGGTGAGCTGGTCGTGCCGGCAGATCATTAGAGCGGTTCAGAGGGACATTAGTCTGCTGCGGGAATTGATTCCAGATGTGGCCATTATTTGGTCAGACATCATTCCGCGCCCCGCGTGCTGGACCCAGCGGTGGTGGTCGCGGGGCCTGGTCAAGATCAATAGGCAGATAGGGTGATGGGTCCACCAAACGGTTGGGTGGCAGGTGTTGCATCAGTGGGCAGAAGTCAGGTGCAGTGGATTGTATCGCTTGGACGGGGTTCACCTTGCCCCTGTCGGGCAGGATCTGTTGCTGAATGATTGGCAGGAGGCCCTTGAGTTTTGGTGTTGGTCGCAGCTTGCTTTGGGGGGGTGGGCGGTGCAAGGATAGTGAGTCTACCTTGCACCGGTGGCAGGGTAGCGAACTGGTGCTCGCCGACCCGGAGGGGCATTTGAGGTGGATGCCGCTTGGCAGGGGAGCGGCAGTGCTCGTTAGGTTGGGAGGGACATCACGGTTGTGGTCTCTGCCCGGTGGAAGCAACTTGCCGGTCTTTGCTAATAACATGGCGAGGCGGGCGGTAGGGGAATGGGGGTGGATGATGCACCACTTTGCTATAAATGGCTGGTGGGGGGGCATCATTGTGAAATGGAAAGGGGGGGGTAATGTTTGACTTAAGAATGTTCAGTTGGCCCATGTTGGGCCAGTTTGAAATATTTTGAATAAAGCTACGACCAAGTAATTGTTCATCAAAATTATGGCGTATGAGTCTTCTGTGCTGGGAGTAAGGCGGGGGGTATGTTGGAGGAAGGGAGGCAAGGCTGCTTGTAGGCAAGGGATTGGCATCCGGATAGCTCGGTTGCATATGCACATACATAATTTTATAAAATAGGGGTGATGGACGCACACATGTACACACATTAACCTAGGCAACCTTTAGAAAATTTCCTTCTCAGAGGCTAATTTTATAAGGGTCGGCTAGATTTACAAGCATTTTCATGTGTTTTATAAAGTAAGGCACCAGTGTACCTTATAAAATAGGCATATAAGTGGTCACAAAAGTGTGAGCACTTATGCCAGCCCTATGACTGGTGTAAAGGCTCACGCCTAGTTTTTGCAAGAATATGTACAAATTATAGTATTTTATAATTTATCCATGTAAATTTGTGCTCCAGTCAACTGGTTCCACAGTGAAAGTGCATATCATCAGTCCAGCACGTACTTTCAAAATGTTGACCAATCATATTATTCACTTAATATGATTGGTCATTTATGAATGTAAATCAGCAAAATACCATGATCAAATATAGGCAGACCTTATAAAATGTATCCCCCAAGAGTATATAAATGCATACATCTTAAAAACGACTGGCAAATAACAGACAAGTTACATTTCAAAATCTCATACTGTATAAAGTGTAGAAGCTACAAGAATAGAAATATAGAAAGACGCACACACATCCACACACACCCAGAGTCAGAAGAAGAGACAGCTGATGTAGTTTAAGACATGACCCAAAGGCCTGAACTCAGAAGTGGGCAGCAGTTTATGCTAGTAAACTTTTTTTTTCTGGCATAAACTTAAAATAAATACTTCACTAAGTAATATATTCAAATATTTACAAGGAAGCAAACAAAGGAATAAAATCAAAGCATTCCATAACAGAACTATGCACATGAAATAACAAAAAAATAACATTTGTTTGGTGGCTATCCAAATTGGACTGAATGCAGTTCTCAGCGCTACAGAAATAAAACAGTCAAATCTTCAACATAAAGGGAACACTTGGATTTAGTGGCAGTTACGGACACATGGTTCATGGACAACCATGACTGGGATATAATTATACAGGTATACTTTACTCAGGAAGGATAGGGTAAGAAGAAGGGGAGGAGTGTCACTATATGTAAAAAATAATATCAAAGCTATAGAATTATAGGGTTTAAAAGGGAGAGAAGAGGCACTGTGGGGTAAACTAGAAAGAGGGAAAGAGAAATACATTTGTGTTTGGCGTGATATACAGTCCTCCTTCACAGGCAGAATAAGTGGATTACAGGATTGGTGGCAGCATGCATTCACCAGAGGCAGGTCTTGTCAGACAAACTGATTGATTGATTGATTGATTTCTTTGACTGGGTGACCAGGGAGTTGCACCAACAGAGAGCCCTAGATGTGGTGTAGTTGGATTTCAGTAAAGCCTTTGACACCGTTTTGCACAGGAGACTTATATACAAACTGAGAACCCTAGGGATAGACCTTAAAGTTAATGATTGAGTTAGAAATTGTTTGAGTGGGAGGCGACAAAGGGTACAGGTAAATGAAGCTCACTCTGATAAGGATGTTACCAGTGATGTGCCACAGGGATCTGTCCTCGGTATGATTCTTTTTAACATCTTTGTTAGTGATATTGCAGAAAGGTTGTCGGGTAAGGTTTGCCTCTTTGCATATGATACCAAAATCTGCAACAGAGTAGACATCCAGGAAGGAGTAGATAATATGAAGAGGGATATAGTAAGCTTGAAGAATGGTTGAGAATTTGGCAGCCAAAATTTAATGCTAAAAAATGCAGGGTCATGCATTTGGGCTGCAATAATCCAAGGGAGCGGTACAGTGTAGGGGTTGAAATACATAAAAGAAAAGCGGGACCTAGGCATGATTGTGTCTGATGATCTTAAAGTAGCTAAACATGTAGAAAAGGTGACAGCAAAAGGAAGGATGCTTGGGTGCATAGGGAGAGGAATGGCCAGCAGAAAAAAAAAAGGTGATAGTACCTCTGTATAAAGTAACCGTGGCAGGCTGCATCCGGTGCCCTACGCCCATCCTTACTCACCCCCACCTCCTTCATTCTTCTCACCCCCTCCCCCACCCTTTCCCCCACACTTACAAAATTTCACAGACACAATTTTCTTATTGGAAGTACCAACCGGTCGCAGCTTTATTATAATTCAAACAATTAACTTTACAATATCAAACAGTTCTGTAAACAATCTCCCACCAGCAGAGTGATACCCCCCCAGCCATAATTAGCAAAGTGGGGTCGCATCCGCTCCGGCCGTGTCCGACCACCGGCCAATTTCCTACCGCCCTTTCCCCGACCTCGCCATATGACTAGCAAAGGCCAGCAGGGCTTATCCGGGTCGGGGGCACCCCGCCCCCGCCCAAGTATGACCAAACGTCTCCGGGCCCCGGAAACCTCCGGGATCCCGCCTTTTCAACACCACCCCACTGCGACACCCCGAAAACACCACCACCCCCACATCCCAAAAATGAAGGGAGGGAGGGCGGGAAGCCTTACTGTCTCCGCAACCGCCGCCGAAAAAAGGGGGGGAGCATAAGCGGCACCTTCCTTAAAAACCCCGTCTAACGCCGGCAGCTCTGATTGGCTCCGCTCTCTCCATCTGCGGAGCCAATCCATTCAAAATATGCTGCCGACGTCATCAGCCTCCGCACGTTCCTTCTCTCTTCCCTCCCCCCCCCCTTCCTTCTTCCGAAGCCGGAAGGACGGGCCGGGACCGGGCCGACCGCCCGGTTACCGGCGTCCTTCGCGACTCCGCGCTCGGACTTGAATTTTTGGTGTGACCTCATTTGGAGCTTTGTGTGCAATTCTGGAGACCACACTTTGAAAAGAATATAAACAGGTTGGTGTCAGTGCAGAGGGTGGCTACTAAAATGGTTAGTGGTCTTTGTTATAAAGCATATGAGGTTAGACTTAAGGATCTTAATATGTACACCGTAGAGGGAAGGCAGGATAGAGGAGATATGATACAGATGTTTAACACTAGAAGCCCCAAAGTGCGTCAATTGACACAAATGCATCTTCAAAGTTGAATACCAGCGCCACTGCTAGAACCATGTCAGTCATGTTCCATGACTTTGTTAACAAGGTCAAGATGTTCAAATATTTGCATCGAAAATTAATGACAAATGCACCACCTAGCAGGAAAATGAATTTATACCTAGAAGCCCCAAAGTGCATCAATTGACGCACTCAGTTGTTTTGGATGCGTCAATTGACGTATTTTGGGGCTTCTAGGTATAAATTCATGTTCCCACTAGGTGGCACATCTCAATCACTGTTTACAGTTTTACTTCGACATTACAAACAATAAGCACACGATGACATGTAATGATGTCACATACTGCACGTATTTAATAAATAAGTAACTTCACATTAATTCACATCTGCATTTCATGCTAAACGCAGTCGTCGTGATAATGTGTCAATTGACACGCTTTGGGAATTCTAGGTAAAATTCCTTTTGAAGCTTCTAGTGTTAAATACCTCCATGGCGTAAATGCACAGGAGGACAGCCTCTTTCAATTGAAAGAAAGCTCTGCAATGAAGAGGCATAGGATGAGAGTGAAAGGGGATAGACTCAGGAGTAATATGAGGAAATATTTCTTTATGGAAAGAGTGGTAGATGTGTGAAATAGTCTCCCAGTGGAGATGGTAGAGATGAGGACAGTATCTGAATTAAAGAAGCATGGGACAAACACACTGTATCTCAAAAGGAGAAAAGGGGACAATTGCATTAGTTGATATGGAAGGACAGACTAGAAAGGCCATGTGATCTTTTACTGCCATCATGTTTCTATATTTCTATATATATTTATTTGATTGTTTTGTTTTTATAGACCATTTTATCATAGAGTCAATGCGATTTATAGAACTTGAACCTAAAACTTTTACATAGAACGTTGAGCACATTTAACTTCCAAGAGTTAACATAGAATATGAGACAACATGAGTATAGTGGGGAAACATATCAATAGACAGACATAGAAACAAAGAAACATGACGGCAGAAAAAGACCACCTGGTCTATCTAGTCTGCCCTTCATATTACCCACTACAAAAATCCCCTTTTTGCCTTTAGAGAGCCTCTGTTTGTCCCATCCTTTTTTAAATTTATATACTGTCCTCATCTTTACCACCTCCACTGGGAGACTATTCCATGCACCTACCACTCTTTCTGTAAAGAAATATTTCCGCATATTACTCCTGAGTCTATCACCTTTTACCCTCATCCTATGTCCCCTCGTAACAGAGGTTGCTTTCAATCAAAAGAGGCTCTCCTCCTGTGCATGTACAGGTGTATTTAAATGTCTTAATCATATCACCTCTGTCTCTCCTTTCCTCTAAAGTATATATATTAAGGTCTATAAGTCTCTCCTCATATGCTTTATAACAAAGACCATTAACCATTTTAGTAGCCATCCTCTGCACCGACTCCAACCTGTTTATATCCTTTTGAAGGTGTGGTCTCAAGAATTGCACACAATACTCTAAATGAGGTTAACCGTCTTTGCACTGTGGGGCTAGTGTATATGTGTTAGGACTGGATGCATTAATTTTTGCTACCAAAGTGCTCAAGGAAGAGATGAGTCTTAAGCTTCCTGCAAAATTCCATGAGGTCGGGAATGACTCGCATGTTTAGAGGGAGAGCTTTTTACAAGCTTGGTGCATAAAGCGAGAAAGTTCGGTTAGAAGCAATTTGGCTGCTTTTCGCTTGTAGAGGGGGATGGTGAAAGTGTTCTGCATATTGAGTCTTCTGGCTCTGTTGTTTGATGCTTTATGTAACAGAAAATGAAGGTAGTCTGAGGATAGCTTATGGCATACTTTGAAAATAGTTAGCAGGACTTTGTATTTTATTCAACTTATAATAGGGAGCCAGTGTAGTTGTTTTAGTGTTGGGGTTATATGCTCTGCCCTGGATGTGCATTATAGAATGCAGACTGCAGTATTTTGTGCCATCTGCAAGGGGTGAAGAGCATATTTTTGTATCTCTTTGAAGACTTTAATACAGTAGTCGAGGTGTGGAAACACTAAAGCCTGAAAAACTGTGAGGAAATCACGAACATCCACTAATGGCCATAGATGTTGCAATATTCTTATCTTGTGGTATACAAGTTTTATGATGTTGTTAATGTTTGGTTGAAAGGATAGTCAATGGTCTATGGTTATTTCTAGTTGACACACCTCAGGTTTGACCTTTAGTTCCACTTCTGGGACTTTTAAAGTCTTTAGTGGATTAAAAGCTATATCTCTGATGATATATAGAGCTTCCATTTTATTCTAATTTATGGAAAGATTGTGCCTGCATAGTCAATGTGTGACTGCACTGAAGCATTTTAACAAGGAGATTTAATCGGGCTTGGTGGTGGAGAAAGGTACATAAAGCATTATGTCATCTGCATAGATGTGATAGTATACATTAAAGGCCCAATGCAGGGATGTGAATAGCGGGACTGGACATCGCTTAATCAGGCTCTTTGTGTTTGTATGTTTTCACAGATAGGCTGTAGGTAGATACTGAATAGAAGTGAAGATAGTGTAGACCCCTGTTGGACTCCTTGTTGTTATGTATATGAAGTAGATTTCTGTAATCCTGTTTTCACATGTTGTTGATGCTCTGTTAGGTAAGACCAGAACCATTTCAATACTGTGTCTTGTATTCCTGGAGATTTTAGGTGAGATAATAAAACATTATGAAGAACTGAATCAAAAGCAGATGTGATATCCAAGAATATTAGGATAAACCCTTGATATAGTTCTTAGAGTCTAGCAATGAGTGCTGTTAAGAGAGTGTCGACTCCAAGGTTGGGCCGAAGCCATGTTGTTGTGAGTTGAGAAGTGCATGTGTGTCAATATGGACCTGGAGCTAGAGTTATACGGCCTTTTCAATTATCTTGGTGAGGAAAGGTAAGCTGGAAATGGATCTATAAGAACTGGGAAGCTCTGGGTCCAGTAAGGTGCTCTTTAGTATTGGGCATACAGATGCATTTTTGGGATCAGTGATCATATAACCCTGTGTAAGCAATACTTGAATAATCTCGAGTAGGGTAGAGACTAGCTTAGTTTGGTGTATTTTGATCCAGTTTACTGGGCATGGGACAAGTGGAGAGGTAGTGGTGTTGAGACTGATGACAATGCTCTCCAGTTGCTCTACAGAGATTGGTTTGAAAGCTTGCCAAGAAGTGTAGATAAGATTGTTATTTTGTGTTGTCGTTGTTGTTTTGATGCTACTGCTTACACGCATCTTGTTTTGAAAATATGAGTAGTCAGCCAGTGTTTGCAGGGAGGTATTGTTGCCCCCTTTCTTTTGATTAGGGTCTTTAAGGATTTTACTATCTGAATAGCTTTTTGGAGTAGTTTAGTGAGTGGTATTCCTTTTTCTTCTTGTCTGTCATGTCCATTTATTCTTATAATTTGGGCATGGAAGTGCATCAGTTGCCCATGCTCTTTGATCGCCTCCATTTTCTCTCTGTCTGCCTAAGTTTGCACTTGGCATCCCATCAGCTTGTCTACATGGTATACCAATTTTATTTATTTATTTATTTATTTAAATTCTCTTATATACCGTGCTATTCTGCATCAGTGCAGTTTACATTGAACAGGGCATTATAACTTGGAGATAACTATTTTACAGGGAACATGGGCTATGGAGGGTTAAGTGGCTTGCCCAAGACCACAAGGAGCACCTGTGGGACTAGAAACCCCAGTCCTTCCGGCCCAAGGTTGCTGTCCTTTAGTGGGATTTGAACCCCCGACCTTCCGGCCTGAAGTACCTTGCACCAACCACTAGGCTACTCCTCCACTCCACAAGTCGCAGTATGATATTTTCTTGTAGTTCTGTTTGTCTATAGTACTATTGCAGCTTTGCCTATTATTTTGTTCCAGCTATGAACTAAGGAGTCAATGCCATCTGAATCCTTATCAAGTTGTGGTATGACTTTATTTAAAAATATATTTTTTCCAGATGTAGAAATCTATTATTTATTGGCTGTGGTGGGATATTTTTGTATTTATTTATTTATTTATTTATTTATTTAATGGGTTTTAATATACTGTTTTTTCTACAAGTCAAAACATGATTGTTCTGTGATCAGATCATGAAAGCATAGATAATAGGGCGGGGGTGTCAGAAGAGGTGGTATTCATTGTATCTTATCATATTCATAAATGTAAAGATGAGATCCAGTATGCTTCCTCTTTCATGAGTTGTCTAATTGATGATGTGTATGTATTCTAGAGCTTCCATAGCCTACATTAAGGATTTAAGGGGGCTGGTAAGAGATTTAAGTCATCTAGTAGAAGGAGCTGTTTGTTTTGTGTGGTGTGTGCACACACTACTTCTAAGAGAGCAGTTAATTCCTCAGGTTTTGAGGATGGGGACCTATATGATAGGCAAAGTGTCTGCAGTAGTGAGCATATCTAGCTGTCCTCCAGTGCTTGTAGATATGCTGGGGAACTCAAGGTAGCTTTTAGCTAGGATGAAAACCCGTCCACCTCTATGGTCAGCTCATGCGCTGCTGAAGAGATCATAATGCAGTGTTAGTAGCTAGTTTACCGTTGCGGTCAACATTATTGGCATCCTTGCATTTTAGGTATGTCATGCACAATATTTTGAGAAATAACACAGGTACACTACCAAAAAACTGCCTCCAGTTTTGCAACTGATTCCTATAGATTTTGGGCTGCTGAATCCAGGAAAAATAGCCAAAATGTTCCATCACGTCACGTTTTCTTGCAAAATTAGATTTCTTACCCATATAAGGAATGTTCACATAATTTCTTTTTAGCCGACTGCAGTTTATTTTCTTGGCCCAAAATAGAGGTTGTAATGGTTAACAAACTAGAAACACTCCCTCATGATATTTTAGAGTGTTTTGTATTCATTTTATACATTAACAGGACAATTGGGAGGCGGGGGGCTAAATCCAGTACTCGCGCTGGCGCATGTTCTTTCCTGTTCGCCTCGCCTCGTTCGCTCGCTCAAACACGGTGGTTGCGACATGAACGTTCCTGTCAAATTTCAGTTTTTTGCAAGTTCATTATTACCTTTTGTTTGCTCAGTCGTAATCCAGCTTTATTCCGAAGTGGTTCACTACAGTTGTAGTTTGCAGTGCTGTGTATTTGTGATGGCTCACAGAGCCAGAGGTTGCGTCTACTCTCCGGACAGTTTTTGTTTTATTTGTGGGGAATATACCGTGAAAAAGCGGCAGAGGAACATTTCTGCATTTATTAAAAAAGTATATTTCGCCTATTTCGGTTTGAAGTTAGGCGATCAAGACAAACCGTGGGCTCCTCACAAAGTGTGCAAGACATGTGAGGAAGATCTACGCTTATGGATGAAAGGTAAAAAACAAGCATTTCGTTTCGGAATACCTATGATGTGGCGTGAACAAAGAGACCACAGCAGTGACTGCTATTTTTGCTCTTGCATTGTGAAGGGATACAACTTAAAAAATAAGAACGTAATAAGTTACCTTCCCTCAGCAATTAGGCCTATGCCTCATAGCAACGAAGTACCTGTGCCTGAACCACCAAAATCTTTGGATCATATTTGTGTGGACGGTTCTGATCATGATGAGACTCATCAGATGGCTTTTCCCCGATGAGTCCAGTACTTCCGAGTTTGAAACTGAACCAGATCCGAAACCTGAACTTTTCTCTCAAGCTGAATTGAATGATTTAGTCCGGGATTTAGGACTCCCAAAAGATGCTGCCCAACTGCTAGGTTCTCGGCTTAAACAGAAAAATCTATTGTCACCAGGTACAACTTTTTATTGGTACCGCAACCGCGAGACAAAATTTTTGAAGTATTTCAGCAAAGAGGAAGATTTGGTATTTTGCAACGATATATACGGAGTGATGGAAAAGTTTAAACTCAAGTATGATCCTGCTGAATGGTGGCTGTTCATTGATTCGTCAAAAGACAGCATAAAAGGTGTTCTTCTTCATAATGGCAACACATTCGCTTCATTTCCTATTGCTCACTCTGTTATTCTCCAAGAAAAATACAAGAATTTGGCCCTGATTCTTCAGAAGATTCGTTATGATGAGCATAAGTGGATGATTTGTGGAGACTTTAAAATTCTATCCATGCTATTAGGGCAGCAATCCGGTTTCACCAAATATCTCTGCTTCCTTTGCTTGTGGGATAGCCGGGCCCGCGACCTACACTGGGGGAAAAAAGACTGGCCAATTCGGGAGTATTTGAGACCCGGTGAGAAAAATGTTCTTCATGAGAGCTTGGTACCTCGTGATAAAATTCTATTACCACCTCTCCACATTAAGTTGGGTCTCATTAAGCAATTCATCAAGTCCCTTCCAAAAGATGGTGAGTGCTTTCGGTACCTTTGCTCAAAGTTCCCCCGACTTTCTGAAGCAAAGCTAAAGGAAGGAGTGTTTGTTGGCCCTGATATAAGGAAACTCATTTCAGATGGAGCATTCGCTGAAACGATGTCTGAGAAGGAAAAAGAAGCCTGGGATTCCTTCAAGGATGTTGTTCTCAAATTCTTGGGGAACAGGCGGGATGAGAACTATAAGGATATTGTTGCCAGGATGCTCAATGCCTTCAAAGAACAAGGCTGTAACATGAGCCTGAAAGTCCATTTCTTGCACTCCCATGTGAACTACTTTCCCGAAAACTTGGGGGCGTACAGTGAAGAACAAGGTGAAAGGTTTCACCAGGACATCAAGGACGCAGAGAGAAGGTACCAAGGAAGATGGAACACCACTATGATGGCTGATTTCTGCTGGTTGCTGCCGCGGGAAACCCCAGATGAAAAATACGCCAAGCAGCGCACCAAGAGAACCATTCGGGGGAAGAAGAAACGGGCCCACCAGGAGATTGATTGACCCAAGAATGACTTTAAAATCTAAACTGTGCTGACAAATATCGTGTTTTTACTAAACTTTGAAATAAAAATTTGCTAGTTATTACCACAGTGTCGGATCTCATTTATTAGAATTTTATTTTCACACCATCGGGTGTTTGTCTTCATGTATTGCAATGGTGCAGTTTGCGTTTTCTATTCTTACATACATACCTGTACAACATTTTTTGCACATTTCTTTGCTTTGCTTTGTGTCTAACCTCGCTCTTATATGCTCAATGTTTGGGCACATGTATGTGGCTGTTTTAAGTGCAGACAATTTTGCTACCATCACAGTGTGTTTTGTTGACATTACTCTATTCTTATGTGCTGCCTTGTTACAATTTTCTTTATTCTTATTTGAATAACTACTAAACAATTAGTATAAAGAATTCATCCAAGAAACTTTTATCTCGATCGCACTCAATCTGAAACGTTCACCTCAAACTGCTAACCCAATGTAGCAAAAAATCTGTACGTGATGGAGCAAATTGGTTACCAGATTTGGATTCAGCGCACCAAAAACATAAAAATCAATGGAAACATTAGAGGCAGTTTAAAAAAAATGTTTTTTAGTGTACCTGTGAATTGGAAATATTCCAACTGTATGTCAACATAATATTTAATAGTATGTTCAAAGGTATACAACAACAACAAAAAAAAACAGGTGGACATAGTAATTTCTGAGAAAAAAACAAAATATTACCTGGACAGGATTAATGGCATCCTTCACTACTATTTGGTTGCATAAGCCTTGACAGTGATAACAGCCTCCAAACATTTCTTGTAGCCATCTGTAAGTTTCATACACCTGTCTGCTGTGATTTGTTCCAGCTCATGAATAATTCCAGGATTCCTTTTACCAAAGGCAGATTTCAGCTCTTCCCAAAGGTTCTCAATTGGATTGAGATTAGGACTTATTGCTGGCCAGTTTAAAACAGTCCATTTTTTTCTTTTTTAACCATTCTGTTGTATTTTTGGATGTATCTTTTGGGTTACTGTCCTGCTGGTGGATTTATGACCTTCAATGCAGACTTGCTTAATTACACTAGGTAGCTCATTTCACTCCAAAATACCTTGGTAGTCCTCTGACTTCATGATTCCTTTAATAAGTTCCAGACCTCCTGTTCCTAAGGCAGAAAAACAGCCAAACAACATTATGGAACCTCCACCATATTAAACTATATGAGGGAAGGGTGTTTTTTCCTTATAAGCTTCATTTCTTTGCCTATAAATGTATCGCTGTTCTGCATTGTCAAAAAACTCAAGTTTGGATTCATCTGTCCACAGAACATTTTCCCAGAAGGATTGCTGTTTCTGAAGGTGGGTTTGGACAAAGATCAGGTGTGCCTTTTTACATAGTAACATAGTCAGGTCTCAGCTAAGGTGCCAGACTAAGACAAAACACCCATCTGGTCAGCAGCAAAATGGGATGGTGTTGTAAGCAGAGGATCATATTTCTGTGACAAATGCAACAACATTGGAATTAACCGCATGGAAGAAAGGCTTGGCAAATCTACTTCTCTATCTTGCTATGTAAACCCAATGGATAGTCACAAAACAAATTGCACTATAGTGCTGGAAGATGAGACTCCCAGGTTGGAAGACACTCAAATGGCTATTGGAGATGAACTGAAGACTTCTTAGAGTAAAGCCAGCATTTATGATGTGGTTGGATCTGCTGATGTAGCTGCGCATGAAAAGAGAGTCAGAAGCTGTAAAGATGTCTTAAATATTGGGACATGGAACATACGAAGCATGAACCAAGGGAAGTTGGAGGTGCTTAAGAATGAAATGGAACGTGTACAACATGTACAACTTGATCTGTTGGATGTCAGTGAACTGAAATGGACTGGCTTTGAGCACTTTGCCTCTGATGATCATATGGCCTACTATGCTGGAAATGAAAGACAAAGAAGAAATGGTGTTGCTTTTATAATTATGAAGAAACTTGCAAGAACTGTAATGAAATACAATGCAGTCAGTGAACACTTAATTTCTATTCATCTATGAGGAATGCCATCAACAAAACTATAATTCAGGTATATGCCCCAACAAAAGCTGAAGAAGAGGAAGACGTTGATGAGTTCTATGAACATAAGAACATAAGATATGCCATACTGGGTCAGACCAAGGTCCATCAAGCCAAGTATTCTGTTTCCAACAGTGGCCAATCTAGATCATACGTACCTAGCAGTTTCCCCAAAAGACACAGGTTCCACAATGCTTGTACTGGGTCAAGCATTGATATCCTGGGTCCCTTCTTAATAATGGTTTATGGACCTTTCCTCCAGGAACTTGTCCAAACCTTTTTTAAACCCAGCTACACTAACAGCCTTTACTACATCCTCCAGTAACAAATTCCAGAGTTTGATTACACGTTGAGTGAAAAAATATTTTCTTTTATTAGTCTTAAATAGTTTACCCTGTAGCTTCATTGCATGTCCCCTAGTCTTTCTATATACTGATAATGTAAACAATTGATCTACGTTTACCCGTTCCACTCCGTTCATTAATTTATAGACTTCTATCATATCTCCCCTCAGCTGTCTCTTTTCCAGGTTAAAGAGCACTAACCTTTTTAGCCTTTCTTCATAGGAGTATCCTTCTATCCCCTTTACCATTTTGGTGGCTCTTCTCTGAACCTTTTCTAATAACGCTATATCCTTTTTAAGATACGGCGACCAGAATTGCACACAATATTCAAGGTGTGGTCTCACCATGGAACGGTATAGAGGCATTATAATATCTTTTGTTTTATTTTCCATTCCTTTCCTTATCATACCTAGCATTCTGTTTGCTCTCTTGGCTACCGCTGCACACTGGGCCGAGGGTTTTAACATGTTATCCACAATGACGCCTAAATCTTTTTCCTGGGTGGTGGTTCCTAATGTGGGACCTTGCATCGTATAACCATAGTTTGGGTTGTTCTTCCCTAGGTGCATAACTTTGCACTTGTCCACATTAAATTTCATCTGCCATTTTGATGCCCAGTCTTCCAATTTATCAAGATCCTCTTGCAATTTTCCACAATCCTCTTGGGTTTTAACAACTTTAAATAGTTTTGTGTCATCTGCAAATTTGATAACCTCACTCGTTATTCCACTTTCCAGGTCATTTATGAATATGTCAAAAAGCAGAGGACCCAGCACAGATCCCTGGGGTACACCACTACTCACCTTTCTCCACTGGGAAAATTGGCCATTTAGCCCAACCCTCTGTTTTCTATCTTTCAACCAGTTCTTGATCCACAGTAGTACACTGCCTCCTATCCCATGACTCTTTAGTTTTGCCAAAAGTCTCTGATGAGGGACCTTGTCAAAGGCTTTCTGAAAGTCCAGATACACTATATCAACTGACTCACCTTTGTTAACCTGTTTATTCACACTTTCAAAAAAACATAACAGATTAGTAAGACAAGATCTTCCTTGTCTAAAGCCATGTTGGCTGTCTCCCATTAGGCCATGACTATCTACATGCTGAGTAATTTTATTCTTTATGATGGTTTCTACCATTTTTCCCGGTACTGACATGAGGCTCACCAGTCTGTAGTTTCCCGGATCACCCCTGGAACCCTTTTTAAAAATTGGTGTTACATTGGCAATCCTCCAATCTTCAGGTATTAGAGATGATTTTAATGATAGTTCACAGATTACTAATAGCAGGTCTGCAATCTCATATTTCAGTTCTTTCAACACCCTTGGATATATACCATCCAGCCCAGGTGATTTGCTACTCTTCAGTTATCTAATAGTTGTAATACATCTTCCTGATGTATCGATATTTCCTTCAATTCTTCTGCACCTTTAAATACCACTTCAGTCATGGGTAACATCCCTACAGCTTCCTCAGTAAAGACCAAAGCAAATAATTCATTCAGTCTCTCTGCTATCGCCTTGTCGCCTCTTAGTGCCCCTTTAACCCCTCTATCAGCTAATGGATTCACCTGTTAAGCAAAAATTCATATTAAAATTTTGCAAGGTGTCTGCAAAGGCGCAGAGTCCCCAGAGAGCCTCACCCAAAGCGGCAGGCTATGATTTGTACAGCGCTGTGGAAGAAGTAATTCTCAGACATGGAAGGGCCCTGGTAGACACTGGCCTACAAATGGAAATGCCCATTGGGTGTTACGGCCGGATTGTGCCATGATCTGGTTTGGCCTTAAAACATTTTCTGGATGTGGGCGCCGGTGTTATAGACCCAGACTATAGGGGAGTAATAAAAGTACTGCTCTTCAATTTTGGAGATGAGGATTTCAGAGTAAAGGAGGGTGATCAAATTGCTCAACTCATTTGTGAGAGAGTGGGGTTTCCCTCGCTAGAAGAAGTACCCATAGTGACTCCTATGAGTCGAGGAACGAGAGGGTTTGGGTCCACTGGAAGAACTGATGTGAAAGGACTGACTGCCACTTCTGAGGAGAAAAGGGAAGAGGATTTAGGTCCGCAACTAGCAGAATGCAAAACGAACCCGGAGCCTAGAGTAGGCGATGAACTTTCCCTGCAGCAGAGGCAAGAAATAGCTAGATTGCTAGCAAAATTTACAGATGTCCTGACACCGATCCCTGGGGAGACCAAATTAGTAGCTCATGAAATTATAACCCCACCTGGGAAGGTGGTTAGGCAAAGGCCTTATCGGCTACCTGAGGCCAGGAAACAAAAGGTAGTGGCCCAGGTACGAGAGATGCTCGAAATGGGGATTATTGAGGAATCCAAAAGTCCATGGAGTAGCCCCATTGTGCTAGTGCCAAAACCAGATGGCACCCTGAGATTCTGCATATACTTTAGGCAGGTGAACGCCATCTCAATGTTCGATGCGTACCCCATGCCCTGCATTGAAGAGTTGTTAGATCGGTTGGGACAAGCTCAATATCTAACTACCTTAGATATGACCAAAGGCTACTGGCAAATTCCCCTAACCAGGGAGTCAAGACCTAAGACTGCTTTTAGTACGCCTTTCGGACTGTTCCAGTTTCGAAGGATGCCCTTCGGCCTACATGGTGCAGCAGCAACTTGTCAAAGGTTGGTGGACCACGTTTTACGTCCACATCAGGAATACGCCGTGGCTTATATGGATGATATCATCATACACAGTGCCAGTTGGGCCCAACATTTGCTGAGAGTGGAAGCTGTTCTACGGTCTATGAGACGGGCAGGCCTGACCCTGAATCCAGGAAAATTTATGTTTGCCGGACAAGAAGTGAAATACCTCGTACACATGGTGGGGCGAGGTATGGTCAGACCATTGATGAATAAAATAGATAGTGTTAAAAATTTTCTTAGGCCAACAAACAAAAAACAGTTGAGGAGTTTCCTGGGCCTAATCGGATATTACCGACGGTTCATCCCTCAGTTCGCCGAAGAGCGTGCCTTATTTACGACATGCTGAAAAAAAATGCCCCAAATAACCTCAAATGGACCCCGGAGGCTGAGAAGGTTTTCACGGTGTTAAAAAGGAAATCTGTGTAAACCTCCAGTGCTACGCAGTGTAGACTTTGGGCAACCATTTGTTGTCCAAACAGACGCATCAGAGACAGGCTTAGGGGCAGTGCTGTCACAAATGTATGAGGGGATGGAACATCCCACAATGTACCTCAGCAGAAAGCTGTCCCAGACGTAAAGGAATTACTCAACGTTAGAGAAGGAATGTTTGGCCATCAAATGGGCAGTGGAGGCCCTCAGGTTTTATCTCACCAGACGGAGGTTCTTATTGGTCACGGATCATGCACCCCTGAAATAGTTGAATCAAATGAAGAGCCATAATGCCCGTATGACTCACTGGCATATGGCATTGCAAGCCTTCAACTTTAAGGTAGAACACAGAGCGGGAAGGTTGCATCAGAATGCCGATGCACTATCGCGGATTACGAGCTGTGCGGGTGAAATGTCGCCAGCCCGTAATATCTTAAGGGGGGGGGGATATGTGATGAGGAAGCCTCTAGTGAGCATATGGAAGTAGAAAAAAAGAATGATTTTACCTTTAAGAAAAGTGACATCCCTGCAGTACACACGTTTCAGTGTTTGCCAAAAGAAAGCAAGCACAGAGAAACTGAAGCTAGGCTGCCACACCCAAGCTCTGCTGACATAGCAGCAAGCTTGAAACCTAATTACAGACACCTGTCCAGAGAGGCAGAGACACGGCTCAGAGAGCAGGAATATAAACCCTGGCTAGAGAGAGAGGCAGGGCAACAAGGAGGACAGGAGAGCAACGACGACAGCACACGAGAGGGAACACAGGAGGAGAGACAGCTGGAGAAGTGGAGGTGAAGCAATCAGAGCAGAAGGGGAGAAGAGAAACCTTCAAACCCCAGTGCCAGATAGAAAGGTTCAGAGAGTTCAGAGGTGGGAGCCCAGGACTCAGTCCAAGAGTCTACAAAGCCTAGCCTGGAACAGAGAACCGGGGCAGAGCTCCAGGGAGGAACTCCAACAAGGGAACCAGAGACTGCTTCCCCATAGCTGGAGAGAGATTGCTGAACAGAGACATAGAGGAGTCTCCACAACCTCAGTACCTGTAATCCCTATCACATAGAGCTGTGCTCAAAGGAGACACAGAACCCCTTTGGGAGGAGTTACCCTAAGATGTATGATAGTAGCTTGAAGTAAAACACTGCAGTTCAGGAGTTGGAGGAAATGCAAGTGGACTGTAATGAGAATGATTCATTATCATCTGAAGTACCTATGGACTGTACGTTGTGTTTAGCTGATGACATTGAATCCCTTTGCTAGTGTATATTGGAGAGCTGAGGGAAGACAAAGGAAAAGAGAATATTTTTCTTTGTTGAAGGAAGCTGCTATGTTTTTCTTTATCTGTTAAGCAGTTGCACTTTTGAGTAAAGAGTGTGAAGCTCAGCCAGCATACTTGTGTAAATAACCTTGAGCGAACAACTGAAGAATTATCCTGATGCAATCTGCATAGAACCTTTTGTTTGGGGAACAAATTTTGCCTTTACCACTGGTTTCACGACTATTTCTTCTTAGAAGGCAAAAGAACTACCACTCCCAGCAGTCTTAGCTGGAGCCAAATAGTTTATCCCACATTCTATAAGGAGAACATAATGGCAACCCTAACCCTCTTAGCCTGAGGCGGAGGGCTAGGGCATGACAACATACAGTAGTTGTAAATGTTAACTTCATCCAAATCCTCCTGATATGTTGTGTGATGCAGAGCACATCAATACGATCAAGTCAGAGAGGATTTTTTTTACAGATTCAGCATTCAAAAGCAATATAGTTAAGTGAGAAATGACAAGAATATTCTTTGAATGATTTTTCTAATAAGAATAGGGTAAAATTAGAAACACATATATTCATGATCCTTCATGTTCTGTCAGTGGTCTCAATGCTAGTGATCTCCATATACAGCAAACACAAACATAGCATTAGTCATCTTGTTCCAAACATTATTTTAAATTCTACTTATCACTTTTCAGTTAACATTAAGGTTTTTCCCTTAACATATTTTAACTGTGAAAGCTGACCTATGTAGCTCAGTAGCCTCCATGAAAATTATGCAAAAACAACAACTATTAAATAAATAAATATGATTTATGGTTTATTAGTATTTAGTATACCACCATTTACACCACAAAGCAGTTCAAAATTCCACTAATTTAAATATAGGAAATAGAGAACTCTAATAAAAGACAGGAAAGTGAAAATAAGAGATACAAGCTTAGATGGGGAGGTGAGTAGAGTTTATGGTACTTTGAATTGACAGATGACTCATATCCCTCATGTGCCCTCAAATGCCAATGCAAAAAGAGGAGTTTTTAGAATAGCTTTGAATTTTTATAGGAAGATTCAATGTGTAGTAAATGTGATGATTACAAAGGCCATGGAGCCTGGTGATATAGCCTAGGGGGTTGGGGTACTGGAGAAGGGGGGTATGGGGAGAGAAGGGAGAGAGGAGGTGAATAAGGGCTTAAGCAATTTGGGCTAGAATCATGAACTGGTTGAAGATATTATGCAAGGATAGTTCAGGGGAGGTAGCAAGTTAGGCTGCTCTGAGACCGAGATGGGAGAAGTTTAGGGAGGGGGAACAGGCAGTACTGGAGAAATTCTTTGGGGTTTTTTTGAAAGGGTTAGGATAAGAGGAGATTGGCTGAAATAGGTGACATAGTTGGGAGCAAGGGATTGTGGACACTGGGATTAGGCATGAAGAAATCTTGGTGGGGGACCATTCCCTGCAGCAAACCTCTTCCTTTTTTTCACCCACCCATCCCGTGTATCAGGGTTTTTGAGGAATTTTTTTGTTAAGGTTTTATTGGGGAATGTTGCAGCTGGAGGTTGGTGGGTACCCAAAGATAGGATGGATTAGAACATACAGTTTTTGGTGATCGCATTGGCTGACATTAGGTGAGGTCAGTACTTAGTTCAATAGGGACAGGGGACTGTCTGGCAAGGGAGGATCAGTTCCTAATCTAGTAATATGGAGTGGGCATTCCAGGAATGCTGAATATCCTTGGAGGAGGCTCCATCTAGCTGGTAATATGGTGGGTGGAAGATGGAAGGGGGGGGGGGGTAATGTTGTTCTTATGCGGCTAAGGGAAGATTACAAGTCCATGATTTTTGTTTTTAACTAGCTAGGGTAGGTTTTCTTTGTATTGTTCAATTGTATAATAAAGCTGTCACCATTGTTAAGCTAACTACCCAGTGATGAGTGATTATCATCATTACCCATTGTAAGTGGAAAAGAGATGCATATTGAATGTCTGAGAAAAAGGAGGTCAAGACATTATATCACAGGTACTATACAGTGTGCACGGTTACTTGCTACAGAGAATGAGTGCTCTAAAGAAGAATGCTGAATATCTAATGAGACAGCTGTATGTTGTGTTGTCTGGAGTCATTTCAGCTCAGATGAATAAATTCCAGCATAGATGGGACTACACTAATCTAAATGCAAGGTGATGAGGGCATGAATGAATGTGTTTAGCTAGAGCCAAGTGAGGTTAGCTACTGTACATCCCTGGAAGTGTAAATAATTGTTCTATGTTATCTGTTGGCTTAGTAGAAAACATGTATAATGACCTCATGTTAAGTGCTCAGCACATTCCCTGCCCAATACATAATAGGAATTTGCTTGTTGGATGTCTAACATGGCATTTAGTGCATGTTAATTTATTTTATTTATTTATTTATTTAGTGTACACTTATATACCGCTACTTCCAGCGATCAGTGGCGGTTTGATTATAAAATTTGGGAGTTGTCAATCAGGACAGAATAATTGGGATAATATATACATAGATTTGAGGGTCTGGCACATCACGCAGGATTAGGAACTTCACGGTTAGGTTTTACATATTTATAGTTCTACATAATTACATTTCTACAGTTCAGCTTCATGATTCATTCGCTTTATCTGGTGTTCCATTTTGGTTTACAAGGTTACAGTTAACAGTTAACAAAGAGTGTTAAATGCTAATGAAGCTCTGCATTGTTAAAGCACCTTAAAAGCTGCATTAACACAATTTAGTGACTAGGCCTCAGAGTGCCAGATTCACTAGAGAAATCAACAGTACCTTTAGCAACCTCCAGCTTTGCCATTAAGTAGTCTTTCTTTCCATTACATCAAATCAGATCCATCCATCCATATCTTTCCTCATCTGCATTAACTACCCTACTCCTCAGTTTGGTTAAGTCCTGCCTGGATTTTTGTAACTCAAAAACAAAAAAACCCAGAAACCCAGCCAAATAATAAATCATACAAAATAAAGCCACGATATGGGAGAGTCAATCAACAAAAAAGAATAAGATAAGGCCTCAATCTGTTTGTTGGAAATGTTGTCTGGAGAAGCAAAGTTCCTCTTGAAACAACAGCTTCCTTTTTATTCTAATAATAAGACACCTCAAGGTGTTAAACATGAGACACCACAAAAGTGAACCACAAGAAATAGTAAGAAAAACAATGACACTTAGCTTATAGGACCCCACAGAGTTGCTTATCACAGGGTTCAATACAGCCAACAGCCAAGGTGTAGAACGCCAAGGAACAGCACCATAATAGTAATTATGCAAGACAGCATAAGAACTGCAGAACAAGCAGCAAGCAGCAACACAGACTGTGTTTTGAGCCCGATAAGGATATCAAGGCTCTGCTTCAGGCTAAATTAAGCTTCAATCGTTGCCAAGGAAAAGGTGTGAATAAGTAGAGGCAAACAGAAGCGCTCTTATAGGATGTCATACCATGATGTCAAAGTCTCCACAAAAATATCCAACTATGAAAAAAATATATATTTGAGAGATGTAACAGCTCAACAGAATTATCCCAAAGAAGTTGGTACAAAATATGGTTAGTTAACGCTCCACCAATTGACTTCCACCAATCTCCAGAAAACAGCATGTAAGGTACTCTCCTTTGTTCGGGATTCTACACACTTTATCACTATGTTGGATACTGTGATCCTGGACCCTACTTTAATGGCAATGATGGATGTGACTTCTTTGTATGCCAATACTGACTAGAATGAAGTGCTTTCTACTATAGCCAAGGGATCTATTGATCTTCCGCCTCAAATACCTAAGACTTATACTGAGTCTTTTGGAATTGGTTTTGAAACACAATTATTTTTTGTATGATTCCCAATTTTATTTGCAGTCCTTTGGGATTGCTATGGGGGCCACTGTTGCCCCGTCAGTGGCAACTCAATATATGGATACATTTGAAGTGGAGCTACTTTACCCTTCCTCTTGGTTTACTCATATTTCTTTTTGGGCACATTTTTTGGTTGACATTTTTTTTTTATGGCAAGGTTCTCACAATTTACATATATTCCTTGATTGGATTAATTCATTGAACCCTCATATTCAATTTACCTTCAAATATCATGATTGATGGATTGAGTTCCTGGACTTAGTAGTGTATCATCATGATTTGAAATTGTTTACTACCTTATATCGCAAACCAATCCAAAGGAATAATCGACTATGATATCACAGTTTTCACTCCCACTCATTGTGGAATGGATTGCCTATGGGTCAATTTCTTTGACTACGTCAGATTTGTACCACCATGCAAGAATTTTCTGTTCATGCATCTGTTCTTATTTGCCATTTGAGAGAAAGAGGATATCCTGATAATGTCATCAAGAGAGCTTACACTAGGACACTTTTTTTCCATCATGAATGGCTGCTGACTACCCATTGCGAGGATTCTACTGGGCTGAACATGAACAATATTATTGTGGTTTTACCTTTTATGGCCCACTCTTCAATAATGACATCACTCTTGAGGAAACACTGGCACATCTTGACCCTGCATTCTTGTTTTCAAAAGCAACTTATAGTAGCCTTTACTAGGGGCCATAATATTTGGAACTGGGTCATGCAGACATCTCTTTTAATAGCATCTAACCCGGTCCCTGGTCATTTTGCTTGTGGCAATTGCAAAATTTTTCATCAGACTTTGGTTGGCCGGGAATGGTCTGATCCCCGTATATCAAAGACATGAACTAGTGGGTGGCATTTTACTTGTGACTCTTCGTTTGTGGTGTACTTACTCATGTGCCCTTGCTGCTTGTTGTATGTGGGTCGTACCATCTGTCCTATCAAGATCCGGCTGGCTGAACATCGATCACATTTGTTCAAGAAAATCTTGTCAGCACTGATTGTATCTCATTGTATTGAGTAGAATCACTCATTTGAACAACTTAACTGGCGGGTTATTGATTTTGTCACACTTTCCATATGTGGTGATGGCAGGATATTGAGTCTTCAGACTTGTGAACAGCGTTGGATCTTCCTTCGGAATTCTGTCAGTCTGTGTGGTCTTAATCAGGACATCGATTGGTGGAGCATTATCTAATCATGTTTTGTACCAACTTCTTTGGTATAATTCTGTTGAGCTGTTACATCTCTCAAATAGATATTTTTTTCATAGTTGGATATGGTTGTGGATATTGAATGATCTTTTGACCACTAAAAAGGTCTTCAGACTTTGACATCATGGTATGACATCCTGTAAGAGCGCTTCTGTTTGCCTCTACTTACTCACACTTTTTCCTTGGCAACAATTGGAGCTTAATTTGGCCTGAAGCAGAGACTTAATATCCTTATTGGACTCAAAACATAGTCTGTGTTGCTGCTCGTTCTGCGGTTTTTATGCTGTCTTGCATAATTACTATTACGGTGCTGGTCCTTGGTGTTCTATACCTTGGCTGTCGGCTGTATTGAACCCTGTGATAAGCAACTCTGTGGGGTCCTACAACCTAAGTGCCATTGTTTTTCTTACTATTTCTTGTGGATCACTTTTGTAGTGTCTCACATTTAATGCCTTGAGGTGTCTTATTATTAGAATAAAAAGGAAACTGTTGTTTCTAGAGGAGCGTTTGCTTCTCCAGACAACATTTCCAACAAACAAATTGAGGCCTTATCTTATTCTTTTTTGTTGATTGGCTCTCCCATATCCTGGCTTTCTTTTGTATGATGGATTAGTGTAATGCCATTTGCACTGTTATCCATGACTACAGCAAGCTACCCAGTACTCTGCTGTTAGAATGTTGGCCTATACTTCCAAATTTGACCCTATTACACCTCTTCTTGTTCACTTCCATTAGTTACCCATTGTCTTCCATATCTAATATAAATGTCTTACTCTGGTACATAAAATTCTGCATACCAATATACCTACTCTCTCTCCTCCCTAACCATTCTTCACAACCCACACTAGACTCTTTACTCAGTCCATGCTAACCGCCTCTTCCTTCCCCTAGTCTCAAGCCTTAGATATGATTCTATTAGATGGTCAGCTTCTTATTTCCTTGCCCCATATCTATGGAATGACTTCCTTCGAGACCTCAGACTAAAACTTTCCTATTCAAAGTTCAAAACCTCTCTTAAATGCCATGTCTTTCAAAAAGCCTTCAATTTTTTTCCCACAGTAATGCAGTTACTTCATCCTGCTTACACTCTCAGATTTATTTGACTTTGAAAATCTCTCACAAAACTCAGAACCCGTCTGTGATGGGGTCTATGTAGTATTGCCTGTCCCTCTCCAGAGGGATTATCAACAGGCCCCTTTAAGAGACCCTGCAGCACATAATTCAGGGCTGGGAGGGTGTGGCTCCCAGAGAGGGGTTAAAACCCTAGCAAGCTGCAGGAGGGGGAGAGGCCCGTGGAGCCAGAAGTCCTTTCCAGGCAAGCCATTTGAAGGTAGGAGCTTTAACTGGGGCTGGAGGAAGGCCCAAGAGAACCAGGCTGTGAAGGTTTAACAGCTGACATGAATAAATCTGACAGTTTTCTTGACCGCTGCCTGTTCTTATAAATGAAAATGCCTTTCCACCTCATTCCACACTACCATTCCACCTTTTTCTCAATAGCCCACAATCTTCCTTCATAGTAACACAGCTGCCTGATCTGTCTGTCTTAGTTCCCCTCTTACCTCTCCTCTTCTTCTACCAACTCTACTCTTTCAACACTTTTCTTTAATATTGTGTGATTGTCTTTACCTTTCCTTTGATTTTTAATGACATTCCATTTCTTGATTTGATTTTAACTGCACCAAGCATTTGATAATTGGCAATTGTGGTTTGAGGGGAGGTGGATGTTCTCCTTTTTGTGTTCCAGCCCTTTCTCAGTTGTATATGGTTAAGGATTGTTGTGTGATTCATCCCCACCCTTTTGTGTTTGTGGCTGTGATGGTTTGTTGTTGTTTATTGCTCTGCACTTTTGTTATGGTTTGTAAACTGCCTTGGTGGCCTTTTGGTCTGAAGGATGGTATATCAAATTTTCTAAATAAATAAATAGAATAAACTGCTCTACTGGCTTGAAGAGCAGCATATCAAATTTTAAATAAACCACAAGCAGTTCTCAAATTGGTGACTCCCTTTGTTAGCACCCATTGTAGTGACCTACCATCAACATCAAGGCTGGGGAAACAGCAGTGGGCTTAGAAATGATTATTAGCAACGTGGAAGACAAAAGACTCTAATAGGATAGTGGGGCATGCCGGCAAGGGAGTGGAGCTGCAAAATTCAAACTGCAAAATGCCCTTATATTGTATGTCGAATGAGTTTCTGGGGATGTTTTGGTTACAAGTACTCAAGAGAATCAGGAGAAATAGAATGCATCCGTGCATATAATTGAGTAACCAATATTGGTAAGTGAGGCTATAAATGCAGTATCAAAATGAATTGATAAACAAGATTATAACTATCTAATTAAATGAAAATGATTTATATTAAACATTATTTACATTTTATACAGCACAGATGTTTCATTCTAATTTCCTATTATCTAATTACCTTGAGATAATACCATCACGCAAGATAATTCTAAATGCCAATTTAAATATGTTTTTCTTTATGATAAAAGTAGTTTTCACCTTTCTTTTTGAATTAAGGTCCTGACAGTGGGTGCCAGAGCACCTTTATTATTTAATAAGGATGGTTTGTTTCTTAATCTCCTGCTTTAACATAGAAAAGAGGAAGTGTGTTGTCCTATCAGCAAAACAGATCAATAAACCCAGATGACTACAAACTTCTTATAACTTTCATATCTATGAAGGTATATCAAATCCAAAGAATAGCTTAGGGATATTACAATGGAATGTAAAACATTTATAAAATTCCTGGTTAACTATAGTGATGGGGACAATGTTTAAATATCCATATTTACTTATAAAAGGCACAGGAACTTTCAACTATTTACTTTGTGCTCATTTTTAATGACAACATATACATAAATGCTATCTTTGAAAAAGAATTATAAGATATGCTTGTTGTGTTATGCAGGAGAGCACGTCATGATATATTTGCCCTCCTGGAGCTATGGGGAGCTCTGGAGAATGGCAGAGAACTCGGCCAAGATGTAAACCCAAGGGAATGCATAGGAACGGTTCAATTCTCCTTAAAAGGGTTCCCATCTTAGACCATCATATAAGACTGAGAACAGGCAAGCCTGGCTAGGAGAGTTTCATGAAGGCAAGTCTGGGAGGCCTGGGAAGAAGAAAGGAAAAACCTCCAGTATCCTGCCAGCGATTACTGCAGGAAGCCCTGAGATGTGCTTCAGGGGAATTGTGGCGTGTCAGGAGGCTGCTAGGAAGCCAGTAGAGTAACCCAGTGGAAAGGCTGAGACACCTAGTGGTTTGGAATGTGAGAGCCATTGAAAATTCTGAGACTCACAGTGGTTTGGAATAACCTTAAGGTAGGACAGACTTTGTGGCAGAGGTGTCTGTGTGCTGAGAAAATATGGGTGAAAATCCCAGGGGAGAGATCACTGAAGGGTAGAGCTTTAACCCTCTTAGTGAAGTAAGAGTGTTAAGTGGCCATCCTGGATGGGAGCCAGGGTGCGGATTTGGGTGTTGCCTATATGTGAAGCTTTAACCCTATTAGTGAGGTAAAGGAAGGTTAAAGGTGACTAGCCTATGTGGGAGCCAGGTTGGGGATTTGGATGTTGCTTATGTGCAAAGCTGTAATCCTGTTGATGGGTTAAAGGTGCTGCCTATGTGTTCAAGAGTATAAGAGTATCCCAGAGTAGGGTCTCTAAGAGAGAGAGGCTTTTACCTGGCTAGTGAAGCAAAGAGGGTTAAAAGTGGCCAGCCAGTATGGAGGATACACTGGTAGTGTGTTGCCTGAATGTTTAGTGTTAACCCCATCAGAAAGTAAAGAGGGTTAAAGCTGGCCAACCTCTATGGAAGCCAGGTTAATGATCTGAATGCTACTTGTATGCTAAGAGAAAGTGTGGGTGAAAATCCCAGGGGTGGGTACTTGAATAGGGAGCATTAACCCTGATAGCGAGTTAGAAAGTGGGTAAAGGTAGTCAGCCTGTAGAAAGCCAGGCTAGGGATTTGTTTGTTGGCTTGCTGAAGTACTGTGGGAGATGTGTTAGTGTCGCGCTTGCAGAAGAAATAGGCTGGGGAATTTGCTCTGTAGTGTGTTTCAAAACCATTATTGAAGGTCTGATTTTAAGAATAATTACACCAGCTATTGTGGTATTTATTAAGTTGTGTGATGATTAATAACCTTTTGGGGTACATATTTTGAGCTCTGGATGTGAACTTTGGAGCCACTCTGATGATAGTATTTTGTGGCAACAGACCAGGCAGCTATTTTGTGTCTATCTGGGGTTGATGGTGAATTGTTTTAATAAAGACATTATGAATTGCATCCTGGTATGCAAGTGGGCAGCTGCTTAAAAGCCTTCTAGAGGCCTCAGGGCTTGAACTGATCACTATGGTATCATGTTGTGAAAAAGCAGCCATGTACATTCCACCGGCTTATGTGGAGGCAGACACAGGGAAAATATCTTGCTTTCTTGTATAAATTTCACTTGCATGCATCATTTTTCTCCCCCTGGCCAAGCCATAACCAGAGTAACACAAACCCAGTGTATCTCCTCGCTCATAAACTACATGTGGAAAGGCCCTGATTCCAGCCCTTCCCCATCCACCCCTCCAATTTCTTTACATTCAACCACATAAACACCAGACAAGCATTTTGGAGCTAAACTGGTTGCAGCTTTATTGGTAACATCAAGAACTTTTATCATATAATAAAAATACTATCCAATAATAACAATCCTGACTGGATCTGATACATTACCAGCCATATTACTAGCAAGGTGATACCATCTCCACCCTCCGCTGCAGTCTCACCAGTGGCAATACCATACCCCACACCCAATGTTGACCTCACCATAAGATTAGCAAAGGTAGGCAGTTTCCGAGTGCACCCTTCCTGGGCCACACCCACCTGGGGTTACCCAGGCCAGGGTCACCCAACCATGGCTCAGAAGTAATGTTCAAAGGCTCTGGGCCTCAGGAACCTCCAGGAATCTGCCCAACCACCCAAATCTGCGACAACTCCAACGTGATTGATGGGAAACTACAACAGCATAGGGCGACATGGTGGGAACATGGCTGCAGATCCTGCATCAGCCCCGGACCAGAGAGGATGGAGGCAGCTGACACGCCATGAAAAAGGAATCACTCGGCTCCGCCCTCCCTTCCTGGCAGCCCATCCCACATACTCATTGGCTCCCCTCCCAAAAATGAGAAGGGAGCCAATGAGTTTGAAAGATGCCAACCAGCCTGAGCCCCCAACCGACTCCCCCCATTTACCCACCCATCCACTTGTGGCTTGAGGCCTTCAAGACCCCCGCCTCCAGGCTAAAGCCGAGGTAAGTCCAACCACAGGGGCAGGGTCCCCACATCGGTATGTTCCTGCAAGCAAAATTCAAGGATCACACTAATGACTTCATCTGCCACAAGGCTACTTTGCAGGAGGCCACTGCAGCTGCCACCAAAGCTCAGAGTTTAGATACCTTTTCAGAAGGAAGACGCGCAACCATCTCCACTGAATCCAGCTCGGTACCAAGAAATATGATCTTCGCTGTTGGGCCCTCTGTCTTTTCCATTGCCAGGGGGATTCCAAACTCTCAAGACACATCAAGGAACCCTTAAAGGAGAGCTCTGCACGTGTCTCAATGAGCAGGTCCCACGAACAAGAAATCATCCAAATAATGAACCACATTTGAGATACCTCTCTATTGAACCAAGACCCAATGGAGAAAAGTACTAAACTTCTCAAAAAACGTACAAGAAACAGAGCAATCCATCGGCATCACTTATCAAAATAAAATTCACCCCGTAAACAGAAACCCAGCAGATGGAAAGCAGATGGGTGCACAGGGAGCAAATGAAAAACTGACTCGATATCAACTTTGGCTAGCAGGGCCCCTACACTGCATTTCTGAACTAATGCAACCGCACAATCAGAAGAGGCATAGCAAACTGCACACCACGCCTTGGGGATATGATCACTGACAATGTTCCAAAGGAAATGACAAGTTATTAATCAAGCAGAATTTCCCCAGTTCTTTCTTGGGAACCACTCCCAGGTGAGAGATAATGAAATCTGGGAGAGGCCATTCAGGAAATTGGCCCACAAACCTGCCCAAGTCCAACTCAACTGCCAACTTATCCTGCACTACTGTCAAGAAACGCTGTACTGTACTGTACTGAAGGCGCATTACACGCTAAGGGTGACCAAACACTGCCCTGCACTTGCATAACAAAACCCAATCGAAAACCGCTCTCCAATATAACACAGTCATAGTGCCTAGGGTAAAACTGCAGCCAAAGCCGCAAGGCCTGAACTCACACGGGAATAGGAGCCAGGCCAAAAAATCCAGATAACTTTGCAGAGGCTGAAGGAGTGACTGAGACCCCTTTCTGACTACACTTAACTGCCAAGTGACCTCCGTTTCATAAGGAGCACATGTGGCGGAATTTATAATCGGGAAAAGGGAGGAAGGACTTGTTGAATAGCCAACAGACATCCCCTGCCCCACCCCTCCACCTTCTACTGTAGCACAATAGCCCCAGGCCAAAAGGAGTGACTTGACCCTGTGACGTGTGTCAGCCTCCCCCTCACAAATCTACCACTAGAAGTAACTACCCTAACGGACATGTGTGTCTGCCACAAATTAATGACTTGAATTCCCCAGGACAAATGTGTATTCTCCTCCGTCTTGTCTCTGAATTTTTCATTGTAGTTCAAACAGGCCCACCCCTTGTGGATCTGAGAAGCCTCTAATATTGAATCTGCATACGCCAACAGAAACCCATACTGATCTGGTGCATGACGTCCCCACACGCTGGCTAGATGCAAAAAAGTCCTGGTCCAGTTTACTACATTACGTGATACCTTCTTAAGCTTACCAGCCTTCTCATCCTCCTTCCTCTTTTTTCTTACTCTCGCCAGCAGGCAGAAAATATCAATATAACACCACTTCCAAATCTTATGGCATAGGGCATGCGTAACTCCCACCCACAATTCCGAGAATTCCATCTGTGCCACCGCATGTGCGTACCTGTCTGAGAAGCCTTACTCACTGTACACTCCCTTGCGTTGTGCCCTTGGTCCGCCACGGAGCTTTCCCTTGTCCCAGCTGAAATCTCACTTGCTGAAGAGGGCTCCACAACCAGCAAGGAGACAGGAGCCTGCAATTCTGATTTGTGATGTGGAATGATGCCGCCTGTCGTGTTGCACTCTATATTCATCTGCTGTGGCCCATTTTGTCTGGTAACTCCACTGCCAGCTGACCTTAGTTGGCCTGAAACCTCTTGGTCAGGGCAATGATGTGACACTGTTGGCATCTGAGAAGAGATAAAAGAAGAAAAAGGAGCTGGGGAAACAGCAGGCAGCCATGCAGAAGGCAAAGCCCCTGGCCACAAAGACCTGTATGGGCCCTGACCTCCCCCAAACAGTGATCCCACACGATACCTCCCCTTATAGGTAGATAGCCACCGTGTACACCCAGCCAGCCTGATGGATAGGTTGGAGGTCCTGCCCCATCCCCTTAAAAAGGGTGCCCCCCTAGCAGGAGAAAACCCTTCTGCAGAGCCAGAGGCCAACAAGAAACCCCCAAAATGCAATAAGTCCACTGGGCTATCCACTGGCAAATGTCCTACAGAAGCCCCACTGGAAGCCCTGACCTCTCCACCTTGGTTACCCAAGTTGCTGCCCTATGCCCTTCCCAACCCCTTGCCCCTTGTCTCTCTGGACCCCACCTCCCCTGCCCCAGTCCCTAGACCAAACCCACCTACTGGTCTGAGAAAAGGCAAACCTCTAGCCCTGCCTTTGCCTCTTTCCCATGAAGGTTTGGTTGTAGGCCTCCCCCTCCCTCTTCCATGTCCATCTACTTCCGGGAGACTGATTGCAGGACCCCTGGCTGGTAACTCTGTAGCCTGGGGCTCTTCTTGACTTACCCCTGTACCAGCCACATCAGCAGTTGCCAGAGAGGGCCCTCCTGTAATTTGCCTCACAGCTTCTTGGAGTCATCCTGAAGGAGAAGAGGATGCTGCCTGGAAAGGAGTAGCCGAAGCCCCCCTTTTCCCCGATGATCTGCTCCGACGTGCCAGCATGCCTATAGGCTCTAAAAGCTTGCTACTCTTATTTTTTTTATTTTTTTTGAACTAGCAAAGGAAGCTCCCCCCTCCAACCCCCAGATAAAAGAACTGCGGGATTAGCACAGCACAACACCAGGAAAAGGCAGTCGACAAGTCAAAATAGCCACAACTCCTGCTTCAACATGGACGCAGCTCCTGCATCAGCCCAGGACTGGAGAGGAGGAAGGCAGCCAATGTGCAAGGAAAAAAGAGTCGCTCGACCCCTCCCTCTACTCCCAGCAGCCCAACCCGCGTACTCATTGGCTCCCCTCCTGAAAACGAGAAGGGAGCCAATAAGTTTGAAGGACACCATCCAGCCTGAGGCCCCAACCGACCCCCCTCCCTTGACCCACCTGTCCACTCATAGCTTGATGCCTACATGGCCCCTGCCTCCAGGCCGAAGCCGAGGTAAGCCCTACTACAGGAGCAGGGGCCCCACACCGGGCCATGCACCCATTTAAAGATGGCTGCCCGGGGACCCTGTCCCATGGCCTAAAACTGTCTCTGCAAATGCCTCCATGTATTCTAGCCAAAAGTATTATATTATGGAAGAGGAGAGCACTTTTCAGCTAAGCTATTTACTCAAAGCTTATTTAAGGCTTTGAAAAATGTCCTATGACGGGTTTGCTTAGTGTGCAGTAATATAAAACTGATTTTAGGATTTTACACATGTGAGGGGCCTCAATAAGAGAAGGCTCCACTCCCCTGAGTTTACAAAGAACTGAGCATTAAGTTTGCTAGTTCTGGAGTTTTCTTTTCCTGAATGGAGTAACACCAGAAATCAAAGCAGTGCTGTTGTTGCAGGACTAGAGGAAATCCTGCAGATAGTGTCAAACACCTGCACTGGATTCCTGTAGACCATGTCAGTGGAACTCACAGAAAGCTGCTTGACTTACTCTGCACCAACCAGCAGTGACATCGTTAACCTCTGTGTGCTGTCAGAACTACAAGATACCTTTCATGCAGTTAGAGTGAGATAGACAGCTGACATTAAATGGAGAAAAAAAAACCCTTTTGTAATGGTGAACCAGCTTTTATTAAACCACCCCTACACTGGCAGTGCTTCAGCAAGACTGCCTTCCTCAGGGAGTAAAACCTCTAGCAGCTAAAAGCATAAAAACATTAAAATCAAATCCATAAACCATAAGTCAACTAATAAATGAATAGAACATAAATGGAACATTAAAACATGATGCTAAAAACAGCCATAATATATCTTACGTAGGATAAAAGTTAATGATCTAGTAAAACAGAAGTAAAAATAATAATAGTACCACATACTTACATATCCAAAGACACTGTTCTTGTGGGAGGATTACAGGAAAATTCAAAGAAACTTATAAATGGCATTACCGGAAAAATGGATCCATAAGTGGATCTATAACAGAACTAGGGAGTCTTTATCTAATGTTAACATAGAAAGTAATTGCAAATAAAAGAATGAATGAATAAATAAATAAATACAACAATAAATCCATTGATCAATAGCAGGTATAGAGTATATTATAACATAGATCCTAAGTAGGCAAAATGATCAGGCAGGAAATTGGACTAGAGGGGATAGGGGAGAGAATAAAAACACTTACTTTGTTGTGTACCCAAGGATTCATGGACAGTGCGAAAACAATGTCGGAGTTAAACCACACAGAGCAGACATGAGCTGCAACGAGAGTACAATGCAAATACAATATTGTGTGACTAGTGTGGAATAATCAGACCATTAGCTCATTTGGAAACGCTATCAGGAATGAAAAAACGTTTATATATTGGCTAGACAAGTTTGAAAGGGGAAATCTCGTTATTAAATAAAATAAAAAACAAAGGCATTATCCCTAAAAGTAGGTTTGGGGGACCCCAAATGTGGGAGGAGGGAGAAAGTGAACGTATAAATTCATCATAAATTCATCTAAATATAACAATAGAACCACCTTACCTGGTGTGTGCAATCTCTATCATCAGCATTAAGAGTAGAATGCCAGCACTGGGGGGAGGGGGTGGGGGGAGATATAAAAAGGGGAGTCATTCATACTAGGGAAGATAAAACATAATAAAAACAAAGTACTAAAATCAAGCAATGGAGGAGAATATCACAACAGACATCATGATAAAAGTACCATAAGCTAATTAGAACATAAATAGAACGAAAAAATGCTATGACCTGATAAGACCATAAATAAATTAAAATGAAATAAAAAGGGGTAATCTGATCAAAAAATAAAATAATATCTAAAACAGAAAATAAATAAAACCTATGATCTAGGAAATCAAGGAAACAGAGAAACCAGGGCGGGGGGGGGGGGGGGGGAGAGAGTATAGGAGGGGCAAGGGGAAGGGGGAAGAGGGAGGGGCAGGGGAAAGGGGCAGAAGGGGAAGAGGGGAAGGGGACTAAGTAGGGGGATGAAGGGGGCAGGGGCAGGGGAGGAGGAGGGGAAAGAAAGTGTAAAAGTGTAAAAGAATATATAGAGGATAAAAAATGCATATAAGACCAAATTAAGGTACTCATAAACATGTAAAAAGAATTAAAACAAATTAAGGATAAATACCAGATTAAAAATATATATATTAATACCAGATTAAAAAAAATAAAACCAGATTTAAAAAAGGGGAAGGGAGGAAGAGGGAGAGGGGAGGGGAAGCAGGAGGGGGAGGGGGAAGGGGAGGGGAGGGAAAAAGACAAAAATAAAATTAACCATGTTCCATGTTGAGTCTATGTGGATTTAGGGAACCCAAATTGAATATACTATATATTTTGTTCTAATTATGATAGGATTTTATCAATATTGCTCCCTCTCCAATGGGGCCTCACTGTCTTGACCACAAAAAACTTCAAATCAGAAAGAGTATGGCAAAACGCAATGTGCTTCCAGGGGCTTATCTTCAATCTGTCTTCTCAAGCAACTCTTGTGTTCAATCATCCTGGTGCATATACTTCATTTTGTTTTGCCTACATACAGTAGGTTGCATGGACAGATCACAACATAAATGACATGATCTGTCTCACAATTTGAGAAGTCAGCAAAAAAAATCTTTTTATTAGTGGTCAAGTGCACAAATAAATGTTTAGTGGTCAAGGGTTGGGAGCACATAGAGCAATGTCAATATTTGTAGTGACCAATGGCTCTCGGAGTAGCTTTAGGCATAGACAGTGCAGAAGGAACTAGGATGTTAGCTAGATTTGTGTTTCTCTTGTGTGCAATAGATCATCAAGACACAATCACATCACCCCCATTCTCAACCAACTCCACTGGCTCCCTATCAGCTCCCACATCATATAAAAGGCAATGCTAAATATCTTTAAAATCAAACACAACCTCTCAGCAAACAGCCTGCTACTCCTCGTCAAATCCGGCACAAGTACCTGACCAAGGAGGAGAGGCACCTCAGGATCCATTATAACCCCCGTAGCATTTACCAAAGCAAAGCAAGACATGACATGAAGAGCACTATCCCTGGCTGCCCCCGCTCTCTGGAACTCCCTCCCGGACGACCTACGATCAACTACAGACATCAAGGACTTCAGGAAGCAGCTCAAAACCACGCTTTTTATTGAACACTATAGTGACATTACATAAATAACCTGTACTTTAGTCCATGGCTACCTAACATCCCGCCCCCCTCCACCCGCCCCCCCATCCCTGTATATACTACTTGTACATAGCTCATCCTGTATATACCTCACTAAGAAATCATTGCCTTCTCTCCCACAATAAGAAGACCGCGGGCAGCGTCCCGGCGGTCGCCGGTAACCGGCGGTTTCCAGCCGGGCGCGGGCCCATCGGTTTCGGGGGGGGGGGGTGAAGCGGAGAGCGCATCCTTTAAAGTGATTGGATGCTGGCTTGGCGTGAGGGCCAGCATCCAATCGGAGGATGGGAAGGGCCATGTGCTAATATGTGTCTGTGCATTTTATGGGTAATGTGCGGGGGGGGGGGAGTCCGGTGAGATTGGGGGGAGGATGGTGAGCACCTGGTATGGATCCCCGGTTACTACTCTCCTGTGTTAACACTGCATGCCTAACCCTACTGACTCTGTTTTTTGTTTGAAGTGTAAACTGCTTTGATTTCAGGACAAAGCGGTATATAAATCCTTTTAAATAAATAAATAAATAAATAACATGACTGGTGTTGAAGACTGGGAGGACAGAGAGGATATGCCACTCTTCCTCTAAAATCTTGGTTATATCATGAGATAAGTTTGAAAACGTCAGTGAGCAAACCAATCTTTCATTGTGGGTGCATGTGGAACCTTTCAGTAATTGAGACCAATGTAATGCTTTTGCTCTTTTATAAGCCTGACTAATGCATGTATCAGGATATCCTCTCTCCTGGAACCATGTCTTCATGTCCTTTGCATGTATCTCAAAATCCTAGCCATGAGAACATACTCTTCTGACTCTGAGAAACTGACTGATGGGCAATTTACATTTCAAGGATCAATTATGAAAGCTACTGAAGTGGAGCAACTGATTCTTGTCCGTAGGCTCTCTGTAAAGATCAGTTTCAAATCCATCTTCACCCTTCTTGATGAGAATATCCAAATAGGAAACTTCAGTTTTACTAATAGATGACTCAAATTGAAGATTGCAATCAAGGTAATTCATCCAAATCATGAATTCTTCAAGGTAATTATCCTCTCCTTCCCAAATCATCAACACACCATCGATATGTCTCCTTCACAGCTTGACATTAGAATGGAAAAGATGTGTAATTGCTTCTCAAAGTAAGTAACATAAAGATTTGTGATATCTGGTGCCATAGAGGACCCCTGCCCCCACTCCATTTTATGTCTCTGTAAAACAAGCCTCTAAAACAAAAGTAGTTCTCTGTGAGTGCTAGCTTGGCCAATTGCATGAGATAAAAGGTGAATATCCTTCTTGGGATCTCTCTTTCCAGTAAGATGTCCTCCAAAATCTCAAGGGCTGCCTGTTAGGGGATGTTAGTATAAAGGGACGCGATGTCCAATGTTACAAGGGTCAAGTCTATATGATATCCTTAAGGATCTGTGTAATATGAGATGAATCCCTTACATATGAGGCAGCCCGAACGACAAATGGTCTAAGGAAGATATCTAAGAATTTGGAGACAGGTTAAAAAATGGAGCCAATCGGGGAAATGATGGGTCTCTCTGATGGATTTACAAGAGTCTTGTGAATTTTGGGAAGAACATATATAGTAAGAATAAAAGGCTGTTCAGCTTTCAAAAATTCATATTCCTTTTTGGGTTAAAAAGCCAATTTCTAATCCCATTTGAAATAGGGAATCCAGACTAATCTTAAATGGTTTTGTGGGGTCTCCATCAAGTCATTCATAAAATTGCTTATCCTGGAGTTGCCTGTTAACTTCACCAATATAATCCTTGGTATTAATTAACACCAATGAACCTCCTTTATCAGCCGGCTTAATCACTTAATAATGATTATTCTTCAAGACCATGAGATCTGATTTCTCCTCTTTGGTGATGTTATAATACATATGGGTATTCTTTAAATACAGCTCCTCAACCCTTTTCATACCACACATTTGTAGGTATCAATTACTGGATTAGTATTAGCCAGAGGTATCCACTTGGAGAATTTTTTTAATTAAAGAGGTATCCACAGTAGTCACCTCTTAGGTAGTAAAACAAAAAATCAACTATTTTTAATTTTCTAAAAAAATTTGAAAGATCTGCATATATAGAAAAGGGGCTGTGATTGGCTGAAGGTACAAAAGATAGGCCTTTATTTAAAACCTGTATCTCTAAGTCATTCAATTTATATTAAGAGAGATTGATAATGCCACACTCTAGTCATGGTGGGACCCCTCTTCATTGCCTCTCCCCCTCATTGGGTAAATGCTGTGATTGTATTGTGGATTTCTCTGGTCCCCTGCCCTTCCACAACTGGTCCATGTATAAACCCCAATTGGGGCCTGCCTGATCTGAAGAGAATAGGGGAGCAGAATTATCAATATCATCATCTAGCTGGGAATTTGTCTTTTATTTATTTATTTAACAGGTTTTTTTATACCACTTTATCATTTCAGTCAAAGTGGTTTACATTGTAACTTAAACTTGGTAATGTACATTAAACCGGGACATTGATAACTTGGATTCTTCTGAGGCAATGGAGGGTTAAGTGACTTGCTCAAGACTACAAGGAGTGCTAGTGGAAGTCAAACCCTAATCTCTTGGTTCTCAAATCAGAGCTCTAACCATGAGACTCCTCCTCCTCCACTCCTCCACTTTCTCTTACTAGCTCTATACCTGCATCATGATTTTCTTGGGATGTTGTGGCTACTGGAGGACTCACATCTGGGGTGAGGGTTCCTGTTCTTCCAGGGGTACACTGACCCCTTGCAGTAATCCTCCTCATCTCATCAGAGGTTAAAATCTAACCAAGACAGACCACACAATAACTGGGTACTATGATAAATCTAGGGGAATGGCAGATTCAGATGGGTGAAGAGCAGAAGAATAAGGGGCTCAGGATTCAAATGTAGCCTCAAAGAGATGTATTTTTAGCCTGAATTTGAATAGGGCCAGAGATGGAGCCTGGCATGCTAACTTGGGTAGTTTGTTTCATGCATATGGAGCAGTAAGGTGGAATGTCTGGAGCTGGCATTGACAGAGAAGGGCACAAATAGAAGCAATCTGCCAGAAGAGTGAAGTTTCTAAGGAGCAGAATGGAGTTCCCTGGCATCCAATCTTCACATCTCCACAGGTAAACATTTTTACTCTCCTTGTGGAAATACAGTAAATAGGCACATAATACCACTGATTCACTTGCACATGCTCCATCAATCACTATGCATGCATTTATACATCCCCTGCTACCCTACTGAAACAAACTTTACTATGACTATTTCAACTGAGTGTTCCACACAATGCAGACATGCCTGAGTCTGCAAATGGCAAAAAGGGGAAATGTGCCATTGTGATAGAGGGTAGTCTGAGATCCACCTGCCAAGAAAGTTCAAAGGTCAGAGGCAGCCTGGCTCTGAATGCCCAACATACAAATAGGGGAGGTGAAGGGGAAGGGGTGGTAAAGGGAAGCAAGCGGTACCTGAAACATAAGAAACATGAGATATTTCATAATGGGTCAGCCCAAGGTCCATCAAGCTCAGTATCCTCCTTCCAACAGTAGCCAATCCAGGTCACAAGTACCTGGCAGGTTCCCAAAAGGCACACAGGTTCCACAATGCTTGTCCTGGGGTAAGCAGTAGATTTTCTGTGTCTTCTTTAATAATAATTTATGGACCTTAACTCTAGGAACTTGTCCAAGCCTTTTTTAAACCCAGCTACACTAACAGCTTTTACTACATCCTCTGGTAACAAATTCCATAGTTTGATTATATACTGAGTGAAAAAATATTTTCTCTTATTATTCTTAAATGGTTTACACTGTAGCTTCATTGCATGTCCCTTAGTCTTTCTACTTTTTGATGGCATAAACAACTAATCCTCATTTACCCATTCTACTCCATTCATTAACTCTTAGACCTCTAGCATATCTCCCCTCATCCGTCTTTTTTCCAAGTTGAAGAGCCCTAACCTTTTAAGCCTTTTTTCATAGAGGTATCCTTCTATCCCCTTTACCATTTTGGTGGCTTTTCTCTGTACCTTTTCTAATTTTGCTATATTCTTTTTTAAGATATGACAACCAGAATTGCACACTATTTTCAAGGGACGGTCGCACCATGGAACACTATAGAAGAATTATAATATCCGTGGTTTTATTCTCCATTCCTTTCCTTATGATTCCTAGCATTCTATTTGCTTTCTTGGCTGCCGTTGCACACTGGTGGGAGGTTTTCAATCTGTTATCCATGCTGACACTTAAATCCCTGAGTGGTGGTTCCTAATGTGGAACCTTACATCGTATATCCATAGTTTGAGTTATTCTTTCCTAGATGCATAACTTTGCACTTGTCCAAATTAAATTTAATCTGCCATTTAGACATCCAGTCTTCCAATTTATCAAGGTCCTCTTGCAATTTTTCATAATTTTCTTGTGTTACAACAACTTGGAATAATTTTGTGTCATCTGCAAATTCAATCAGCTCATTCATTATTCCTATTTCCAGGTCATATGTAAATATGTTAAAAAGCAGCAGGCCCAGCACAGGTCCATAGGGTACTCCACTATTCTCCTTTCTCCATTGAGAGAATTGGCCATTTACCCTACTCTCTGCTTTCTATATTTTAATCAGATCCTGATCCATAATAGTACACTGCCTCTTATCCTATGACTTTTAATTTCATCAAGAACCTCATGAGAGACTTTGTCAAAGGCTTTCTGAAAATCCAGATACACTATATAGACTGACTCACCTTTATCTACCTGTTTATTCACACTTTCAAAGAAAATATAAGATTAGTAAAAGAAGACTTTCCTTGACTAAATCCATATTGGCTTTCTCCAATTAAACCATGACTATCTACATGTTCAGTAATTTTATTCTTTATGATAATGGTTTCTACCATTTGTCTGGTACTGATGTCAGGCTCACTGGTCTATAGTTTCCCAGATCATCCCTGGAACCCTTTATAAAAATTGGCATTACATTGGCCATTCTCCAGTCTTCAGGTACTACAGATGATTTTAGTGCTGGTTCGCAGATTACTAATAGTAGGTCTGCAATCTCATATTTCAGTTTATTCAACACCCTCAGATGTATATCATCCGATCCAGATGATTTTGCTATTCTTCAGGTTATCAAATAGTTATAATACATCTTCCCGATTTATTGAAATTCATTTCAATTCTTCTGATACATCATCTTTAAATACCATTTCAGGCATGAGTAACTTCGTACATCTTTTTAGTATACATCCAAGCAAAGAATCCATTCCGTCTCTCCCTTATGGCCTTGTCCTCCCTTTGTGCCCCTTTTACCCCTCTATCATCTAATGGTCCAACTGACTCTCTCACAGATTTTTTGCTATGAATGTACTTGAAGTTTTTTATTATGCATTTTTGCTTCAATGGCAAGCTTTTTTTCAAATTCTCTTTTTACTTGCCTTATCAATGCCTTGCATGTAACATGCCAGTGCTTATGTTGTTTCTCATTTTCATCATTTGGCTCCTTTTTCCATTTCCTGAAAGATGCCTTTTCAGTGACAACAGCCTCTCTGGCCTTATCTTTAAACCATGCTGGCTGTTTTTTGGCCTTCCTTCCACTTTTCTTAAGGCATGGAATACATCTGGTCTGGGCTTCCAAGATATTATTTTTAAACAATATCCATGCTTGATGCAAATCTTTAACCTTTGCAGCTGCTCCTTTTAGTTTTTTCTTAACTATTTTCCTCATTTTATCAGAATTGTGTTCATCATTCAATCACACACCCTCTTCCCCATTCACTCTTTGCAGCAGGGCAAATTTAGCTTCCTCTGCATCCATTCAATCCTACTAATTCACCTACTCACTTAATACCCCTGATACTTATGAAATGCATGCCTTTTAGTCAAGGCTGACTCAGTACCACCTGGGTTTTGTAGGTAGTATGACAGGAAGTAGATTGCCAGGCCTTCTTTTCTTTTTTTTTTTAAATTCTTTATTTTCGTTTTACAACAACAAAGGAAAGGAAGACATACAGCTAAAAGACAAATACATACATGGAATATGATACATACACCAAAGTAAACCCCTGCCACCCCCCTCCCCCCTGCTTCTTCTCTAGGAAACTGAATCATTCTCGGAGCGGGCGTGTACTGACATTATTGTATTACAAAACCTAACAGCAATCTGAAACATGATGAGTGTACATTAAACAGACATGTCGAAGCAATGAGCAGATTGTACATGATCTTTGAGCATCTGCCATTTAGACAAGCGAGAATGAATTTGGGTATGGAAAATAGCTCTCCGAGATATCTGCTCATATTTACTGTATAAGCAGACAAGGTACCACTATTCATTGACAGTAAGTCGAGAGCTATCCTTCCAAGTCCTCGTGATTAAACATATGGCTATACCCAGCATGAAATCAGGAGAAAGCGACCCTTCTTAGGAAGAGAGGGGACCTCCGCCACTGAGCGGAGTCCCACAGTCTTCCAAGAAAGAGGCTCGTGAAGGTGTAAGATAAATGGAATACGACCCCAGACCCGCCCCCAGTAAACCTGTAGTTAAGGACATTCATAAAGAACATAAGCGAGGGTCCTACATCAGTATGGCAAGACCTACACTGATCCCTGGCAGTTGTGTTCCATTTGGCTATTTTCCAGGAATATAAGAACATCTATGTGCAAAAAGGACGAGAGTTTGGATAACTGAGGCAGATCGGGAAACCCGCACTATTTTGCTCCAGAAAACGCTCTAATGCACAGGGGTTAAAGTGGTTTGCAGTTAGCGATCCCAGGCTTGTTGGACTCCACAAGTGACAGTATCTGTACCCTGACATAATAGTTATAAAAGTTAGAGGCTACCCCATGTGTACTACTAATAAAGTGAATTAGTTCTAATAGCCCGTCCTTAGTAGGGACAGAGGGCGGCATGATTGGAGCGCTTTTGAGGCAGCATGGAAGCTGCAGCAATTGAAAGTAATGTTTCGCTGGTAACGCAAATTCCCTGTAGAAATCAGAAAAGGTTTTCCAACGAGCTGCAGAGAAGAGCTGTTGGGGTGCCCAGATCCCCCTGGAGTACCAGGGTCTGGAAGTAATCATACATGGCTGCTCGAATGTCTAACCGAAACTCTGGCTGAGTTAATAGGGCTCTATCAAAGAACCAGGCCCCCGGATTCCCTTGGAGTGCAGTAGTATGTTATTGAAAAAAAAAAAAAATAGCAGCATGATCTGAAAGATGCTGAGAGTGAATCTTTGCAGCATCCACCTGAGGAACCAACAGTTTTGATATCAGAAAGGAATCGATGCAAAACTGGGCTTTGTGAGGGGAAGTGAAGAAGGTAAAGTCAAGCTCATTGGGGTGTAGTAACCTCCATAAATCGACTAGAACAATATCTGTGTTCACAGAAAGTAGCGCGATGTGACTCTTGGGGGGACCACTTGTCCTAGGCGGCTATTTGTCAATCAGGGGATCAAGAACTAAATTGAAATCCCCCCCAATATCAATGAAGTATTAGCAGAAGCCTGCGCAACCTGAGCAATAGTAGCAAAAGGGCAGGGTCATCTACATTAGGAGCATAACGGCATATACATGTAACTTTAAAGTTACCTATCTTGAGGTGAACTCGGGACCATCTACCCGCTGTATCTGAGCAAGTCGCTATAATAGTAGCATGCAGAGAGTTCCTATCCAATATGGCAACCCCACATTCCCTAGAAACGGCTGGGGAATAGGCGGCCACCATGTAAGGTTTAATATTGAGTTTGAGAGTTTCCTTCGAATTGAAATGTGTTTCTTGGAGGAAAATCAGGTCCGCCGCGTCATGACTTAAATAACTTAGGATTTTCCTCCGTTTTATCGGATTATTGATTCATTGTACGTTCAATGAGAAAATCTTACATGGTGCCATCAATCGATAACAGACATTTTAGGTAAGAGCGCTTGAAAACTTACAACATAATCAGAATCTGTACAATAATGACATAAGCACCAAGTATGCTGGCCAATACACCCATATTGAAAAGTATGTACCAAAGTAACCTAGAGAAGAAGCAAAACCCCCAATGAATATGGCGACCAGATGTCTGCGGGAGGAGGCCCTAGAGAGGAAGATAGAGACATAGTAAAAGAAAAGAAACACCAGAGTCCATAAGTAACACTGTCTCTGATACTCGTCGAGGCTACTATGGGTAGGTGGAGTCGGGTCCCAGATATCTTCAAAATAAGGCAACAAACCGCCCTCGACAGACTCTTCGCTGAGCCGCGGTAAATCCAATATGGCAGGCACAACGGATATGAGAGTACTGGTAGGAATATTCTGGAAGTCAGCGCATCAAGTCGGCTTCTTTAGAGTCCAAAAACTCCGCTAGTAGATCAGGGTCCTCAAATGTTCTTGTCTGATTGTGAAGCGTGACTCGGAGCTTGGCCGGGTACATCAGGCCATAGCGTGCTTGTAGTTGTTGAAGCCTCGGCCGAAATTCCAGAAAGCGCTTTCGGCGGTCGACCGTGAGTTTAGCCAAATCAGGATAGAAGGAGACCTTGTGGCTCTCAAACTCCATATGGCCCTTTGCCCGGGAGGCACTGAGAATTTGTTCCACATGTTGATATCTCAAAAGTCGAAAGATGATAGGCCGCGGGGTCTTCCTGTTGAGCGTTATGTTTGTGGGTACACGATGAGCGCGATCGATCTCCAATTCTTTGGTAAAGGTGATTTGGAGCAGGGAAGGGAGGATTTTACTTAAAAACTCCTTCATGTCTCCCAATTCCGCTCCCTCCGGTATGCCCACGAGTCGTATATTGTTGCGGCGCGCTCTATTATTGCCATCTTCCACTTCTTTCTGCAAGGCCCGCACCTGACGTTCAACTTTGTCGAGTTTGGACAGCCGGACCGCATGGGAGTCTAATATACTCTCCATTTTGTCCTGACGCAAAGAGAGCCCCTCCAGCCTGCCCTGCAGTACACCAAGATCTTCCCTCAGCGCTCGAAGTGCTTCACCGTTTGACTGCACGAGGTCCTTAACCCCTCTAATTTCTGCGAGGATTTCCTGCTGCATTTCGGGGCCCTCGCGCAAAGCCAGCCCCTTCTGCGGGGACGGGGGTTCAGTTTTGGAGCGTTTACCGTGAGAAGCCGCTGGAGATCCAAATTCCAGGCGCGTGGGTTTGGTCCCCGCCATCTCACCAATGTGCCCCGGCAAGATCAGAGCAGAAATTCAAGTATGTCCGGTGTTAATTCAGGATTCTGAGTAGGCCTCTCGGGAGCCTCAGCGTTATGCGACCATCCCGCTGGACATCGGGCTCCGCCCCCCGCCAGGCCTTCTTTTCTAAGGCATAGAGGTTTAAATGACTTTTGCAAGTTCACAAGGAGTGCTAGTTGGAATCAAATTCTGGTCCCTTGGTTATCAAGCCAGTGCTCTAATCACTAGGTTACTCTTCCACTTACAGTATGTACTGAGCTCTTTATTCATTCAGCCCTTCTGCTACTAATACCCCCTTCTACTCACTAATCGTTCACTCAGCTCACCCCACCAAACAGACCCCCTGCATCCACTTATTCATTCAACACTCAGCTACTTAGCACTACAAATTCTATTCTTAGGTGTTTGCACATGCAATGTGTGCTTTCGAGTCAGTCCTGACTCCTGGCAACCCAGAAGCTCCTTGGTTTTCTTGGCAGTGTCACCAGAAGTAGATTGCCAGGCCTTTCTTCCGAGACAATGGAGGGTTAAGTGACTTACCCAAGGCCACAAGGAGTGCTAGTGGGAATCAAACCCTGGTTGCTTGGCTACTAAGCTAGTGTTCTAACCACTAGGCTACTTCTCCACTCCTCTTAGGTGTTTATATACTGTAAATTTAGGCATTTATTTTTCAGCCAAACAGAGGTTCTTTGAAGTATAAGAAATTAATGTTTGGAAGGACAGACTAGATAAGCCATGTGGTCTTTTTCTGCTGTCATGTTTCTATGTTTCTAACTATGTTTTTGTGGTGCAGGTACTATTGCTTGGTACCTTTTCCAGTGCAATCAAAATGTACTATTAGATCACTTAAGAGTCATTGGTGCAGAAAAGGCACTAAAACTGAGTAGAGGATACAAGACAAACCACGGTAGAGGTAAGAGAATACCAGAGGAGATGGCATTTATCCAATGTTTATCCAATATTCATTTATTTATTTATTTATTTAGCTGTATTTATATACCGCCTTTCACCGGGTCAAAGTGGTGTTACATGGGGGTGGGGGAGTTAACTACAAGGGTGGGGCCATCACCGGGGAGGCAACATTGATGATTTTGACATAGGAAGGACATCTATTTTCAGTTTTGGCATTGGGGAGGGGGGGGGGGGTTCAGTGTCTATCGGTTAAAACCTAAAATCAGAAACCCTACCTCTTACATTTATTCTATACCTCTACCACTAATCCCACCAATCAAGTCACTGCCTTACTCCAGCAATTCACCCCACCACATCTAGTGGCCTTAGTTACTCACACAGTAGCCTGACATTTACAATCGCTCCTCATGCACTCACTGTATCTGTTACTTAGAAATCCAGGCATGCATTCATCCTCCTGCCATTCATAACCTCTCATACAATCATTCACCCTGTCCCCCCATCTACTTAAACACTCCCTTACTCAGCCTCACTACCTACTAATAACCCCCCATCCACTCATTCACCTCCACCACCCTAATAACCTCTCCATTCACAGAGGAGCTGGGAAGCCATTCATTTATTAATCACCTTGTAAGTCGTAAGTGCTACATCTGCTCACTCACAAACAGCAGCTATGCACTCCATCAGCAAAAGATGCCTTTGTGTAATACTTACAGCATGCACTTTTCAACTTGTATTGACTTTCTTTGCATAAAGATCAGTTGCCATTTTTACAGCTTCTTTCAGTTTGGCCCATTGTCTTTTCATTTCCCTTCTCCCCATTCTGCAAGCTCCTCCTTTAGGTTTTCCCTAACGTCAATGTATTTGAAGTCCAGGACTTTGAATTTTGTGTGTCTGAACTCTTCTTTAAGCCTTACATCAAACCATACTGCGTAATGATTACTGTTGGCCAGGTGGACACCAATGCAGACATTAGATACAGTGCTCTACTTATGAGTACTAGATTCAGTGTCACCACTTCTCACATGGGTTCTTTCATTATTTGTCTGAGCAGAGTGTCTTGCATAGTATCCACAATCTCTCTACTGCTTTCTGATTCTGTGGATGAGATATCCTAATCCACAACCAAGAGGTTGAAATCTTCTAACAGCAATACTTTCCCATTGACTCTCAGTTGTTGAATATCCATGGCTAGATTTCCGTCAAATTTCTCTGAGTTGGAGATCTGTAGATGACACGCCTGTGTCAATGGAAGTTGCAGCTTCTTTTTCCAAGATGGTCCATATTGTTTTCTCCTTCCCCCCAAACCCCTTATATCTCAGTTGCTTTAATATTGAATCTCAGTCCTGTTTCTATGGGTAAGTGGAAGGGGAAAAGCAAGATGCTTGAGATTAGTAGAGGAGGAGGACCGGTTAAAGGGCCCATGTATTTTCATGAGCAGCCCATTGCCCATCAAATTTCTTCAACCGTGAGTACTGTGTCTGATGTTGTAGCTTTCTTGAGCTTCAGATGCCCCACCTCAGCTGTTTTTTTTTTCTATTTTCATGGCACCCCTGGCACTGTTAATACAGCAATCGGGCATCTCTGCTTTCTATTATGCCGATGATATTATTCTTCTGCACCATACGTCCCCTCTTCACCCCGACCTCTCCCTCTTAATTCTTGTCTGTCCACAGTAACCAACTGGCTAGTCTCTAACTGCTTACATCTGAACATCCCTAAGACCCTGGCTATTTGGTTTTCTTACGGCAGTCCCTCTCCTTCACTGGCCCCCTCCTTTTCTGGTTCCCCTATCCCACTAGTAACATGTTTCCGATACCTGGGTGTCTTTCTTGACTCTGACCTCTCCTTCAGGGACCACATTTCCCATGTCACCAAATCCTCTTTCTTTTTTCTTCAACAGATTCGAGCAATTTGCCCCTTTCTAACTCCCCAGGCCCTCACCATTCTCCTTTTATCTTTGGTTATCTCTCGTCTCGACTTTTGCAATTCTATTCTCTCTGGTGTTCCTAAATCCCAGCTTTTTAGATTACAACGCATACAGAACACAGCTGCACATCTTATCTCTCATTCCTCTCGTTGGAACCACGTCACTCCCCTACTCATGAATCTTCATTGGCTCCCTCTGGCTCACCGTATCCACTATAAACTCCTAACACTAGTTAATCAGTTTTTATATACTCATACCCCTCGTTACTTATCTGATCTCTTACAATTTCATATTCCCATCCGCTCTCTTAGGTCTGTTCACATTAATCGCCTTCACCTTCCCTCCCCTTCACGTGCCCATCTCCAGTCCACCCGTAATTCTGCATTCTTCTTCACTGGCCCCACCCTATGGAATTCCCTTCCCACTTCTTTCCACCTAGAACAAAATTTTCGCACTTTTAAAGCTCAACTGAAAACGTATCTATTCAATAAAGCATTTGACCTATCCACTGCCCATGTCTAGTCCTGTGTGTTCCTCCCTCAGTCTATATTAGAGTATTCATAAATACGTTTGCCTAGCCTCTCGTTCTTCTGTGATTTTGTGTGCCTTTATGTCCCATTATGTTCACCATATATGCATGTATGCTTGTTCTGTCTCTCTCTTTCCTGTCCAACATTGTAATTTCTCCTTCCTTATCGGTGCCTTTGGCCCATTTCGGTATTTTTATTTTGAGTTTGTAAACCGCTTTGTTTTAACTTGAAGGGTGGCATATCAAGTGAAATAAAACATAAAACATAAACATAGAGTGACTGTCCTGAATACTAGTGGGGGTTCCCAGGGAGCCACTCATGTATCGAGTGTTATAGATTCCAAACCTTCCTCTGACCTTGACAGCATCTGCTATCCTAAAGCTGTTTCTTTCTCTTCACAATCATTGCAACATGCAGTATTGGTTTCTGGTCCTGCTACTGATATTTCCCTAAAGGATGTTTGGGGTGCATTGATGAGAGTTGAATCAATCCTTAAGGGTACAATGGATCAACTTTGTAAATTCTCTGAGGAGTCTGTAGATAAATTTAAGCAGCAAGATTCTATGTTGGCTTTTTGGAGTCTTGAATAATTAAGCTGGAAGGTTCTCAGCTTACCCTGCAACCTCTGGGAGGGGCAATAGTCAAAGATAGTTTGGTTATCCGTAATAAACTTGAAATGTTTAAAAATCAATTGAGAGCAAAAAAATCTAAAATTTCTGAATTTTCCAGTTATGCGATTGCTGTCACCCCTGGAATTGTTAAAACAATTATTTAAGAAAATTTTGCAGTAGAATAAAATGGATAGTTTGATTGTTTCTAAATTGCAGCATGTACCTAAAAGGGGACAAGGATTAAGATAGCTGAAGGAAAAGGTAATGATTCAATTGTCTCTCCTGATAGCTTAAACTTGACTGGATTTCTTGAGACTTCTCAAGATAATATTTCAGACAGAACAACTTTGTTGATCACTTTTGTTACAGAGATTGATACATTTTCCATTTTGAAGTCTTATTTTGCTAAGAAGTCTCTTCCCTTTTGTGGCCAGCCTATATGTTTCTTCCCCAATGTGGCCAGGCCTATGCAGCTGCACAGAAAGACGTTTTTACAATTACATTCTAAAGTTCTAGCTATTGGTACAAACCTTTACCTTCACTTCCCCTATAAGGGCCCGATTATGTCCCATGAATAGCAGGGACATCCATCCCCACTATTTGTGCCCTCCCCGCCAGTGTCTAACCTCCCTGCTGGTTGTATGGGGAGGTTAGATGGAGGCAGGGAAGGGTGATGTGGGCCCTTTGGGGTATGTAGTGTATACCACTGTGACCTATACAGCCACTGTTACACACACCTCATGCAATTCTAGCAACCCCTCTGCCCTGATAACAGCTGCCCATGTCAGCCAGACCCTCACAGGGGGTACACACTAATCTGGATGGTGTCTGGTCCCACAGGGCCACATGTGCCTGCAGGATACAGATGAACACCAAATTACCTTCGGCTGCACTGCACGGAACACCTGTCACACACTGGTAGTGATGGGGAGGTACAGCAGGACCTATCTCTAGCACCACATGTACTGCGGACCTAGTGCTGGGCACCAATCCTATCCCTCAGGGTGACCACAGAACCTGCACAATGGCATGGTCTGTAGCTACTCTGTGCCAGTATCACACACTGTCAGTTTGTCTTTCCCAGCTGAGGTACCGGAGAGGTGCAGATCCCATTTGGTGATCAGCTGTAGACTGCTATTCAGCATGTGCATTGGGTATGGTGGGGTTATCCTATCCTGGCACTCAGAGCAGACAATTTGTGCGGTGACCTGCAGGCCTTCTGTACCCAGACATTGCTGTGATATACACCATGGAGGTATAACCTACTGGTTAATACATTGCCATTCTTGGCAGTGTTCATTGGTTCAGTTCCTCATTATTCCTTCCTCTTATGCCTGTCCTACTCAAATAGTGTCCACCAAGAAACAGCAAACTGCCACGTGGGCAACAGGAACCAGTCAGAGAACGTGGCAGGAGGTTCTAAAGTCACCTTTATTGTTCCACGGATCAGGTGTGCCAAACCCAACACAGGCCGTGTTTTGTATACCACTTCCTCAGGGGTTAAGGGCTCACTATAAAACATGCATATACATATTAAATAAAAACAACAGCAAATAACAAATAAAAATTAAAATTAAAAACTTAAACACATTAACCAAGCGTAATAAATGAACTATGTTATGTCACATAAAATAAAAAGATAATAAATAAATGAATAATTAATTAAATAAATAAATGAATAAATGCATAAATAATCATAATGTGATAATTCACTTAACAAAACCATAGATTATAATCCACATTTGAAAGAAATCCTTGATAATAACCACTAAAAATAAAACAATAATAATAATAATAATAATAACAATAATAATAAATATAATAAATATAATGATAATAACAATACTAACATCAAAAAAACTTGAAACTTCAGTGCAACAACTGTGTACATATGTGTGTGAGACAATCAAATCTCAATTGACCCCTGAGGAAGTGGTATACGAAACACGGCCTGTGTTGGGTTTGGCACACCTGATCCGTGAAACAATAAAGGTGACTTTAGAACCTCCTGCCACGTTCTCTGACTGATTCCTACTCAAATAGTGTGCATGCCTGTGGAGGTCATATTTTTGCAGATCTGCGCTTCCAGCCCATAATGCCCTCACCACAATTGCCAACATTCCCTCGGTCTGTCTATCTGCGTCTCTCAGCTGTGTAGAGTCCTGTCTGCCAGTGCAGGCTGCCACCCCATGTCATACCCTTTCCTGAATTGCGCCTCTTCATGCTTGCCTCGCCTGTGCCTGATCTGCATGGCACCACCACTCCTCTGTCCACTCATCATTGTAACTATCCTGCCACCTCTGCCTCCACTGGGGGACACGTATTCCCATCGTCTGCCACCAACTGTTTTTCTGGTACTTTACATTGCCAACACCCTGTGCTGTAGTACAGCTGCCCCACCATGTTTGTCATCAGTACTGGCAGGCACATGGGATGCCCGCAGATATGGCAGGTCCAGCAGCTCCCACTTCTCCCTCCTTCACTCACCTGTTCATTACCTTTCCTGAGTGTTAGGGCTACATCTGTCTCTTTTCCGCACAGGTCATGCATGTCAATCCTGAGGCACCTTGCAGTCCCTAGGGCACACTAACCTAGGACACCATAACCTTGTTAGGCCACCTTAACCTATGGTTCCATAGCCCAGGGTGCTTTTTGCGGTGACTTGTCCAAGGGTGCCTAATATGGCGCTTAGCCTAGGAGGCCCTATAGGGCGCCTTATGAGGCACTTTACAGGGCACCTTACTAGGCACCTTATAAGGCACCTTACATGGCCTTACCTTGTAACGCTTGTTAGTCTAAGGCGCCTTGTAATGCGCGTTAGTTGTCAGCTTGCTGTAACGATGCAATGCCCATGCCTTTATATGGGCATCTCTACCTTTACCGCGGAACCTACCGCAAATGACATTACCGCAGTTTAGTAAACATACCCCTATGCTTTTCTTTTTTTTTTTTTTTAATTTCAACAACTTTCATTGAAAGACATATGTAGGAAATACAAGAAATAAGATACAGTCCAATAAATATCATAAGGACACAAGTTTTAAACACCCAGCCCACAAAGACCGGGCCCTTCCTCGCTGAACCTTGTGTGTGACTTTTACCTGCGTTTCATTCCCTGAGCTGAGAGGAACGGCTGCTCTGTTCCGGTGAGCACTTGGGAGCGCGTGGGCAGAGCGGGCTATAGGACCGGGCCCTTCCTCGCTGAACCTTGTGTGTGATTTTTACCTGCATTTCATTCCCTGAGCTGAGAGGAGCGGCTGCTCTGTTCCGGTGGGCACTTGGGAGCGCGTGAGCAGAGCGGGCTGTGGGGCCGGGCCCTTCCTCGCTGAACCTTGTGTGTGACTTTTGCCTGCGTTTCATTCCCTGAGCTGAGAGGAACGGCTGCTCTGTTCCGGTGAGCACCTGGGAGCACGTGAGCAGAGCGGGCTATAAGTTATAGCCCCACCGCGGGACGCGCACCGCGGGCGCGTGCCCGAGGGTGCGTGCTCCGAAGGGGCGTGTCCTAAGGGGCAGACCACGCCCCTTTGTAGCCCCTTCGGAGCACTTCGGAGCCGTCTGGTGAAGTTATTTTGTTTGTTTATGGGGAAGCGGAAGAAAAAACTGCTTCAATCTACTATGTCGTCCGGTAAGTCAGCTAAAGTTGTTGGCCCTATGGATATTCACCTTAGGGCCATATCATCTTCTGCAATACAGTTGTCCCCGGATTCTTTGGCTTCAGCTAGTCGACTTCACTGAAAGAGTCTCCAGATCCGCGTAGGGTTGTATCCCCGCCCAGCACGCAGCCTCGATCGTTGAACGGAGAATTGTTTCGAACTGCTGTGGAGAGTAAGTCATCATCATCCTCCCCTGTACTTTCAGAGTCTTTCTTGAGGATTCGGTCTGATGACACTGCTGCTCCTAGTCCAATTGATTTCTCTTCTTTGCCTACGGAAGACCTCCAACCTCCTAAAGATGTATCATTGCAAGATATCTGGCGTATAGTGTCTAGGACTGAACTTACGTTAAAATCGTCTTTGGTTAAATTCTCTGCTTTTTCACAGGAGACAGTAAATTCCTTAATAGATCACCAGGATAGATTAGGAATTCTTGAAGCCCATAAGGCTAAAATTGATGGTCAGTTAACATCAATTCAAGGAGTCTTGACATCTCAGGTGCAAGACTCCCTGCAATTGCACCATCGTGATGAAATATTTGAGAATGCCTTACGGGGGAAGAATCTCCGATTTTTGAATTTCCCCCGCACTCACTACCTTTCTCCTACCATTTTACTTACTAAATATTTGAAGGATGTATTGAAAATTCAAGAGCCGGATGCTTTAGCTTTATCTAAAATTTATTACTTGCCTACTGGTGTCAGGGAACATCCGGTTGGTGATCTGGAGACAGGTGATGTAGTTCGCGGGAATTTAGACCATTTATCAGAGCAGAGTATGGATTTATCAACGTATTTAGAGTCTTCTGTTGAAGAAATTTCTACTCGAGCTACTCTTTTAGTAACTTTCTCTTTGGAAAGGGATAAGGAGGTGGTCTTAAGGTCTTACTTTAAATATCGACAAGAGAAATTTTTTGGTCATCAGATACAGGTTTTCTCCGATGTCTGCCGTGCTACACAACTGAAAAGGAAGGCTTTTCTTCAACTTCGCTCTCGTGTAATTGCTTTGGGAGCCTCCTATATTCTTAAATATCCATGTAAATGTGTCGTCACTCATCTGGGGAAATCTTATATCTTTTTTGATTCTTCTCAATTAGAAACCTTTCTCAATAATTTGACTTGATCTATCCTGTTGGCTTGTGCTTAGTTTAATGTGGGATTGTAGTATTTTCTGTTCTCTCTCAACTCTGGATTATAGATTATTCTATGTAACCCCTATGCTTTTCTTTATGTGTAAGCAAATGTAATATGATAAAATCCTAATAAAGAAATATTGTCTCTCAGAAAAAGAGCTACCCCCTCCACCCATTTGCCCATCTTTGTCCTTCCTAAAAAGATTATAACTTGGTATGGCCACATCCCATTCATGTAAATTTAACCATATCTCCATAACAACATTCTCTACCATTATGGTTTGCAGATTTGGAATTGTTTAGACTATACATGTTTGTTTTGATTGCTTTCTGGTTCTTTTTTGTTGGCTTTTTGCTTTATAGCATTTGGCCTAGTCTCTTCTACTAGAATTGCTACAATTATTTATTTTGTTTTTTTCTCTTACTGTTGAACTCATCAGTTTCCATGTACATCTTCTATCTTCTAGTTTAAATGCATGGGAATATATTTTTTGGATTTCTTACTTAGGATAATTTTTTCTGCTACAGAAAGATGTAAAACATCCTTAGAATATAACTTTTTGGGGTATTTTTACTAAACTGCGGTAGTGCGATTCGCGTTAGGAGCTGCGGAGGAGACAGAAATCCCAAATAAGGACATGGGCGGTACATCGTTACCGATAACGCGTGTTACCAGGCACCATAAATGAACGAGCGCTACAGGGCACGTTACCGCGCGTTAATCTTAAGAAGGTGCGCAGGCATACAAGGACAGCAACAGAGCTGAAGCACAATGGTTACAACACTAACTGATGGTACAGGGGTCATGGGTTCGATTCCCCAGTGGGCCTAATGTATAAGGCTGGCTGAGGCAGCACCCTTTACATTTAAGTAGTGATTGTTGAGGCATTTGACATGCATTTTAATTAGTGCTGCCAGCAAACACACCCTCACGGTGGCATAACCTAAGGTACCCCATAAGGCACTCCATAGGGTACATTATAAAGTCTACTGTCCGCCAAGGCACCCTATAATGTCCCCTATAGGACACCTTATAAGGCTGTGAACAAAGCCCTGCCTGGCTACAGAAGGACTGCACGTCACCACACAAACTGTCTGCTGTGGTTACCAGGATAGGGTTAACCCACCCGTACCCATGATGCACTGCACATGCAAATCAGCAGTCGAGAGATGGGCACAAGATTGGGTATGCACACCCACAGCACCTCGGCCTGGTAGGGGGAACAGACCGTGTGTGGCACTGCCACAGACAGTCACATTGTGCGGGTACTGTGCCCACCCTGAGGTTGAGGTGGGGCGCCCAGCACCAGGTCCACAGCACCTTTCATGGCTGAAATACGCCATGCTGCAGGTCCCCAGCAGTGTGTGATAGGTAGTTCTGTTAGACACACCTAGGATACATCTGTGTCCTGCTGTATGTCTCGGTCATGTCTAGTCCATATGGGCAATGATGCACCCAGAATAGTGCATATCCTGTGTTGGTGGAATGGTTACCTGCTGTTGTTGAAGGGGAGGGGTGTGTATGGACCCATAGGCAGATCATGTACCACCACACAACTCACTCTCTGGGGCTCAGAGTGGGAAACAGGATCACCCACCAATAGATCCACAGTCTACCTCCCTGCAATGGTAGCAGTAGAGGGGACCGTCAACCCCAGTCCTGCTGGGGAACAGACAGAGCGGTACACATCCAAAACGTAATAGCAGACAGACGGCAGGCCTGGAAATGCTCAGCTGCCCCCCACCCTTATCTGACATTCTCCAGCAGCAAGCCTCCAGCCGCTGCACCCTGCAAGGTGTTCCAGCAAGACACATACTAGCTGCAGACAGTCTGCTAGCTAGTCCATAGTGCATGGTCCTGGAGGAGATGCATGTACCCAGAATGGGGATGTCAGCATACACACCAAGCAAATAAATCAGTGATAGAACCCCAAAAGAAAACCCACAAATATCACATGAGAAAAATGCTATACAGCACTATGGGGGAACCTAGCCATGCCATGGTCACTGCTCAGTCAGGGTGAGAGTGACCTCGCAGCAGGACATGCTATGGCCACCCTGTCCATGCAGGTGGTGGCCAGGCACTACAATGTCCGAGCCATTGCCCTATGCCGTGTGCAGATGCATCCAGGCCAGGCCACCCTATCCAGGCTATTCCCACGGTACCTTGCTCCTCATTATGCACATTAGCAGGCCAATACTGGCAACAGCACTAGCAGAGTGGGCTGTGGAGGGTGTTGGCAGCCACCACACACTGGATAGACAGACACACACTCCCCACACCTATGCCAGCATTGTGCAACTATAGAGGTGTTGGGCAGCCCAGGCCACCACACCAGTCCTGGGCACAGTGCAGGCATGGCTATGGTATGCAATACTGTAGGAGTCACTCCCCAGGTTGGTGAACACTGTCAGACACAAGACCTGTAGCACACTCCACAGACATCAGAAAGGTTTCTATGATGCAGCTCACTCAGGAAATTGTACTTAACCTAGGAATTGCTATCTGCCAGTAATCACAGCAACCTTTTGATAGATGTGTACCATATTCCCAGGTTTAGGGTGGCATTACTAAGGTATGCAAGTGCTAGTATTGGGAGATGCACGCAGAGCCCAAAGTCCTGGCTCTCCAGGAGGCTTTGGATAATGGGGCCTGTGGGTGCGGATGTGTCTGCCCCTGTTGGCTGCTGCTTTACGGAAGAGGTTCCCAACTCCAGTCCTGCGGTGCCAAACACTGTTCGGGTTTTCATGCTGTCCCTCATGAATATGCATGAGATACATCTGCATACCATGGGGGTGGCGCATAGAAATGCAGCACAGGCATCTTTATCGGAGGCAGCATGGAACCGGAATGGTGTTTGGCCCTCCAGGACTGCATTTGGGAGACTCTGCTCTAGGTAATGTGCATGTTTATGGTGTCTGTGCTCTGTAGGGTAAAATGTAGGTGTCTTGGGCATGTTTACATTATATGCAATAAAGGTGCTGTCTGTATTAGCACGTTGTAGTAGTGGGTAAAATATGGGGACTGGGTTGGCAGGAACCTGAACCTGTGACCCTCTGCTTCTGAATACACTAGTTTTGTGCACTGCACCACCTTGTTGTCACAGAATCAGTGCATTCCTTGGTGATACCATGACTGTTCGTCAGACAGGGCCCGTCTGTTGCAGTACACGGCACCCACCTACACAGGGCTAGGCCACGGTCTGCTCTGGGCAGCTGCCACTGCCCCCTCCACCACCAGTATCCCTCAGCCACCATGCTTACTTGCCCTCCTGCTGGTGGTGCACAGTCTCAGGCCATTCATTGTGCAGGTAGGTGGCTGCCTATGGTGCGGGTTCTGGGGTAGGGATGCCTGCATAGACGTCCACGCTCCCCCCAGCCCCGCCTGCCAATGTTCCGTGCCCTTGGGGGTAGCTGTTGGGTACTATCCCCTGTGACACTGTGGGAAACACAGTCGTGCCCATGTTGGGCCTTCAGCAGTTGCTGTCTGGCTGCTCTGCTGTTTCAGCATTCGTATGGGCCACCTAGGCATCACCCTAGTCCACACTGTGGCTCAGCTCCACCACAGCATGTGCCGCCTGCGGCCCTCTGTATCCCCTTCTCCGGCATCTGTCCAGTTGCCGTTCCGACATGCCCGCCCTGATGTTGCGGGACATGTGCACGCCATAGGAACCCTGTCCGATGGTGGGGAAAACCCTGAGCAGCGCTATTTCACTGTGGGCTCCTTCACCTTGTATGGGGACGGAGTATAGACCCTTCCACGATTTATATCTTTTCTATGGAGCTAACTCGGGGGGGGGGGGGAGTGGTTGATGTCTCTCATTGATACCACTATTGGCCAGCTTGGTTATGTTTTTTTTCCAGTTTGTTGGGGTCATTTTCAGTGTTTATATGCCCTTTTGTTCTGTGCACATGTATCACACTTATCACTTTTTTTTGGTTTCCCTGCCTGGGCTGTACATAGCTGACACTGAAATGGTTTCTCTCCCCTGTAATGTGCATTTAACGGCAGGTTTTCAATCGCATTTGGATTCAGCTCCTCAGATCAGCGCGTTAGTGTGAAGGGAGCCTCTCCCCGCCCACTCTCCGCCCACTGACCCCTTCTCTCCGCCCTCTCTCCACCTTCTGCAGTGTTTTACCGTGCTGCGGAGCTTTACGATCGTTAATGTTGGTTAACGCGCACTATGTAACGTTACCGCAGTTTAGTAAACATACCCCTTTGTTTTTCCATACATTGCCTCAGCCTCCATTATATTGAAAACTGTCTTGTTGACACCAGGTTTTGACCAATGTACTTAAGTATTACTGTATATAGCTTTTTCTCTTCCTTTTCATAGGCAAGTAGTGCTTCTGAATAAGTCCTTAGCATGGATTGTAGCCCCTCTTCCAAATGCTGGAACTTTCTCTTTGCTATAAGGGTGTTGTTTCTTGCCAATTCATTTGTTTTCATGTGGATTATAATATCTGTTTTAGAGTCCTTACTTTCTTCACTGATAATGCTTAGCATTTGTTTTGTATAATGCTAGTACAGTATTTGGTTTGGTCTCTGGTGACTAGTTTTGAGTGCTTTGGGGGATCCCTTTTTCCAACTTTGGTCCACCGCCTCCTTGTTTCCATGTCATCTTCTTTGCATATGAACTTTCTTTGATTTTCTGTCTCTGCTTCTTGTGTTCCCCATATGTTTGTTTGTTTTTTTTTGGAACATGGATCTCCTTTGGTCTTATTTCTTCTGTTGTAACCTTCTTATCCTGTTATGAAAGGTTCCTCTTCTCTGGTCAGGGAGAAGTTTTCTCCATCCTTATTCTTGGTTTTGCTGAGGACAGAACCTTGTGTTTGTGTTTTCTTAGCAAATTTCCAAGGAGGACCTCTGGTGTCTTCTGGAGTCTCTCCTCTTCCTTTGGGACTGGCTAGGTGCTCCAGAGCTCTTCCCAACCAGGCTGTCTCTTTCTCTATGGTGGCAAGCTGCCTCTATACTTGCTGCCTTAATGACTCCTTTGTTTCCAAAAGGAGCTCTTCTCTGGTGACTGCTGCTCTTGCAGCTCCTTGGTGTTCTTCATCTCTTGGCATGGCTGTTGTGGCTAACCCTCAGTCTCGCTGCTAACCTTGCTATGAGGAGGGGGTGGATTTTTATACCCTTGACTCCTTATTGTTTAAGGAGCCCTGCAGTGTCTGAATTCACCTATTTTCCCCTCCCATAGCCCTCTCTCTTTATAGTCGCAACTGCATGGGGAATCCTTCTTGCCTGAGTTCCTGTTGCTGAGCCAGAGGTAGAGTTCTATGCCTCACAGTTCTTCTTTCTACTATTTTCTTTTCTTATGCCACTTATGTTATTTTTCCCTCCCATGGAAGTTGGCCAGCTCATTTTTGGATTCAGGGTCCGGCTTGCTACACTAGGGAAGTCCGGTTCCAGTTCCCGCTGAATTGGAGCTAGCGGTGGAGAGGGGAGGGGAAAATTCCAGGAGAGTTAACCCACCCCTCCAGGTGATTTTATTTTTTCTCTTTTTCCGTGAATAATTGAACAGATACTTCTATATGCTTCTTTACCTGCAAAATACAAATAGTAAAAAGGTGAGGATAAGATGATATGTTCAACCGAGGCACCAGTGCACATCACCAGTGTGTTCTCAGAGCTAATTGTTATTGAATTTTTGTAATGAAGCATACACCTGACTTGAATTTATGTTTTAGTACATTTCAGAACCCTTTGTACTAACATTTTAATAAGTGCTATGCAATCAAGCAGATAGCAATCTGGTTAGAATTTCCATTAAGAATTTAGACTCTTAGCCAGTCCTCTAGACCTCGGAATCTTGACTGCATTTTCATGTTGACTGAATGTTAAGACCTTATTTGGTAGAATAGGCTGACTTAACCGATTATAACTAATAAAAGTACTATACATGAGGAGGATAATTGTCAAAGCAATCTAGCCACATTAAAATGGATCAATGCCCCTAGATTGCCTTGTCTGAACATTACCCTGCCCCGACTGGCTAAGCATATGTGGGGGCTTCCACAGTGCTCATACTCTCAGATAGATTGTGAGAAGGCATTTACAGAGGTGTTTTTAAGTCAGGGGAGAAAAAAAGCTTTCCAAAATGAGCATTAACTCTTTTCAGATGCCCACACACATTAATAGGTACAAAGTATGCAAGCACTTTTCCAACCATGCTTTATAATCATTTTAAAAGAAAAACTTTCTCTTGAAAAAAACACAACCTCAAATATATGCTAAAAAACACCCATGTATTTTAGGACTATAAGGGCAAACTGAATTGAGTCCAAGAAAATGCACTCGGGGACTGATTATATAGCTGAGTGCATTTGTAAAATGCTATTCTTTGCTCAGGTTTTTGCCATATTTTCAAAATGAAAGTATGTGTGTTCTTATGCTCTGAAAGCACACCAGGGAACTTATGGGTTAACATTTGTAGTTGCTTTTTAATGTGCACTCTTTATTTTTCATTCTTTTAAGTGCATATAGTGAAATTTACAAAAGGATGTGCATACATGCAAACCCTTCCCCAGCCCCAGCCCTTGGAATGTCTCACTTCAGCTGATAGTTGCACATAGCTACATCTGCATATCTGGCGAACAAGTTGATAGATGTCTATTTTTGCAGGCAAAGCAAATTTTAGCCAATAGAAATTATCCTCTTTATGACAATTAGGAGATTTTTGACATTATATTAATGGAGGATGAGTAGATTTAAGGATTTTTACTAAACTGAGGTTGTTTTCTGCCTCTAATGCATGTTGTGAGTCAAAATCAATGTACATGAGGTTCAACAGCAATGCAGTAATTGTCAGGGGGGCACAGCCAGCATGTGCCCATCACGTACTACACAGGCAAGCCCCTTAGTGTGTGTTCTGGCCCTTGAAAATTACTACAGATACACCTACTGCCACCTCTTGAGATGTCATTAAGTGTACCCATGCTAACTGCAAAATTGGCCATTAGTGTGCACTACTGGTGACCAGGTTAACTACAGTGTGCGGTCAACATCCACTCTCTACCCAACTCTACTGAGTCTTTGTCCCATTACATGATGCCATGCACAGAAATGTGCACTAAGTACATGACAATATTTTCTAAAATAGCAGTGGATCTAACCCAGAGTAAAAAACAAGAAAAAATAATGAATCTAATCCAAAATGAATAAAAATGGCTTTTTCCTTTAAATGTATGGATCTAGGCCAATTTTTTCGAAAAACTGGAGATCATTATTTGGCTCCATGATGAACTTGCAACATGAAATATCTGTCTTAGATGGTTTCAAATTACACATATATTCAATGACAGTATCCATTTAGGTAGCACCACTGAATGGCCATATATAAATTGAAATATCCAAATTAGGCATTTAAAGTTAAAGTCCATTTTTACATTTAATTTAGACATTTAGAGGCATATTTACTAAAGTGAGCTAATGGTTAGTGCAGGGTTTGCCATGTGATCATTAGTCGGTCACGAGGACTGGAACAGGGACGATGCTGGGAATGAGGTTCACCTAGGACACCTTCTATCCTTGCACCAGCCCTGGTTACCATGCAGCTCTGCAGTACAATCCCCACACTAAGGGGATTATTTGTGCCTTCACCCAGCCATGACTAACTTCCCCGCCGGCTGTGCGGGGGAGTTAGATGAGAATGGGAAAGGAGCGGCTTGGGGGTGGAGTCTGGGCAGTCGCTGGCCCTGGACATACAGGGCCGATTCTAATGTCGGTCCTGTATGTCCAGGGCCAGCGACATGTGCGGGGAAGTTATTTCACCTCCGAGATGGAATAACTTCTCTGGACGTTACCTTATTGTACTGCCAGAGAGCGGATGGGGCAGGGAGGCCGGATCCCTGCAGTCCGACCCTGGCCTTAGGAGGCCAGATCGGGGGTTGTGCTGTGGGGAATTAGCTTTATTTTGCGATGGCTGGCATCACATCTCTATAGAAGAGACTTGACTGAGTTAGCCAGGGACAGTACTGCACGTGCAGGACAGACTGAATTGCAGTCCCGGCCTGCACTTGCAGGACTGTTCATGATTCTGATCCTGTGGGGCTAGACTTGCCCCATGGGATCTTAATCGCGATCCCCTCTGTACGTCTGGTTCAGACTGGACGTACAGAGGGGATCTATGTCAGGGATGGAATCAGGCCCTAAAGCTTTAGTATGCCATAGTTTGTAATGATACAAATACCTAAGTCTCTAACTGAGCGATATGCAGATAATGTCCAGAGTTGCGCTCAAAAATAACACAATAATATATGTGTCTATATACTTCTCAGCTAATTAAACAATAGTTAACCAGATCTTCAGATTTCCAAAGGTCTCAGTCTGTAGCCAGCCGGGCTATTTGAATAGAATCTCCACAGCTGTAGCTAGCAATCACATCAATGACCTTTTTATGGAAACCTATTTTATAAAACATGCCCCACACTAATGAAAGTGATAGTGATAGTTCCAGACTTTTAGACTTGGTGTTGAAAAGCGCATATGCCAAATCATTCAAATATTTCATATATTCATAAAAATAGCACTTAACTGGCACTGTGCTGCTGTGCTGCTGTGATCCAAGCTCTCAAAAATATTGCATAGGCTGGAATCTGTACGCCAATTTATCTCAAAAGTGTTGCATAAGCTGAAGTCTGTACGTCAATTTCACTGAGTTCCCACTTAGTATGCCATAGGACAGTTACTGGGTGAGTTGGGGCAGAGTGTGGGCATTGATGGCACAGCACAATTTGCTCAAGCTCCATTCCATTGGCTAACTGTGAATGATATCGTTAGTGTGAGTTCATTTACTGTCTCCTTAATGGGTGGAGGTAAGTACACCAGCTTGCAGTGCATTTGCAGTTTAGCACATTGAGGTGCTTCTCCCCATGGTAACCGCAGGGCAACATGCCAAGAATGCCCCCAACAATTAGGGCAATATGCCGAACATGCCCCGAACAGTCTACTTCACCTCACATGCTAAATTTTGGGGCTTAACACTTGCTACAATAACTCATGTTTCTAGTAGCTAAATATTACCATTTTGCTGTATAACTTATACTCCTAAATGGAAACACCCCCCAGATCACTCTAAACACTGCCCCATTTTGGACAGCTAATTTTGACTGTATAACAATTTATATGTTCAAAATGATTCCAAAACAGATAAAAGCAGTCTATAATTAATTAATAACCAATCAAAAAGTTTGTTGTAAATATTATATTAAATCTGCACATTATTATATTAAATCCTCACAGGTCATAAAAAAACCCTCCATGTTGCATAAAATGTTAAAACTCAATTTGTGTATCATAATTTTCAGAAAACCACTTATACCAAAGTTAGCAAAAAACACCTATCTGAACATTTCAGTTAGTCCTGATTTCAAATTTTCTTCCAGTCAATATTCCCCCTTCATTTCAAGTACTTTTGCAGTCAGTCTTTTCTCTGTCAAATTTAAATGATATTCACCAGCACCCAATGGTGGCCAGTTTCGTAGTTCTGGATTCCTCAGGGGTGCATATGGTGTACTATAAACATAATACAGATACAGTGGTCAAAATGCAAAAATTACTAATAAATCAACATTATTTATTTACTTGCAACAATTTCACAGATTAACAATGCATTTCTCCCAAGACTTTCAATCAAAAAGGCACTTCCCCTTAAAAAAAAATCCACCATTTTGAACCCAGCACCCGATGGAGAAGAGGTAACTGTTGATTTCTCCTGTCCCCACCAGTCACCAGGGACAGATCTGGAGGAGGGTCAGAATGGGGGGTTTTCAACATGGGGCCTGCTTTTGTTGATGGAGGGTGGGGATGTTCAGGGGAAGACTAATTCTGTGATCGGGGAACTCTGGGGGAAGGAGGTGGAGGACTTCTTCTGTTGTTGGGGGACTATGGAGAGGAGGAAAAAGACTACTTTTGTTGTCAGGTGGCTGCTGGTGGAGAGAGAAGACCCCTCTTTTATTGTGAGGGGGGGGGGGTATAATGAGTAGTTTCCATCAGCCTGTGTACCTTCCCCTGGCAGCTGGCACTTATGGATGCCTCGGGTCCAGGGCTGACCTCAGAGCTGATTCAAAGTGTTGGTGCCCTAAGCAAACCTTAAACTTTATAACTCCCTTTGCTGTCAAAATCTGTTGTTTAGCTTTGAATACTCTGCTCTTTGCTGCCACTCAGAAGTTGCCTCCCTAGTCAACTGCCTAGTTTGCTTAGTGATTGGCCTGACCTTGCTCAGGGCGAGACTAAAAGTCAATGTGGAAATCCACATCTATGCGTGTGTTCTCTTTGTGAAGCGGAAAATACAGCTACAGATTTTTGGCCTGACAAAGACATATCCAGACCACACCCACACCATATCCCCTTGAAATCTCTTTAAGGTGTGGAGAAATCTCCATTGGTAAAATGTGGATGTCTGAAATCATATTTACATGTGTATGCCAATCTAAATTTGTAAATGCTGCTATTTACCCATGGGGATGCTTCTAAGATCCTCCATGGTGTAAAAAGGAATCAAATTTGCCCCATATCTTAGAGCCCACAAGGCCTCAAATGCTAACAACATTTCTTATCACCTGATTTGTTCTTATTCGGTTTCTTCATATGCTCCACTCCAACTTTATTTGTATTTATTTGTTATTTTCATCTGCCTATTTGAATAGCTTATTTTCCAATCTCAAATGAGGTATTAATAAAGCTCATAAGGCAATTTTAGAAAAGTCTTATCTAAAAAAGGTTCATAAAGGGATCCTACTCATTTTGAATCAATCAATACCAACCTGTAGTATTCAGATTACTACGCTGCTTTCTTTTCATAAGGTTGCTAGTTTCTGACAACATAATTAATTGGAAAAATAATTAACTGGAAATTAAATACAACAGTGACTCTTCTAAGATATCCAGGGTTTTGTAGTCATTTAAAAAAAGTTTCAAACTAGACTAATAACTTTTGGCTGAATCAACTCCTATGAGGCTGATTCATTATAGGTCACTAACAGTTATTGTACACACTAATCCACTTTAGCATGCACGATAGATGAGTTCCCATTCACTAGTGTCCTAGGGAGTAGTTTTATAAATGCCTGCCCTGCTGAAAAGTATGCATGTGCTTTTCGCCACAGAAAGCTGGCAGGATTTTCAAAGTAAAAGTAAGCACACCTTCACTTTGAAAAATGTCTTAGGAAAACATATCCACACACATTTACGCCAGCTAATTTGCGTGGATGCTTTTTCTGACTAAAAATGCATACACGTGCTTCTGAAAAGTTCCAAATCTCAGTTCCTGCTCCCAGTAATGGTCTTCCATACAACAGGTAAAAATACACACAAAATGGCACACTGCACATAGATACATGTTAGGCAGTTTTATAAAGAAACAAAGAAACATAGAGAGTTGATGATAGATAAAGACCATATGGCCTATCTAGTCTGCCCCTCCATGCCAAATACTAATCTCTGCAATCCACTCCACTCCCTTAGAGGTCCTCTGTGCTTATCCCATGCTTTCTTGAATTCATATACAGATCTTGTCTCTGCCATCTCCACTGGGAGGCTATTCCACACAACTATAAAGCCCAGTTTTCTAGATAAAGAATGGAAATGACTTTGAAAATAATGCTAAGTGGATGTTATAACGTCCACTAATATTTTATCAGAAAGAAGATAAACAGCACATACTAATTAACATAATTAGATGAAAATCACTGGTCAGACTAGATGGGTCAGCTTACCCAACTGAGCAGGGAGCTATGCCTGCCATGGTCCAGCAGTCAATTGCTCAATTTGCAGTTCCTGCTGTTGAGGATATTTACCCAGGTGCGAGAGGCTGGCGTTGGAGGGATTTCTCTCAGCGACTGTGAAATTTATTTATTTATTTATGTGATTTTTATACCGCCATATCAAGAATCATAGCGGTTTACATAAAACAACTGAATTACATTGAACAAGGTAATGATGACATATAACTAACAAGCAATCAGAGATATATACAGTACATGATTCGAATACCAGAAAACTATTTACAATTAGTCTATTCTTGATGACTCATGTGCTTTCAATATTATGCATGTTTGAAGAGGTAATGAGAGCAATGTAATGTATTGTGGGGTTGAGAGTAAGTAAAGAAACTGTGGAGTGTAAGATGCTTGCGGCTCACAAGGTGCCTCCTCAGTGCTGAAGTGTGGAGAGTGGCCTGTTGCAGGGATCTCTGCCAGCGAATTGCACTGGTTCAGTGGCCTGTGTCGGACAATTCACAGCTCCAGAACTGGAATGCCCTGCTTTGCAAACCCCCTCTGTTTCTGCTGAGGAGCTGAGGAGGAGTGGTGGAGGCTCCCTAGGGATGGAGAGTCAGGATGGTGTTCAATCTGTGGCGGGAGGAACCCCGGTGATTGTACCAGTGGACATTGAGTGCATTCCCAAGGAGGTCACTCTGGGGGAGGTTTAAAAAACGGTCAGTAAGTTGGAGGGATCGCTAGCGGCACGTTTGGGCAATATATCTGTAAGTTCTGCATCCCTTAGTGCTCAAATACAACATCATTAGGAAACCCTGGGAAGTTTAAGGAGGAGGCTGGAGACTTTGTTGAAATGACTTGGTGACTTGCAAGATAATCAATATGTCTTGGTCAAGGAGAAATTGTGTGTTTTGAGGAAGTTGGAATACACTGAGAACTTTAACCGGCATTTGAATTTGTGGTTTATAAACTTCCACAACTCATCAATGCTTAAGTATTTGCTTAAGAAATTTCTGGAGAAAGTCAGGAAGATGCTGTGCCCCCTTTGACCAGGGTTTCTTATATGAATACTGGGATTGGTATGGACGTTAATGTTGAGAGAAGTAATGAGCCGGAGAGTTTGGATATGACTGGATTCCTGGAGAGTTCCCAGTCTATTTTGTCAACTAAGACAACCTTGCTGGCAATGTTTGCCTTGGAACCTGATAGAAATTGGGTTCTACATTAGAATTTTCACTTTAAACAGGCTAGTTTTCTTGGTTGCAAGGTTTGGTATTTCCTGATTTGTCTAGGGCTCTAGGCTAATACAGGGCAGGTGCAAGGTCTTTCTGGCTCTGGGAGCTACATGCTTTCTTCAGTTTCCTTGTAATTGTTTTTTTAAAATTCGGAGTAAAAATTATGTATTATTGAATCTCTTTCAACTACAAAACGTTATTGATGCTAGAACTCTCCCCGTCCCTATTGCTTTGCCCTCCCCCATTGTTCCTAAAGTGATAGGCAAGAATGTTTGAACCTCAAATTGTGTTCTCTCATTTTCTTTTATCTTTTTTTTTTATTCTTCTATTTGTGGGAGACTCAGATCTCCATGTTTACCTTTCTTTCTTCCTCCTGGCTACTTTAATTGTGGTTTATTAGAAAATGACCATGCTGTTATTTCTATATATGATATTGTGTTTCCTTTTCTATATATTTTCATTAAGTTTTATGTTTGTATTTTATTGCAAATTATAAAAATATAATTTAAAAAAAAAATGTTAAAGGACCCAGTATGCAGGGAAATTGAAATCAAATGCCACCTCCAGTAGTCTAAAACTCCATTGTAGTATAGTGATACTACTCTGCTTCAGGGGTTAGGTATAAGAAATTGCAGGCCCCAAAGCCCTACCTCTTATTTAACCTCACTAGAGCACCCACTAGAAATGGCTTTCCTGCCCACTTCTTGAATATCTGTAAATTACATAGATTTACAAGAAAGGCCCTCTGAAGCCCCACTCCTATGTTGTCAACCCTGCCCCTTTTTGAAATGGCAACCTCCCCCCCCCCCCATTTTAACCAAATCATGACTCTCCCAGACCTACCTTGCAATCCCTGGTCTTTTGAGGGGTAAGAATGGGCCCTAGTCTGCATTGCTCCTGTGATACATTTTTCAAAATGGGGCTGTCTTACGGTTATCGGCATGTTCTGACATACTGCTAGGGTCATGTGACACCATTTTGAAACCTACCATCAATGGAACAAGAGCAAATTAATATCACTCCTATCCCCCAGCTAGACCACAAGGGATTGTACGGTGAGCTTTAAGGGGATAAAGAGTTGGACTTTGAGTGCAGAGAGTTACTTTTGGAAAATTGTGTGGGGTCTTTCCCATGGGTGTGGGGTTTTTGGGGACAGTTACTATTTTTTATTCATTTCCTCTTGGGAGGTTTTGGGGACGAAGGGTCTTGGCATATAAAATGATGACAGATAATGATCATGCAACCTATCCTTTCTGCCCATTCATACAAACTACTAAACTGTACATTTCCTTCTTCTCCCTCAGAGATTATCTGGGTTTATTCCATGCTTTCTTGAATTCATATACAGTTCCAGTCTCTGGTAGGAGAGGTCTCCTTCATTAGGAGGTTCTACACATCCACTACCCTTTCAGTAAAGACATATTTCCTATTATTACTCTTGAGACTATTCCCTTTCACCTTCATCCTAACCCCTCATTACAGATCTTCCCATGACATGAATGAGGCCTGCCTCTCGTGCAATAAAGCTTCAAAGGTATCTAATAGAAACACTAGGATAGCAGGAATTTTCAGTCACTCAGGAAGGGGAGATTACATCAGAAAGGCCCCTTTAAAATATGGCTGGTCTGGGATGGGGGGTGGAGAGTCTGTCATCCTATACTTTTGAAATCAGGAACACACACTTTTACTGGCAGAATGGCAGAGTGACTGGGAATGCAGATAAGAAGGTGAGGAAAGGGAAAGAGAAGAAAAAAGGATGGAAGGAGGAAAGAAGAAAATCAGACAGGAGAAAAAAAGCTAAGAAGCAAGAGTACAATGAAAGAAAGGATCTTAGGAAGGCCGACATAATCTGCTGGTTTTGCTTGAACTTGGACCATTACGATCTTATATGAGGAATGACATCAATCCATTCACTGTCTGTTCTCATACTGCAGAAATACTAGACTGGTAAACAGTAATTCCTATATTATTTAAATTAGAAAGCCATGAGATAGGAGGCAATGTCCTGTTGTACATTGGGAAATGGTTAAAAGATAGAAAACAGAGACTAGGGTTAAATGGCCAATTTTTTCAATGAAGGGCCGTGAATACAGTAGTAAAGTACCACAGGAATTTGCATTAGGGTTGTGCTTTTTATAAATGATCTGGAAATGGAAACGATGAGTGAAGTGATCAAACTTGCAGATGGCACAACATTAAAATGCTGTTTAATTGCATTTGGATTGTGAGAGATTGCAGGATGACTATGTAAAACAAGAAGAATTGTTATTAAAATGTAAAATTAAATTTAATATGGGCAACTGAAAAATGATGTTCACAAAAAAGAATAATTATAGCAACACAATGCTAGTTTCCACATTAGGAGTCACTACCCAGGAAAAACATTGTCTTAGACAATACAGTGTAATCTTCTGCTTAGTGTGTAGAAGCAGCCCATAAAGTATATAGAATGTTATCAATTATTAGGAAATGGTAAAGAACAAAATAAAATATAATATAATAATGGTATGGCCGCAATTTGAGTTTGGGAAGTTAAGCCCTCAAATAGGGGGCGCCAGCACCATATCACAGCCACTGCCAGACCCCAGGATCCAGCTCTCACAGCTGTAGTGGAGAACAGTTGATTGAAATGGCAGAGGGGTAGGAAACTTGGGGAGAGGGTGGCCAGAAAGAAAAGTGACATCAAGCAGGATGTAGCTCCAGAAGGGAGCCGGTGTTATGGGTAAAAAAAGGGGGAAGAAGGGGTGAACAGAGGCAATGCAACGCCAGTCAAAAGCATGTAAACAGAAGAGCTAGATTCAAATGGGAGAGCTTGACTCATGAAATGTGGATGCATCATAGGGCCTAGCAATACACTGCACTGAGGACAGAGCTGTAGCTGGATAGAACATTGGAGCTTGAGAGATCCTTGCACTGGCAAGAGTGGGCAAACTGAGTAGTGGCAAAAAATGGTGAGCAGAAAGGGGAGGAACTGCATGCAGATCCCAAGGAAATACACTCTTCCTCCCACCAACCCTTAACTTTCTCTCCTTACCTTAACAAGTTGGGTGCAGTCATGGGAGGCCTCACCAGACAGGATGGGACCAGAGGAGAGAAGCCATGGCCAGTGGGAAGTTGCTCAGAACTTTCCACATAGCATCTTACTGCTATAAAATGAGGCTGAAGAAACCATTCTACACTCGAGACATTAACAGGCAGGCCATGGCAATGCATTGGAAAGGTGCCCATACTGATGAGGTAACAGGAGAGAGCATGCAGTAAAGCCTGGGACCCTCAGCACTGACATCATCAGCATGTCATGGCATTCATCTTTGATGCTAGGTCGGCAGGCTGAGTTGTGTGATAGGCCTTGGAATTGCACAATAAATCTGCAGAGCTGCACAAGAGCTGGTGGAGTTTTGTAAGCAGCAGGACGAGTTACACAATAGGCCAATGAGTTGCACAAGAGGCCCAGAGAGCTCCAGCGTGGCCCGGGGAAGAAGAATTCAACATTGAATGGGAAGAGGAAGGCAATGGCAAACAGAAGGGGGTGAAAAAGGGATAAGAGCTGGGTGTGGTCCCAGAGGACTGGAGAAGGCACATATTGTACCTTTAAACAAAAGTGGAAGTAAGTACGAGGTTGAGAACTATAGGCCAGTTAGTCTGATCTCTGTGATGAGTAAATTAATAGAAATGCTGCTAAAACAGAGGACAGTGAGGTTTTTGGAGTCCAGTGAATTGTAGGATTTGAGACAGCATGGTTTTGCTAGAGGCAGGTCTTGTCAGAAAAATCAAATTAATTTCTTTGACTGGGAGACCAGAGAGTTGGAAAAAGAGAGATCCCTTGATGTGATGTATTTAGATTTCAAAAAATCCATTGACACTGTTCCATACAGGTGGCTTATAAATAAATTGAGCACCTAGGAATGGATCCTAAAGTGACTAACTGGGTTAGAAATTGGTTGAGTGGGAGGTGACAAAGGGTACAGGTAAATAGAGCTCATTCTAAGGAGAAGGATGTTACCAGTAGTGTGCCACAGGGATCTGTCCTTGGTCCGATTCTTTTTAACACTTTTGTAAGTAATATTGCAGAAAGGCTGTTGTGAAAGATTTGCCTCTTTGTAGATGATACCAAAATCTTCAAATAGAGTAAACACCCAGGAAAGGGTGGACAACATGAGAGATCTTGCTTAGCTTGAAGAATGGTAGATAATTTGGCAGCAAAGATTTAATGCTAAAAAATGCGGTCATGTGTTTGGGCTGCAAAAATCCAAGGAAGTGGTATAATGTGGAGCCCGATTCTGAAAGGGGCACGTCTGGGCCATCCAGATAGCCCCATGCAGAACAGGCCCTTTAGGACCTAATTCTGTATGGCGGGAACTAAATGTTCCCGCCACACACAGAATTGGGCCCAAGGACAACCTGGCATGCCACTGCCTGCCTGCAGGGACATCCTCCTGATAGACTCCCCTGACTCTTGCAGCTTAGATTCTCCTCTCCCCCACCGCCCAACCCATGGCTGGACAGCTAGGGTTTGGATTGGGTGGCAGGGACCCCCCTGTACCCATCCCCAGCCTCTGGTGAGGGGGGGGGAGTTGGCCCTGATTGCCGGGTCAGTGCTGCTTATTCCACCTTTACGGTGGAATAAGCAGCACGTCCCCTCTCACCCGGCAGGATGGACAGGGCCGTGATCTGAATTTGCCCTGCATGTCCTGCTGGCTCAGTCTGCCCCCATTCTGCCCCATCCCGCCCCCTCCCACCACTACCGGCTCTCCCCGTCCTGCAGCTCTAGCCGTGCGGGGAGAGAAGGAGGGGGAATAAGATCCAGATAACTTGCAGGGCTGCACATCCCAGTGGGATGTGCAGCCCCAGAACCTGATTCAGAATTGAGCCCTATAGGGGGTAAAGTACTTCTAACCACAAAGAAGAGCAGGACTTGGGTGTGATTGTTTCTGATGATCTTAAAGTGGCTAAAAGGTAGGAAAAGTGACTAAATTTTTGTCAGAATAAAATCTTGAAAAAGAATGTTATACAGTACCCATAGAGATATTTTTCAAAAGGCAAGCTGCATGGTATTCATGGTAGTATGATGGGTGGCAAACAAGACATATGCAACTACGTCCTCATAAAAAAGGGGAGATTCAAAATGATTGAAACCAAAAAGAGCAAAAGCTCAGACAGTTGAAGAAAAGTCTTTTCTATTCTCACAAAGATGAATTTAAGTAGCAGGACCAATGGTCTCAAACAGGAAGATACAGTAGTCCCAAAGAGCATCCCATTCCCAATATGGGCCATGTTTTGCTGATAAACAGTTATCAGAGGAGCTAGCAAAGTAATAATAAAACAGCTGTTAAAAAAAGAGAACTTAACAAATAAAGAACAAACTAAAAAGAAACCTACCTATACAATCCCATCCTTGCTAAATATTATCTTATATAGAACATCTTCAAAAAAATGGCAACTATGGCCATTCACATTCATCAGAGCAAACTAGAGTCGGTCATGTGTGCCAAACCCATCACCCAAGATAATAGCCAATCAGCAACAAATCATTTAACCATCTTGCTTTCTTATGAGTGAATTCTGTTTATGATCATCTCCTTTTGTCTTTCAGCCAACCAATTTCTGATCCAGTTCACCACTTTAGGACCCATTCTCAATAAAATGAGCAGCCTGAGGATGGGTCCAAAAGTGGCAAACTAGATAGGAAATTGGTTGACTAACAGGTGGCAGAAGGTGGTGGTAAATGGAACACTCAGAAGAAAGAAAAGTGAGTAGTAGGGTGCTCAGGGATCGGTCCTGGGACTATTACTATCCAATGCCTTTGTGAGTGATATTGCTGAAGAATTGAAAAGAAACATTTGCCTTTTTTTGTTAATGACATGAAGATTTGCATTACTCCGAGGGAGTGTACAACATGAGGAAAGATCTACAAAAATTGTAAAGCCGCAATCACGACCACCGGCTCCTGCACTGCATTCCCCACAGCCCGATCCCCGATCCGGCCTCCAGAGGCCAGAGTCAGGCTGCGGGGAATGCTTACTGCCCCTTCCTGCTGCTTTCTGGCCCCGGGCCCACTGATCCCTGGCGACTAGGGAAGTTATTCCACTTTGGAGGTGGAATAACTTTCCCATGCAGGACGCCGGCCCTGGACGTACAGGGCTGATTCTATTGTCAGCCCTGTACGTCCAGGGGCAATTACCACCCGCCGTCCCCATCTAACTTCCCCATACAACCAGCAGGGAAGTTAGCCACTGGCTGGAAGGGGCACAAATAGTGGGGATGGACGTCCCAACAGGACGTCCATCCCCGCTATTCGCGGCTCAGAATGACCCCATTAAAGGGTATTAATTGAATTTTATTTATTTAAAAGCTTTTATATATACCATATTTTTAACACATTATTCAAAATGGTTTACAATTAAAACATTTAAAGTTAGAATTCAGCAAAGGAATAGACAGCTATAAAAATAAGATTCCTAATCTTCTCATTTCCAAACCCAACCCCAATCCCATTCCCAATTTTTTACTTTTCCCTTTTAACCTTCTTTAGGGAATAAAAACTTTTTTTAAGCTCTTCCTAAAGATCATCAAATTGGTTTCCTTTTTTAAAGGACCAGGCAAGGCATTCCATTGCTCTGGCCCTTTCAAACTGAAAGCCTTCACCCTCCAAGATGCTTTTCAAATGTGAAAAAACCCTAGAATCGCCAACAAGTTCCCCTGTGAAGAGTGCAACAATCTACCTGATCTCCAAAGTTTCTTTTGCAGATAATGTGGTTTACCTAATTTAATTGATTTAAATACAATCACTAAAAGCGTAATTAATATAACATCTCTGCTTAATAGGGAGTCAAGGTAACTATTCATGTAAAGGCCATGCACTTTCATTCCCCTCCCCTCCAATAAAAATCTAACTGCTGCATTTTGCATCACTTGCAGTTTCCTCAGCCACTTATTTTTAAGCCCACATATAGTACATTACAATAATCCAAAACACTTAACAGTAAAGATTTTACAATAATTCACATTTCCAGTATCCTCAAACATAGTTTAAGTTGGTAAATCATAAACCGATCGAGTAACAGCTGCTAACTGCTTCATCCCGGTTCCACTACCTTCTATTATTACACCTAAGGATCACAACGCCATTATCCAATCTATTGGAGTAGCATTAATCATAGGGAAAGTGCCTAGCATGTTCTTGCCTATACCTCCTATTCCCAAACAAACCAGAGGCATTTAGAACCAAGCCACTATCTAACCAAAGTCTAACCTACTCCAAACACTCATTTAATCTCAACACAGAGGCCATTTTATCATATTCTAATGGGACTATAAGAGGAACATCATCTGCATATATGCATATTTTAAATCCATACTTTCTTACTATGACCACAAAGGAGTAAATCTATATATTAAACAACACCAAAGATAATTGTGATCCTTCTGGCACCTCCCATAATAAAGGGAAATGTTATGACACAAGGTCACCATATCTTACTTCATAGCTATGCTCTTCCAGGAAAGGTTTTATCCTTCTCAGTGCCAGATTTCCAGTCCCTAATGACTGTCACCACTAAAGCAAAATTCCCATCTCTACTAAATCTAAAGCAGCAGAAATATCCAAAGATACTAATGATACTAATCTAAATAGAAATGAAACTGCCCCTTACCGCTGTTAACAAAGTTTCTATCCCACTTTCTCTCCTAAAGCCTCCTTTTCCTTCATCTAGAATATTATTATCTTCCAAATAGCTACTGAGCTGAGAACATACCTAATTCTCTATTAATTTAGCCAATATTGTTAAATTTGACACAGGCCAAATGTTTTATTTATTTATTTAGCCGTATTTATATACCACCTTTCACCGGGTAAAAGTGGTGCACATAGAACAGAGAACTTGGTAATTGCATTGTAACAGTTAAATTATATATGGTATGCATTGGGGAGGGGGAGGGGATAGTATATATGTATGTACAGTTTCTGTATTGAATCAAGCAAATGGAGGGGGAGGGTTATTCGGCGGGGAAGACATGTTCAGAGAAGAGGTGAGTCTTGAGGTGCTTCCTGTATGTGTTGAGGTCAGTGATATTTCTCAGTGAGTCTGGTAGAATGCTCCATATTGAGGGATCATAGACCTGGAAGGCACAACTACAGACCTGTTGATTAGATTTGATTCTGTAATGGGGGATAATCAGGGTGCTCTTTGAGGATGTTGATCTTGCCCTGTTTGGATGGGGTGCTTGCAATAAAGTTTGGAGGTGGGTGGAGGGATCTGAGAAGATGACCTTGTGGGTCAGGAGGAGGGTTTTGTACTTTATTCAACTTGGGAGGGGGAACCAGTGGACTTGTTTGAGTATTGGGATAATATGGTCCTGTCTTGTTGCACCTAGGCGGAGGTGTACCTCAGTGTGGAGAGTGGTTAGCAGGGGTAGGAGAATGGTTTGTGGAAGGCCCTGGTAGATTATGTTACAGTAAATGAGATGTGGTAGGACCAGTGCTTGAAAGGCAGGTCTGATGGTTCAAGGAGCGGCCAAAGGCATTGGAGGGTCTTTGCTTTGTAGTATATTGTTTTGATAGCATTGGTGATGTGGGATTTGAAGGTGAGGTGTTGATGGAGGATGATTCCAAGGTATATTACTTCTGTGCTGGCCTTGATGGCTATGGGGTCTATTCTGTCCCGCGAATAGTGGGGATGGAAGTCCTGTTGGAATGTCCATCCCCACTATTTGCCCTCCTTGCCATCCCCGATTAAGCCTTCCCATACGAACAAGGAGTTTGTGCAGGGATACTTAGACAAGGGCTAGAAGGGGTAGTGCAGAGGCAGAGTTAAGGCGGGCAGTGGGAGATCCACAGCCCCAGATGTACAGGGCTGATTCTGAAGTCAGCCCTGTATGTCTGGGGCTGGCAGACTGGATGGGGGACTTATTCCACCTCAGAGGTGGAATAAGTTCTCCTAGACATCGGGGGACAGGAGCCTTGGCCGGAATCAAAATGGTGAGGGGGTGCAGGAGATTCCCGCAGCTTGACTCTGGCCATGGGAGGCCCGATCTGGGGTCAGGCTGTGGGGAAAGGGGAAAGTGGTTGGGAACCGAGGTGCCATTGGAACAGGATGTCATGTCATTGCGGCTCCATTCAGGAGCCTGATTGAGTTAGCCGGGCAGGGGCCTGTATGTGCAGGCAGATGGGAATCGGGTCCCAGCCTGCACATACAGGCCTAGACGTGATTCTGATCCCACGGGGGCTAGATGTGCCCCCCGGGATCAGAATTGTGTCTACCTCTGTGTGTCCGGTTCTGACTGGACACACAGAGGCCGGAATGCATTGTACAGAATGTGTCTCCATGTTGTTCAGGGTTATTGAGGTTGGGAGGGAGAAGGTGTCATCTTTTGTCATGAAGAGGGCTTCTGTTTTCTTGAGGTAAATTATGAGGTTGTTGTTCTTTAGCCAGTTAATGATGTCTTTGAAACATTCTTCAAATGCAGCAAAGGAAGATTGCTTTGGGTTGATTGGACCATATATCATGATGTCATCATCGTAGACATAGGAGTTGAGGTTGTGGGATCTAATGATTGTACAGAGGGATCTGAGATAGATGTTGAAAAAGAATGCTGAGAGGGTGGATCCTTGGGGACTCCTTGCATTTGTTTGTATAGGTTAGAGGTATTCGAGCCGATCATTATTTGTTGGTGACTGTCAGTTAGGTAGTAGGTAAACCACCAGAGAACTGTGTTTTGTATTCCTGTGGTGTGAAGGCTTTATAGGAGAATGTGGTGGTTAACGGTGTCAAAGACTGAGAAGATGTCCAGGAAGATCAGAAGCAAAACCTTGGTCGGTATTTTGTATTCCTTGTATTAGGGTACTGAACAGGGTGTTAGAAGAGTCTCTACTCCATGGTGTGGGTGGAATCCATGTTGTTGGGGGTCAAGTAAGTTGTTCTTGTTAATATGGTCCTGTTGTTGGTGCTGGATAGTCTTTTCAATGATTTTGGCTATGAAGGGTAGGCTGGTGATAAGTCTGTATGATGAGGAGTTGCAGGAGTTTAGTTCAGGTTTCTTCAGGGTGGGCCATATGGAGGAGGTATTTATGTATTGGGGTATCATGCCTGACTGGAGTACTGAGCAGGAGATTGTGATAATTGCATGGCTAAGGTCCTTCTTGGCAGCCTTGATACATGTGACCGGGCATGGATCTAGTGGTGAAGTTGTTATATTTAGTAATGAGATGCTGTTTTCAATTTGTTCCTTGCTGACATTGTCAAAACTGGACCAAAGGTGTGGATGGGTGGTTTCCTCTGGGGGGTGGAATGGGGACTCTGGTTGGGGGTTTAGTTGAGGGGGGGGGGGTAATTTTGATGTCCTGGTTGTTCATGGATGGTGTCTTTTCACCCATATTTCTATCTGCGCCTTCTTTTTGCAAAATTAGTGTAACCGCTACCTGTTTAAGAAATAGAGGCATCCTCCCTACTCGCGATGATCCATTTGCAAGATCTTTTAACTAATTTAACTTTTTATCTGAACATTGTTTAAATACAGTAATACGAGTAGGTGCCAGAACTAAAGACAAAAAGTAGTTTTCAAATACTTTGGGCCCGATTTTCAATTGGGAAGGGCTGAGCACTGTAGCTGTGAAACCCTGCTCGTGACCCCTTAACCCCAGATTTTCACTTCTGCGGTGACGGAAGTGAACATCCAGGGTTTAGCCACATTGGAAAGCCGCTGAGTCTAACTGATGTGAGGGAGTTTTTTAGATCCTTGATGTACTTGAGCTTGGTCCGAGGCTAGTGTTTTAGACCTGGATCTGAAATGCTCATTGGTTCTGAGATCCTTTTTCTTCCTGTTGAAGCAGATATGGAACACCAATTGGGTTTAGCTGTAGGATTACGTTTTTTTTCTTTGGCTGAGTCTAACTGGGCAGCAGCAATTTTGGATGCTAACCATATAGTTACACTGTACATAGTTAATTATTGTTTTGATAACAGTAAAACAAGCCAATGTTAAGAATCACTGTAAACACTATTAGTTAACTGTACATAGTTAATTACAGTTTTGATGTACAAAGTTAACTCTGTTAGATGCAAATGTTTAAGTTTTGTTCCTTGTAAACCGCTTTGATTGCTTGATAAGGCGTTATAAAACCTTTAAAATACATAAATAAATAGGGGACTTAATTAGGATTTTTCAAAGGCACTATCCATGTAGGTGCCTTTGAAAATCCCCTATTAAGGCATTTACATGATTAACATGGGCTGTTAATCATGTAAATGTCTTAGAAAATTGGGTCCTTTAAAAGTATGTCTACTCATCCCTTAGTAATAAGATAAAAATCATCTAATATACAGCCAAATTTTCCACTATCATCCCCGCTATCCTTTGCACTCAAATCCCTCTGTATTTTTCTTTAGTAGAGGTTTTTAATTTACCTACTTTTTCTGAAAAAAGATCTAGCCAGGTTCTCTACATCAATCCCCTCAGTTTCCCTTTCCAACATTTCTCCTTTTCACACAAACTCTTTTACAACCCTAAATAACTGTTGTGAATTACTGCCCACTTTACCTACGTCTACTGCTATTTTATGTTTCTTTGGGGCATGTTTACTAAAAACCGCCAATGTGCGCAGCCGCACAATAGTGCACTAAAAGCGTATTTAAGAGCGCTTAAGCGCCCCGCAAACGTGCGATGAAGCCCCGCACCCTTGCGCATCACAGTAACGGGTGCCGCAGAAGTACGCACCCGCAAATGTCCGATACAGGCATGGAAAGGCTAACGGAGGGCGGAGGAAGGCCCTGGAGGGGCGGAGAGAAGGGGTTAATGGCCGGGGAAGGGGAGGGGAGAGGCCCCTCGCACAGTTGCATTGCCGAATTTACAAGGGAAAAATAGCGCGAGTGAAACACTCGCGGTAGAGGGCATTTAAAGGGAAGAGAAACCATTTACGTCAGCAATGTACAGCAAAACCGGGGAAACCTGAAAAACGTGAGCAGTGTGAAACATCTGCACAGCCCAAAAGTGGAATTAAAAATAGAAAAGGACCACAACAAAAATTGTAAAAATAGTAAGTCAGCTGGGGAACAGTTATAGTAATGGGCAAAACTAAAAAAAACACCAGGAAAGCTCCAGCAAAAAGAAATGATTTTTGGAAAGGTGTACGGAGCGGAGACTCTTCCAAAAAACATTTCCTTTTTGTTGGAGCTTTCCTGGGAGTGTTTGCTATGGTTGCCCATTAATATCACTGTTGCCCAGCGTGGTGATATTGTGTCCCCCATTTTCCGTGGTCATTTCCGGGGTTTATGTGCACGTTTGTCACCAGACAGGGTGCATGTGCCCACAGTAAAAATGCGTAGAGCAGGGTTTGCGACTCCATCCTGCCAGATTTACTACCTCCAGGGGCTGCAGTGTCTCTGTGGCCATAGTGTGGTGCAGCGGACAGAGCCATTACATCTAGGACCAGAGGGTCAGAGGTTCAAATCCCAGCTGGGGCACTTGCCAGCCCAGTCCCTATATTTTACCCACCACTAAACAAAGATAGCGCAGACACCCCTGTATTGCAGGGAACATAAGCATGGTGAAAACACCCATATTTTACCCAACACCGCACACACACCACAACAATGGGCATTACCTACAGCCAAGTCCCCCAAATGCAGTCCCGTACTGCCACATTGCAATCAGGTCATCTGCTTTTTCTGAGAGAGGCTCATGCCAGCATGTTGGCGGAGGGTGCAGGGGGCAGTGGCTGCTAGCCACAGAAGACAGAGGCCTAGCCATGTGCAGGCTGGCACAGTCCACTGCAATAGACAGGCCCTGCCGGATCCACAGTCATGGATGTTCCAGGGAATCCAGCCAATCTGTGGCTACACGGTGGTGCAGTGCACACAGACAGTGCATGCAAAAACAGAAGGTCACAGATTCAAAGCCCAGCTGGGGCTACTACCAATCCTGCCCACATATTTTTTCCCACAACTAAACAGTGATAGTAAGGACACACCTTTCATGGTGAGGACATATGCAATGGTACTACGTCTATCTTTTACCCCACTGAGCACAGACACCATGAACAGGGGCAGTACCTAGAGCAGAAGCTCCCAAATGCAGTCCTGGTGGGCCACACACCAGTCAGGTTCCATGCTGCCACTCATACAAATGCCTGTGCTGTATATCTATGCACCACCCCCATGGCATGTAGATGTAGCTCATGCATATTCATGAGGGACAGCAGGAAAACCCAAACAGTGTGATGCAAACCTGGACTGGAGTTGGGAATCTCTGCCGTAAAGCAGCAGCCAACAGGGCCAGACACACCCACACCCACACCCACAGGCCCCATTGGCCAATGTCTCCTGGAGAGGCAGAACTTTGGACCCTGCATGCATCTCCCAATACTAGCACCTGCATACCTTAGCAATGTCACCCTACACCTGAGGTATACGGTACACAGCTCTGAGACGTTTGCTAGGAGTACTGGCAGATAGATATCCATACGTTATGCACATACTGCTAGTTGACCCCATCAGAACAATCAGTTAGGTGTTTGCGGTGCGTGCTCCAGGCCTGGCCTCTGACGGTGTTTACCACCCTGGGGAGTGACCCCCAGCAGTACTGCGTACCATATCCATGCCTTGCCGTGCCCAGGACCGGTTTGGTGGGCAAGGCTAATTACCGCCTCAATAGTAGCACCATGATGGCATAGGTGTGGAAGTGTGTGTCTGTCTATACAGGGGGTGTTGGCTGCAAGCCCCTTCCACAGCCCACACTGCCAGCACTTTTGCCAGTATTGGCCTGCCAATGTGCATAATGAGTAGCAAGAGACCATGGGTACATCTCAGACAGGGTGGGCTGACCAGGATGCAGCTGCACAGGGCATAGGGCACTGACAGGGACATGGTAGTGCCCGGCCACCACCTACACAGACAGGGTGACCTCTGTATGTGCTGCTGGGGGATCACTCTCACTCTGAGTGTGCAGTGACGGCAGCATGGCTAGGCACACCCATAGTGCTGTATTGTGTTTTTCTCCTGTGATATATATGGGTTTCCTGTTGGGGCCTCTTCACTGACTTATCTGCTTGTGTGTGCTGCCACCCCAGTTCTGGGTGCATGCATTTCCATCAGGACCAGCCAGCAGACTGTGCACAGATGGTATGTGTCTTGATGGAGTGCCTTGCAGGGTGCAGTGGCTGATGGCTTGCTGCAGGAGAATATCAGATAGTGGTGGGGTGTTTCTGTGAATATCCAGGCCTAATGTCTGTCTGTTATTGTGTTATGGATGTGTGTGGAGCTGTTTGGACTGCCCTGTAGAGTGTCTGTTCCCCAGCAGGGCTGGGGTTGATGGGCCACTCTGCTGCCATGGGGGGGGGGGGGGGAAGATAAGGGGAAAAGATGGGGATCTGTTGGTAGGAAGCTGTGTTTTGTCTGCGGGGGGGCACTACGCCACTAACTGAAGCAGACAGAGATCTCCAAGATGTTTATGCAGCACCTACCTATTTCACAGGTTATTGCTGCTTTGGAGCTCTAGCATGGCCACATTCAGTCATGGAAGGTGTTGTGGACCTGGTCCTGGGCGCAACATCACAAACTCAGGGTGAGCACAGTAACCGCACAATGTGATGGTGTTTAACTACTCTTTGCCGTTTGTCCACCCACTCAGGACACCCTACCAGGCCGAGGTGCTGTGTGGGTGCACACGGACACCTCCCCCTACCAGGCCGGGGAGCTTTAGGGGTGCAGTTCCCATCTTGTGTGCATCTGTGGACAGCTGATTTGCATGTGCAGTGCATCATGGGTACGGGTGGCCTAACCCTATCCTGTTTACACCAGCAGACTGTCTGTGATGTGACATGCAGGCTATCTGCAGCCAGGCAGGGGCTTGTTTATAGCTGTAGCCCAATGGTTACATCACTGCCTGTGCAGCTAGAGGTCATGGGTTCAAACCCACAGTGAGGTTCTGTGATAGGGTTGTCCAAAGCATTATTTTAATTTACTGTACATATGTTGATGCCTGCAATAACACCCTCAGCGTACTGTACCCATAAGGTGCCTCTGAGGGTGCTTTATGGGGTGCCCTATAGGGCACTTTATGGTTGGCATCCATATAGGGTGCACTATACATTATCCGGTGTCGCAACATACATGCTGCCCTATAGGGGACATTCTAGGGTGCCTTGGCGGACGGTGCACTGTAACATGTGCCTTATGGGCCGCCTTATGTTAACATGCTGTGGGAGTGCGTTTGCTAGTAGTTATCACAAAATAAAATTAAAAAGCCTCCTACAGCACTCCACAACATAAAACATACTGCCTCAGCTAGCCTTTTTCACTGGGCATTGTGAGGGATTGAACCCCTGGTCCCTGCACCATTGGTCAGTGTCTGTGGCTGTGTTCCTTTGCTTTAGCATCAGCGCGCCGCCTTGTGCCCATCAGCGTGCCGCATCCTGCTGCCCACAATTAACAGTGCGCCACCTTATGCCACCCAAAATGAACAGTGCGCTGCCTTATGCCGCCCAAAATGAACAGTGTGCTGCCTTATGCCGCCCAAAATGAACAGTGCGCCGCCTTATGCCGTACAAAATTACTTTGCCTCCTGACACACTTTTTCACATTCAAGGTGGTGCCTCAGCCAGCCTTTTTGGGTTGCACATGCTGGGGGATTGAACCTGTGGCCCCTGCATCATTGGTCATTGTCTTCACCATTGTGCTATGGCTCTGTTCCTATATGTGCCCAGCTGCGCCCCACTTAGCCTTCCCATGCGCTATTGTGGGCCCCGCACATTAACGCGACGCGCACACGTACGGTCGTTTTTTTTTCCTTTTTCGGCCTGAACCGCCCACTCCTTATATGGCACAGGCACACTACCGCGGCCCCGCACATTAGGAATGTTTAGTAAACATGCCCCTTTGTCTTTCAGTTATTCGTGAAATACTTAATGAACAAAAAACCTTTTTCAAAGAAGTGGAACCTGTAAAACTAGAGGGCATAACATGAAGTTGCAAGGAGGTAAACTTAAAAGCAATGTCAGGATATACCTTTTCACTGAGAAGGGTGGAGGATGCCTGGAATGCCGTCCCAATGGAGGCGGTAGAGGCAAAAACAGGGATGGAATTTAAAAAGGCACAGAGGATCTTTAGATAGCAAGAGGATGGAATCTAAACAAACTTAAAAATCTTCAACAAATAAAGGGGTTATCTGCCTGGAGTGGTGAGCACACCCTAAACCAGTGGTTCTGAACCAGTCCTCCTTGAACCCCTAGGCCAGTCGGGTGTTCAGAATAGCCCTAATGAATATGCATGAGATATATATGCATTAGAGATATCCTGCCAACCTGACTGGTTTGTGGCCCTCTAGGGCTGGATTTGGGGACCCCTGCCTTACATCTCTGTCATTTATGAATGTGAGTGGGCAAGGTGCAGATCCCAAAGACATCAAAAAGGTTTGATAGAATTTGCTACATGCCTCTTTGCTTCTCACCACCACCAAAATATTGTCTATTAGACAACCTTTTGGTGGTGGTGAGAATTGGGGAGGCGTGTGACACATTCTATCTACCCTTTTGATGTCTAGGACATCTGCACCTTGCCCACTCACAATCTTAAATGACAGAGGTGTAAGGCAGGGGTCTCCAAATCCAGCCCTAGAGGGCCACAAACCAGTCAGGTTGGCAGGATATCTCTAATGCATATATATCTCATGCATATTCATTAGGGCTATCATGAACACCCGACTGGCCTAGGGGTTCAAGGAGGACTGGTTCAGAACCACTGCCCTAAACAAAGGCATAGAAGGGGCACCTGCACAGAATGGTGGGTACAAGCACACTGGCCACCTTGCTGGGCAGATTAGATGATCTATACTGGTCTTCATCTGATGTCATCATTCATTTTCACTTATAAAAAAAAAAACATCCACTGAACCTTTTCACGCAAAGCATAAGATGCCATACCATTTAAAATTAGAATCTAAATTTTCCCATTGTGATAATCACCACAGATAAGCCCTTTTATAAGGATAAATGATTATCTGTAACTGTATAGGACTGTGTGATCACCCGGGCTGAAACTCCAGCTGGTAGCTTAAATTTCTGCAGTAGTTTCAGCAAGAACCTAAAAGAAAAGTTGGGTCAAAACCACTCTTTTTATCAGATTCTCCCTTGGAGACAAGTTTTATTCTCATGCTATACCTAGACTTTTAGATTTTCTTGCTCTTTGATCTTTGCAAAGCACCATGGCCATAGTTAGAGGAATGGGGCAACCTATCTTCCTCAAATATTTACATCAAGTATTACAAACCAGGCAAACATGAGTTAGGAATGACATTTTCTAATCGGAGGTCATAATGACAGAACTTCAAAATGAATTATCATGCCCAAAACAACATTCTTAATGTGATGAGCAGGGCCAGTGCAAGGATTAGAGGTGCCCTGGGCAGATCCTCCATCCTGCTGTTCCCTTCCTGGGGGCACCCATTGCTGCCACTCCTGACCCTCTCTGGCAGCAAAGCTTTCAAATTATGATGCAGCACTTGCCTCAAGCCTCCAGCGCTGCATCATGGCTCATGACATCTGGGACCTGCCGCTTCCACTCCTCTTGGACACAATTTATGGTTTATGCAAACTAGAAGTCTGCATCGGAAGGTGGCAGAAGTGTAAGGTCCTAGAAGTCATGAACCGCAACGCAGTGCCAGAGGCTTGAGGTAAGCATTGTGTCACTGTTTGAAAGCCATTGCCATCACTGTAGGCCCCATAGGCGGGGGGCAGGGGGGGGAGTGGCAGCGGCAGCGATTAGCACTCTTGGGATACCAGGGCTCTAGTTCAGCTAATGGTAGTGACAGCTCCTTTCCATGAATGGGCAGGTGATCTATGATGCATACATGAGCATTTTAAATGTGGTTGCCAGTTACCCAATGTCCAGTCACAAATTTGTTATTTACACTGTATCGTGTCATCCTCTTTCAATAGTTTAAGGTGACCAGTACAGCAGAGATTGGTGGCTGGATTGTCAAATGCTTCATCTCATATTGGCCTAATATGTCCTCAGAAATTCCTACTCACAATCCAGCTAAAAAAATCTGAAATTGTGGAAGCTCAAACAAACCTTTAGCTGGTCAGAGGAAGGCAGTTTTCAGACAAGGCAAATTAGGTTGTTAAATTGCTTTTAAAATAACTCATTTGTTTTGACAATTGTCTTAAAAGGCATGCTAAAAATAGCTACTTTTTCAACCACACAGTCAGCATAGCATCATCTTAATGAATGGTTTGCTAAAAATGATTCTACTCTTCAGTTAAAAAATGTAACACATCCTCACTAAACCTTCTTTAGCATGGACTTTAGTGATTTAGCCCTTCTGCTTTTTGTTTAAATATGGCTGATTACTGATGCTTAAACTAGAGCTGAGTACACTTAGAAAACATGAAGAGCAAATATTCACTACTTATCCATCCATCAATATGTCTGTCTTTTTTCTTCCTTTTCTGAGCCCTCTCTCTTTTGATTTGTTTGGGAAAAGATACTCAATATCTTAGAAATTTAACTAGTGTCAATGGGGAAATTAAATAAATGAGAAAAAAAGTAGCAGGGAATAAAGGCAATTTTATATATTTGTTTTCAACTCTCCAAGGCAAGCATTCACTTAAATGTTATTGAACTTCTCTGCAGGGCTGGCAAAGTCCCTGATATTTTCTCCATGACAAAGGCTATTGCCAGGCATGTTATGAGCAACTGCATGAAGAAACATAAGAAAGTATTCTTTTGGTTTATACGCAGCTTAAAAGGTTATTCCAAGCATCCACCACCCTTTCAGTGAAAAAGTATTTCCTAATGTTGGTTTTAAGTTTACCTTTTTTGCAACATAATTTTATGCCCACTAGTTTTACAGCTTCCCCTTCTTTGAAAAAGTTTGTTTGTTCATTAATACCCTTTAAGTATTTAGACATCTGTATTATATCTCCTCTGTCCCTCCTTCTCCTCTAAGGTATACATATCTAGTTCTTCAAATCTCTTTGATATGTCTTCTGGCGCAGGCTCCAAATCATTTTGGTTGCCTTCCTCTGAACCATTTCAAGTTTTTTTATATCCTTTCTGAGATATGGTCTCCAAAACCGAACATAAAATACTCCAAGTGAGGTATCACCAACGACTTGTACAGGGGCATTAATACCTCCTCCTTTCTGCTGGTTATTCCTTTCTTTATGCAACCCAACAGCCTTCTAGCTTTAGCCTTGTCACTTGTTTTGCTACCTTGAGATCCTCTGACACTAGCGCTCCAAGGTTCTTCTCCTGTTCGGTGCACACCAACCTCTCTCCCCCTATCACATACAATTCCTTTGGATTTCTGCATCTCAAGTGCATGACTCTGCACTTCTTTGCATTAAATCTTAACTACCATGCATTCGACCATTCTTCTAGTTTTTGTAGATCTTTCCTCATGTTGTCAACTCCCTCACAGAAGTTCACTCTGTTGCAAATTTTTATGTCAGACTTTTCCCTTGAATCCTTCAGCAATATCACTCACAAATGTATTGAACAGTACTGGTCCCAGGACCAATCCCTAGGGCACACCACTACTCACCTTTCTTTCCTGAGTGAGTTTCATTTACCACACCTTCTGTTGTCTCTCAGTCAACCAATTTCTGAACCAGTTTACCACCTTGTAACCAACCCCCAGACTCCTCAGTTTATTGATAAGCCTCCTATGAGGAACAGTCTCAAAGGCTTGCTGAAATCCAAATAGATCACATCCATCGCATGTTCTTGATCCAGTTCTATGGTCACCTAGTCAAAAAGCTCAATCAAGCTTGTTTGGCATGATCATCCTTTGGTAAAACCATGATGCCTTAGATCTTGCAACCCATTGGTTTCTAGAAAGTCCACTATTCTTTTTTTCAGGAGTGCTTCTGTTACTTTTCCCGCCACCAAGGTAAGGCTTACTGGTCTAGTTTGTTACCTCTTCCTTATTACCTCTTTTGTGAAGAGGTACCACATCAGACCTGCTCCAGTCCTGCTGAACTTTTCCTTTCTCCAAGGATTTATTAAAAACATCCTTTAAATGCCCTGCCAGAGTGTTTATCTTAATCCATACATTCAGAAGTGCTATTCATATAGGGAGTGCTGCTGAATATAATTATAGGGCCCAGTATTCAGCTGGGTAGGCTATGCGCTGCTATGGCTCATAGCCGTGCCTAGAGACCCTTAACCCTGGATATTCAATGCTGGGGTCATATGTGACCCCGGCATTGAATATCGCGGGATTGCTGCCCACACCGGAAGCTGCAGTAGCTAACTGACAGCAGCGATATTGCTTGCTGCCTGGTTAGCTCCTATGTGCAAAGATAGGCAAGGTTTTTCTGACTCTTCTCCTCCCTGGATTGCCCCCAACACAACCTGATGCTAAGTGGTTAGCATCGGGGTACATAAAGGCCATAATCAGAGATATTCAGTGGCACTAAATGTGTTAGTGTCATTGAATATTCCTCTCAACGGCAGTTACATGTCTTATAGGGGTGTAAAATGTGCAAGTGCCCTTGGGATATCGGGCCCATAATCACTGTGCTGGTACTACTCATTTGGTTTAAGCCTCGTAGTCAGTGGAGCTAAATTAAGAGGTTGATATTCAGACTGCACTCACTGCCACCGTCAGAACCTATCCGGCATCTGGTGCTGAATATCTCGTTTTCTCAGCAATTCTAAATGTTGCAAATATTAGTTGGGGCAGCTAGGAAGCATCTTGACTCACCTGATCTCCTTTTTTCTTTTCCTTTCCCCCTTGTTTTATCCCTGTCTACACCTTCTGAATAAATGCTCAGTAGTAGTAGCCGGTAGGGAGAGCCTGTGCTGAAAAATCTCCTTTTTAGAAGTTGTTCTTCATGGCAGCTCCTGTATCTGTTTTGCTGGACTGTTAAATATGTGATTATAAACCCAGCAGGATAACTGCACATACTCCCTCTCGAAGCAAGAATCAAATACAAATCTGCCCTACTTATCCACAAAGCCCTCCATCAAACACATACTTCCCAGCTCCACACTCTACTGCCCCAACACACCCACAACAGAACAACCAGACAAACCACCAGAAAAACCCTCACCATCCCCCACGAACAAACTAATACAATCAACGGACCTGCAACACAGCCTTCAAACTATACGGACCATCCCTCTGGAACTCCCTACCAAGTCAAATCAGAAACAACGGAGATCCTTCAACATTCAGGAAACAACTAAAAACCATCCTGTTCCAGGAATACCTTGGTCCAGAAACAAACATCCACCATTGAATACCCCTCCAGACCTTCTAAACATACCCACAGATCTACCTACTAAGAAACTGATGTCCATTGTATAAGTCCTTAATGTCTTTTTAGATCATTAATTTTGGCCTCCCCGGTGTCAGCCCCTCCACCCTAAGAATTGATAACTGTCCCCCCCTTTTGATGTTAAACCGCTTTGACGCAGTGAAAAGCGGGATATAAATACAGTTACATAATTAAATAAAATAAATAACTTATGCACCTAATAGCATCCATTTACCCAGATAGCAGCTGAATGATTCCCTCTACCCCCCACCATCCCCACTACCACAGAAGATCCTTAACCCTGGAATTACCGAGATTTTTTGCACACACTGCCCCCCCCATACCGACCCCTCCTTTTCCAAAACCCCTTGTCCCTCTCCCAGCCCTTCCCCCGTTCCCCTCTTTTGAACCATTGCTTACCACTCACCCACAGCGCTCCTTGATGGCAGAACAAAAAAGGCACCACATGCAAGCTTCACTAACAGAATAGTGGAATTTATTATATGGGCACAGCATAACATTCAAAACCAATGAAAAACAAGACATCAGAACGTAACCCTGGAATTACCGAGATTTTTTGCACACACTGAATACCATTGGGGTCATAAATGACCCCACGACAAATTTTAATTGTTAACCATGAAAAATTTAAACTAAACAGACAAAATATTATTCTGAATTAATTATTTATTATATGAAGGTTAAATGTTTTTAAATTGAATGCTTTATCATAAAATTACATGAAGAAGAGTTGCCATGAAAGCAGTTTTTGCATGCAGTTGATGAACACAGTAAAGTACTACAGTCATTTGCATGAGACACAGACAATTTCTGAATGTTCTTTGCAAACATTGCGCTTGCAGGAGGTGCAAACTATGTTGCTTTTCTTGTCTTTTTCTCTGGAACAGCAGTGACACCTTGCCCTTTTCTTTGGGATCCCAACATTGCAAACAGCATCAGTGGCTTCTTCAATGCTGGAAGAAGTCTCACTGCAATTACTCTGAAGCAGCTGCTTTCCTAATTCCAAAAGGAATAGATGACATCTGTGCTTTGACTTGGACTGCCATTCTGTATTTAGTGGCATCCAAACAATGAAGGCGTTCAAAGCACTGATGTCCAACATGTAGAAGATTGTCACTGGCCAGCGTCTTGTCATTCGTTTTGTGGTATACGTGCGCAACATTTGATCGGTCATATCTACTCCATCTTTACTAGAATTATAATCCAAGATCATGTGTGGTTTTTTGTCTGGACGTGTATTATCTACTTCTTCTTGATCATGCAAACTTCTCAGAAGAACAACCACTTTTCCTTTCTTCGGGCAATAGGAAACCAGAGTGGCGTCATTGCAAAAGGCAAACAGTGAAGTGAATACCTCTTGACCCTTTGCTGTTACAAATTCTGGAGGTAATTCTTTTCTGTTCTTTCAAATTGTCCCCAAAAGTGTCATTTGTTTTTCTAACAATTTCCGTGACAGGGATAAACTGCAGAAGAAATTGTCAACAGTAACATTTCTGCCAGATCGCGTCAATCATTCAGAGAGCTGCAGCACAACCCTTTCACCCTGATTCTGTTCCCTGTCTTGTCCGAGTTCCCTTCCTGTATATACTGTGGTGCCGCAGACCCTATGCAAACAGAAAAAAAGGTTTTAAATTCAGAAAAAAGATTCCAACACCAGATGCGACATTACGAGGAGCCAGATAGGGGGAGCAAGAGAGACCTTCCAGGGCCTAAAGAGCCGCACCCCAGAGCTTGTGATGTGATGCCGGCCAACAGCCAATCCAGGAAAGGGGGAGTTCCTTTTAAGAAAGGCTGGGAAGTTGGAAAAGAGAGGAGAAGGAGTTCTTGGCAACAAGACAGAAGGAGTTCTTGGCAAAGAGACACCGGGAGGAAAGGTACCCGGAGAGAAACAGAAGGCAGAGTCTTAGCTGATGGAACGGTGCCAGCGGACTCAGGACCCTGTGGAAGTTACCAGAAGGAAGATGAAGCCATCTCCATAGGAAGTAACACTCTTTGTTCAAGGAGAAAGAGGTATGGGGGTGAAAGGGAGATAGCTCCACCCGAAGGCCAGCTGGACAGTGGGAAGCCTGCTAAGCGAGTAAGGCTGAATTGCAGCAGGACTAGGCCTCAAGCCTCAGCTCACTGGGATAGGCCCAGAGGAAAAGGTAATCCATATTTTTCTACTACTAACCGTTATAACCTGGTGACACAGGGAGCACAGGAAACAAGGGAGTGTTCTCCTCATCAAGCTGTTTGTAAAGCAAGACACAAGCTGTTACCAAATGAAAGACTGCTTTATGAAAGGCACAGGGACAAAAGAGGTTGTTCTCATAGTAAGCATGCACCTGACCGAGGCCTAAACTTAAGCCCAGAGTATTGGAGGCTGGTACAAACTTTATATGAAAAGCCTCATCATATTCCACCGGACTATATTGATACAGAGTCCCAGCTTTCAGATCCTCAGCCCATGCAGGTGGAATTTACCGAGGACCCTTCCGAAATGGCAATGGATTGTAGCTACTGTCAGGCAGGAAGCCTAGAATCCCTGCCTAGTGTCTAGAGCTATGCTCAGCAAACAGAGACTGTGGGTTTCATATGTATAAATTCCTGTGAAGATAACAGAGGATAAAGCAATAACTGTTTGTTTCTTTCTACCTGAAGTAAGGTTGCTTTGTGTTGATGTAGATTCCAATATTTGAATCTTTGTGCATTAAGGGAAATAAAAAGCCTTTCTTTCCCTACTCTCGGACTTTGTATTCATTTGAGGCTTTGGTACACGGAATGCCACTGGGAACAGAATACCCAGACCCCGCACTCAAGGACCAACTCAAACTTAAAAATATAACTCATGTTCACCCGACCTGCCTTAATGACCTCTGGCCGCTAGGGCGGCGGTGCGACATGAAAAATGGCATAGTTGGCAGGATGTATTGTTGGAGCCTACGTCAGCCGCAAAGAAAAGAAGCTTAAGCTGCAGGTTTCAGAAAAAAAAAAAAATAAACCCAGGTTGGAATATAAGACCCGGAACGGATTATCTAAAGAAACCAGATTGAAAGAAAACCCGGAGTGGAGTGATCTAAATCCGGAGTGGATTGGAGAAAATCCTGAAAAGGAAAATCCTGCTCCCAACTGTCGGTGTGGAGAACTGCGACGGCAACGAGTACCATTCCAGAGCTGACTCAACATTACCATCAGGTAAAACGTAAATATGCCTGAATAAGTGTTGGATGCCAGGGAAAGTATAGAAAAAAAAAAAAAAGGAAAGGAAAGAAAAATTGTTAGAAGAGCCACACTTGGTTGTGTTTTTTTTGTTTGTGTTCCTTGTTACAGATTCGCCATGGAGCCTAAAGAGTTGTGTGCATGGATGGCTCATCAATTTGATAAACAAGCGGAACTGGCGCTGCAAAATCAAGCACAAGCGTTGAAAGCCATGCAAGAATTACCCGTCTTACAGACAATGGACAACTGGCTAACCCAGCAGCGGGAAGAGATGGTGAAGGTTAAGGCCGAGAAGTTACGAGCCACTGGACTGCACAATCCGGAAGCAGGACAATGGTCATGTAATGATCTAACAGTGGGTAAATTAAGTCCTACTGATAACCTGGACGATTTCTTGGACTCCTTTAGTAGGATAGCGAGTTCAGCTCGTTGGCCAACCGAACAATGGGCTGTCAGACTGGCCGCGTCCCTGACAGGGGAGGCGCTGGCCGCCTACCGTTCAATGCCTCCATCATTGGCTGATAATTATGAAGAGGTAGTGCTGGCAATCAGAGATCGCCTAGGCCTCACCCCATTGGCTTATAAAAAAATGTTTAGGGCCACTATCCTTAGCCCTGAGGAAACACCAAAAGCCCTTGGTCATAGAATAAGGAGCCTGGCGTATAAATGGCTACAGCCGGAGAAAAAAAATATAGAAACTCTAATGTACGCCATAATATTGGAGCAATTCTTAGCCGCAGTGCCGAGTAGGGTACAGAACTTTTTAATCCTACAAAATTGCTGTACCACTACTGAGGCAATAGCCCTTACTGAAAGGTATCTGGAAGCAGAGAGAGTTACCCAGCCAAAGATAGGGATTCCCAAGCTGACTATAGGGATGGAAGCTCAAAGAATAAGCAGTCCTTCCCGACCAGCATATAGCAGTAGGAAAGGTAATAACCCTAAGGATATAGAAGCAGTTAAAAGATGCTTTTCCTGTGGTAAGAGAGGACATGTGAAAAACGAATGCTATTCGCGCATTGCGCTAGTGGGAGAAGTCCCAAAGACAATGAGAGAGTGCTTCGTATTGAAGGTAAAGATACATGGAGTTAACGCAAAGGCACTTCTGGATTCAGGCACTGACCAAACCATGATCTCCAAAAGGCTATGGTTTGTGATCAGAAGCCAGGGGTGGTCAGTCCCTGAACATCCAGAAGGGCAAGTTAAAATAAAGTGCATTCACGGAGCAGCTACAAGCTACCCCGTGTATAAACTTTGGGTTAAAGGATTGGGAATAAAAAAGGAAATGTTGGTGGCCGTGGTCCCTAAACTTCCTCAAGAGTTGGTATTGGGCCGCGACTGGCCACAATTTTGAAAAAGTCTGAAAGAGGGTTTATCTCCTCAGAAGGTCCCAAATTCCACCTGTAGTGGGCCTGAGCCCATGGGTAACCCTGAGGCACAGCCAAGTAGCTCAAAGACAGGCGCTGATCCAAGAGAGGCTCTAGTTTCTACACGATCCCAGACCCAAGGGGGGGAAGAGCCTTCATGTTCTACGGACACTACTTTTGGGGTCCTTCCCACGCATGAAGACCTAATTGAGGAGCCCTCGGGGAGAGGACGGAAAACTAAAGCAGAGCGAAGGAGGGAGCGGAGATGCCGCTCGCGAGGACGTGCGGAATTGGAAGCTGGAGAGGGGATGCCCTGGGTACCAACGGATTTTATGGAGAAGTTTCCCTCCTTCAAAAGGGAGCAAGCTACAGACCCGGTATTAGCCCACGCCTTTGAGCAAGCACAAGAAGAAAGAAGTTCCTTCCCCAGGTTTATTATGGAGGAGGAGATACTCTACCGAGAGAGTATGGACCCGCGAACTGGGTCTCTGCGAAAACAATTGGTAGTACCAAACACATTTAAATCGCTGGTCCTACGGTTGGCCCACGACCATCCCATAGGGGGCCATAAGGGAACGCAGGGAACCCTCGACCAGATTTTGGCCCGCTTTTACTGGCCAGGAGTATTCTGGGAAGCAACTCGTTTTTGTGAATCCTGTGCGTCGTGTCAAAGAGTGGCTCCGCACAAACCCCCTGCAGTACCCTTAGTACCAATGCCCGTGATTTTGGATCCAGTGAGACGATTAGCTATGGACATAGTGGGTCCCCTCATCAAAACACCTAGAGGATACCAATATATGCTGGTAATCATTGACCAGGCCACCCGTTTCCCATGGGCGGTCCCTCTGAGAAATATTTCGGCTAAAGCAGTTGCCGGGGAACTTGTTAAACTATTCTGCGAGATCGGATTTCCACAGGAGGTCCTTACAGATAGAGGCAGCAATTTCCTGTCAAAATACCTTGCTCAGGTTTGGGATGCCTTTGGCATCCACCACAAGAAAACCGCCGCCTACCATCCCCAGTGTAATGGCCTGGTGGAGCGCTTGAATCAAAGCATAAAACAGATGCTCCGGCGTGCATTGGGTGGACAAATGTCCGAGTGGGACACTATGCTGCCCTTTGTCTTGTACACCTGCAGGGAAAGAAGACAGAAGTCCTTGGGCACTTCCCCTTACGAGCTTCTGTATGGAAGACCCCCCAGAGGCCTATTAGACGTCTTAAAGGAGCAATGGGTTGAACCCGTTGAGATGGAAATAGGGGTGCCTCTATTCCTAAAGAACCTACGAACGCGCCTAGAACGAACCTCCCAGGTTGCAAGTGGAAATTTGGAGGAGAGTCAACTAAAACAGAAGAGGTATTATGATCGGCGGACAAAGCCCAGACAATTAAAAGCGGGAGAGAAAGTGATGGTCCTGGTATCAGGCGCTACCCCTAAATTCGAGGCTCGATGGAGGGGACCTCATGTGATAGTTAAGCCTAAGGGACCCACCTCTTACGAGGTCCAGGATACCAAAGGACACACACAAATTTACCATATTAATGCTCTGCGGTCTTGGCACGACCGATCTGTTTTACTAGCGTCCGTTGCCAACATATATCACCCAGAAGAGATAGTAGCGGATAACAGGCGGAAGACATGTGGTACCAGCAAACTACATTTCAACGCCGATGCCATGTCACGTATTCCGTGCTGTGTGAAAGAGGCTTCACCAGCCCGTCATATTTTAAGAGGGGGGATATGTGGTGCCGCAGACCCTATGCAAACAGAAAAAAAGGTTTTAAATTCAGAAAAAAGATTCCAACACCAGATGCGACATTACGAGGAGCCAGATAGGGGGAGCAAGAGAGACCTTCCAGGGCCTAGAGAGCCGCACCCCAGAGCTTGTGATGTGATGCCGGCCAACAGCCAATCCAGGAAAGGGGGAGTTCCTTTTAAGAAAGGCTGGGAAGTTGGAAAAGAGAGGAGAAGGAGTTCTTGGCAACAAGACAGAAGGAGTTCTTGGCAAAGAGACACCGGGAGGAAAGGTACCCGGAGAGAAACAGAAGGCAGAGTCTTAGCTGATGGAACGGTGCCAGCGGACTCAGGACCCTGTGGAAGTTACCAGAAGGAAGATGAAGCCATCTCCATAGGAAGTAACACTCTTTGTTCAAGGAGAAAGAGGTATGGGGGTGAAAGGGAGATAACTCCACCCGAAGGCCAGCTGGAGAGTGGGAAGCCTGCTAAGCGAGTAAGGCTGAATTGCAGCAGGACTAGGCCTCAAGCCTCAGCTCACTGGGATAGGCCCAGAGGAAAAGGTAATCCATATTTTTCTACTACTAACCGTTATAACCTGGTGACACAGGGAGCACAGGAAACAAGGGAGTGTTCTCCTCATCAAGCTGTTTGTAAAGCAAGACACAAGCTGTTACCAAATGAAAGACTGCTTTATGAAAGGCACAGGGACAAAAGAGGTTGTTCTCATAGTAAGCATGCACCTGACCGAGGCCTAAACTTAAGCCCAGAGCATTGGAGGCTGGTACAAACTTTATATGAAAAGCCTCATCATATTCCACCGGACTATATTGATACAGAGTCCCAGCTTTCAGATCCTCAGCCCATGCAGGTGGAATTTACCGAGGACCCTTCCGAAATGGCAATGGATTGTAGCTACTGTCAGGCAGGAAGCCTAGAATCCCTGCCTAGTGTCTAGAGCTATGCTCAGCAAACAGAGACTGTGGGTTTCATATGTATAAATTCCTGTGAAGATAACAGAGGATAAAGTAATAACTGTTTGTTTCTTTCTACCTGAAGTAAGGTTGCTTTGTGTTGATGTAGATTCCAATATTTGAATCTTTGTGCATTAAGGGAAATAAAAAGCCTTTCTTTCCCTACTCTTGGACTTTGTATTCATTTGAGGCTTTGGTACACGGAGGGCCACTGGGAACAGAATACCCAGACCCCGCACTCAAGGACCAACTCAAACTTAAAAATATAACTCATGTTCACCTGACCTGCCTTAACAACCTCTGGCCACTAGGGCGGCGGTGCGACAATACTTGAAGATGCAGAACATATGACGTTGCACTCTCACACAACATCCATAGCTTTATGCCATATTTCCCAGGTTTGCTGGGAATATATTGTCTGAATGGAACACGGCCACAAAATGTAAGTAGTTGCTCATCCACGGTAACATTTTCACCAGGAACAAAGGCGTCACTTAGAGTTGCTTCTCAGGTGTCAAAAACGTGTCTGATTGGAGCAAGCTTATCCACGCCTCGTTGTTCACATCTGTTGGTTGCATCATCAAATCTGAGAGCACAAGAAATTTGCTGAAAACAGTTACGGGCCATCTTTTTGCTGAAAACAGAACAACCATCTTCAAGGTTCCACAACTGAACTATGGATTCATAAACGCCTGAGAGGATCAGAAGTCCAAGAAAATGTTGAAATTCTCCGTTTGTCAAATCTTTCCAGGTGTTGTCATAAATGTGTCTTCCTTGTTTGCTCATCCACATCATGATTTCATTCAATAAGTTCTTCCTCATGAACAAGTGGAATGCTGCGAGAGGGCCATCAACATTTCATACAGCATACCTTGTAGGACCTTGTTGTATGGGCATGATATTAGCTCTGGCATATTTTCCAGCAGCTTGCTTTATAGGTTTCCTGTTCCATGATGTGGCATCCTTAGATACATAGGCTTCAATGGCAACATTTGTGCTTATAGTTGATGACCTCTTAGTTCCTCTACGACCACAACTAAGATTCCTCACAGATGATACTGACACCGAGGACTCCTGCCTTCTTCCCCGTCCAGCACAGCCTCGACCTTTGCCTCGACCTGTAACTTGACTCTTTGCTGCAGGCGATGTTACCGGCTCAACATCATTCTCACATTCACTTGGCAACCAACTGCTGTCGCCATCTGAATCATGACTGTCATCATCAGATTTATCGCCCGAACTTGGCTGATATGCTTCTTCACTTGCTGAATATGCTGCATCAACAGACGACTCAGAGCTGTCACTGTCAGAATCTCTTTGCAATATTTCACTTACTTGGGCAGCTGAATACTTTCGTTTTGACAAAATAAACAATAACCTAAAATAAATAAAGATAAATTTGATTAAAACGCAAAGCAGTTTTACTATAGGTGTACAATAATCATGATGAATGAGCTGAAGCCTTTAGATTTCATCGGAAATAATGAGAGAATGTATGATATCAATGACAGAAAATATGTAATTTTCATAAAATAAGAGTACAAAAAATAAATGATACATAATTAATGATAAATACCTTTGTCAGATCAAAAAAATCACAAAACTGCAAATTGTATCACGATCCAAACCGGACGTAAGCAACTGGGGTCAAAAATGACCCCACTGGTACTCTGTGCTGCAATTCATCACTAGCGTCACCTAGCGGATTAACATTATTCCTCTCATGGCGCAATATAAAGAGAATATTGACATATGAAAAGTCATAAAAAGATTGCATTCTTGAACAACTAGTTTCCGAGATACGCGTTGTGAAACTTGCAATGGGGTCACTTTTGATCCCATCAGTACTCCCAGGGTTAAAGGGAATAAAAGGACAGTAGTGGCTGGTATGGAGGGCAGACTGGATAGACCGTATGGTCTTTATCTGTCATCATGTTTCTATGTTTCTCTGTTTACCACCTCAGTCCCAGATCCTTCCTGATTCCTTTTAAAGTTATAATGATACATTCTGGCCAGATATCAAGATGTCTGGGCAAAATATATGCCTTAGTTGTACCTAGACCTTTTTTTAAGCATTTATATGGTTACCATTATCTGCTAACCACATAATGGTTTTGAATATGAACCAGTGAAGTTATTAAAACAAAATTTTGTTCAGTAGTGAGAGTACTTAGTAAGAAATTAGTTTCCATAAAACCAGCAAGCAAAATATAAGATTAGCAGCAAACTGAAAATTTACCAAAAAGATCTGATATCCAAATATATGATGCATAAAGAAGATAAAAATAAAGCCATTCCAACATTAAAAACAAACAGAGAGTGGTAGCGCAGCATATAATCCTACACAGATTAGTCTGAAATATAAAAAATAATTAGCAGCATACTTACAGATCTATTTTAGAAGGCGACACAGATGACAAAATGCAAGCACATGTGAAATGCAAAAACATGTTTTGAAATGCAAAAACATGTTTTGAAAGATGTTTTATGAATATTCTGCAATATTTCCATATTTTATCATCTCTGCATTGTAAGAGAATGTAACAAGATAGTAGCAAAAGCCATAAGAATTCTAATGAGTGAGAGTTATTAACTTTAGAGTCATTGGAAAGGTTGCCAGCTCACCCCAAGTTGGCTATCTGTGCCCTTCTCTTCTATTGCTAACTCCAGACTTCACTCCTTTCACCTTGCTGCTCCTTATGCCTGTAATAAACTATCTGAGTCTGTACATCGGGCGACTTCTCTGACCCTTTTCAAAACTCACCTCTTCGCTGCCACTTTCGGATCTTGACTCGCCTGATCTCCTTTGTGTTTCCTTAAAATTCCCCCTAGTTTTATCCCATGTCTACAGCTACTGTGTTGTCTGTCTTGACTGGATTATAAGCTCTGATGAGCAGGGGCCGTCTTTTACATGTGTCTATGCAGCACTGGTTCAGTCTTGTAGCACTATACGAATGTTAAGTAGTACTAGCAGTAGCAGCAGATTGAACCAGCTCTTGTTTTGCCCCGCTGCAAGCACAGATGATAAGAACTATAATGCCATGCTAGCTTGGATGTAATTGCAATCTGGTTCTGAAAGCATACTGAAAACTGAATACACAGGATGAGGCCATATAAATTGGAGAAACGTTCCCTTTATTGTGCTGCAAGTTCTATTTTAGGAATAACCATAGCATTAGAAACCATTGGCTCGATATTCAAAGCATGTTATGCATTTGCTGGTGGATAACACAAGTCATGTATTCATAGTTTTTAAAAAAGGTATCCATGTAGAATCAGGCCATTGAAATTGTTAAATAGCCAGACTTTATATGGATGATAAGATGAGGGGCTGAGAGGACCAAATATGATGCCAAAAATTATTTATTTGGGACAATATTCAGCTGCTAAATGGATACCTTGGCAATTTATTTTTACCCTAAATCTAAATGGATAGTGCTAGTGTGGCCACCACTAAATACCTCTATTCAGCAGAGCTACCTCTACAGCTATCAATGCTGAATATGTGTATTAAATTAAGCCTATTGGAATTTGATCCAAATGGTTAAAAATCTTGGAGGTCACCCTTAGCACATGTCTAACTTTGATGCTCATATCGCTTCCACCATGAAAAAAAAAACATTTTTCTTCCTTCATCATAACCATTTCTTTGTCCTCTCTTCCAAAGAAAGAATCTACAAACATTTCTACATGCTTTAATAGTCAGCAGACTGTGCAATTGTCACACATTCCTTACTGATGTCACTAGAACTACCTTGAAGTATCTTCAGTTTTTATAAAACATGGATGCCAAACTCCTGAGCCCATACATGTGTCCATATAACACCTCTTCTATGGGAACTTCATTGATTACCCATCAATAACAGAATCCAATTTAAATCTTATCTTTCACCTTCATTTTTTTATTAATTTTATTTATTTAGCAACTTTTGATACCTCTTTCTCTACAAGTCAAAGTGGTGTACAATTAACTAAAGATATGGAAAAGGTTACAAAAAACTTGAAAAATAACTATTAACTGGAAGACATAATTGATAATAAGTTAGATGGTGATATATATACAATAGGTAGATTTGTAAAGGAGTAAGTGTATGGTACACCGGCAAGAGGTATAGAAATGAACAATTAACTTAGAAAGGCAAGATATGTACAATTGGCAAGGGGCATGAATCAGTGATAATGCAGGGGAAATTTTATTTTTTTGTTAAAGGAGAGTCGTGATTGGCTAAACTATTGATTAAGGACTATTCATGGAGGTGTAACCAAGGAGTTAGGAGATGTCCTTGTGAGTGGCCTTAGGATTAGGGCTCATATGTGTTTTTAGGTGTTGGATCCATATTTTTGTGTAACTAGATATGTTTTTAGTTTGTGGTGGGACTCTGCAATATTGTTTTAAGTTCAGACATTGTTGGGGAGTGAGATCCAGATGGGGAGTGCAAACAAAGAGAAGGCTCATTTGGAAGTAGATGGTTGCATCAGGTTTGAAGGGCTGGGACCATTAGCATCTCTTGAATGGCTCTTTGTCTTGTTCTTGTTCTGATATCAGGGGATTTAAGAATGAAAGATTGAAGACTCTGAGCTGATTGTGGAATATCTTTAATATGCTTAGGGCCTGATTCTGTCCTGCATGTACAGCCCCTTTATAAGGATCGTCCTTATCGGCATTAATGTTCAATATATATATGCAGCCGATATGTGATTTGATCCGATCTTTCAACGTACGATGCCTGGCTTACGCAGACGACATCCTCCTCTACATGCCGTTCAAAATTGACCAACCGATGTTCTCCCCAATAATCAATTGTTTCGGAGCGGTAGCTGATTGGCTGCTGACACAAAACCTTCGGATCAATCATAGTAAAACTGATGTCCTTTTTGTTACGAAGAACCGTAAATTCACACACCCCCCATCGCTACTTGTCAACAATGTAGAATTGAAGTCCAAACCTACAATCAGATATCTTGGCATCACATTGGACCAGCACCTAGATATGACCACACATGTGAAGAACGTTACAAAGTCTATATATCACAAGATCAAAACATTACGTCACCTCCGCCCCCTACTGGAATCCAATGACTACCGGACAACCTTTCAGGCATTAGTCCTCCCACACCTGGACTTTGCGAACATCGTCCTCCACGGCCTGCCTCAATCAACTTTAAATCCGCTCCGCCTGGCTATGAATGCCGCCGCAAGAGTTCTCTCTGGATCATCAAGAACTGACCACATAACACCAATCATGAAAAATCTGCATTGGCTGCCGTTACACGCCAGACTCCAATATAAGTCACTAGTCCTTACTTTCAAAGCCCTGAATAACTACCCACCTACACCGATTAGCAAACTAATCCACAGCACCCTGGAAAACAGAGACAGGAGATCCACTTCAATGAACACCTTAATAGTCCCCAAGATGATGACGTCATGTACTAAGACCACTTCCAACAGGGCTTTCTCTATATTCGCTCCCCTAAATTGGAATGCCCTTCCACATGAAATCCGTGGCATCAAAAGCTTAATCCTATTCCGTAAAGCTCTGAAACACCACCTATTCACAATATGCTACCCTGACACCAACCCTGACACCCACACATCGGGTAAACTACCCTCATGTCTCAGCTACCATAGCACCTTATTACAACCAGAAAATGGTTAGCCTATACTACTGCCCACCCACCACTTTTACGCCTGTCCCTCCCACACAAAATGAAGATGATACCAAATTGGCTTAGAGTATTGGTGACAATACTAATTTAACCTGTAAATAGTTACCCTGTAAATAGTTACCCCGGTTATCCTATGTTTTTTTTCCCTGTTCTATGTAAAACTCAATGTTGCTTGTATGCATTGTAGTATGTTTTGTTCGATGTACACCGCGCTGATTGTAATAGCGCGGTATAGAAGAAATGTTAAATAAATAAAATAAATAAATCTTATGTTCGCTACAGCTGTTTCAAGGGGATCCAACTCTAAAAAATAAAATAAAAATAGCTTAATATAATGATGGTATAATGTGTGTTTAATGGAAAATTGTGTATGAAATATAATATCGTGAATCTGGATGGGGGTGTATAGCGGGTGAGAACCGTTGATGTTATTATAACTCCTGATTTGGTTTTATCAGTGAGTTTATTCTGAAGCTCTCACTCGCCAGCTATGTTTAAAATGTTTGCAATGTGTTTAGATTTGTTGAAGTCTTTTATTTAAATTTATGAGGTATCATTTGTAGGCTTCGATATAGGCTTTATAGTTTTGTTTCTCACAAGGGATGAAGGGTAGCCTTTGGGACCCCTTGATATATAATGTTACAGTAGTCCAAAATTGGTGCTGTAAGTGCCTGCCCCATATCTGTGAAGCTGGTATGATCAAGTAGTGATTGGAGCTGGTGAAGTATTCTTAGAAATTGTCATAGGTATTTAGTTGATCTTCTGATTTTGTACTTCCCAGTTTGATCTCTAAGATTCTCCCTCTTTTAAACATTCCTCCTTCAACCAAAAATTATCTGGAATCCATCCATCATTCGGCATTTAGCTATACTGCACCTATCTCTGAAACTCCCTTGTGCCAACATCACCCTTTCTGCTTTCAAATTAGGACTGAAGACTTGACTATTTGAGAAAGATTTTAGCTTGGAGCTAGTAGGCAACACTTAAAGACCAAGCCGACAGCCTGACTGATACTTGTATTTCTACAGTCACTTGGTTAGCTGCATCAAACAGTCTTGATCTTATCTGCAATTTCCCTCCCAACGTGAGACCTTCATGGCTCTTGTACTCTTGAGTAAAATCATTTTTCTGCTTCCTCTTATTTGCAACTTTGCAATTTTATTTCCCTCTTTCTTTATCTTAGCTTGCTTTTTCATTCAAAGCAGTACACAACCTGCAAAAAAACGAAAATAATCAAACAATAAAATAGAATCACAATAAAAAAATAACTATTACATGGCAATAAATATCCTACTTCTCCAGAAAAAGTATCCATCTTCCTATTCAGTGACAGTACTCCAAGTTATAGTGAAGAAGTAAATATGGTTATAATTTCTTATGAAATGGAAATACATGTTATTCAAACTGTATTTCGACTAGAAGCAAATTCCAGAATCTAAGTACTACTGTTATGAAGGCCCTTCTTCAGAAACCATTTTGTCTCAACCTTTCTAAAGGAGGCACAATAAATAACAAACACTCAGCTGAATGTAAACTCCTATTGGGTTCATACCACCCCAGTTGCTCCAGCAAAATTTTAGAATGTTGATCTTTCACCTTGAAGGCTATTGCCATAAATTTGAACTGAATGTGTTCCTTCATGTGCAGTCAGTGAGATTTATATAATGCTAGGCAAGCACTTTCTCATCTAGGAATATCTGTCAGAATTCTGGATGCTACATTTATTTATTTAACATTTCTTATATACTGCCTTTCATGATATCAAGGCAGTTTACATTGAACAAACTGAAATTACATTGACAGGGCATTATAACTTGGAGATAACTATTTTACAGGGTCCATGGGCAATGGAGGGTTAAGTGGTTTGCCCATGACCACAAGGAGCACCTGTGGGACTAGAAACCCCAGTCCTTCTGGCCCAAGGTTGCTGTCCTCTAGTGGGATTTGAATCCCCAACCTTCTGGCCTGAGGTAACTTGCCCCAACCACTAGGCCACTCCTCCCATATTAAATAATCTGAAATCTCTGTAGACTCTTGGCAAGAATCCAAAATAAAAGCTTTTCCAATAATCTAAAATGCTAGTGCAGTATCATTCAAATACAATTTTGACTGTTTTAGTAACCTCAATTTATGCTAAACTATCTGTGTTACCTTTGCAATCTGAGATTGGAATGTACCCTCATAGTCCACTATCATTCCAAGATTCCTAATAGAGTCTTGGGGATAGAGAGAAGGACATTCCCATCAGTCTGGGGCCTATAAGATAGCTCTAGCCAATCAACCTTTCCAAAACAAACTATCTTTGATTTAACTGCATTTAATTTCAATCCACTCATGTGCAAACCACCATGCAACTTGCTGAAAAAAATTCCTTCAATTGACTTATAGTATGATCAGGAATGGTACACAGTGGAAATATGAGCTAGATCTCATATGGTGAAAAATTCCACTGAAGAATCAATTGTCCCAGTGGCTGCAAAATGATATTAAACAGCAAGGGAGACAGGAAGAATCCTTTGAGGGATCCCCACATTTCAACAGTTTCATTGAGGATCAGGTTTCCCCAAGCCTAACCCAAAATGTGCTTCCTTCCCTAAAGGAATCAGTCCAATTCAACACTTCTCTAGCTAGTCCCAGCCAGGCCCATCTCAGCAGTAAAAACTCAGGCTTGAGCAAATCAGATGCCAACCTTAAATCCAAGGCAATTAACCACACAGACAATTTTGTATCCATATGGTAATACACTGTATCTATGGCTGCATTAAGTAAAAATTCATAGCCACTCTCATCCATAAAACTTGCATACCCCATGATTAAGCAAATTATTCTCCTCCCGATAGGAGCTAAACTGTGACCCTGCTTCCTTCATATTCAAAAAAGGAATCTCTGGAAATAGGCCTATGGTTTGACTCAACACTGACACCAACAGCTCCATCAGCCACAGCAATAGTTTATTCATACACCTCTTCAAAACCATCGCTGAAGCAGAATCAGTAGTAAAATACAATACATTAAAAAACTTAACTTTTAAGTGTTGAGCTCTGTCCCAGGGCCGGCCCGTCCATTGAGCAAGAATGTTTTTTGCACAGGGCCCCGCGTTTCAGGGGGCCCCGCGCAAAAAACATTCTTAAGCATCCCAAGTTAAAAAAAAAAAAAAAAAAAAACCGGCTGCTTCTGCCGCGGCAGCTTCAAGAGCTCTGCCGCGGCAGCTTCAAGAGCTCTGCCGCGGGGCCCCCCCCTGCCCGGCAGAGCCTCCGTGCATCTTCAGCTCTTCACGTCCAAAACGCGGGCTTTTTTCAGAGCCGCGAGAGTTTCTTTTCTCGCGGCTCTCTTAATCCCGCGGGGCTGATGGGATTTCCCATCACCCTCGGCGGGATTAACAGAGCCGCGAGAAAAGAAACTCTCGCGGCTCTGAAAAAAGCCCGCGTTTTGGACGTGAAGAGCTGAAGATGCACGGAGGCTCTGCCGGGCAGGGGGGGGCCCCGCGGCAGAGCTCTTGATGCTGCCGCGGCAGAGCTCTTGAAGCTGCCGCGGCAGAAGCAGCCGGTTTGGGTTTTTTTTTAATTTTAATTTGGAATGATAGGGGGGGGGGTGGGTAGGACTGGTAATGGGCGATGGGAGGGGGGGAGGCTAAACTGGAAGTAGGCTGATGGGAGGGGGAGGCTAAACTGGAAGTGGGCTGATGGGGGGGGGGGGTGGTGAGGACTGGTAATGGGCCAGGGGGTGGGGTGGTTAGGACTGGTAATGGGCCGGGGGGGGGGTGGTTAGGACTGGTAATGGGCCATGGGGGGGGCTAAGTGGGCTGATGGGGGGGTTAGGACTGGTAATGGGCTATGGGGGGGGGCTAAGTGGGCTGATGGGGGGGGTTAGTACTGGTAATGGGCTATGGGGGGGGCTAAGTGGGCTGATGGGGGGGTTAGGAATGGTAATGGGCTATGGGGGGGCTTAGTGGGCTGATGGGGGGGTTTGGACTGGTAATGGGCTATGGGGGGGGGCTAAGGCTGGAAGTGGGGGGTAGGACTGGAAATTGGCTGATGGGGGGGGTTAGAACTGGTAATTGACTATGGGGAGGGGGCTAAGGCTGGAAGTGGGGGGTAGGACTGGAAATGGGCTGATGGGGGGGTTAGGACTGGTAATGGGCTATGGGGGGGCTAAGACTGGAAGTGGGCTGATGGGGGGGGTGTTAGGACTGGTAATGGGCCGGGGGGGGTTAGGACTGGAAATGGGCCGGGGGGGGGGGGTTAGGACTGGTAATGGGCCATGGGGGGGGGGGGTTTTAGGACTGGTAATGGGCCATGGGGGGGTGTTAGGACTGGTAATGGGCCATGGGGGGGGGAGGCTAGGACTGGTAATGGGCTGATGGGGGGGGAGGGTTAGGACTGGTAATGGGCCATGGGGGGGGGAGGCTAAGACTGGAAGTGGGCTGATGGGGGGGGGGTAGGACTGGTAATTGGCTATGGGGGGGGCTAAGACTGGAAATAGGCTGATGGGGGGGCTAGGACTGGAAATAGGGTGATGGGGGGGTTAGGACTGGTAATGGGCTATGGGGGGCTAAGACTGGAAATGGGCTGATGGGGGGGCTAGGAATGGAAATAGGGTGATGGGGGGGTTAGGACTGGTAATGGGCTATGGGGGGCTAAGACTGGAAATGGGCTGATGGGGGGGTAGGACTGGTAATTGGCTATGGGAGGGGGGCTAAGACTGGAAATAGGCTGATGGGGGGCTAGGACTGGAAATAGGGTGATGGGGGGTTAGGACGTAATGGGCTGATGGGGGGTTAGGACTAGTAATGGGCTATGAGGAGGCTAGGACTGGAAATGGGCTGAGTGGAAGGAGGGCTTGAACTGCAAATAGCTGATGGGGACGGGGGCTTGGAATGGAAATGGGTTGTGAGGGGGAGGGAGCTAGGACTGGAAATGGGTGAGGGGGGGGGGGGCTAGGACAGGAAATGGGCTGATGGGCTAGAATAGGACTGGAAATTGGCTGTTGGGGGGTGCTAAGATTGGAAATGGGCTGTGGTGGGGGTTTGGATTGAAATGGACTCATGAAGGGGCTAGAACTGGAAGTAGGCTCATGGGGGGCTTGGATTGGAAATGGGCTGAGTGGAGGGGAGCTAGGATTTGACATGGGCTGATGGTGGGGCTAGGAAAGGACTAGAAATGGGCTCATGGGGGGCTGGGATTGGAAATGAGCTGATGGAGGGACTTGGATGGGACTGCAAATAGATGGGGGAGCTAGGACTGGAAATGGGCTTATGGGGGGCTAGGACTGGAAATGGGCTGATGCGGGGACTAGAAGGGAGCGGATGCTGGGTGGGACTGGAACTAGAATGGAGCTGATGTTGGGGGAGGATTAGAATGGGATGGAGCTGGGAGAGTGAAATGGAGAGGGAAAAAATATTTTGTGTGGGAGGGAAGACAAATCTACAATTGTCCGGATATTGGGAGAGTAGGTGGGGATTGAGGATGGAGGGGTAAAATTTGAGTGGATGAAATAGGAATGAGGAAAGAGCAAAAAGGAGAAAGATTAGTATGTTAAAGCAGATGTAGAGAGAGAATGGAAAAAACTAGAAGAGAGAAGAAAAGACAAATGGACAGCAGACGACGAAGAATTAGCGGAAGACACGAAGAAACCAGAAGAAAGTGGCTGGAGCAATTGCAGCTGAAAAAAAATGCACAAAAGGTAGAAAAATATCTCTTTATTTTGAATTTATTAATTGGAATATGTCAGCTCTGGGAAATGTGCATCATTAACGTCTGCGCTTTGTTTAGTACAAGAGCAAATTAATGTATAGTTTTATTTCTACAGTGTTGTACATTCCAAGTTTGGCTTTTGGGATTCCCAGTTTAATTATTGTCTTCCTGTTTCTAAATTGTGATTCCTTGTTTGGTGATGGTCTATGTTCTGCATGTGTAACTGAGCTGAGGTATTCTGTTTATGTAATTCCTATTTGACATTGCCACTTGTTCTCTTTCCCCAGTAGGTCATGTATTGTTGTTCTCTGAAATGTATTGGTTTAATATTTGCAGCGTTTCCTTTTGATAGTTAGGGTATGGTGCTTTATGAGTCCTGGTAGTGCTGTTAGGATACGGCGGGTTTGCTATGGGTTCTAAATGGGCAGTGTTTGTAGTAGTTCCTAATGTGCCTGGCGGTTGGTATTGGATTATAGTAATGTAGAAGTCTTTTAGTCTTTCTTTATTCATACACTCATTAAGAGGCATGTTTACTAAAAGTTCGTGTATGGTAACATTATGCAAATATTTATGCAAATGAGGCCCCTTATGCAAATGAGGCCCCGCACCGAGTCTCTGCACATGGCCCCGCACCCCCCTTGGGCCGCCCCTGCTCTGTCCCATGATATTATCTGAAATTCGTCCTGTTTCCCATATCGACAATCTCCCGTCTCCTCCTGCTCTACCTCAAGCTGTCACAATACTCTCTCCTCAGGACATGTAACAATCTGCTGTTTCAGATCTTCACCCTTCTGCACAAAGTAGTCAGGCAGTCTAGCTGCATCTTCCCCCTCCCCCCATTGCTCTTGCTTACCCGTATTCCAACAGCCCCTGCACAATCTTAAACATTTCCCCTTTAGCAGCTCCTTTAATAAACTAATAGTCCTATTCTCTAATAACAATATATGAAATGTTATCTCAAAAATACTTCACTTCTAGTAGCTTATCACTTTTTTGCATCCACCAAAGTACAAACTCAAAGGACACAAAATAATGGTCAGTCCACAGTTATCTTTTTATTTACTTAAGTTAGTGTAAGATTAATCTCCAGAGATACAGGGGGTCATTTTAAAAGTCTTAGTCATGAATTGGACATCTGAAGACATCCACGTGTATGTCCAAATCACGGAGACATCTCCGGATCCATTTTACAAATGGCTTTTAAAAATGTTGCCAGTGTGGGAACATCCAAGTAGGCCAGAAGGTGCAGCGAAGGCGTGTCTGGGGAGTTGCAATGGACTTACATGTCTCCCTCCCATTTCAGAAACATCAGAGAGGTCCACAGGCATGTCCACATTTAGACTTGCTGTAGGCACAAATTGGCATCAGGAAAGTGCTTGTTATGGCCTTAAAACATCTGGAGAATGTAGAGTTAAGTAAAGAGCCTATGTTCACAAAGGCCCACACTAGGATTTGAACCCTTCCTGTGCTGCTCTGAATCCACTATGCTAATCATGCTATTAGACATCTGCATTTTGGGTTGCTATTCTGGGATGTCTATGTAGATGTGTCCATAGATAGCCATATCGAGCACATCCATGTTTGTGAAATCGTGTCTGAAACGGCATGTGCCTGTTGTTGTTTTTTTTTTTGGGGGGGGGGGGTCAGATGTTCTGGCTTTGACATCCCAGAATGTACTTGCATGTCCTTTGTACAATGGATCAATTCCCTTAATTGGGGAACCTCTGCTCAATGGTAAGGTCATCATGTCTACATTTCCTGTATCTTCCCCATCCCAAGATATAAGAGATAGCCCTCCTCTGAACCCAATTTCCAAACACATACATACACGAGTATAGGGGTTTTTCAATACAATTTAAACACGTTTTCTTATCTCTTTCTTTGTTTTAATTCATATAATTTCATTGACTTGTTTTTTTTATTGGTCTGTGGTATTTCTTTTTTTTATAAAATATTGTGTTTTGTATTGTAATCTGCCTAGTTTGTAAATAGAGCAGAACATACGTTCTTAAGTTCAATAAATAGGTAAATAAATATAGCTTGTCCAGCTTCCCATGTCCAGTTGCATATAAGGGTGAATGTTTGCTAAAGGTTCTAGCTGTCATCCTGGCACTAGGGTGGGAAAAAGCAAGTCGCGGTGACAGCTAGAATACAGCCATAGCAGGCAATGTTCCATGGTAGCTGCACTTTGCATGAAAAATGAAGGGGGAGGTGGGATTGGGGTGTGAAAGATCCGTGCTAATAGGAGATAGCCAGTGCGCGAGCAATTGTCATGCGCTGGCTGCTCAAATCACTGCTATCATGGCTGCAGATGATGTCACCTCAAAAGATGGCATTATCTGTAGCTGACTAAGGAAAACAACCCCCCCCCCCCCAGATCCTACTATACATAAAACAGTCAATCAGTCTTAAGATAATTTTCATGGGACGGCTGACCCATTATTCTACTACATTCTACATGGAGGAGAAAAGACCTCAGTTCAAAAGCTGATATCCCTCTTGTGACGGAAAGAAGCTTGCCCCTGATGAAGCCGTTTTTGGTGAAGCAGAGTTCTTTCTTTATTTATTTAACAATTTTTCTATACCGTCTTTCTGCAAGTCAAGACGGCTTATATGAAACTCAGTGCAGGCACAGAAACTACTATAGCCAATAGTGCACGTTACATTGAACGCATATTAAACATATTATAACAGATGCTAATGGGGTTAGCTAACTATAAGAACATAAGATATGCCATAATGGGTCAGACCAAGGTCCATCAAGCCCAGTATCCTGTTTCCAACATTGGCCAATCTAGGTCATAGTACCTAGCAGTTTCCCCAAAAGACACAGGTTCCATTGATATCCTGGGTCCCTTCTTAATAATGGTTTATGGACCTTTCCTTCAGGAACTTGTCCAAACCTTTTTTAAACCCAGCTACACTAACAGCCTTTACTGCATCCTCCGGTAACAAATTCCAGAGTTTGATTACACGTTGAGTAAAAAAATATTTTCTTTTATTAGTCTTAAATAGTTTACCATGTAGCTTCATTGCATATCCCCTAGTCTTTCTGTATTCTGATAACGTAAACAATCGATCTACGTTTACCTGTTCCACTCCTTTCATGTACAAATGAGGCTGAAGAGATTATTTTAACTATGAGACAGACGGGTGTTTGATATGTGAGGTGATGATGGAAGATTTATTCATTGTTTGGGCTTGGTCCATAGCATTCAAGGAATAAAAATGTCTTCAAACCTTTGCGGAAATCTTCCATGCGTTGTATGGCTCTTAATTGTGGTGGAAGTGAGTTTCACAGTGATGGGGTGTATAACGAGAAGGCCCTGTAGTTGGCCCTTTGGCTGCATTTCGCTCTATCTGTTGATATTTCTAATGTGTTTATGCTACTTTGTCTCCTAGGTCTACTGAAACTGTGGGTTGTGATTGAGGATTCTAGGTTGACTGCTGATAGATCATTGATGATTTTGTGCGTATTGATGATGGCTTTATATTTGATTCTTTGTGATATAGCTAACCAGTGTAGCTGTGAGAGGAGTGGTGTGATGCGAGACTGACAAGACTGTCCAAGAATGAATCTTGCTTCTCTGTTCTGTGCTAACTGAAGTAGATATAGTGAGCTCTTAGAGATACAATGATATATTGTGCTGCAGTACTCAAGCACAGGTGTGATTACTATATGGAAATCTGTAGGTGACAGGAGTGGATATAAGTTCTTTATGGTCCATAACTTACAGTATTTTGCTTTGATAGTGTGCTTTATATGTGGAAGGAGAATGAGCTGTTGATCTATTGGTACACCGAGGTAGCTGATCTCAGTTTTGACTGTGATTTGGAGATTATCCATAGTGATTGTTGGTGGTAGGAGGAAGTTCTGGTCTCTTGTAACATGCAGCATTTCCATTTTGTTGTGGTTTATTTTGAGGTTGTGTGCCTGTAGCCATTTGGAATTTAGAAAAACTCAAAAAGACCCCAACACAATGCTTAATGAAACAAAAAAAAAAATAGACAGAGGACCAGAGTTTCCAAAAAAACAACACACAAGCAACAGAAACAAAAAGGTTATTGAGGGAAAAAAACCCTCAGTATCCCCCTGTGCACTATTCAACAAAAGGGGTGAGTCAATAGTCCAGAAAGCCAAAATGCTCTCTATGAAACCATCCACACAGCCAGGCATTCATCTCAAGGATGCAAGCCTCTCAGCCTTGACCCTGACCCTCAACAAGGAGTATTGAGGAAAAAATAATATGCACACCTATCTGATTCACCTTCTCTCCCTGAGCTACAAGACACTTTTGATATGTTTGGGTGGAAGTCTAGCACCATTAGTTGTGCCAGTATGGATGAGTAGCATCCTGTAATAGTCAGTAGGCTTGAGGAGTCTCAGCAAACTCTCTGCAACATTTCAGATTGTGGCACCAGGCAGACAGCACACCTCCTGGGACATTATGTCTGGATGGCAGATGGCTGCTTCTGTATCCTCCAGAAGGGAGTTACCAATCACCATTACCCTTCACTTCCTAGTAGTTGCTGATTCTATAGCTTTGGGGGGGGGGGGGGGGGGCTCTGGCATCTCCTGTTCCTTGGATGTTGTAACCTCTTCCACTTTAGGGAGTGCATACCAGTTCTTCTACTGAAACGGCTCTTGCCAAAGACTCCAGTGACTTGTTCCCTGGCAAAATCCAAGGATATTTACTCAATCCTCATCCTTCTTGACCTTTCTGCTGCTTTTGACACTGTTGGCCACAATCTTCTCCTTGATACCTTATTCTTGCTTGGATTTAAGGATCTGTGTTATCCTGGTTCTTTTCTTATCCCTCCCATCACTCCTTTAGTGTTTGTTCTGGTGGATCCTCTGCTGCTATCTCACTCTCAGTTAGTGTACCCAAGGATCTGTCTTGGGTCCACTCCCTTTCTCTCTCTATCCGCAATCCCTTAATGCACTCATTTCTTCCCATGGCTTTCAGTACCATCTTTACACTGATGATTCCCAGATCTACCTCTCTACACCTGAAATCTTTCTGGCAATCCAACCCAGATCTCTGCCTGCCTTTCCTACATTGCTGATTGGATGTCTCACCGCCCTTTGAAATTGAACATGGCCAAAACTGAGCTTCTTATTTTTCCCCCTAAACCCTCCTCTCCCCTTCCTCCTTTCTCAGTCTCTGTGGATAACTCTCTACTTGTCCTTGTTTCCTCAGCTCGCAACCTCGGGGTTGTCATTGACTCCTCTCTGTGCTTATCCACATACATCAAACTGATAGCTAAAACCTACCGTCTCTCTCTATTGCACCAGCAAAATCCACCCATTCCTTTCTGAACAGGCTGCTAGGACACTTATCCACTCTTTAGTCACCTCCCGTCTAGACTATTGTAACCTACTCATTGCTGGTCTCCCTCTGAATCATCTCTCTCCGCTTCAATCTGTTCAACACTTTGCTGCATGGCTAATCTTCCTCCAGCCTTGTCATGCTCATATTACCTCTTTGCTCAAGTCACTTTGTTGGCTCCCTTTCTGTTTTGGCATCCAGTTCAAACTTCTCCTGCTGGCCTATAAGTGCCTTCACTCTGCAGCTCCTCACTACCTTTCCTCTCTTATCTCTCCCTACTCTCCTCCTCAGGAACTCCACTCTTCAGGCACATTGTTTCTATCTGTGCCCTTATCTTCTATTGCTAACTCCAGACTTCACTCCTTTCACCTTGCTGCTCCTTGTGCCTGGAACAAAGTACCCGAGTCTGTATGTCAGACATATTCTTTGACCCTTTTCAAATCCAGGCTGAAAACTCACTTCTTCACTGCCGCTTTCGGTTCTTGACTCACATGATCTCCTTTGTGTTTCCTTACCATTCCCCCTAGATGTATCCTGTGTCTACAGTTGCTGTCTTGACTCTCTTGACTAGATTGTAAGCTCTGATGTTCAGGGACCGTCTTTTACATGTGTGTCTGCACAGTGCTGTGTACATCTTGTAGCGCTATACAAATGCTCAGCAGCATGCTATATTGCCATGGTTCTATGTAAATCCCTGTTGGCCACATTGTTATTATGTACACTGCTTAGAAATGGAGATATAGCAGAATAGAAAAGCTGTTAAATATATAAATAAATAGCAGGGTGTGTCTCTTTGTGTTTTTGTTATTTAGTTTTTATCTTTAAATTTGAAAGGATATATTTACAGTTTTATACTTCTTTTATACACTGCTAGGACGTCAAGTTACTAGAGGTGGTATAGCAAATGCTGTAATAAATAAACATATAAATATCTCTCTGCTATCCTCAGATCTTCTGCTTAGTGGACTCAGCAGGTGTTGATTATGTTCAAATCCTGGTTTCTGCACAGAGGTCTCACATGCAAGATGATGCTACAGGTATCCCTCTACATGCCTCTCTATGGCTTTGCAGTTGCAGAGAAGGCAAAGTCAGAGGAGATAGCATATTAATGTGGACATTAGACAGAGGCAGACAGTGCCCAAAGTGGTACGTGCAGTCAACAGGAGGCAGGCTACATGCTCAAAAGTGGAAGCTGGATCTTGTAGTTCTAATTACCTCTGCTTTTGAACATGACAGTCTCCTCTGCATGCTCTCCCCCAACTTGGATTAATCGCTGCTTCTCCTTGTACCTCACTTCGTCCTTGCTCTAGGGTGGCTTACTGCCCTCTGTTACCCATTCCCCCACCAAAGTTATAAGAATTTGTTACAAATGTTAAAAATGTTACAGAGAACAAGGTTCTTGGCGTATTTATTCAAGGTCACCATCAGTTATATATAATTCACGTGTTTGATAATGAATGCACAAAATACATAGGTCTTGCCAAAAAGGGACATTTAAGTCATCATATATTATAGTTAGGCCATACATTTGCCTTCACTCCGTAACACCATACCATTTTCTCTAGGCAAACTTAGAATTCATGATAGAATGGCTCGCTATCTGTCTTCTGATGAACCTGACCTTCCTTTGAACTGCTGTTCAAGCCTTAAATAGATCATGTGTTGGTATGCCTTCCAGATAGAAGTAAATATCATACAGATACATTGGGAGACTCTATGGACAACAGAGAGGGCAAGTGTAATGTTCAAAGATCTGCCTTGTCTATATTCCCATCATATACTGGTAGCTGTACACTTAACAACCATGCACAGTTCCTTGCTTTACTCTGCGTTCCAAATCATGCATGGTATGGAGTTAAATAATCCTTGAGACTGGCAGGGCAGGCATGGTCATGACACTTGAATATAGGCCCATAAGGGTCAAAATAAAGGTCTATATATATTTGTTTAGCAACACCACCACTTGCAGAATGTTCTGAGCTGCCTATCAAGTATTTCCATGTGGCCAAGGTCTATTGGCTGGTCCTCCTTCCTTGGTCTCTGGAGCGTGCACAGGAAAACAACCTCCCATGAATTAGACTGTGAACATCATGTAAAGGTTAAGGACCAGCTGTTAGGCAGCACAAATTTGAGTTGCCATTAACTTGCTGTCACACAGATGCTATGACTGTTCACTATCTCCCTTTTCAATAGGTGTCAATGCTAAAAGTTCAGCCACTAGAGTTGCATGTGTGTTGTAAAATGCAACCAACATGTAGAGGGGTATATGAATTAAAGAAAAAGAGCCACTTATCCTTCATTGCACCTTGGTAAAGCCATCATTCAGTGGAATCTCAGAAGCAAAGGGGGTCATTTTAAAAAGCTTAGTTGTCATTTAGGATGTCTGAAGACATGCACGTGGACATCAAAATCATGCCGACATCTCCGAAGACATTCCACAAATGATGCTCAGAGACGTCTCTGATGCAGGGACATCAAAGTAGGCAAGGGGATGTGGTGGAGGCTTGTCTGGGGAGAAGCAATGGACTTACATGTCTCCATTCAATTTCAGGAACAATGGAGGAAGTCTGCAGGCACTAATAGGCATCAGGAAAGTGCTTGTTGTGGCCCTAAAAGATACAGAGAATATAGAGAGTTAAATGACTTGTCTAAAAACACAAGGACCCACACTGGGTTTGGACCCTGATCACACTGCTCCTAACCCACATTCTTTAACTATTATGCTAAAGCACCTCAGACATCCAAGTTCTGAGGTGCTATTCTGGGGACCTCTATGTAGACTTCTCTATAAATGCCCATATGGGGCACATTCATGTTTCTGAAATCATGCCTGAACTTGCAAGTGCCTGCTTTTTTTTTCTGATGTTCTGGCTTTGATGTCCCATATTGCACTTGTAAAATGTGCCTTCACATCTCCAAATGTTAATTTTGCACATTCCATGATAGTAGTGAACCTTACTCCTAAGCCAGGGTATTTTACTTTGTTATTAACCATTTATTGTACGTGGATTGATACTGCTGTTTTTATACTCTTGTATCATGCTGTACACTATTATTAAGTATTATTTTATGTTTTATTTAATCGCAAAAGTAATTTTTATAAACTGTAAATTGCTCTGATGGTAAAAAACAAATAACAATAAATCAAATTTGTTCTCTTTAATTTATTGCTATTGCTCACTGTAGCACTTTCATCAAGCCAAAGAGAGCACGGCCTTCTGGTGTTCATAGAATGTAACATGTACAGGCAACTTATCAAGGTCTCCTACCTGGAGATTCCATCATCAGAGACAACTTGGGAACACAGTTCAAAGGAAAGAAGATGGTCAGATGCCTCCCAGGTTCTTAAGCCAGCAGGAAAACAAACCAAATTGTTGACATAGTCAGTGCAGAAAGTGAGCATTCCAAAATTGATGTTATCATCCACTTGGGTACAAATGACCTGGCTAGAAACAGTGCCTCTACAGTTCAGAGGGACTTCCAGATTCTGGGAGAGAAACTCAAACCCATTGTTAACATTATAGCATTCTCAGTTCTACCTGTTCTTGGTAAAGGTGCAGAAAGACTGCATCCCATAAACAACTTTAATACATGACTCACAAACCTGGTGCAAACAAGGATTTAGATATATAGGCAACTGGGGAAATAAATGGAACATCAAGAGGCTATACTGTGTTGATGGACTATATCTTTCTGTCACAGGGAAAAGGACCCTAAGTAAAAAATTCAGGCATTAGGGGCCCAATCCCATCCTGGACATCCCGACCCTCTGTACGCCCAGTCAGAACTGGACACACAGAGTTAGAGGGGATTATGATCCTACAGGGCATGTCTAGCCCATGGGATCAGAATCGTGTCCAGGCCTGTACATGCAGACTGGGACGTCACTCCTGGTCGACCTGCACATACAGTTCTAGTCCTGCTAACTTGCTAACTCAGTCAAGGCTCCTGAATGGAGCCACAGCACCATGGCATCCGGTTGCCATGACACCGTGGCTCTATTCAGCAGTCGCAATCCCCAGCCGACAAACAGAATTGTTCATTCCCCACAGCCTGACCCCTGTTCTGGCCTCCCAAGGTCAGGCTCGGGCTGTGGAAAATCTCCTCTACCCCCTCCTACCTCCTCTGCAGCCCGGGCCTGCCATTCCCTGCCGACTAAGGGAACTTATTCCATCTCAGAGGTGGAATAAGTTCCCTGTTCGGTCTTTCATCCCTGACATACAGGGCTGATATGCCCACTGCCTATCCTAACTCCGCCCTCACACCGCCCCTTTCCCGCCCCATCTAACCTCCCCATACAACCTACGGGGAAGTTAGTTAGGTTTGGCAGAGGGTCCAAATAGGGGGGATGGATGTCCCAATGTCTCTGGGAATGACCCCGTTAAAGAGTACTAATGAACAGACAAACCTTTTTCAAAGACAGGGAAGCTATAAAACTAGAGGTCATAACATGAAGCTGCAAGGGGATAAACTGAAGGACGTGGTGGGGAGAGGAAAATGAATCCAAGAAATCTTTGCAGGTTAGTGCGAACTGTTGGAAAAACACCACATACAACAAACAAAGAGCTTAAGGTTGACCTGGAGCTATCTGGAGTGGCAGTTTCAATCTGAATCATATGCCACACACTAAACCAAGGACTTCATGGGTGAAGGCCAAGGAGGACCATGCTGAAATACCAGTGGGCATAGCATGAATCTGTAAGGCAATGTAAATGAAAGGAAATACTTTTATACTAAACGGGTGGTGGATGTTCGGAATGCCCTCCTGATGGAAGTGGTGGGGGCAAATATAGTGACAGAATTCAAATTGGCATTCAATATATATTGAATGTTCCAGAATTATTGGCGCAGTCTGATTGTGAATCTCCAGTTCTTTCTACTTTATTAATTACTATTGCTCTACTTTTTGATAGAGAGTGGTTGTTAAAGCTCTTTTTTAGGGAGCAAAAATTGTTTTTTAGAGGATTAATGGTTCGTATTTTACCCGGATTTAGCCAGGGAAACCCAGAAACGTCGCAGGGAATTTCTTCTACTGCGTCCTGGTGTTCTACAGTTGGGAGGTCTCTTTTTCTTGAAACATCTTTGTAAATGTTTAGTGAAGTATCATGCTGTTTCCTATATTTTTTATGAGCCTCCCCAACTAACTGCCTTCATTAATGCTCGTCGCCTGGAGTCCTCCATTGGTGCCTCACCTGAGCTCTCAAAATTGGGAATTCGGGTTTGGTTTGTCGCTTATGATTCTTTCTGCTTATGATAAAATAAATATGTTTTTCATCTCCCCTCTCTTTTGTGGGCTAAGGTGAGTAGATATTTGTTTCAATATGAATTACATTGTTTTTCCTTTTCTAGATATACTGTTTTTCCTTTTCTAGATATACTGTGGTTGTTAAATTTATTTTGATCTGCTCTTTTTTCTGCAAGAAATGTTTGTAAACTTTCTTGATTTAAGTTGTAAAAATGTCATAAATATAAAATTTAAAAAAAAATCAAAATGGCATGGGACAGACACAGTGGATCCCTTTATAGCAACAGGATAAATCAAAATAAATAACTATCTTTTATATCTTGACAAATAGGAGTGACCTGCATGGAGTAGTGAGTACACCCCTAAACAAAGGTGTGGGGAGGAGATGACCTGCATGGAGCGGCAGGTGCACCTACTCTTGCTACCTTGCTGGGCAGACTGGATGTGCCATACTGGTCTTTATCTGCCATCATATACTATGTTACAATGCAATTAAGCCTGTGGCACCATATGTTTATGTTTGTTTATGTTTATTTGAATTTGATATACCGCTCAGACCAAAAGGTATTAGAGCGGTTTAAGAAAAGAACACCATTATAAGATAGGACAGAGTAGAGGACAGAAACAGTCAAACAGATATGATGTATCGGGAAGCTGTATCTGTATCTTAATCCTGTATGAGGTGTCTGATATCCATTCAGTCATACCATTTGGTTAATTGTAGAGAAACAGTGCAACAAGAGTCATCCCAAGAGGGTGCATTAGGATATCACAGCAGTGTTAACATTCTCAAGGGCAGAAACAGGAAAAGCAAGCTTGGATGATCAGGAATAAGCTTTATAAGGCAGAAAGCTGGGTGGAAAGAGCAATGCAGAACTGCCAACCCCTTAGCCAAACAAGTTTCCTACCTCACCAGCTCAGAAGAACCTTCATCATCCTAGGGAAGATGCAGATAACCTCCAAGGCACCCTGACAGCAGCAATGCATGCTAAAGAACAGAACTGCAACTTGTGAGAGCAAGGCAAGCCTTTTATTACTACACTGTAGAGGAGCAGAGAACAAGGAAGTTCTGTCCCACTACACAGCAAAATTTCATAACATTTATAGTTTCAAGCTTTTTGCATATGCATTAGGAAATCTTGCCATGCCTAGGAATTAACCATTCCAATTTTATTGACGTTTCAGCAATGCTTTTTCCTCTTTTCACATGGCTGTATGTGGGGCGCTCCCAGTCTTTGAGCAAGCACAGATTTGCCCTTGATGACTTTATATTTTGTATTGTATATTTTGTATTTATATTGATGACTTTATCCCATGTTTTATCCAAGTTCTCTGACCTTGTTCTCTGTAAAACCAAACAGTTTTGTTGTTCTGGTCTGTTGTTATATTGTGAACCGCGCTGATGCTGAATAGAGCGGTATATAAGAGCCTGTAATAAATAAATAAATAATAAATAAATATTTGCATATTTATTAGACTAACATTTCACTCCACATCATTAGGTTCACAGCAGCTATGGGTACCAGTCTGTCAACAATGAGCCACCAGACTGAAACCAGAGGATTGCCATGAGTCGACACCAACTTGACGGCACTTAACAACAACAACATTAGATAATCTTCTGTCACTTCTGACATCTCCTTTCCACTTTGGCACCAATCCAAAACCAATTTTTATGTACATCAATGTCTTCTAATATACGATCCCATCCCACCCTTTGCAACACATCTCATCACTTGCATCAACACACCAACTAGGTACATAGGCCTTCCTTCAGACTATACTGATGTAGTCGTATATGATAAGATGTCTAGAAGTGTCAAGCAACAGCTACAGTATTACTGCAATTACTAATTGTCAGGTTGTGTACTCTTCTATAAATGAACTGTATGCAAAATATATTGGTTTATAAACTTTGTTAACAGTATGCAAGAACTGTGAGAAGAAACAGTGTTCTTTTTCTGCAACACTTGTTTTTCCAGCAGGTGAATGTGTTCAGTCTCAATAGCAATTCCCTAAATAGAAAGCTTTATTAGCTTTGAACACTTAGGGGTATGTTTACTAAGGACCGTTAAAGACACAACATTTTGTGTGCGCAAATGGCAGCATTAAAACCCCTTCATGCATTCAAGGCCGGGGTGGGGAGTAGGCATTCCGGCGGTAAGGGCGCCAGCGGCTGGTTACTGGGTTTTAACAGGACATCAGGCAGTAAGGGTGGCAAGCATACACATTAACACTCGATAAAGCCGGCTGCCATAACATGGGATAAGGGAATCTTTCTGCAAGTTACATTTTAGGTGCTGGATGGGAGCAAAGGGAACAGCTAATGGACATGTCATATACATATGTCCCTTAGGTGTCAGACAGTAAGTGGTAGAATAATGTGGGAGGCAGTTGGATGGTATCATTGAGGGGTGCTCTGGTCATTTAGTGTGATGTTGGGGGTGGCATAGAAGTGGGGATCTGCATGCCAGTGAGGAGTTGCACTGACTGAGCATGAGTGGTGACCTACACATCCTCTGCAGGTGATGTATGTGTGATATGTCCTAGGGAGCAAAGTGCCATTGTGTGGGCCAGGGTGTACCAGTGTCAGGAGAATACATGAGTGATCACGAGGCCTATGTGGAGATGGATGTGGAGAACAATGCATGGAGGTGGAGGAGAGTGCTGTATGGACTTGCTGACCCAATGTATCCCTGCTGCAAATCTGCACCTAATATTGTGCATAGTAACATTTGTGGGGACAAATTAAAATCAGTCATGTATGGTTCAGTAAGCATCACACCCAAAACATGGATAGTGTCAGTGTGACTAACCAAGCATGCATCAGTCAGGTCTGAAGTACGTGCTCTGACTCCCAGCAGGAATTGAGAAATGAAGAATGTCACGGTAATCCCCTTATCATGATCTCAGAAAGGATAGTCAGTAATCCTGTCTTGACAGATGCAGCAAGCCATGATACAAAGGGCAGAACAGGCTGCTCTGAGAATGGCTGAGTAATCACTCCAGCACCGATGTTCATAAGAGTGAGTATGGGCCTCAACAAAGTTTCAGATAGCAGGAGCCACTGGCCACCATAGTAGCCTTGTGGCCTGAGATGCAGTAGAGCATATCAAAGGGATGACTGTTTGAATCCCACTAATACTCTGTGCAACTTCACACCATTGATATATGCATACATGGCTGCTGATAGTGGTATGGTACTGCTTCTACTTTTGATGGCTTTATAGGGCCTGCAAGATAGGCACGCATCTCTCAAGGACAGGTGATATGCAGAGGGGGAGTATAGAAGCAGCACATTCTCTTGAACTATTGCCCTATGCAAACAGAATCACATGCTACCAGTAGGGGAGGAAGTACATTGAAGGGCTGTATGGGATGTCCATGAAATTATATGATGTACGCCAGTCACAGCTCAAATACGGACAAGGCCTACTTTGTGAAGGCTGCACTCAATGGCCAAAGCACACAACACTCTCAGAATCTTGGCACATGTGTGGTCCCAAAGTTAGAAAGCACACAAATGAGACCAAAGCCACCAATACGTTGGTCTAGGCACACAAGGTCCTCCCCATGATATGTGAAATGTCATCATGGCTACACTGATGATGTTGCATTTGCCAGTATCAGTCACATCTAATGGAAAAAAAAAAAAAAAAAAGTCAGCTCATTACCAGCTGTGTTTAGCACAGTGACATGCTAGCTACCACATACATGAAAGGCTGAGAGTTTGAGACCCCCCCACTGGCCATAGTAATTGTATATTGAGGTAGGCTATGGCCTAGCATGGCCTGCTACTATGAAAGGCCTGTAAGTTAGGCCTGGATCCTAACTCCTATTATAACTAGAAAAGAACCAAAAAATCTGTGGAAAATGAGAAAGCTGTTTTAAACTGCTTAATAAGGAGTTTTTATGAATCCATAAGTCTTCTATTATTCTCTTGTATGTGAAAGAACAGAAATGTTACAGAATATGCATTCCAGAAGCCGAAGTTAACCTTGCAGTAGAAAAGTAACGAGATTTAGAACTGTACCATTGTTCAAGCAATCCTAAAGGAGGGGGCCGGTTGCTAGGCTCCAGAGGGATTTCTAATTGGACAGGTGCAGGGAATGTAAGACCAATGAGAAGTTTGCATGTATCAAGTTAGAACCAATAGAAAGCTTTCATGTATCAAACTGAAAAAGAGGTATAAATGGTTATGTCTCTGTACAAACTTTCGCTCAGTTACTTTGAAGCTTTGACTGACTGGGCCTGTGCACATTAAACTGGCTTGGATCCTGTCAATTGACTCCTGGATTTATTCATTGACTGCACTTTGCTACAACATATTCTTGGTGCGTTGGGCCGGGAAGTGCGAGTGGTAAATGGTATTCAAGTGAATAATCCACGTAATTCGCCTTGAGGTTTGGTCCGGTTGGAACCATGTCTGTCCGACCGCAGGGGAACTTCTCAGGTGCTGTCAATCACTTTGTATCGGAGAAGGCTCTGCCTGCCTCGGCGGGCCATCGGGTACAGCTGGCTAACACCTCCAACCTGGGGGAGTCCAGGGTCCAACCCACGAACTGGTTTGGTATCAGGAACTGGATCCGGTGACTAGATATTTTCTTGTTTAAAAGTCAGTGCAGCCTGGGGAAACAGTCTTGCATGAGTATGCGCAGGACTACTTTGGTATATTTGGTATAGACTAACTGGGAAAAATCTCACATAAGCATGGGCGAGACAAGGGAGCCTGATCACCTCCCATAAGGGCGGTCCTAGTAGGCTCCGCGTAAGAGAAAGCGGCAGCTGAAGCCATCGATCCTTCTTGTTTGGAATAGTCAGTCAGAAAACCTGGGCACTTGAAATATTGAAAAATGATTTCTTGTTAAAATATGATTGCTTGTGTGAGAGAGAGGTCTTGAAATACAGGCCGAGCGAGAGCAGACGTCTGAGAAGTGCAGTTCCTGTTTGTCTGTTCTTACTGTTTGTTGTTTGTCTCTGATTTTTGTTATCTGTTAAAACCGCGAGTTTCCCTTCTGGTATGATGTAAGATTATTCTCTTGGGTAATTTGTGACAGTTTACCAATTAAGAAATAGTATTAAGAAGGCAGGAATCGCGTTTAAATCAAGAAGCTGTTTCATTCATTCTAGTTTTTTGTTCCTTCAGCACAGCATGAAGCTAGCTAGCGGAGAGAGACGGGGCGTGTTTGAAGATAGGAATGTGCAGTGTCTTTTTAACCCTGTGAAGGCTTAATCTCAACACTTTGTAGCTGGGTTAATTTGTGCTTATTTTTGGAAATTTGTACCTGTTTTATTCAATATGTTTTAATAGTGATGTTCCTTCTGCTATGGTCATGTATTATAAATCATTTAATAGGAATGTTTAGTCAGAATTTTGAATCCTGATAGTTTTGGGCTTAGCCTGGAAAGGGTTAAGTTCTTATTAACCCCTTTTGAGCTCCTCAGCTGTTCTTGATTATATCTCAGCCCTGCTTTGTGGTACGGACCAAGTGAGGAGGATTTTGTAGAGCTAGTATTACGTGTTACGGCATGTTACCTTAAAATAAATACTTTATTCCGATCAGATAGGCAGATTTTATGGTCCAAACAGAAATAATAGAGAAATTCAGGAAACTGCTTTTGTTTTCCCTTTGTCCTACGAAGTAGAGGTTAAGAACCATTCCGAGCCAGTAGTACCAGATCGCGACTTGAAAGTGATTTAAATCCTGAGTGGATAAGGAGTTCATCGTGTTTGAATTCTAGTTCCTGATATACTGCAGCAAGCACCTCATAGAAGACATACTTATTGTTAATAAAAATAAGATAGAAAAAAAAATAAATGTATATGTATTCTAGATATCCACCCACTTTATGGAAAAAGTATTCGGAATGTCTTTTGAATATCTGCTTCCTAAAACTGTAAGATTTAAAGTAATTTCTTTTGCAGAGACATGCTGATTACGGCTGGCAGTTAGTTTTCATGCCAAGTAATTTTATTCCAGTCATACATAACAGATATGTGGCCGTCATGTTAGGAGCCATAGTTCTTTCTGTTGGGATTGTTGTTATAACATGTTGCAAAATAATAGTTTTATATTTTAAGGACTTTATCTAAATTGTTCTTATTTAGAATGAGCACACACATCTATTATGCTCAGTGCACAGGGAAATGCAGCCTGCCCCCTCTGTCTGTAGACAAGCACATGGGGGGGAGGGGGCCGATTAGGACTTTGCTGAAGACTACAGACATAAGCTGTCTCTGTCCCTATTAGAAATACTCTGTGAAAGGGGGGTGGCTAGTGTTAGTTACTTCATGGCCCCGTAGTTTCCCGTGTTTATTAGATTGTACAGAGAATGTTCCCTGATCAGTTCCCCTACATAGGATTCCTGGTTAAATCTTCAAAGAAAAAAAACCCTGCCCGTTTATTATCTTTATAGGCCAGTTCCCTCAGCTCTTCCACCACCCCGAGCAGAGCCTGGGGCAGGGGGGGGATACCTCCCTGCAAATGTCACCAGCCATCTCCGTAGCAGGAGGATGTGCACCCCCTCTTGATCGAAAGCCCCGGCACAGTTAAAAGTACTCAGAGAGGCCGCGGAAGTGAAAGGCCTCAATTGGGTGTGAGTCAGTGCGCCCATTGCAGAGAAGAAGGACATTAGAGAAGTGAATGCCCGTATTTTGACTCCACCCCCAGGAGGGGAGGAGGGAGTACTTGATTTTAGAAAAAAATAAACCGAGCACAGTGTTCCAGCAAGAGAGGGAAGCAGCTATAGAGTGAGTGGCAGCCGAAGAGGGCTACAGCATGGATGAAGACTAGGCCAGACCGGACTCCAAGTTTCCCTGGGTCCCCAGGAGCCTATGGTCAGTCTGAAAATAGGGGACCAATATATGGACTTTATGGGGGATACAGGAGCAGAATACTAAAGCCAGTAGCCCCTTTGTTTTCTCGATGCATCACCATTGTCAGAGCTACTGGGGCTAAGGCCACAAAGCCTCTCCTGTAGAACCGCATGTGTGAACTAGGGGGACAGAAAATAATACACCAGTTCTTGTATATGCCTGAATGCCCTATTCCACTTCTGGGCCGAGACATGCTTGTTAAGCTCCAGGCACAAATATATTTTGCTGAAAGGGGAGAAATGCAAATGACTGTGAACCTAAAGCCTGCTGGATTGATGGTGCTGACTGTTCCCCGAGAAGAAGAGTAGCGGTTCTATAGTGCATCTCCAGTCAAGCCAGCTAGTTCCTATATACCTACCAACCTCATAGCCCCACCTGAAGTATGGGCAGAAGATAATCCACCTGGCCTAGTGAAGAACATAGCCCCTGTCATTATCACCCTCAAGCTGGGAGTGGAACCAGTGCATGTGAAGCAGTATCCTCTCCCTCGACCAGCCATTGAAAGAATCCACTGCCATTTGATGAAACTGCTGAAGTATGGACTTCTCAAGGAATGTCAGTCACCTTGGAACACCCCCCTTCTCCCAGTCAATAAACCTGGGACAGGGGATTACCGCCCAGTACAAGATCTGAGATGAGTGAATGATGCAGCTGAAACTATACACCCAGTGGTACCAAAATCCTTATATTCTCTTGGGACTGATCCCCGCTGAGGCTACTCATTTCACCATCCTGGACCTGAAAGATGCCTTTTTCTGTGTGCGCCTAGCCCCCACCAGTCAACTTTTATTTGTTTTTGAATGGCAAGACCCCACAACAGGAAGGCGGGGCCAACTCACCTGGACTAGATTACCCCAAGGATTCAAGAATTCACCTACTCTCTTCAGTGCTATTTTAAATAAAGATCTTTCCAGCTACTATGTGAACCCAGGAGAAAGGGTTCTTCTCCAGTATGTGGACAACTTGCTTATAGCCACCAACTCAGAAAGTGATTGTCTATAAGCCACCAGTGAACTCTTGCACCTTTTTAATGAGGCTGGATACAAAGTCTCAAGAGCCAAGGCACAATTATGTCAAACAAGCTAAATACCTAGGATTCCAGTTGTCCAGCAGAATTAGACGCCTGGGACCAGAACACAAAGAAGCTGTATGCAGTATTCCTACTCCAACCACCAGGAGGCAAGTGAGAGCCTTCTTGGGTGCCGCAGAGTACTGTCGTATATGGATCCCCAATTTTGCGCTGCTAGCAAAACCATTGTATCAAGCTACAAAAGGAATGGAAAAGTCTCCATTGGAATAGGGACTTGAACAGGATGCAGCCTTTTGATCTTTGAAAACCATTCTGATGTTATAACCAGCTCTGGGTCTACCAGATGTCCAGAAAACCTTTCAATCTCTATGTTCATGAGTCACAAGGAAATGTTCTAGGAATGTTGACTCAATCTCATTGGATCTTGGCAACGACCAGTAGCCTATTTGTCAAAACAATTGGATGTAATTGCAAAAGACTGGCCCCTTGTTTGAGAGCTCTTGCAGCTACAGCCCTCCTAGTGAGCAATCTTCAAGTTACTGTACCACACTCTGTTCTAACCATTATGAAACACAAAGGAAACCTCTAGCTAATTCATGAATGTTGAGGTATCAGAGTATGCTGTGTGAAAACCCCCAGATACAATTGAAGGTCAGCCAAGCTCTGAATCCTGCTACGTTGTTACCAGTTGGTCTTGACCCCCCTGATCATGACTGTTTAGAAACTATGGACACTATATTCTCAAGTCACCCTGATTCGACTGATGTTCCTTTGGAGAACCCTGGACGGACTTTCTTTGTAGATGGAAGCAGTCTTGTCATCATTAATGGACATTGTTGTGCCAGATATGCAGTAGTGACCCTTGATCTGGTAGTTGAGTCCTCAGCTCTGGCCCCAGGAACTTCAGAACAGAAAGCTGAACTGATAGCTCTTGCTAGAGCACTAACAATAGGAAAAGGAGCTCTGTCTAAATGTGTACCAGATTCCAAGTATACCCTTACTACCTTGCATGCACATGGGGCCCAAAGAATGAGGGAGGATAACCTCAGGAAGCAAGTCCATTAAGTATGGCCCCGAGATATTGACATTATCAGATGTATACTGCCTACAGATTTCAGAATTTAGGAAAAGTAGAATGTATGAATAGAACCCTGAAATCTCAGTTGTCCAAACTTTGCCAAGAAGTTCACCTGAAGTGGCCCCAGGTTCTTCCTATAGCCCTTCTTAGGATATACTTAGCCCCTGCTAAGTCTTTAGGAGTTTTCCCTTTTTAGATTATGTATGGGCGACTCCTGCCTATTGTATAGGAAATAAAGGGAGATATGGAACAGATTAGATCTGAAATTACTAGACAAAAACTATTGGTTTTAAGTTCTGTTTTGCAGAGTCTTCATACGTGGGTACAAGACCAGCTGCTCATCCATCTAACAGAACCCCTGCATCCTCTCGAGCCTGGAGTCTCGGTGTGGATCAAAGAGTGGAGAAAGACACCGTTGACACCGCATTGGAAGGGACCTTATGTTGTCATCTTGTTAACCCCAACAGCAGTTAAAGTTGCAAAACTCAAACCCTGGATTCATCACAGTTTAATAAAGTCAGCAGCCATTGATAGCAATGTAGAAAGGAAGGCAGCTACAAAGATATTAGCTATGTGGCAATATTACCCTATACCACACGATGATGCTATTACACCTGTATAATGTGTTAATTGACTAATGAGTGATTTAATTCTCACCCTTTCTCACTTGCGGGTGAGAATAATCAAAGGGGGGAATGAGGTAGGCTATGGCCTAGCATGGCCTGCTACTATGAAAGGCCTGTAAGTTAGGCCTGGATCCTAACTCCTATTATAACAAGAAAAGAACCAAAAAATCTGTGGAAAATGAGAAAGCTGCTTTAAACTGCTTAATAAGGAGTTTTTATGAATCCATAAGTCTTCTATTATTCTCTTGTGTGTGAAAGAACAGAAATGTTACAGAATATGCATTCCAGAAGCCGAAGTTAACCTTGCAGTAGAAAAGTAACGAGATTTAGAACTGTACCATTGTTCAAGCAATCCTAAAGGAGGGGGCCGGTTGCTAGGCTCCGGAGGGATTTCTAATTGGACAGGTGCAGGGAATGTAAGACCAATGAGAAGTTTGCATGTATCAAGTTAGAACCAATAGAAAGCTTTCATGTATCAAACTGAAAAAGAGGTATAAATCGTTATGTCTCTGTACAAACTTTCGCTCAGTTACTTTGAAGCTTTAACTGACTGGGCCTGTGCTCATTAAACTGGCTTGGACCCTGTCAATTAACTCCTGGATTTATTCATTGACTGCACTTTGCTACAACAATATAACAGCAGTGCATATTGCCAGGGATCATGTAATAAACCCACAACCTGTCACTGATTTTTAGTGTGAAATGAATTAAAGAACCCTGTGTCTGCTGAAAATCATCACATATGTTTATGTTTATGTTTTATTAAAATTTGATATACCACCCACACCAAATTAGGCATCTGGGCGGTTTACAATTAAAATTACATGGCTGCAGAAGTAGGAAAAGAACGCCATCAAGTTAAAAACAGTAAAGAGGAGAAGAAAATTACAAGACAAATAAAACGAAAAACATGACAGCAAGGGTGGGTCAGAAGAAGAGCAAGAAAGAAAAGCAAACAAAAGGGCAGGGCTTATGGGGGGAGGTTAAATGCCGTGGTGAATAAGTGGGTTTTTAGCTTTGTTTTAAAGTGCTGGAAAGATGTTTCAGAGCGGAGGGAAAGAGGGAGCGAATTCCAAAGTCGTGGACCCAAGAAATAAAAAGCGGAAGAGCGGGTGGATTCCAGATGGGCATGTGAGGGTGGGGGAAGGAACATACAATTAAGATGAATGGAACGAAGGGAACAGTGAGGGGTGTGAAAGCGGACCTGATCGGCAAGATAGAGAGGAGTACCTGTGAAGAGGGCCCTGTGAACAAAGACGAGAATCTTATAGTGGATTCGAAAGGGTACCGGTAACCAATGTTGTTGCAGGAGGAGAGGGGTGACGTGATCATACTGGGAGGCGTGAGTTAAGAGACGAACTGCGGTATTCTGAACACGCTGGATTCGAGCAATTTGGGACTTTCGGAGACCCGCCAGGACGACATTGCAATAATCGAGCCTGGATATAACTAAGGAAAGCAGAAGTGTGGCTAGTGCAGGAGGAGAGAGAAAGGGGCGAACAGCTCGTAATTGTTTAAGAGAAAGAAAAGACCATTGGACAACTGAAGAAATGTGTTCCCGAAAAGAAAGAGAAGAGTCGAGAACCACACCGAGGTAACGAAAGGAAGAAACCAAGGGAATAGGCTGGGAGGAGAAAATCGGGGCACATGTGGGTGGGGTGATCCCTAGTGTAAACCAAGTGGCAAATGATTTAGAAGGGTTAACGTGAAGATAATTAGAGGAGAACCAGGAAGCAACAGCAGAAAGACAACTGTTAAGAGGTGAAATGTCCGGATTAAGAGAGTCAGTGTGGAGTAAGAAAAGAATATCATCCGCGTAATAGTACACGGAGATACCAAATTGCTGGACAACAAGTGCAAGGGGAGCCAGGAAGACGTTAAAAAGAAGTGGGGCAAGAACAGAACCCTGGGGTACACTGCAAGAAAGAGGGGTTGGGGCAGAAGAGGAGGACCCAGAGACAACAGTGAAGGAGCGGTTGAAAAGAAAAGAGTGAAACCACCGGAGAACAGTACCTGAAACACCAGCGTCGTGAAGACGAGCAAGAAGGGTGCGGTGGTCCACCAAGTCGAAAGCTGCAGAGAGATCGAGAGAAACAACAAGGGAAATAAGACCGTGATCGTGCGCATAGTGAAGTTCATTAAGAAGGGAGAGAAGAATAGATTCTGTGCTGTGGCCAGAGCGGAAACCAGATTGCCGAGGGTGAAGGGTGAGAGAGGTTTCGAGGTGAGAGGAGAGTTGGTGAAAGACAAGTTTTTCAAGAAGTTTCGAGAGAAAACAGAGGTTAGAGATAGGGCGCCAGGAAGGCACTTTTTAAAAAAGAACTTGACGCTTGAGGAAAAGAAGCAAGCAGCAGAACCTTCAGGCATCAATAATATAGATTTGATCACATATGTACTTGTCTGGGCCAGAGGCTGCTACCCTCTAGACAGGGGTTTCCAAACCTGCTTCCTAGACAGTTGACTTTTCTGGATTATTTTATTAAACAAGGTATTTTAATCATTCAGGCAAAGCAGTTTATATTGTAACTTTCAACTTGGTAATGAACATTAAACAGGGATATTGATAACTTGGATTTTTCTGAGGCATTGGCCACAATGAGTGCTACTAGGAAATTAGCGCTGGTCTTTTGGTTCCCAAGCCACTGCTCTAACCATTAGACTACTCCTCCACTTGGCTAACATGCATGAGAGAGGTTTGCTGACACTTCTTCTATTGTATGCCAGTCTCGCTTATGTAAATTCATTGTGGATATCCAAAAAACCATAACAGGGGCCTCCTCACATGCTCTAAAGTAAATGCATGCCACTTACACTATGCATGAGGAGACCATACAGCTTGAAAGGTTCCACAACAAGAAAGGGCTCTGGCCCTTGTGCAAGCCAGCTATGCCCTCCTCATGTGTCCCTGATATGACATTCCAAATGCAGATAACCTTGGTTGCAGTGTGTGTGTGATAACAACTTGCCATGACACAGAAAACATCCATGAACATCTATATTTATTTGACAGTAAGCTGCCTAGAATCCAAGGACATAACAGTCAAAACGTTCTATAGGCTGCATGCAACTGGAAAGTGCATCTGTACAGATAATGCTCTTGCCGCATTACACAGAAACATAGAAACATGACGGCAGAAAAAGACCACATGTTATATTTAGTCTGCCCTCCATATCAACCACTACAAGAGTCCCCTTTTTTCATTTAGAGATCCTCTGTGTTTGTCCCATGCTTTTTTGAATTCAGATACTGTCCTCATCTCTACCACATCCACTGGGAGACTATTCCACGGATCAACCATTCTTTCCATAAAGAAATATGTCTGCATATTACTCCTGAGTCTATCCCCTTTCACCCTCATCCTATTCCCCCTTGTAGGAGAGCTTGCTTTTAATTGAAAGAGGCTCTCCTCCTGTGCATTTATGCCACAGAGGTATTTAAATGTCTCAATTATATCACCTCTATCCCACCTTTCGTCTAAAGTATACATATTAAGATCCTTAAGTATGTCCTCATATGCTTTATAATGAAGAACACTGACCATTTTAGTAGCCACCCTCTGCACCAACTCCAATCTGTTTATATCCCTTTGAAGATGCGGTTTCCAGAATTGAACATAATATGCCAAATAAGGTTGCACCAAAAACTTATACAGAGGCAGTATCACCTCCTTTTTTCTGCTGGCCATTCCTCTCCCTGTGCACCCAAGCATCCTTCTAGTTTTGCAGTCACCTTTTCTACCTGTTTAGCTACTTTAAGATCATCAGACACAATTATGCCTAGGTCCCGCCTTCTTTTGTGGTCAGATGTACTTCACCCCCTATAGCAAATCGCTCCCTTAGATTGCTGCAGCCTAAATGCATGACCTTGCATTTTTTAACATTAAATCTCAGCTGCAAAATTCTAGACCATTCTTCAAGCTTAGCTAGATCCCTCCTCATGTTATCTACACCTTTCTGGGTGTCTACTCTATTGCAGGTTTTGGTATCATCCACAAAGAGGCAAACCTTACCTGACAGCCCTTCTGCAGTATCACTAACAAGGATGTTAAAAAGAATCAGACCAAGAACAGATCCCTGGGGCAAACCACTGGTAACCTCCTTCTCCTCAGAGCTCCATTTACCTGTACCCTTTGTTGCCTCACACTCAACCAATTTCTAACCAAAGCAATAACTTAAAGGTCCATCCCTACGCTGCTCAGTTGGTTTATAAGTCGCCTGTGTGGAACAGTGTCAAAGGTTTTACTGAAATCTAAATAGACCAGATCAAGGGCTCTCCCTTGGTCCAACTCCCTGGTCACCCAGTCAAAGAAATCAATCAGATTTGTCTAACAAGACCTGCCTCTGGTGAGTCAATGCTGCCTTGGATCCAGTAATCTGTTGGACTCCAGAAACTTCACTATTTTCTCTTTCAGCAGCGCTTCCAATAATTTACTCAGTACCGAAGTTAAACTAACCGGCCTGTATTGTTCAACCACATCCTTACTTCCGCTTTTGTGTAAAGGGATCACATGTGCCTCTCTCCAGTCCTCTGGCACCACTTCCGACTCCAAAGAGGCATTGAAAAGGTCAGTCAGTGGGCTGTTAGAATGTCCCCAAGTTCCCTCAGTTTTCTCAGGTATATTCCATCCGGTCCCATCACTTTGTCTACTTTAAGTTTAGCTAGTTCCTCACAAACACAGTCTTCTGAAAATTGTTCAAGATGCCCCTCACATTTGTTCCCGTGTGTGGCTGTTTTCTGAGGTCCTGCTCCTGGTTCTTCCTCTGTGAACATAGAACAGAAATATTTATTAAGCAATTCCACTTTATCCTCATCAGCTTCTACATATTCCTCCCCTTCACCCTTAAGTCTGACAAAACCACTTTTGCCCTTCCTCACTAACATATCTGAAAAATGTCTTATCCCCCCATTTTATTGCAGTGGCTATTTCCTAATCTTTTTGAATCTTTGCTTTCCTGACTACTTTGCTAGCTTCTCTAAGTTTTTCCAAATATAGATATCAGTCTTCCTCTCTATGTGATATCTTGAACTTCTTGAAGGCCTCCCTCTTTTTCTTCACCTTTTCAGCTACTTCTTTCAAAAACCATAGTGGTCTCCTTTTCCTTTTACCGTTATTTACCATTTTAACAAAAAGGTTGGTTGCCCTTAAAATATCTTCTTTCAGTTTTGCCCACTGTTTTTCTACATCCCCCCATTGTTCCCATCCTGCTAATAACTCATTGAGGTATTGTCCTATCTCGACCATACTTGTTTTCCTAGAGTCTAAGACCCTCGCTTTTGAATAGATTTTATCAGCCCTAGTCCTAATACTGAACCACACCATCAGGTGATCACTGGATGCGAGATGATCTCCCACTATAATGTCAGAAACACTTTCACCATTGGTAAGCACCAAGTCCAGTATGGCCCCTTCACATGTGGTCCTGTTACCAGTGGCCTGAATTGTTCTTCCTGTAGAGAATTCGGGATCTCCTTACTTCTAGATGATATTGCAGCAGGGATGTGCCAATCAACATCTGGCATATTGAAATCCCCTATCAGTAGCACTTCCCCTTTCCTGGCAATGCTGTGTATGTCTTCTATTAACTCTCTGTCCGCCTCTTCTCCCTGTGAGGGAGGTCTGTATATTATGCCAATGCAAATAGATTTCTCTTTCCCTCTTTCTAGTTTAACCCACAGTGCCTCCTCTCTCTTTTAAGCCCTGTATTTCCATAACGCTAATATTATTTTTTTTTACATATAGTGCCACTCCTCCTCCCCTTCTTCCTACCATGTCCTTTCTGATTAAAGTATAGCCTTGCATAGTTGCATCCCAGTGATGGTTGTCTGTGCACCATGTCTCTGTTACCGCCACTAAATCCAAGTCAGCCTCTCCCATTAAAACCTCAACATCTGGGATCTTATTTCTCATGCTATGGACATTTATACACACTGCTTTTTATTTATTTATTTATTTAACATTTCTTATATACTCCGCTCTTTGTCATCAGTGTGGTTCACATTGAAACAATATAACACTTGGTCATTTGACTATGACCTTCGTTTAGATATAACAGGGTTTTAGCATGGAGGTAAACTGGGGAAAACTATTTACATTTCTAGTAATTTACATATTGGTACTCACTCGTAGTAGTTCTATGCAATCAGCTAACAGAGGTCAGGAATTGTGAGGGTAGGGGAGGGCGAAGGGGGGGGGGATATCTAGATGAATAAAATGCATGAGAAAAAGGTGGTGTTTAATGGATTTTCTAAACTGCCTAAGGTCCCTGATCACTCTAATGCTGGGAGGGAGTTTGTTCCAACACCTGGGGGCGAAGTTCACAAATGCCCTATTGATGGTTGTCTGGTTAAGCTTTGTAGAATTACTTGGTATAATCAGCATGTCTGCAGTTAGGGATCTCCTAGATCTGTTGTTTGTGTTGTGTGCGATTAGGTCAGAAATTGATGCAGGTGACATTTTGTTAAAGGCCTTGAAGGTTATGAGGAGAGCCTTATATAAGATTCTACAGCTTATTGGAAGCCAATGGAGTTCTTTTAGAATGGGGGAGATGTGGTCACTCCTTGAGGCTCCGCAAAGGACGCGAGCTGCTGCTTTCATAGCTAACTATAGAGGGTTGAGGGTAGCCTTTGGGAGGCCATGCAGTATTATGCTTTTGATATGTTGTCCCTTTTATCCATTTTCATAAAGATATTTAATGTTTCACTTAACAGGGGCTTTCACTTACCTGGGGGCTTTTTTCACCCATCCCCAATGAATCTATTTGGAGATGTTCCTTCCCCAGGTCTACAGTCAGACTGTATGCTGGAACAAAGTCTCCAACATAAAATAAGACACCTGCCATTCACTCACATCTCTGAATTGACATGTGTTTCATCTTGCCATTATGGACCATTTAAGTCAGTTGGATGGCCTGTCCAGGTGGCCTGTCCAGCAGTGTGACCTAGCATCATGGACTGCCTTAAAATGTGATGGAGTAACAGATGTGCATTCAGTGTTATAAATAAAGTTTCCACTCATGTAAAAATCATCTGTCATACGTCTACTGGATGGACTTGTTGTAAACATAGTGATGTGCTGTAACATAGCCAATATAGTCATGTGGTCACACTGGTTTGATCGTTATGTGCATCCTTGCAGACCAAATGTACAATGAGAAGACATCATGGTAATCCATATGGTTCAATTTGTGTTGCAGATCACAGTTGACACCATTGTGTACAAATGCTGTCCTATTGATATGTCTGTTCTGGCTCATTCATTGCTCCACAAATAGGTCAGTATGACCCCATGTCCATTCAATGTGCCTCTATGTTATGCCACTGAGGGATTTGCAGAGTTGAATCTGGCCTCTCCTCCCACCTCCACACATCCTCTCCACATATCTAAATACATTGCTTGATTGTCTGCATTCCACTAGCCCCCTAATGCAAGCACGTACTTAGCTGCTGTCTTGGACATGTATTGTTATCTATGGTAGCATGCCACTGCCACACCTACAGACTGCATATGGGTCTGACAGGAGCTATGTAATGACCTTACATTTAGTGTTTGCTGGGACACACCTGCCACACAATAGCATTGTCTGGCACATGCCTTTGCTCCTTGCAGTTATCATATAAGGGGTACCAGCAGCCATATAAATCATTGATGTGTATCACTGAGCAGCAAGGGGCAATAGAAAATGGTGCCTAGGTGCATAAGGTGGCCTAATAATAACCCCAGCCCTATCACAACTGAATACATAGCTGTACAAAGGGGATGATGCAACAGCCATGTCATGTCAACTTGCTGCCAGGGTTGGGAGGCCTGAATGCTGTCGGCCAGGACTGACAAAATGCTGGTGGAAATAAACAAGCTGGTCCATACTGTATGTCCAGCCTTTCAACAGTGGGAAGGGGGAGGGGATTGTATATCTGTCTCATCAGTCACCTCTCGTCTTGACTACTGCAACCTCCTCCTTGCTGGTCTCCCTCTGAGTAATCTCTTTCCCCTTCAATCCATTCAACATTCTGCTGCGTGACTAATCTTCCACCAGCCTCACTATACCCATATTACTCCTCTTCTCAACTCACTTCACTGGCTCCCTGTCCACTTCCACATCCAGTTCAAACTTCTCCTCCTGACCTTTAAGTGCATTCACTCTGCGGCTCCTCAGTACCTTTCATCTCTTATCTCTTCTTACAACCCCTCTCGGGAACTCAGATCTTCTAACAAACTACTTCTGTCTATGCCCCCCACTCCTACTGCTAATTCTAGACTTCACTCCTTTCACCTTGCTGCACCTTAAGCCTGGAATAAGCTACCGGTATCTGTACTCCAGACACCCTCTCTAGCCCTCTTTAAATCCAGGTTGAAATCTCACCTCTTCACTGTTGCTTTCAGATCTTGACCTCTGTGTTTGTCATGACTAGATTATAAGTGCAGTGTTTTTGTCTTATCTAGATTGTCAGCTCTGTGTTTGTCTTAACTAGATTGTAAGCTCTGACGAGCAGGGATTGTCCCTTACATGTCTGTACAGCGCTGTGTATGACTGGAAGCACTATATAAATGCTCAACAGTAGTAGTAGTAGTAGCAGTAGTAGTAGTAGTAGTAGCAGTCCCTCATACAAAACAGTCTTAGAGCTAAGTCTGGTGGCTGTCATACGTCTGATCTGCCTCACAAGGTTAATAGATATTTAAGCACATATCAGCGTGGTGATACATGTCATTTCCACTATCTCTGTTGGGTGGGATGGCAACCACAACTAGTCACTCAAGCCAGCTGTTAGCAAGTGACAGGACAGTAGCTTATGCCCACACTTTCTTGGTGCAATATGGGAAGTGCATGTCAAAGAATGCATTATGGTATGTTCTATCTCTGCGATCTGAAAGCAGTTTAATGGAATAATAGAGGGTCCATCGGGTGTGAAGAGAATACATCAATATAACAAGATGCAAAATGCTAATTAAAATCTTTGCATAGAGTAGGTCTGGCCAGTAGAAATATATGTTATATCAAATGTATGACACCACATTGAGGCATTGCACCACACAGTAAAGCACTTGATGGTACATTCACTGAATAGCACATGCAAGCATATAGCTCACAAACTATGGTTTCAACAATGCCTAACATCTATCAGACTAATGACCTTACAGGTCTACATTTGAGTCTCTGAACATCAAATATGCAATATGAAGGTGCTTCAATTCAGTCCAGGGATCCCAATATTGGGTGAGAACCTTGCTTAGCTTCAGGGAGATGACTTTTGTTCCTGCATTAATTTTTTAATAATGGCATGTGAAAAGGTATCATGGAATGTAGCCATAGAAGTCATCTCTTTCAAGCATAGCTACATTCTCACCCTGTGTTGGGAACCCTGCACTGAATTTCACTTGTTACTGCGGAGTAGAGAGAGTCTCACTTGGAATTGTGAAGTAGTTACTCATTTAAGTGTTTGACATTCTAAAGAGCATGATGTTTATGTTTATGTTTATGTTTATTAGAATTTGATATACCGCTCAGTGAGTTAGAGATGTTTGTGAATACTAGTAGCTAAGGTGGGTGATCATGATGTTGGATTGTTCTCTGAGCTTGATGGTAGTTGTTTTATGGGCTATTGTAATGCCGTGGTCTCTTAGTTGTCTGTGTGACTGTGAGACTACTAAGAGACCATGGCATTAGAATAGCCCATAAACTAACTGTGATCCTGAAAAGAATATTGTCAAAACCAAAAGGACAACCAGAGAAAGATCAAAGGACAAACATCGAGTACAAAATTCAATGCGGTGACTGTGACAAGAACTATGTTGGACAAAAAGGAAGAAAACCATCCACTAGGCTACACAAACTCCAATTAGCAAGCAAAAGATATTACCCACTCTCCCTGGTCTCAATCCATGAAGATGCAGAAGGACATAAATTCAACTGGAATGCAACCAAAATCATAGCACGAGCACAAACGAAAAAAGAAAGAGAATTTCTGGAAGCCTGGTTGTCCACCACAAAATCGATACATATTGATACATTATGTTCTTATGTTCTTATGGCTGATGTGTTTTGCTCAGTATCTGGGGTCACAATGATGATAGCAGCAAAAGAGATCAGAGGGCACTGTCATTACAGAATTGCTGTCATTTGCTCACACCCGCAGTACTCAACAATATTATATTCTGAAAAGAATAACATCATAAAAAAACAAGCCTCACAGTGCAACGTGGAACATGTTGCTTGCACACATTAACAAATCAATGTGGTAATTAATGAGGAGATTAATGAAAGCCCTGGTTAGCCAAGCTCTTACAATGTGAACCACATACATGTAATGTTTACTGCTCCTATGACATGTGTGTCATTAATATCCTATCGGATAACACATACAGTATCCCTATGGGTGTTATCTGAGCATCACAAAAACATGTCAAGTGCTTACATTTTCATCATGTGTGCACATCTGGAGCTGGAGCCATTGGCAGCTGGTATGCTTGTTAACTGCATGCAGAAATGGCATGGCTCTGCTTATATGAAAGTGACATAGTGCCACCTGTGCTGGCTGCATACAGTGTTCATGGTGAGCTGCTCTAGGATTCTGGACATGTCTGTTGGGACTGGTCCAAGGTGGCACATAGTATACAGTAAGAGGTAGAAAAGGTGGTTTGCCATGTGTCATACTTGTGTGCCATACCTAGCACTTTGATCAGTGTATTGGAGTAAGCACTTGAAAAAATAATTGTTACTAGCTTTCTGCATTCACACGTAATACCGGCCATGAGCTGACAAATACTTGTTGTTATTGTTAAAACACTGTACTGTATGTCTTCCACAGAGTCATGGTGTCTGAGCACTAGAAATCGTCAATGAGTGCATGTGTTGCGCCACCCTTCATCTGGGGACCTGTTACCACATAAAACATGACATCCATTGGAAGCATTTGACAGGGAATCAGTGGTGACCAGAACAATCTGACATATCCAGCGGTGTTTGATGCAAATCCAGATATCCCCAACATCCATAGATATCACTCTATAGTGCTTAGATTCTGGTAATGGTGTTGACAAAAGTGATCAGCTGTGGTGTAGCTTTTCAATGATACCCATTGTTTGCCAATATTGATGGCACTGGGTTATGCTGGCCACATTAGTATACAGTTAATTCGAATCTACACACCATAAGGGAGCTTACATAATGAGGCGTATGATCTGTGCACAATCTGACGGGTCCGACTTAGCCAATCTAACATGTAAGGGGTTGCCAACACTACTATCCCTGTATGTTGTGCCACCTGTTCTGGCAGTGAAACAATTTATGGCTTGCTGAACATGGGAGGCCTGACAAACCAGCTAGCTGTGACTGAGGCTGCATAGCAGTGTGGCCTTGCAAAATGTTCTCTAGTCTGACTATGGGGGGAAGGAGCACAATGCTACAGAGCAGATATAAAGAAAGAGTAACTTTGTTACCATACAGATATCAGGACATAATGCACAACAAGCTCCTCTTGCTGAACAGACTACACTGTGAATCACATTACAGGAACATGATGGCATGTATCCACCTCTCCCACTGCAAGCATGACAGTGTGATCCCTAGAATGGTCACAGACAAGACAGTGAAAAAATGTGTAGCATGGAGGTGATTTGGGCCTTGGCAAGTGTTTGCGCACATGCTGAGAAGAAGTGGCTGAGCTCACAAACCATATGTGATGGTTAGACAACTCATAGGCAGATAGTGGAAGGGCATGCACTAATATAGGCCAGAACTTGTGCCACATATGTGAATAATGTCCTGTTTGACATTGTGTGGAGGTAAGTTACATCATGGCTACAGACATTAAAATGTACATTGTCAACATATATACTATGTGTACTGCTTCACCAATGCATAAATAATCTCTGGAGCATAGTGGCAAGCTACACGGGTAGCAATGGAAAACATGTTCCATGTGCAGCACAGCATGGCTGTAGGCATGATTCTCGCCAAAGTTTGCATACATTGCAGCTGGATGAAGACATGCACAATGGTTCCTTTATTTAACAAGCTCCCTGGTGATTCAATTACTCCTGTGTGTGGTGTGTGTGTGTGGAGATGAGAAGTATCTAGACTCACTGTCCTCCTGTACCCTCATCTCTGACAACACCTAAATGAGTAACTCTGGCCTCTTCCACTGTGGCTCCTGTACTTTTTTCCACAGATCCTCAAGCCGCCAAGGAGATGAGTTCAAAGATCAGTGACATGTTCCTCAGGGAGGTCACATCTATGAAAGCATACACTTCCATCGCAGAACATGGTAAACAGCTTCCACAGTATGCAAGGGGACTGCAGTAATGCAGAACTGTCATTCATATAGGACTGACTGCACATGCATGCAAGATTGGTTTCTAATAAAAATGTTTCTCTGTGTCCCCCGGTGCCCTCAATGAATGATCACATATGCCACATATCTGTGCACATGTCTTGCAGCTTTCTGTTTGCCTAACATATGCTTGCACACACAGCAAGGCCATGTTCTCATTGTGGCACAGTATTGCACGTCAAGCTATAACTGCATCAGGTCAATACTTCTTGGAGAATGGGACCCAGTAGAGGTGACTCACGCTAGAATGGCTAAAACTACTTGCCATAAATTGGCTGCAGATGTTCACCACAGCCTTCGTCGCACCTGGGTTAGCCCCATAGCATGCTGAGATATGCAGATGACTTTCTTTATGTAGTGCAAGAGAAAAAACAGAATTCCACGTTGATGCATGCAATGTGGTAAATCCAGTTCTCCCAGGACACGCAGGATGAGTCAGCCACAAGTGGTTATGTCATCTGATGGCGCCATAGACGGAAGTACTCTCAGTAGCTCAGAAGGCTTTAGCCCTCTGAGCATGGCTAGTAGCCCCACCTCTAGGACTGCCTCTAGCTAGCCAGTCTTTGTCTTCCGCCTTGCTAGCAAGACGTTTCTCTCTCACTCTTCATCAATTTCAAACAACAATTGAATACTTAAGAAGAATTCCTTAAGAAGAAGAAGATCTTAAGAAGAACTACACACAGCTATGAAGAAATTACCTGCAAAACTGGGTTTTAAAAAGTGCCCCAAGTGCTTCAGGAAGATGAGCAACTCCGACGCTCATCAGTCCTGCCTCTGATGCCTAGGTAAGGAGCACTCTGTAGAGGACTGTGCTATCTGTGCCCGCATGTCTCCCATGGCCAGGAAGTCTCGCCGCAATGCTCTCTCTGAGTTCCTCACTTCCGTCCCAGCTCCTAGATCTCCAATGCCCGATGCGACCCTGCTGACTCCAGATGCGGCTCCAAATCTCCGGGCTACCCTCACTGCTGCTCTGGCCAGAAACGTGCCTGCCCAGGCCTCCGTCTCCTGCCATGACAAATGCTCTTCACCCACCATGTGCAAGCCACTCCATGCGGCTCCCATGGCTGCCATTACTTCCGGGACCGCCTCCACTTCTGGCGCTTCCATTGGACTTCCGCCTTCAAATCACCTGACAGGGGCTTCAGACAGTCGCAGCAGACTCAGCCCCGGGCCCTGGCGCAGAGACTCTCAGAGCCCTAATACAGCGGAGGGCAGGTATTGGAGCAGAAATAGGAGCCGGAGCCGGAGCCAGAGCCGAGGCAAACACCACAAGGAGTGGCACCGTCGCAGCACTTCGGGCCTCCAGAACATGCCTCACGATGCCAAATCTCATCCACCCCACCAGTGAAAACAATTAATAAGAACCAATCCCAACTTTCACTGTAACAGTACCTCACTTCTCATTAGTTTTTGTCGAAGCTGGACCGTGGGAGGGACAAAACAAACATATGTCCCCCAACCAGACTGTCAGCTACTTTTTTTTCTTTTTTAGTGGTCCTAACAAAACCAAGAAATTGTGCCGAAATTTAAAAGTCTTTACTTAACTGAAGTATCTCATTTTTTCTTCTCGTTGCTCATAAGATCATCTCGTAGCACGACGCGTGCGTTTCGAGCCTCCAGGCCCTGTATCAAATGCTGTTATAATACTCTGCGCTCGGCAACGAATTACCCTGATAATGCCGTCGATGCGGCCAAGGTACTCCTCCTTTACAGATGCAGTGAATCACTTTCCGTATTTAAATAGGAGCCACCCAATAAGAACAGGGAATTACCCCACTAGACAGGGGAATCCCTGAGCTAATTGGTCAGAACTTCAAACACGTCAGAGAATGCCTTGCCATTCGATCTCACAATTGAGCCCGCCTGGTTCCACAGTTGCCAATTGAAAAATCCATCGCTGTTCCAATCGATAAAGTTTCTGGAGGCGATCCCCCCCTCTGGGATCCAATGGGACATGATCAATGATAGACCACTTCAAATTGTCGAAACGATGTTGATGAGTGATACAATGAGAAACTATTGGTGCTGTCAATACTTCATGACGGATACGAGAAGCATGCTCATTCAAACGAACCCTCATTGGACGAGTTGTCTGACCTATGTACAACAAAGCACATGGACAAATAATCATATAGATCACAAAACTGGATGAACAAGTTGTGTCCCAGTGTCTCACGAACACACGCTGAGTCTTTGGATGAATCCATTGAACTCCCGTTAAGGAGAAATCACAATGTTTACAAGCACCACAAACAGTGTGACCAGTTGTTGCTGGTTGCCAATGTAGTCAATCCGATGCCAAAGTCGTTTTCATTAGCATGTCTGCCAGATTTCGTCCACGAGCAAAAGCTAATTTTAAGGGTTTTTGAAAGCAAGCCAACAATTGTAGCACTGACCAATGGCGATGTAAAATCCGTAATACCTCCGAACTACCTTCAAAAAACGGAAGGACCCCCACAATTGCATCTTCAGAATCTTGTTTAGCTGTCGAATAGTGAGGGTCTAACAACCATTCGCGATGTACAAAGCGCGCCCTTTTCAAAGCTTTGTTCACCACTGTAGAGGGGTATCCCCGCTCAATCAGCCGACTGCTAAGATCCTTAGCATGCGTTTTAAAATCCTCTAGGGTAGCACAATTACGCCGGAGCCTCAAAAACTGTCCAAAGGGCAAACCCCTCCGCAGAGGACCAGGGTGGAAACTTCGAAAGTGCAGCAAACTATTTCGCTGCACAGTTTTGCGATAAAGGGTTGTATGAAGGTGCCCGTCCAATATTGTGATTTGAAGATCCAAAAAGTCAATGGTAGACATATGGATGTGTGCTGTAAACTGAATATTGGTTCGTAAAGTATTAATCCAAATGGCACCAGAGCCACAGCCGAGGCAGGAGGCACCAGGAACGGGATTGCCGGCATTGATGGAGCAACTCAGGGCCCCAATACAACAGCGCCTTGAATCACCGCTGCCACAGAGACCACTCCAAAGATGCAGCCCATCACCACAGAAAGCAATCTCGGTGACACAGCAGCACCTTCTACGTCAGCAGTCACTACTCCTATGGAGATGATGATTTACCTACCTCCCCTTCCTCCACTCTGGAAACAGAAGGAGAGAAACAGGGGGGCACTGAAGAACTAACTTCCCTGCCTCTGCAGCCCTCCACCTCTCCTCAGGTACCGTCAACTCCTGCCAATCCACCGGAGAGCCTCAAGCTTCTCTCCAACATGCTGCAGCAGTGGGCCTCCATCCTCTCCACCCTCTCTTCTAATCAACTAGTGTAGCCTTTGCCCTCCAAGTCTGCAACTAGCCCACCATCTCCCACCCCCATGCAACCGACGGAGGACGGGATCGAGGAGCAATCACAGATGGAGGAATCATCACACACCAGGGACTCTCTCACATCGCCCGCCACGGAGAGTTCCTCGGCCCTCACCAACCCCCAGGAGGACCTGACCTATCCTAAGTTTTTGCATAAGGTCACTTCTGCGCTGTCCATTGCCTCTGTCAATGCCACAGACCAATGCACTGAGGTGCAGAGCGCCCTCAAATTCATGGATGTTCCCAGGACCATAACCTCCCTGCCTGTTCACCAGCTCCTACGGGACAACCTCACCAAAATGTGGCTGACCCCAGCCTCCAACCAAACCTGCCCATGCAAACTGGACACAAAATACGTGGTCCAACCTCTGCCAGGTTTTGAAAAGCAACAACTCCTCCATCAATCCATCGTGGTGGAGTCTGCCCTCAAGTAGTCGAAATCCTTTCAAAATACGGCCAATGCCCCTCCGGGGAAGGACAATAAACTCCTCGACGATGTAGTGAAATGAGTCTACCAGGGCGCCATGTTGAATGCCAGGGTGGTGGCACACCAATTTCAACATGCCCTGTACCAAGAACTACTTCTAGCTAACCTCAAGACTGCCATCTCTCTGCTCGTTGAGCCCTTGCCCTCCATCACAACAGCTTTGATGGAGCCAGAGGATTGTATCAAATACCAAGGTCACACAGCCTATGAAGCCTTTGAGGCAGCTGCCAGAACAGCAGGGACAGTCATCTTGGCCCGCAGGCTGACCTGGTTACGAGCCTCAAGCTTGCGCGACAATACCCACGACAAGATCACTGACACCCCCTGCACGGGTGACTCCCTCTTCAGGGATATGGTCAAGGACACTGTCAATGACATGCGCGAACACTGCACCACCCTCCAGACCCTCTCCGAAGAAGGGTTGGAGCACTCTTACCCCTACTGCAAGGGAAATACCCAGAAATCATTTTCTAAACGTTACAACACGTACTGCAAATGGCAGCAACCACGGTACAAACAACAACTCTACCAGACACCCTACTGACAGAAACTGCGTCAACATGAGTGCACGCAAATGAAAAACCCATCTGCGCCGGCGAAAAACAATCCTAGTTTTTGACTTGCTGCTCAACCCACACCTACCCATGGGGGGCCGCTTATCTGCATTCCTGCATTCCTGGGAGACCATCACGATGGACCAGTGGGTTCTCAACATCATCAAACAAGGCTATTGCATCAAATTCTCTTCAGCTCCGATTCAACATTCACTGCCTGTGAGCAACGTTCCACCACACCACCTCCTCCCCATGACTTCAGAAATAATATCCCTCCTAGCATCCCGAGCTATAGAACCTGTTCCTCCCAGCAAAGTCAATACAGGGTTTTACTCCAGGTACTTCCTCATCCCCAAGAAGTCAGGAGGTGTCCGACCCATTCGTGACCTGCGGAAACTCAACAAATTCATCATAAAAGAAAAATTCAGGATGCACTCACTGACCTCCATCCTACCCCTCATCCAACCCAAGGAGTGGCTGGCCTCGCTGGATCTCCAGGATGCTTACACTCGTGTGCCCATCTACAAGCAGCACAGGAGGTTCTTACGCTTTCAGATTCTGGGGAATCATTACCAATAATGAGTCCTTCCCTTCAGACTCTCACCTGCCCCACGGGTCTTCACCAAATGTGTAGCAGTGGCAGTGGCACACCTTCGTAAACATGGCATATGTGTCTTCCCCTACCTGGATGATTGGTTGATTTCTGAAACCTGCCCGAAGGAGCTCCGGGTAGCAGTCAAGGAGGCCACCTCCCTCCTCTCGTCCTTGGGCTTTCTAGTGAACCACTCGAAGTCTCACCTCACTCCGGTCCAGAGGTTCGAATTCATAGGAGCATGGATAGACACAACTTTGGCCAAGGCTTTCCTTCCACAGAACAGGAAGAAAGTCATCATCACCCTTGCCCTCAACATACTCAGTTCCGCGCACTCGAAGGCAAGAACCCTCCTTCGTCTCCTTGGTCACATGGTGGGTACCACCCATTTTCTCCCCCTCGCCAGGCTGCACATGCGACTTCTGCAGTGGCACCTTCGTTCCCATTGGTGCCAACACTCCCAATCCCTCTTTGCAGTGATCCTCATTGACTTATCTGTGGTCAGAGCAATCTGCTGGTGGACCCATTCAGCAAATCTCTCACAGCGCAGGCACCTTCAACTACCAGCTCATCAAAATCACCATCACCACAGATGCATCCACACTGGGGTGGGGAGCCCACTGTCTAGGGTTCCACACACAGGGCCCCTGGTCAGCCACAGAGAGGGCCTCCACATCAATGTCCTCGAGATCAGAGCTGTCCGCTATGCACTTCTGGCCTTCCAAGATCAAATAACGGGCAAGACCGTCAGGATACAAACCAACAACCAAGTAGCCATGTTCTACATCAACAAACAAGGGGGGGGGGGCGGGGTCACGCCCCCTGTGCAGGGAGGCACTCAGAACCTGGCACCTGGCACTCTCTCAGTGGTGCACCCTCCAGGCCTGCTACCTGACAGGAATAGAAAACGAACTAGCGGATCGCCTCAGTAGACAGCTGAATCCCCACGAATGGGTGCTCCATGAGGAAGTGTTATCATCCCTCTTCACGAGATGGGGCCGACCACTAATTGACCTCTTTGCAACTGAGGAGAATACGAAGTGCCCCCTGTTCTGCTCCAAAAGACCCGCACACAACAGAGTAGCTGCGGACGCCTTCGACGTGACCTGGGAGAAATGGCCTCTGATTTATGCCTCCCCCCCCCACTCCGCTCATTTCACGGACCATACAGTGCCTGATCAGGGACAAGGCACTAGCCATCCTGGTAGTCCCTCACTGGCACAGGCAAGTCTGGTTCTCCTACCTGCATCACCTGGCCCTGGAACCTCTAGTACGCCTACCTCTGAGGCCAGACCTAATCTCCGAAGACCGACCCTTCACCCCAACCTGAAGATGCTATTGCTAATGGCTTGGAAGCTGAAAGGATGACCCTCACATCCCTTGACCTTTCGGCCGAGGTCCAGCAAGTCATACTGGTGGCTCGATGCCCATCTACTAGGAAGTCATACAACCTAAAATGGCGGCGTTTCAGCATTTGGTGCGAGTCATGTCGTCTGGACCCCTTCTCATGCCCCGTGCCTCAACTCCTCCAATACCTAGCTTTGCTCTTGATGCTTGGGCTAAAAACTCAAACCATCAGGGTCCACCTATCTGCCATAGCGGCCTTCCATGACCGTCACGGGGACGCCTCGATAGCGATGCTGCCACTGGTGGTTCGCTTCATGAAGGGCCTGGCCAATCTCTGTCCCCCCATCAGAGTGCCCGTCCCGGCATGGGAGCTGAATGTTGTTCTCAACCAGCTCACAGGGGAGCCTTTCGAACCACTGCAGTCAGCAGAACTCAAATTTGTCTCTTGGAAAACACTCTTCCTCATAGCCATCACCTCTTCCAGGTGCATCAGTGAGCTACATGCCCTGGTGACTTACCTGCCTTATACCATACTCAACCACGACCATGCCTGCCTGCGGACACACCCTAGATTTGTCCCCAAGGTGGCAAGTGCCTTCCACATTAATCAGACCATAGAATTACCCTGCTTCCAACCGGAGCCACACTCCAACCAAGAGGAGGAGAGGCTCCACACTCTAGACTGTGTCAGGACCTTACGCTGCTACCTACACCGGACCTCCTCTATCTGGAAAGGGTCACAACTCTTTGTCTCCTATGACCCCAACAAGCCTGGTCGCCCAGTGTCCAAACGAATACTCTCCATCTGGATCTCCTCGTGTATCGCCTTTTGCCTATCGCAAGCGGGGTTACAACCTACACTAGGGGTCAAGGCGCATCATCTGCGGGCATTGGCCACCACGATTGCCAACCTACGCTCCATTCCGGTACCCGACATCTGCAGGGCAGCCACATGGACCTCCATCCAAACTTTTCAGAGACACTACTGCTTGGATCAAGAAGATCAAGGCAGCTCTGCCTTCGGCTGGGCGGTATTAGCCATAGCCGCCCCCCGCCCCCGGCATCGATCACAGGCTCCAGTGACTCTGACCAACTTGTTATGCAATACTGTGTTATATGGTCTTATTGTGTTATATGGTGCTGTTACCTATATGGTACTGTTACTTATATGGTGCTGTTACTTTCCACAACAGCTGAACGCATTACTTTCTTATATGGTGCTGTTGCGGTTGCTACTCGCACCGTCGCACCCACTTGACCATGTTGTTGCGCAATACTGCTGTGTTGCGCAATTCACATGTTTGCACGATATTTGCATGTTTGCACGATACTTGCTAGGTTGCACATGTTCGTTGTTTTGCACATGTGGTTGGTTTTGCACAAGTATGCCTGTTATGCTATTAAATCTGGCTTGTTTGCATCTAAATGTATCTGCCTCTTCCCCCCCCCCCCCCACTGCTGAACGTGTAGCTTGAGAGGCATCCTGCTTGTCCTGGGAGAAAGCTGAGTTACTTACCTGTAACGTGAGTTCTCCAGGGACAGCAGGATAAGTCAGCCACACATTCCCACCCACCTCCCTGGGGGGGGGGGGCATTCCACGGCTTTTGCCACCTCCTAGCTCGTGGCAGTGCCTCAGCTGGGGAAGTTCTGGCTAGCTAGGGACGATCCTAGAGGTGGGGCTACTAGCCATGCTCAGAGGGCTAAAGCCTTCTGAGCTACTGAGAGTACTTCCGTCTATGGCGCCGTCGGATGATGTCACCACTGGTGGCTGACTTATCCTGCTGTCCCTGGAGAACTCACGTTACAGGTAAGTAACTCAGATGACTGTACCCATACTGTCTGGTTTCAACAATTTTATTGAATTATATGAAAACATTAAAGAAACAATATAAATTGAGAAAGAAACAATATAAAAGAACAAAGTGCAATATGCCGGGCAGTGCATGAATATGCAGAAAAGAAATAATAACATTATTAACAGCATTGACTAGAGTAAAACAGTTATACAATTAACATGGATTTTCATGCTATTGTATGTGGAGACATGAGTATAAAAGATAAGAGTATCTGGTAATGATTAGATGAGGAGAGAAGATAAATTGAATAATACTTTTTGTATGCAAGTTAGTTATAATATAAAAGAATGTTATATAGTTTGGGGAGGAGTCACAAAGATGGCATCCTAACCTGAGGCACTATTGAGAGCCCACGGTGGTCGTTTACTCCTGTTCTGCCATCTCCATTCCTGGTGTTGACATGCCAGATAAGAGGAAGGGGAAGCTGAAGTGAGGTCCTGACGCTTTCAGCAAGTCGGAGAAAGGGCAGACTGTTGGATGACTGTCCAGGCTTCTTGCAGCTGAATCTGGTGGAGGCTTTGACCAGTTCAGGTCCTTCAGCACTGGATCAGAGCACTGAAGGGGCCTCATTAATCCCCAAGGAGAGAGCAGACCCTCCACATTCTGGAAGTGAGTTCTTTGGCGGTGTTTCCATGGCTGCACAGAGTGTAGAAGTGCATCCTGGGAGCCGCAAACCATGGGGGCAGCTACCACCCACTTCGTCGCTGGTAGATTTTGATGCAGGGGGAGGTTCTGGTATAAACACAGGGTTGAAGGTGAATCCTGCTTGTGTGTCTATGGAGACACTGTGGAATTCCCTGAAAGGCCTGGAGTTCTCAATCACAGCATCTGTAACTGCTTTGAAAAATGAGGTACAAACTTATATCAGTTCCCTGTTCAAGTTCAATGCTTGACCCAGGTGGGAGAGAGAGTGGAGGAGTTGGAGAAACAAAGTGTGGGGCAGAAAGAATTGTTGCTGACACAGATTAAAGAGAGGGAAAATTTGACTAGGAGGATTGATTTTCTTGAAAATCAATACAGGAAGAACAATCTCTATTTTATTAATTTCTCTAAGTGTCCATTGATTGCCCCTGTGGACATGGTGAGGAAGTACTTGAAGGAGGTGCTGAATTTTCCACCAGACAACCTCCCTCACCTGGTTAAGGTGTTCTACTTCTTGGTTTCAGGCACTACAAGGAAGTCTTCTTCTCCAGGAGAGTGAGATCATAGCCAGCTGAACTTGACCTTCTTTCTTGAGTCCTCCCCGGAGGAAGTCACCAAAACTACCACTCTATTGGCTACTTTTGTGTTTGAATCACATACTCTATCTTAAAATTATATTTTTGTAATATGCATGTCAGTTTTCTGGAGTCTGTTATAGATATATTTCCTGATCTTTCTCAGCCCACCCAAGCCTGTAGGAGGGATTTTTTGGCCCTACAATCTACTACTACTATTACTACTACTGAACATTTGTATAGCCCTACAAGACGTATGCAGTGCTGCATAGACATATGTAAAAGAAAGTCCCTGCTCATCAAAGCTTACAATCTAGTCAAGACAGTCAAAACAGTAGCTGTAGACATCAAAGCCATCTAGGGAGAATGGTAAGGAAACACAAAGAAGATTAAGCAAACCAAGATCCAAAAGCGGCAGTGAAGAGTTGAGTTTTCAGCCTGGATTTAAAAAGGGCCAGAGATGAAGCCTGATGTACAGATACAGGTAGTTTGTTCCAGGCATAAGGAGCAGCAAGGTGAAAGAAGCAAAGTCTAGAGTTAGCAATAGAAGACAGAAGCAATTTGCTAGAAGAGCGGAGTTCCTAAAGAGAGGTATAGGGAGAGATAAGAGAGGAAAAGTAGTGGCGAGCTGCAGAGTGAATGAACTTACAGGTCAATAGGAGAAGTTTGAACTGGATGCAAAAACGGAGTCAATGAAGTGACTTGAGAAGAGGGGTAATATGAGCATAACGAGGATGATGGAAGATTAGCTGCACAACAGAGTATTGAACAGATTGTATCGGAGAGAGATGATTCAGAGGGAGACCAGCAAGGTATAGGTTACAACAGTCAAGAAGGCAGGTGAGTAAAGAGTGGATAAGTGTCTTAGTAGTGTGTTCAGAAAGGAATGGGCACATTTTGATGATGTTGTAGAGAAAGAAATGGTAGGATTTAGCTATCAGCAACAATGGATATTCAAACTTAACACAGTTATGCCGATGGGACTAAATGCGTCCGTAGAATGGACGAGCTGTATGTAATATTGGTTACAGTATTACAAGTATTTTCAGCAGTAACGCAGTAGTAACATTGAATAGATGCGGCTTATGCCATCTCTTGATAATGTATTCCCTAGGCTAGCAGAGTATAACCTACTCATTGGTTGACCGTGTCATGTGAGCATTCCATTCATCACTCAGGTTGTTATAAAAACTCGTCAACCTGAGCATTCCGCATGCGCGGCGCTTTTTCAACAGCTGATCAAGTTAGTAAGGAATCAAACCATATGAAGCCACGGAAGGCCGGCAGCATCGTTTTGTAGTGAGTACTATAAGAAAAAGATCACTCTGATGTGTATAGACTTTGAAATAAGTTAGTTTGAGGTTTATTAAGGTTATGTATTGTTTTCTCAGCATGAATTGAAGGCAATGAGGTTCCCCTGATGAACCGCGGACAGTGAAACGCCGCAGTGGGACCCTAATGAGAGCGTCGGGAACTCAGTGAAATTGGCGTACAGACTTCAGCTTATGCAACACTCTTGATATATATTAGCGTATGGATTCCAGCCTGTGCAGCATTTTTGAGAGCTTGGATTACAGCAGCTCAGCAGCAGAGTGCCAGCTAAGTGCTATTATTATGAATATATGATATATTTGGATGATTTGGCATATGCGCTTTTCAATACCAAGTCTAAAAGTCTGGAATGAGCACTATTACTTTCATCAGTGTGAGGCATATTTTATAAAATAGGTTTCCATATAAAAGGTCGTTGATGTGATTGTTAGCTACAGCTGTGGAGATTCTAAAGAGCCCGGCTGGCTACAGACTGAGACCTTTGGAAATCTGAAGATCTGGTTGATTATTGTTTAACTAGCTGAGAAACATTTAGACACATTTAGCATTGTGTTATTTTTGAGCGCAACTTTGGACATTATCTTCATGGTTCAGACATCGTGAAAAGGAGTTTGTTCCTTACTTTGCCCAGGAAGACAAGTTGGTTTATTGCATCGATGTCGAAGGTCTGATGGGTCAATTTAAAATCCAATATGATTCAGAGCAATGGCGTCTTTTTATAGATTCTTCAAAAAGAAGTCTCAAAGCAGTTTTACTCCACAACGGTTTTTACGCTTCCATACCTGTAGGTCATTCCGTACATGTGAAGGAAACCTACGAGAACTTGGAATTGGTTCTTTGTAAACTTAAATATGAAGACCATGGTTGGCAAGTGTGTGAGGACTTGAAGGTCTTGTGCATGCTGCTCGGGCAACAAGCTGGGTATACCAAATATCCTTGTTTTCTGTGTCTATGGGACAGTCGAGACCGACAAAATCACTGGACCAAGAAGAGTTGGCAGCCAAGGGTGCTAACAGTCGATGAAAAAAATGTCCTCAGAGAAACTTTGGTAGTTTCCCATAAAGTTCTTCTACCACCGATCCACATAAAATTGGGATTGATGAAGCAATTCGTAAAATCACTTCCAAGAGATGGAGAATGTACGGAAGTCCACTGAGGCAAGAATGGGTCTATGATGTAAAGTCTTGATCTTGTAGTATATTGCTTTGACGGTATTGCTTATGTGCACTGAGAAATCCAGTTGTTGATCAAGCGTTACACTGAGATAGCGTACGGAGGTCTTGCTGGGAAGTTCTGCGTCTCTAAACTTTAGAGTTGTAGGAAGTGAAAAGCTCGTGTTCTTCGTGATGAACAAGACCTCAGTTTTTTTGAAGTTTATTCTGAGGTTCTGACTGAGGAGCCAGTCTGTGATTGCATTGAAACAGTTCACTAATGCTGTATAGTCGGGCAATGTAACATTGATTGGTGTTAATCTTGGTCTCCACTGACAAGAGATGCAGAGCCACCCATTGCTCAACTATCATCTCTAGCATATCATAAGTGGAACTCTACTTCATGCCAACATCCTACTTGATCTGGTGCCCAGGTGCCCTGTTGCTTCCTGCTTCCCGGGCAGCTCACACTCTGGTGAATATATCCAGCTATTTTTTGTCACTTCTCGAATGATTGCCTCAAGATAGAGTTGCCTCTTCCTTTTCTCACCAGGTTAGGGAGTCTCAGATAACTAGGTGCAGCAAGTGTGCAAAGCATCTGATTCCATGAAAACCCTCCTCCTTCACTGTCTTGACCATGATCGTTCTACCATCTGTTGGAAAGAAACCTGGAATAACAGTATTCTGTTTGTGCCATTCTGTGTATGCCAGTCCTTCAGCATAGCCCCTTATTTCTGCTAAGATATGGTTCCAAGTATGATTATCATCTCTTACTTGACTGTGCATCACCACCCACCTGGACCCCCATAAGACCTACAACCTGTTCCTGTCTCAACCTGCTGCCACCAGTGTGTTGTCAGGGACAGGTAGGCATGTATAGATTTCTGACTACTCCAGATGTCGGTGGTAAAGTGCTCACAACATCAGTTCTACCTGCAACTGACAACACAACTGATTGTACAGTCTGAGGATCATCTGCTTTCAAAAAGTTGTCCTGAAGGATACTCTGTAATTGAGCGCCAAGAGACACAATAGTATCTTAAACCACACTTTTTCAACCATCTTCAGGAGATGGTTATCCATGGCTGTCATTTCTCTGATGTGCCATATCACCACCTTCAATGCAGTCTGCTGTCTACCCCATGACAGTGCTGCTAAACACCATTCCATCTCTTTTTTGGTGGCTTGCTTTGGTGCACAAAGGGCCTTCTGACATTCCATCTGACTGGAAGAAGAGGCACCCTTCCTACCTCCCGAGCCTAGGATCATAATCTTCCTTAACACTGAGTTGGAAAGGGTGTTGTTTCAATAAATGATGCTATACATCACACTGTTCATGAGTAGACCTATGAGCTTCCATCTAGTAATGTACTTTCTACAGTAATTGCATTCTGCATACCGTGGGACTCAAGCACCTTAAAATGCTTCAAACCTATGAGGCTTTTTGAGATTTCTCAACTACCTCCTTGGGGAGGGGAGAATCGGCTGCTCTCGATGCTGTTCTTAGACCTCTAGCTAGGGGAGGAGGAAAAGAAGAAAGGCCAGCAGCATTCTTCTATATTGCTCCCTCTACTTCTTCAGTGGTCTTTTCCTTTGCAATGCCAATCTCACTTTCTTCTACTTCCTCACCAGTTAGCAAATACCACAGCACTAAGGGAAGCAAGACTACTTCACTCCCTTCAAGCTCTTTTTTTCTCAGTGGCTCACAGTCACTGTGCTTTGTGTTTTCAAGTCCTAACCCCCAAAGAACTCTTCACCATTCTTTCTGAGACAGACTTGAAGCTGTTGTTTTTCTTCTCCTTGCAAATCGAAGTCCAGACAACACCCCTTCCTTACTATCTATAAGCCAGAGACAAAATGGTTCCTGGGGCTTGGGTTGGGCTGTGTGTTCCAGTCCTGCAATAATATCATGGCCCATGGAATTTGCAGAACTTACATAAGAATATATTTTTCTGGTTGTCTAGGATTTGCAGCGTGATTGGCTCAAGTGCCTCATGCTAGCTGCTATTGACCCCTCCTTGACCTGGAAGCACTTGCATGGTCAGTCAAAAAGATGTTTACAATTGTGGATGTCTGAAAATTTTCTGAGGATGTTAGCTCGGTTAGTTGATGCCAAATGACATAAAAATCATGATTTTCATTGATTTTTCAATTCATAGAAAAACTAATGTACATGTCTAGTACAATGTTACAAATGTAACTACAAGGTATTCAGAGCTACTCAGTAGTCATATAGTCGCAAGACTAAATATGGGCTCTCTTTCTTGTGCATGTTAGAAATGCTGAAAAAGATCATCAATGCAATACGTACTCAGAATTTTGAGTAATTCAAGAATGCAAGCTTGTTGATGTTGCTATGGTTGCAAATTTATGACAATGATAAGTATGGGAGATGATTGACTGAGTTCTGGCTACAGATGAGTTATTTGTCATGGGGAAGAATCAAGTACATGAATGATGGGTTATTTGCATTTTCAGTGACAAGAAAACAGCATTCCTACCAGCCCAATACTATCTGGATAGAGGTGACAATGTACAAGAGCTCAAAAATGAATGCTGAATGGTTACGAATCCTGAAGAATAAAAAGATACTTCTAACTTAGACACAAGGAGGTTAATATTCAACTGCATAGAGACTGCACAATTAAAGGGGGCATATTCAAAAGCATTTATGTGAAGTGACACTAACCCACTTAGTACTGCTCAATATCACCTCTTAACCAGGTTAAATGCCCCAGTGTCATCCGGATAGTGCTGGGCCTTTCAGGGGTAGGGTAGGGGTGGAACCGCTGCCCTAACTTTATGCAGTTTTTTAATCTGATTACCAGCTGCATATCATGCTAATTGGATTGCAAAATCTCACTTTGACAAAACCAGATGTTCAATGTCTTCTTGCCGGATATGCATTGGCACTGAAAATCCAGGTGTAAATACAAGTGGTGACGGCCACTGCCAATGAATATGCCTCCTAAAAGTCTAATTTAGACAATTTCATGCCATATGTATATTTAGGTGTCCTAACAACTGAATATCCCAATATAACTTGAAAAAGGTAATTTAAAAAAGGATTTTCCATGCATAAAGCATGTTTAATTATAAGAGGCTTTTATAAAACTGAACAATCACATAAGGGCTCATTCCATCCCAGATGTCCAGCCCCTCTTTACATCCGGTTTGACCAGACGTACAGAGTGGATTGCGATTCTGATCCCACAGAATCAGAATCGTGATCAGGCCTGTACGTGCAGGCTGGGACTGCGATTCAGCCTGGTCTGCATGTACAGGCACTGCCTGACTAAATCAGTCAGGGCTTTTAAATGGAGCTGTGGCACCATGGCATCCAGTTGCCATGGCACCGCGGCTCCATTTAAAAGTCACGATGCCAGCCGCCAGACTTCAAAGAAGATTTCCCCGCAGCCCAACCCCCAATCTGGCCTTCTAAGGCCAGGGTTGGGCTGCAGGGAATGTCCTTTGGTCCCCCCTTATCCTATCTGTGCCCCGAGCCCCCCCCCCCCAAAAAAAAGTACAAGTCAATGGCCCTGGACCTCTCACTGTCCACCCAGACTCAACCCCTGAGCAGGGAAAGTATGACAGAATAACCCCCATACTGTATACATGCACCGAAAGACCATGTGTACTTTTATGCAGACTATGCAAAGACATTCCCAGGAGCACAGTGTAAACAGGAGTTAAAATAAAGCTGTTTTACATCTCCAGAGGAATAGAGACCATTTTGATACCCTCCAGGTGCAGGCCCAAACTCCGCAGGGGCTGATGCAGTATGCCCTATAGCAGTGGTCCGGACTCAAGACTTAGAGAGAGAAGTAGCAACAGCAGTAGCAATGGCTGTCATGACGATAGAACAGACAGTAACAGCTGTTGGGCAGAGGCACCAGCTCTTTAGGTGCTTGAGACAATATTTGGCAATATTCACCTCTATAGTTCCCCAGTATTCTCTCCAATACTCTCCTGGTTCGGAAGTTGAAAGCTTTATGCTGCAGAGCTGCAGGAGAAAGCAGGAAAAGAGCACTGACTTGGTAACTAAGAGACCAGGGTTCAATGCCCACTAGTACTCCTTGTGGCCTTGGGAAAATCACTTAACCCTCCTTTGCCTCGGAAGAAAGTCCTGGCAATCTGCTTCTGGTCACACTGCCAAGAAACCCAGAAGCTGCTGGGTCACCAAGAGTCAGCATTGACTCAGAGGTACACATTGCATTTGAAATGCCTAGGCTGCTGCTCCAGCCTTCCCACTGCAACCTATTATCTGGCAATGGAGCATATGATCAATGAGCTTAGAGAGGGAGAATAGCAGTAGTGTAGAACGACAGGCTTCCTGCTTTTGGTAGACCATAGAGATGAGGAAAGGAGCTGACAGAAGCACCGCAAAAGAAAATAAGGGACGGAGAAATTAACTTAGGGGCAGAGGACCTATGAAGGGATGAAATAGGGGCAGAGAGAGGTGCTGGCAAAGAGAGGAGGGAGGCTAGATATAAGAGAGGATACTGGATGGGAGTTATAAATATTGCATTGAGGGTTTGGGAGAAGAACTAAAAGAAATAATCCTTGGTGACAGATGAGGAAAAGAGGAGAAGGGGAGGTTTGGGAGAAAGGGCTGATAGTTGGACAGTGAGTGAGGGAGAAAAAGAGACATACTACAGTATAAGTTGTGAAGGCTGTGAGAAGGAGAATGGAACCAAAGGGAAAGAGAAGGACAAGGGTCGTGATAAGAAAAGAAGTGGCCAAGGGCTTGCCGAAGAGAGGGAAGCAGAGGGACAACTGGGAGAGGAGCTGTGTAGGACTGAGAAAAGAGATAAACTGAGAAAAGAGTTCTGGGAAGAGAAAGGACCATGGTGGATGGGAAAGACATGAAGGGGTGAATAGAGGGATGAAAGTGGCAAGAGGGATGAAACTGGGTGGAAATGAAAGAAGAAAACCATCTAAAAGAGATACACATGGAAGAATAAGGTTTAAAAGGGGAAGGAATGAGGCACCATAGAGAAAACTAAAAGAAAGCCAAAAACAAGAAAAGAAAGAAGATAGATTCACAATTTTAAAACTGTTTATCAATTGCCCCACTCCCCTAGCCCAGTATAAACACCCAAAGAGCACTAGCTGGGAGACCCTGTATACTATTATTGGGCTAGGTCGGTTATGTGTGTGTATGCTGGGGGGAGGGGGAGTGAGAGGTGTGTCATAGGAGCCAGCATTTCAAGATGATTGGGAATCCTAAACATAAAACAAATAACGCGTCCTTGTATACAGTAAAGGAGCTTCGGCAATATCGGGAGTGTTTAGCATCCAAGAGTTGGCACCTAGGAGGGTGGAGCAGCGTATTTGATCTTTTCTTCCAGCCCTGCAGTCACTTGGGTAAATAAAGTATTTTACTGGAAAGCAGAGGTTGTGGTAGCCTGTGATGCAATGAGCTGAAATCTATCCTATTAAACATTGCTTTCCCTTAGCAGTTCTCATACTGAGAGGGGATTGAATTAAGGAGGAATTAAGATTAGCACCATTCCCTTTCACAAAAATAAAAATGCCATTCTCTCATTATATCCCACAGAAGGAAGAGGTGGTGGGTTTAGTAGGGGCACTGGGCGATGTGACCCAAAGAAGTAAGACAGTAGTTGCCGATAGAGGTGACAGTAGCTATGGCTGGAATTTAGAGACAGTAAGAGATATATTGCCTCACACATTGTGTGCTTCCTGGTTTGGCTCCCTGGCTTCCCTTCAGCTCCACTGCTGAATCCTTGCTCTCCTTGTCTTGGTGAAGTCTTCAACCAACTCCCGGCTCTCAACTCTGCTTCCTGTGAACTGGATGCTTATTCCTTGGCCACTGGGGCAGGATCAGGTAGACAGGCCAAAACACAATGGCTTGATATGAGTTTGTGCTCCTACATGCTTTTCCATGTAATTTCTGAGGTTTCAAGGTGTGACATTTGCCCAGGGTCTAGGTGGATGTAGAGGGAGGATCATGTGGCAAAATAACTCATGTGGACTCTGCATGCATGGGGTTTCTACCAGCCTGGAATCTGTGGGCACCAGGACAGGTGCCGCAGGGGATGTGGAAATAGGACAGTCTCAGAAACCGGGCATGTTCCTAGGACTAGGAAGGGTTGCCCTGGAACCTGCTGGAGAGTTGAGGGAAACAGGAGGCTGGATTAAGGGGAACAGAGCAGAAAAGCAAGCTAAGGAGATGTAGGGATAGAAGCAGGCAGAGAGCTATTACATTCCTTCCCTCACATATAAAAGTCACACTAAGCTTGCACAGGAAGGGAAGAATTAAATGTGCAGAGGAAGTAAGGATGAGGAAAACGAGGAAAATTAGTAGAAGGGAGAAAGAAAATAAAGGACTGGGGAAGAATGGGGGAAGACGGTGTATGTGGTGTAAATGGGCTGAGGGGAAAATGGTGAGGAATGTTGGAGGGCAGAAGGGTGGTTTGGATGGATAAGCTGAAGGGAGAGTGAGAGAATATGCTACAGGATGGTGTGGGGGAAAGAAGGACTGTCGGACTTTGAGTATTTCCCTAGCTTTCCTTTTAGACACATGAGTCTTCAGAAGTGCACATTATCCTCTCAACATTCAGACACAGGCTGGTCACTAACAAGCAACTGTATTTTCTTTTCTTTTTTTTTGTTTGTTTGTTTTTGCTGGGGCAAGGGGAAATTTGAATTGAGTTCATGAGTTCAGCACCTCCAATCATTTAAAAAGTTGGCTCCTGTGTTGTGGGGAAACAGAACTCCACACATGTAGAGCTGAGTTGTGCAGGAAGCTCTATTTGTGGAGGGGTAGGGGTAGGCCGTAGGTGGGGTGAGGCTGGGCTGTGGGCGGTGCCAGGACCTCAGACACACAGGGCCTGTATGTCCGTGGTCAGCCATTTGCACGGGGTACTTATTCCACCTCGGAGGTGGAATAAGTCCCCCTGGATGGGGTACAATGGATGTCCCAGACCCAGAAGGCTGATGAGGGGGCACAGGGGGTTCCCCTCAGCCCGTCCTTGGCCACAATAGGCTTGATCAAGGGTTGGGCTGTGGGGAAAGCAGTTTGTGGAGTTCTGCCGGAGTGCATGGAGCCGCGGTGCCATAGCAATATGATGTCATGGCACTGCAACTCCATGCAGGAGCCTGGGGAGTTTGTTGGATGTCTGGGCACCTGGAATCAGGGCATGGCCTGGTTGTCCAGACTCTGTTCCCAATTCTGATCCTGTGGACCCGTCTAGCTGCCTAGGGATGACAATTGGGTGCAACAAGTGCACATCCAAATTCAGGGCACCCAGACAGGTGGGGGCCATCCAGATTGGAATGGGCCTCTGTAGGAAAAGCAACCCAAACTTCAGTTTCATGAAGCAAGGTTCCACATTAGGAGTCACCACACAGGAAAAGGTTCTACTTGTTACTGTGGATAATTGTTTGCTTAGTGAGCAGAGGTAGCCAAGAAAGCTGAAAGAGGAATTATAAGGAAAGGAATGGAAAATAAAACAAAGGATGACATAATACCTCTGTATTGCTCCATAGTGTAACTGCTCCTTGAGTATTGTGTGCAGTTCTGGAAAAGGTACAGAGAAGGGTGCCCAAAATTATAAAGAGTGTGGAAAGATACCCCTATGAGGAAAGGCTTAAAAGGGCTCTTTAGAAAATAGAAACATAGAAATATAGAAAAATGATGTCAGAAAAAGACTACATGGCCTATCTAGTCTGTCCTTCCATATCAACCACTACAACAGTCCCCTTTTTTTCCTTTAGAGATCCTCTGTGTTTGTACCATGATTTTTTGAATTCAGATTCTGTCCTCATCTCTACGACCTCCACTGGGTGACTATTCCATGGATCCACCACTCTTTCCGTAAAGAAATATCTCCACATATCACTCCTGAATCTATCCCCTTTCATTCCCATCCCATGTCCCCTCATAGCAGAACTTGCTTTCAATCGAAAGAGAATCTCCCCCTGGGCATTTATGCCACAGAGATATTTAAACATCTCAATCACATCATCTCTATCCCACCTTTCCTCTAAGGGGTACATATTAAGATCCTTAAGTCTCTCCTCATATGCTTTATAATGAAGACCACTAACCATTTTAGTAGTCACCCTCTGTACTGACTCCATCCTGTTTATACCCATTTGAAGGTGCGGTCTCCAGAATTGCACACAATACTCCAAATGAGGTTGCATCAAAGAATTATAAAGAGGCACTATCACCTCCTTTTTTCTGCGAGTCATTCCTCTCCCTATGCACCCAAGCATCCTTCTAGCTTCTCCTTTTGCCTTTTCTACCTGTTTAGCTACTTTAAGATCATCAGACACAATCACGCCGAGGTTCTTACTGGGGTTCTTACAGGGTTTTCATATTCCATACAATGGTCCAAAGATCCATACCATGTGGCTTACCCGCAATTCCCCATCTATACAACAGCATTTCCAAATAGCCAAAGAGAAGATTGTCACCCACCTACTTACCCCGCTAGGAGGCAGCCTAGGGGACTTTCAGTGGGGCCTCTTCTTTAATGTAGCTGGGGCTCTTTTAAGGCCCCCTGGGAATTATCTCCCACTAGCCGTTCTAAAGGTTGTAGTTGTGACGAGCAGCCAGGCTTTTTAGTAAGAGGTATTTTTATTATCCCTTTCCGGGTGGATTCTTGCACGTGAGAAATTAACAGAAACAGACCATGTTTTCTGGTACAAATAAAAATACTACTGGAACCAAAAGCGCTTCATTTCAGCTTAACTCAAAATATAACAGCTACTAAATTTATACAGGTAGTTTTCAGAAATCCTTTTTCTTTAAAAGGTTATCTTCTTAGCACAGCTTAGCATAAGGTAGACACATCATTAGCCAGGGTCAAAGCACATTCCATTTGAGATACCTCTGTATTATCTTCTGCTAATTCAAAGTCCATTGCCTCGTAGCTTCCCTGGTTGCTACTCTCTGAACAGCTGTGTCTCCTTTCTTGGCTGTGCAAGCTTCCGTCTTCTGCAAGACTTCCCTTCCCCCCTTCACCAAGGTAGGATGGGAAGTTACCGTATTTCCCACAGTCTGCCCCTAGGGGACCCAACCTTCCTAGCTGTGTATAGGGAAAACTTATGCTTCTAAGGCCCTCTCTATTACAGGCTTTTAGCCAGTCCTCAGAGGGGATTTCTCTCGAGCTTTTACAGCATGGAAAGTCAGCGTTGATACTTCTAAAAGCAGGCTTCTTACTGCCTCTAGCCACTGGCTGGTTCTTAAACAGGTAAGTGTCCCTTCTAAACCCCTTACTGTTTTCTGGGTACCTGTTAGCAGAAGGACCGTCTCTCAAGGGTTTCTCTTTCCTGCTGGATTGAATTCCTCTGTGATTCTTTTCACTGGCCTCTTGCTCCGTGCTTCCTAGCACCCTGCAATTGCCCTTGGATATTCTTTCCTTAGGAACTTTATTCAAACTCCAATGAGAAGTATTCTCCTTTTCTGCCCCAGCTGTTGTAGTATCCTTAATGTCTCTCTTCTCTGAGAAATCCCAGTTAGCTCCTCTCTCTGAGAAATCTTGCTTAGTTCTGCTCTCTGAGAAATCCTGCTTAGTTCTGCTCTCTGAGAAATCCTGCTTAGTTCTGCCGGTAAGTGACTCTGTATGCATTTTAACTGCGTCACTACCTGCATTCTGTTGACCTTGCCCTGCTCTCAGCTGCCTTTCTTTAACTGATTGAGGATGAGGTAATCCTTTGCAGGAGCACGTTCTACCTCTGGTTACCTTTGTTTTCCATGGTTGCTTATAGCAACCCTGCAGCATGTGCTTGGATCTGTCAGTTTCAGATCTACCTAGCCCTGCCCTTTCTGTTTCCATAGGTAATTCCTGCTCTACCCCGTGACAAGATCCATAAGAAAATTGGTTTGGGCAGTGTGTCTGGCCCTTTCAATGTCCCTTCCTTCCCCAACATGATCTTGTCGCCGCTAGGTATAGTTCCTAAGAAGGAACTAATCAAATTTCTCCAGATAAATAATCTGTTGTACCCCGATCACATTGACCCTCACCTGTGTACAGTGTTATATCTCTTCATTGACCAAGCTATATATCTGGTATGTAAGCAGGGTCCACATGTGCTATTAATGAAGGCCGACATCAAGTCAGCTTTGAGATTATTACCAGTGCATCAAGAGTCTTTTCCCCTTCTGGCTTTCTCCTTTGAAGGGGCCTTCTATTATGATACATAACACCCCAATGAGGAGTTTTATCTCATGTGTCTAATTTGAACTGTTTAGCTCCTTTGTGCACTGAGTTGTTGAGGAAATTGCGGAAGAGGGATTTGTCATTCGCTATCTCAATAATTTCCTCTTTGTGGGCGTGGGGTTTGAGGAGTGCAAGCTAGTCCTCGAGTTGTTTATGAGAATTGCCTATAGTTTTGGTATCCCGTAGGCAGCAGAAAAAACAGTGGTCCCTTGGCAACTCTGACATTCCTCGGTATTGAACTGTATATGCAGGCCCAGGTGTCAAGATTGCCGAGGGACAAACTAGAAAAAGAGAGGCCATAAAGGGGATGAGAAGAGCAAAAAAGCAACGCTGGAGCAATTCCAGTCCCTGTTAGACTTGCTGTGTTTTTCTTCCAGGGTGATCACTATGGGGAGGGTATTCTGCAGGCATTTGGCCATGGCTACGAGGGGAATCAGAAAATGACACCATCACATTAGAGTCAGTAATACCATCAGGTAGGACCTCAGAATATGGGATATATTTCCGTGATCCTTTAATGACCTGGTGTTCAGGCAGGACTCTTCATTATCTAGCGAGGAGCTGGAGCTTTTCACAGATGCCTTGAGAGGAAAAGGCTTCAGCATTTATTTCAGAGGCATATGGTGCGTGGAACCATGGCCCTTGGAATGGCACACTCTAGAGACTACAAGAGATATCACTTTCCTGGAACTATTACCTATCATGATGGCAATATTTTGGGCTCACAATTGGCCAACAGGGTGATAATTTTCCAAAATGATAACATGGCGGTGTTGCAGGCCATAAATGTGATGTATGCCAAAATACCAGGAGTTATTGCTCTCCTGAGGGAGATTGTCTTATGCTGTCTGCTTCATAATATAACCTTTAAGGCCATTCATGTGCCAGGTTCTCACAATGCAATAGCCGATTCACTTTCTTATTTTAAGATGTCCATATTTTGATTTGTCACTCCAGGGACAGATGTAGACAAGACCCTCATTACCAAAGCAGTTTGGAACCTTGGCATGCCAAAGTTTGGAATTTGATGATGAGTTCTCTAACTGAGAACACCAGAAGGAAATATTGGAGAGCCTGGGAAGGTTTTCAAGAATATTGTGCAGAGAAAGCCATCAGTGACCGTGTATGATTTAATGTTGACACCATGGTGCAGTTTATGATGAGATGAAAAGCCAAGGGCATGTATAGATTGGCAGTGCAGACACAATTGGCTAGCATCAGATTATTTGTTAAAGCCTTAGGAAAGCATAATCTGGTTGATAATGTCATCATTAGCAAAATGATGAAGGGTTAGGCAGCCCTGTCCAAGCAACCTCTCGATCAGAGATGCCCCATTACTCATGACTGCTTGAGGTTGTTATTGGGTGTCTCAGAAAAGATCTGTTATAATGCATATGAAACTTGCTTATTTAAATGTGCCTTTTCAATTGCTTTCTTTGGAACCTTGAGAGTGGGGTAGCTAGTGGCCACATCTAAATGCCCTCATAGCGTCTCTGTCCTCTGGGCAATAACTCTCTGGTAATTACGTTCGCAGATCCAAAACCGATCCCATGGGCAAGGAGTCCAGGATAACTTTGGCCCTGTTGAGGGGGAATCCCTCTTGCCTGGTACAGATTTCAAGAAATATTCTAATCTATTCACAGGGATTCCACCCATTACCGATCCATGCGAACGGCACCACCTTATCACGTTTCCAATTCACCTGAATAATGAAACTGGGCATTTCTAACTTTGGCCTTGATGCCTGCCACTATGGAACTCATTCATTTAGGATATAAGCAGCCACCACTGCAAAGGTGATTGGCTTGATGCGGGAGCAAATCATGTCTCTGGGCAGGCGGCGCTCTAACCGTTACAGGTTATACATTAAGCCCGAGCATGACTCCACCCTCCCATACACACACACATGCATACATGCTCTCTCAATCCCACCCATCCCATGTTTGTATTTCTGAGTATGCCAATGGCTAACATGCAACAATTTTATCTGCCCTAGGTAGCCCCCAAGACCCCGGGAAGTGTGGATACACGACCACTCATACATGCACTGAGTGCAGAGAAGGATACTGGTTAGACCACAAAGCCACAACTTGGGGCTGTCCAAGGCTGAAGTTTCTGAGGTACGGATAGGTGTTCGAGCTATGAAGTGGGAACAGCTAGTTCTGGCATTGTTATACAAGAAGAGAACTCACTCCTCCAAGTGGACCCTCATCATATACCTGGGAGATAATGATTTGGTACTCATGTGCAGTGTGGAGCTAACAAAAAAAATTCCAAAGAATTTCCTAGCGCTAGCGGAAATATTCCCCACTATGCATCTTGTGTGGCCTTACATCATACCGAGAAGTGTATGGTAGAGTGAGAGGTCACATCAGGCTGTAGAAAAACACAAGGAAAAAGATAAACAAATAGATGTACCAGTTTATGGAAGCCATGAGGGGGCATAGTATAACACATGAGCTTATTACTGAAAGTTGCCCTGGAATGTACCATGCGGATGGCAAACACTTGTCCGAGATAGGCCTGGATGTCTTCCTCTGCACAATACAAGACCTTATTGAGATCCTATTGGCCAAGGATGGCCGCAGCTGAGTAATGGTGGAGGTCCACAACAAGCGAGGATTCACTGTTGAGGGCTGTGGCTGGGATTGGTGGCCAGAGATCAAGCACACAGCCATAGGCTTAAGCGAGGGGTGGGTGTGACCTTAAGACAACTGTCCTTCACCATCTGAGGAATCACATTTGCAGCAAGGCTAGCATACCCTGTATATCCCACACCTTCTTTCACGGTGGTGAGGGGAATGGTAAGGACTTTTCTATTGTAATCATGACTGAGCTGGAGTCCTGACCTTTTATTGGCCAGGCTCACAGGCAGTATTTGAATAAGCAGAGGTTGCTGCTAATTTCAGTTTGGGAGAGGGGTGCATCAATGGTAACTTCACCCCCCCCCCTCTTTAAATATATGCTGCTGTACATGATGCAGGTTGGCAGGTTGGGCTTCTATGGCCCACCTCATCTGTGAGTGACTCGGGAGGCCAGACAAGCTAGAGTTAATCTTGTGAAGTACAATTTGTTGGATAGGTATATTTAACCCTGGGAGTACCGATGGGGTCAAAAGTGACCCCTTGCAAGTTTCACAACGTGTATCTCGGAAACTAGTTGTTCAAGAATGCAATCATTTTATGACTTTTCACATGTCAATATTCTCTTTATATTGCGCCATGAGAGGAATAATTTTCATCCACTAGGTGACGCTAGTGATGAATTGCAGCACAGAGTACCAGTGGGGTCATTTTTGACCCCAGTTGCTTACGTCCGGTTTTGATCATGATAGAATTTGCAGTTTTGTGAATTTTTTGATCTGACAAAGGTATTTACATTAATTATGTATCATTTATTTTTTGTACTCTTATTTTATGAAAATTACACATTTTCTGTAATTGATATCATACGTTCTCTCGTTATTTCCGATGAACTCTAAAGGTTTTCAGCTCGTTCATCACGATTATTGTACACCTATAGTAAAACTGCTTTGCGTTTTATTCAACTTTATCTTTATTTATTTTAGGTTATTGTTTATGATGTCAAAACAAAAGTATTCAGCTGCCCAAGTAAGTGAAATATTGCAACGAGATGCTGACAGTGACGGCTCTGAGTCGTCTGATGATGCAGCATATTCAGCAAGCGAAGTAGCATATCAGCCAAGTTTGGGCGATAAATCTGATGATGACAGTCATGATTCAGATGGCGACAGCAGTTGGTCGCCAAGTGAATGTGAGACTGATGTTGAGCCAGTAACATCGCCTGCAGCAAAGAGTCAAGTTACAGGTCGGGGCAAAGGTCGAGGCTGTGCTGGACGGGGAAGAAGGCAGGAGTCCTCAGTGTCAGTATCATCTGTGAGGAATCTTAGTTGTGGTCGTAGAGGAGCTAAGAAGTCATCAACTATAAGCACAAATGTTGCCATTGAAGCCTATGTACCTAAGGATGCCACATCATGGAACAGGAAACCTATAAAGCAAGCTGCTGGAAGATATACCAGAGCTAATGTCATGCCCGTACAACAAGGTCCTACAAGGTATGCTGTACGAAATGTTTATGACCCTCTCGCAGCATTCCACTTGTTCATGAGGAAGAACTTATTGAATGAAATCATGATGTGGATGAGCAAACAAGGAAGACACATTTATGACGACACCTGGAAAGATTTGACAAACGGAGAATTTCAACATATTTTTGGACTTCTGATCCTCTCAGGCGGGTACAAGTCATGAAATGAATCCATAGTTCAGTTGTGGAACCTTGAAGATGGTCATTCTATTTTCGGCAAAAATATGGCCCATAACCATTTTCAGCAAATTTCTTGTGCTCTCAGATTTGATGTTGCAACCAACAGACGTGAACAACGAGGCGTGGATAAGCTTGCTCCAATCAGACACGTTTTTGATACCTGGGAAGCAACTCTAAGTGACGCCTTTGTTCCTGGTGAAAATGTTACTGTGGATGAGCAACTGCTTACATTTAGTGGCCGTGTTCCATTCAGACAATATATTCCCAGCAAACCTGGGAAATATGGCATAAAGCTATGGATGTTGTGTGACAGTGCAATGTCATATGTTCTGCATCTACAAGTATATACAGGAAGGGAGCTCGGACAAAACAGGGAACAGAATCAGGGTGAAAGAGTTGTGCTGCAACTCACTGAAGGATTGACGCGATCTGGCAGAAATGTTACTGTTGAAAATTTATTTTGCAGTTTATCCCTGCCATGGAAATTGCTAGAAATACAAATGACACTTTTGGGGACGATTTGAAAGAACAGAAAAGAATTACCTCCAGAATTTGTAACAGCAAAGGGCCGAGAGGTATTCACTTCACTGTTTGCCTTTCGCGATGACGCCACTCTGGTTTCCTATTGCCCGAAGAAAGGAAAAGTGGTTGTTCTTCTGAGCAGTTTGCATGATCAAGAAGAAGTAGATAACACACGTCCATTCAAAAAAACACGCATGATCTTGGACTATAATTCTAGTAAAGGTGGAGTAGATAACGGCAGATCAAATGTTGCGCACGTATACCACAAAATGAATGACAAGACACTGGCCAGTGACAATCTTCTACAACATGTTGGACATCAGTGCTTTGGACGCCTTCATTGTTTGGATGTCACTAAATCCAGAATGGCAGTCCAAATCTAAGCACAGATGTTGTCTATTCCTCTTGGAATTAGGAAAGCAGCTGCTTCAGAGTAATTACAGCGAGACGTCTTCCAGCATTAAAGAAGCCACTGATGCTGTTTGCAATGTCGGGATCCCAAAGAAAAGGGCAAGGTGTCATTGCTGTTCCAGAGAAAAAGACAAGAAAAGCAACATAGTTTGCACCTCCTAAAAGTGCAGTGTTTGCAAAGAACATTCAGAAATTGTCTGTGTCTCATGCAAATGACTGTAGTACTTTACTGTGTTCATCACGTGCATGCAAAAACTGCTTTCATGGCAACTCTTCTTCATGTAATTTTATGATAAAGCATTCAATTTCAAAACATTTAACCTTCATATAATAAATAATTAATTCGTAATAATATTTTGTCTGTTTCGTTTAAATTTTTAATGGTTAACAATTAAAATTCGTTGTGTGGTCATTTATGACCCCAACGGTGTGTGCAAAAAATCTCAGTAATTCCAGGGTTAAGTTCTGATGTCTTCCTTGGTTTTGAATGTTATGCTGTGCCCATATAATAAATTCCACTATTCTGTTAGTGAAGCTTGCATGTGGTGCCTTTTTTGTTCTGCCATCAAGGAGCGCTGTGGGTGAGTGGCAAGCAATGGGGCAAAAGAGGGGAACGGGGGAAGGGCTGGGAGAGGGAGAAGGGGTTTTGGAAAAGGAGGAGGGGTCGGTATGGGGGGGGGGCAGGCTTCCACTTGCCCGCTTTGTGACTGGAAAAGGAAATGATTTTCTGCTAAGCAGATTATATATTATATAATGATATGAAATAACTTTGTTTATTAGGTCACTACCATTCACCTCTCTTCAAAGTTTACTTGCTTACCTTCAAAACTTTCAATACTCACAGGTTCCCCCTTTATCAATAAACTTAAACATCCAGTCCCCTTCAAATGAATCTAATTAAACTATCCATAAAATCCCTTAATACAAGTAGGTTTCTTACACTTACTGCTTTTCTGTTACAAAACTGCAAAATAACAAAATGACTTAAACTGGGATATTATCGTAAGTTTTTACCTTTGTTGGAATGTGACAATTTATGCAAAGTTTTGCATTTATATTTAGGGCAAAATGAGACATTCCTAATTGTACATCCTTAATCATCATCCATTTGAGTAGGCTGTGCCACTTAAGTGGTGATTGTGAGTCAGATAACTGATGATAACTATCAAGGACAAAAGTGATGCTGGTTTTGCTACTGTATATATGGGCTTCCTGATAATTGCATGCAACTCCAACTAAGCAAATGCCGAACAGATTTGATTAAAGTAGGAAACCTACATGACAAATCAACATGCAGTCCATCAGCTTTCCCACAGAAGAATGAACAGAAAATCAGGATTATTGTTAGAAACAGTATTAACAATCATAAGTTAATCAGTTTCAGTACTGTGAACTGAGAACATGATGGTGAGAAATCAAACACCTCTTTCAAAATCACACAGCAAGGAATTGATCCATTCTCAGGTCTAATTAGGATGACCTCTAAACTCAATGACATACTTTTGTTCGAGATGTTTTCTCTATTCTGCCACCGATAAGCCATCATTTTTTTAGCAGGAGTAACTTTGATGACAGAGATAACAGGACATGAGAATGAACAAAAAGACATGGAAAAAAAAGTGACATGTAAAAATAGCAAGAAAGAAACATTTATATGTAATATTTATATCTTAGATACAAGTGGGTCGATATTCAGCCCCTGTAGTTTACTGAATGCTAGCTAGCTCTGAATATGTGTAGAGTTCAGTCATAGGCAGCAGTCATTGATATACAGTAACTGTGATATTCACTTTGCTATCCGGATAATGATCTGGATAACTTAGGACAGGCTTTTTGCGGCCCTATGTTATCTGCATGGTTTATCTAGATAGAGAACTGAATACCGCTGCTTTCCTGATAATTGCCAGAACCGCCCATGCTCCTCCCAAGCACTATGTGCAGGGCTGGCGCAAAGATATTGGGTGCCCTAGGCAAACCTCATTCCTGGTACCCCCATGCCCTCCTCCCCCCGTTTCCACCACTGCCATCCCTCTCCAGGACCTGCAGTGGTGGCAATGCCTTTTAAATGGCACAGTGCTGCTATGAGGGGACATAGGATGAAGGGGAAAGGGGATAGACTCAGGAATAATATGCAAAAATATTTCTTTACGGAAAGAGTGGTGGATCCATGGAATCGTCTCCCAGTGGAGGTGGTGGACATGAGGACAGTATCTGAATTCCAAAAAGCATGGGACAAACACAGAGGATCTCTAAAGGAAAAAAGGGGACTGTTGTAGTGGTTGATATGGAAGGGCAGAATAGATAGGCCATGTGGTCTTTTTCTGCCGTCATGTGTCTATGTTTCTATTACCATAACCTCCAGTGTTGCTGTACTATTTCTGCTTCTGCCCCCTCTGATTCCACTTCCTTTTGTATGGGTATAGAAGTGGCTGGTCTAGAGGGAGCCAGAGGTTTCACTATGCACTGCAGTGCTGTTTAAAAGCATTGCCACCACTGTAGGTCCCAAAGAGGCGTGGCAGTGATAGCAATAGGCTGCCTTCAGGCCACTGGCAATCTAGGCAGCTGCTTAGTTCATCAGGTGGCAGCACCAGCCCTGACTATGCACGTACTGCCAGGGCAATCAGTACAATTTTTAGTGAGACTATCCACATAGGCCTAGTCAGCAGCACTATATGGATAGCAGGTGCCACTCTGCAGATGAGTGCTTTTAATTAGGATTTTTGTTTCTGAACACACAAACAAAGTTGATGTGAAAGAAAGATGGATATTCCATATTTGCTAGTGATAGCTTTTTTAGATTGTAAGGGATTTTATGGAGAGAGGTCAAAGGGAACATAAAGAAATGCAGAAATTTGAAAAGAAAGTTGAGGGACTGCTAAAACAAGATTTGCCTGTGATTATGTATATGCTGGAAAACTGTCTTAAAATGTGGAGGAAATGGGGGATTATGGGTTAAATTGATAGTTTATGCACTTATTTAAGGGAAGGAGTGGCCTAGTGGTTGGGGGAAGTTACCTCAGGCCAGGGGTTCAAATCCCACTGGAGGACAGCAACCTTGGACCAGATGGACTGGAGTTTCTAGTCCCACAGGTGCTCCTTGTTATCTTAGGCAAGCCACTTAACTCTCCATTGCCCATGTTCCCTGTAAAATAGTCATCTCCAAGTTATAATACTCTGCTCAATGTAATTTCAGTTTGTTCAATGTAAACCACCTTGATATCATGAAAGGCAGTATATAAGAAATGTTAAATGAATAAATTTAAAAGAATAGGTGATGCTTGTGACTGATTTCCAATCACCCCAAGCTCAATCATTGGTTTACAAGCTTTTAAGCCAATTAATGGATCAATATTTGGCTACTGCAGGCAGTGTTATTTTTTTTTAAGCACTGAACGTAGTGGTTAAATTAAATACATGTATTCAGTGCCTCTATCTGGATAGCAGCTGACCCTTCATATACTGTAATCAGCAACAAGCGGCAGTATTCAGCCCACTGTCCGGATAATAAGCATTCACATAACTTAGGCCTATTGCCTTTTTTGCTGTCCTAAAGTTGTGAGGATAGTTCCCGGCTAGCAGGCTGGATATCACCACTGTCTCTAGGATTGCTCGGACAGCTCACGTCCTGGACCTGCTCACTCCTGGCAATATGGATATTTCCAGGGCAGCCACTATGATTTTCAGCTGTACTGTTCAGATAGTAGAAGAGAGAGCTGGCTGCGGCACTTATTCAGATGGATTTTGCTGCTATTGGACAAGTGCTTCTGAATATTGAGATGTAAGATGATCGAAGGAAAAGTTTTCACCACGAGGTTTAAATGGAGATTTTCATCAGCAAGTGATTAATCCTCAGCAGTAGATTAATTCTAGGTACTTTGTAGTTCATTGAGAAGCAACATAACAACATAATAACACTAAAACTCCCTAATAAACATGACTTCAGATTAGTTTAATTATCCCCTAGCAAATCAAAAAAACAAACAAACTAAAGATCATGTCTGCTAAACCACAGTAAGCTTTGGCAGCTATCTTGGTGCATTAATTCCCAAAACGTACAGTAAGGGAAAACCCCCCATGGTATCTGCAGGGGGCATCCTTCGGTTAGCCCCTGCAGATACCACAGTGGTTCTCTGTAGGTATTCTGGGAAATATCCCGTGGTGAGTGCCAATGCAGGTATTGCAGGTCTCCGCTGTACATACTAGGGGAGTGATGGTAGAGATGGGATGCACAGAGCTGTCAGTAGCTCTGTGGCCCAATAGCTATCATGCCCCCCTTAAAAGGAGTGATTGAGACTCTCCCCCAATATTGCCAGTGCCACGGTGTTGCAATCTGTAGCACTGTCAATATGAATTTAAAAAGTCCCAGCCCCCTGGCAGCACCAATCGCCCCTGGACAGCTCCTCCTCCCCATAGGGATCTACATTAAGGACTCCTTTTACTAAAACCTGCTAAGGTTATGAACATAACTTGTGCCTGGCTGCCGCTGCTGTATATAAAATCAGATATTCAGTACCTGAGCCTATCTGGAATCTGGCGCTGAATATCCTCTATCACCATCCAAAGGTTTTTCTATCTAGTTAGCGGTGCAATTCCCCCACTAATTGTATAATGCTACAACAGCCAATACCTGCCTTCACTTGATGATGTTTAGCTATTCGATTAGCAGCCGAGTATCACAGTTGACTGGATAGCTTCTGAGACCTCCCCAGCTCCACCCATAAACTGCTCTGACATGAACTGGACATCTTTACTCTGGTATGTGGAACATTTCAGCAGCACTATCTGGATAGTGCTGCTGAATTTTGGGATGGCCTGGGTTTATGTGGTTTGCAGGTGCTGCGAATTGCATAAACCCATCTGAATATCAACCCAAAAATATTTTTTGATGTTGCAGTATAAGTACTTGGTGTGACCACATCTCAAAGGATCCATCAGAACTAGAAAAGGTTCTGAGAAGGGCTATAAACATGATGAAGGGATAGAATACCTTCCCTACGAATAAGGGAAGGTATTAATCTGAGGTGATCCAACGACCTAAACAGACAATGCCACCCACTTGAAACTGTACTATGCACAATGCTAAAGCCCTACATAATGTCTACCTGTATATAATGTATATAGTTCTCACTGTTCTGTTCTGTTCAGTCTTAACATTTGCTGTTTACTCATAATATTTCTTGTGGTTATAAGATGTTATATGTAAAACACTCTGCTTTGTTGATTGTTGTTTATTGTGAACCGCAACTGATCTCAGGAAGATGCGGTATATAAATGTTTGTTAAATAAATAAATAAATAAATAAATAAGGGCTAAGCAGGTCAGCGTTCTTCTGCTTGGAGAAAAGAGGACTGAGTGCGGATATGATAAAAGTTTATAAAATCATGATTAGAGGTGGAATGGTTAAATAGAGAACAGTTGTTTAATATTTTAAACACCAAAACAAGAAGGCACTACATGAAACTAGTAACCGGGTAGCCAGACCCGGCGCTCACCCCTCTTGCATACAACCTTGCTTTCCCCCCCCCCCCCCGCCCTGCCCCTTACCCCACCTTTCCAACAGCTTCCTCTTTGCCCTTCCCAGAAATTACACCAATAGCCAAGCGTGGTGAGAACTGGTCGCAGCTTTATTTCCAATAACATCCAAACAATAACAAGAACAATGCTTCAACAATCTTCCCCCCCCCCCCCCCCTCAGCGGAGCGCTGCGTCACCAGCCATGCTACTAGGAAAGCGACCTCGCCTCCGCTGCAGCCATGGTCACACCACCGGCAACGTTCCGAACACCCCTATCCGACTTGTCAGACGGCTGCCTAGGGTGAGAACTTACACAATCTTGACGATGCATATATTCATATGATTCTTGCAAGGTATTGTGGGTAATGTAGTTCATTCACTCTCAACACAGCTGAAGACAATAATTGAGTTGTGTAACCAGTGGTAAAGCCAATAAAATACTTCTTTTATTGATGGGGTTTAAATCACCCAGCACAAGTATGCTTGGTAGCAATATAAATGAGGTTACTTGCTTGCAGTTTTTAAATGGATAACATAAAGTCACAAAGAAAATCAGAAAACAACCTTCAGCTTGTCAGGCAATTAGCTAATGTTTTCTTAGCAAATAATTACCAAATAAAAAGGCACAAAGAAATGAAGGAACTTTGCTTGTTAGGTTAACTTCTGCTTATTTTCCACGCAGATCCAGCAGTGATTTTCCCTTGCTCACACACACAATCAGGTGCAGCTTTAATTACTATCAATTGTCCAGCTGAAACCCTTTAACTGGCTGGCTGCTACTGTGTGAACCCAAAATCCTGCTTTAAGAGCTGTTTGCAGTGGAATAAGGAACAAAGTTAGGTTTCTTTGTGATGGCTGATGTGTTTGCTTACAGAAAGCTAGCAATAGCATTGGGATAGAGAACAGTCCATGTAATTAATAGTCTCATCTGCTGTAATTTCCCCTTCATCAATCAGCATAGGGTCACTATCATACATTGGCACAGATGAGTCTTTCAATAAGGCACTATCATGAGAATGCTTATTCCCTTGCTGCCATTCACTATTATAGATAGGGTCTGGATCAGTGTTCATACCTGAGCCTCTCCTGCTATCATAATTCCTCTCTGTATAGCCTGGCCAGTATGTAATCCAATTCTGATGTCCAGCCTTCCAATCTTGATCCCTGGACACTGGATCTTTCCTCACATACCTTCTGGCATAGGTCTGAAAGTCCTTTCCACGTGCAGTCTTCTCTCTTCCAGGTAGCCACTGGTGATTCCTATCTCTGCCATTCCATTCCTCTGGCTGACTCCAGTCCAATGGACTCTGCTGGCATTTGGAATACCTCCCAGTATAGGTACTGCCTTGGAATCTCCCAGACCTTCCAATGGCCTTTCTTCTCTTCCTTCCAGAGAGTTTCCTTCTCTCTCTATCCGCTTGGCTTGGCTTCTGCTTCTCGAGATGATGTTGGTGCTTGAGCTTGAAGCTGTTGCTGTATCTCTCTCTGTAGCTATTATCTGTAGAATAAGCTCTATTCTTATTCTGTCCTAATGTGTGCTCCTCCCTAACACAGCGCAGCTGTGTTGAATCAGGCCCTGCCCTTTGAGATGAGTGCTTAGGGATTACCTCATAGCTCTCTTGATTGCACACACGTTTTCTCACTTCAGCCCCCTTCATGGCTGCTGGAAACCCGGTGCATTCTGGGACTGGTAGTCTTTTATGTGAAAACTCTGTTTTCTTGCTTCTACCAGAACTGACAGGTTGCTTGTTCAGAGTCACATCATCTTTTCTATAGCTCCTACCTGAGCTATGATAAGCTTACTTATCACATACCCCCCTGCTTAAGTTATTACGGACTGGTTTTACTGGTGAAACTTCTTTCCTACAGTCCGTAATACCTACGAGAGTGTTATCTTCTTGAAGCTCACTTACTTCCTGACTGGGTTCAAGGTCATTATTTACAGGCCTCTCCTTCCAAGACTTAAGTACATTAATATGGTAGGTCTGCCTACGCCCTCTTGCATTTTCTACCATATAAGACACTGGGCTCACTTGTTCAACAACCTTCCATGGCCCTTTCCAGTGTACCTCAAATTTTGGAGCAGTTCCTGCTACCTGAACCAAAACCTTTTCACCAATGCTTAATTGGCGGCTTTTGGCCTTTCTATCATACCACCCTTTCTGGCGAACTTGACTGTTCCTGCAGGTTCCTCTCAGCAACCTGCGACGTCCTTTTCAAACGTGCTCTCAAGTCACGTAGAAACAGTGGCACCTCCTGACTTCCTGGTTCAGGATCAATCCATTGTTCCCTCAAAATATCCAGCAAACCCCGTGGAGCCCTACCATACATCAACTCATATGGAGTTACGCCTAGGGACACTTGAATTCTTTCCCTGCAGGCATATAAGGCAAAGGGTAATAACATATCCCATTCTTTTACCTCCCCTGCTAACCCCCTTCTCAACATTTGTTTGAGAGTTTGGTTGAATCTCTCCACCAAACCATTTGATTGTGGATGGTAGGCTGAGGTTTTCACGTGACGAATGCCAAAGGCATCCCAGACCTGGGCCAAATATTTGGATACAAATTTGGACCCTCGGTCAGTCAACACCTCTCTTGGGAATCCCACTTCACAAAACAATTTTACTAGCTCTAAAGCTATTGTTTTTGCAGAAACATTCCTCAATGGTATGGCCCAGGGAAACCTTGTTGCCTGATCTACCATAACTAGGATGTATTGGAAACCTCGGGGCGTTTTGACTAATGGGCCTACAATATCCATGGCAATGCGACCAACTGGGTCTGTGATGATTGGCTTGGGGATCAATGGCACCACCGGTGGGTGAGCCGCTGTAACTCGCTGACACGCTGGACATGCAGCACAAAACTGGGCAGTTTCTTTGAAGATACCTGGCCAGTAAAAACGCACAAGTATTTGATCCAGCGTTCCTTGCATACCTTTATGACCTCCCACTGGATGATCATGTGCTAGTCTAAGTACTAGCCCTTTGAAAGTTGTGGGTACCACCAATTGTTTACGTATGGCACCATTTCTGGGGTCCTGACTCTCTCTATATAATATGTCATTATCTAGTCTGAATCTGGGCAACTCCTCCCTGACCTCCTGAGCATACTTAAAAGCTCGGGTGAGAGCTTGATCAGCTCGCTGCTCTTGTGGAAAGTTAGGAAACTTTGCCACCAACTCAGCTGGCACCCAGGGTAAACTTTGACCAGCTAACATCTCAGCCCTACCCTGTGCTCTACAAAGTCTCTCACGCCTCTTTTGTGCTTTCAACTTTCTTACTTTACCAGATGATGGGGTTATTAAATCATCATGAGAGGGTAAGTCTCCTAATAACTCTGCCTGCTCCCCCTCCTCCTTCTGCTGGCTCTCTAACTTAGCCTGCGAGTGGGTGGATACAAGGCCCCTCTTATTACCCATAGTTTGGCCTTCTGGAAGCTTAACCATCTTTTTAGCTAGGGACTGAGGACTTCCAAAGAAAGGCCCGGGAGCTATTTCCATTATTAAACCTTCTCCCTCCTTCTTTCCTAGCCCTTTCACTAGTTCCTGCTTAAATCTTGGCCAGTCCTTCCCTAGAACCAAATCAAAGGGTAGCCTAGGCACCACTGCTAATAGGACTTCCTCTTGTTCACCCAGGCACTTAACCTTTAGCCTATAGGTGGGATATGATGTTGCAGCACCATGAATGCATCTGATGTGAACTTGGCTTTCAGGGGTTCTAGGCACAAATCTTTCTTGGGCCTCTATCCTCTTCCAAAGCCTTTTTGACATCATACTCTGGTCTGCCCCAGAGTCTTATAAAGCATTTGTGGTAATTCCCTGCACATCAACCATCAAAATAAATCCTTCCTTGGGCTGTTTTAAATCCAGACCCATTAAACTAGTGTGTGTCTGGCATCTCTTCTCTAAGTGTCCCACTTTTCCACACTTGAAACATTTCTTTCTATTCCACTGTGTCATCTGGTTTGATACAGTACATTCATTTTCAGAAACACTCTTAATTATTCTCTTTTCTGATACAGCACATTTAGCCTCAGCATCCATCTTTAGAGGGCCACCCATTCTATGGCAAGCCTGCGTGGCTTCCAAGATCTCTCTGCTAGCATGGTTGCCTCTCCAAAATTTTGGCAATTTTGCTGTATAAGAAAAACATTCAAATCTTTAGGTACCCCAAGCATAAATTGTTCCAGCATTATAATATCTAATAACATTTCTACTGTCTTTTGCTCAGGCTCCAACCATTTTACAGCTAAACTTCTGATTCTCTGACTCAGAGCCCTGGGTGTCTCACCCACTTTCAATGTAACAGCTCTAAACATTCGCCTATACTCTGAAATAGACAACCCTAGGCGATCTCTAATAGCTGCCTTTACATCCTTATAAATCAAAGCCTGGGCTGCTGGCATTGCTCTGTAAGCTGCAAGTGCCTCTCCAGTTAATGAGGCTGCCAGCCTTACTGCCCACTGGGTCTCTGGCCATGCTAAAGCCTGTGCTACTCTTTCAAAAGACTCTAGAAAATCATCAACATTATCATCTGGAGTTAATTTCCCAAAATTAAATGCCCCAATCCCTTGATTGAGTCCCACATTGTCCACATGTGGTGTACCAGTACTAACTGCTGGTCTTGCATCTGTTCCACTTTGGCTCTGCAGCTGAACTAGAGCTTGCACCAGATCAAGCACTGGTTTCTGCTGTTCCATTAAGGCCTTCATAGCAGTATCCTGGGCCTGCTGTGATAGCTCCTGCTGCTTGCTAAATTGGGCTGCCATCCACTGAGCCATCTCCCTCGGATCCATCTTGACGCCTGCAAGAAATAAAGAAAAAAAAAACCAAAGTGCAGCACCTTCCAACCAGGTGTGTTTTTTTCAACTTTTTTTTTTTTTTCAATTACCCCCTGTGCTTACACACATCCACCACTAGACATGCCCAGGTACATATTACCTTGACTCAGTGATGAATCCAGCTTTGCACAGGGTCTTTTCATCTGGGACAGCTTCCTGGAACAACCACTTCTCCTCCAAAGTGCAGATGAGGGAAAAAAAATCTTCTTTCAGCTTCAAACTTGAATTTTATTTGTAATCCACAGCAAATAAATCCTCTTGGTGCAAAAGCAATCCGAAAAACTACGCCATTTGTCAGACGGCTGCCTAGGGTGAGAACTTACACAATCTTGACGATGCATATATTCATATGATTCTTGCAAGGTATTGTGGGTAATGTAGTTCATTCACTCTCAACACAGCTGAAGACAATAATTGAGTTGTGTAACCAGTGGTAAAGCCAATAAAATACTTCTTTTATTGATGGGGTTTAAATCACCCAGCACAAGTATGCTTGGTAGCAATATAAATGAGGTTACTTGCTTGCAGTTTTTAAATGGATAACATAAAGTCACAAAGCAAATCAGAAAACAACCTTCAGCTTGTCAGGCAATTAGCTAATGTTTTCTTAGCAAATAATTACCAAATAAAAAGGCACAAAGAAATGAAGGAACTTTGCTTGTTAGGTTAACTTCTGCTTATTTTCCACGCAGATCCAGCAGTGATTTTCCCTTGCTCACACACACAATCAGGTGCAGCTTTAATTACTATCAATTGTCCAGCTGAAACCCTTTAGCTGGCTGGCTGCTACTGTGTGAACCCAAAATCCTGCTTTAAGAGCTGTTTGCAGTGGAATAAGGAACAAAGGTTTCTTTGTGATGGCTGATGTGTTTGCTTACAGAAAGCTAGCAATAGCATTGGGATAGAGAACAGTCCATGTAATTAATAGTCTCATCTGCTGTAATTTCCCCTTCATCAATCAGCATAGGGTCACTATCATACATTGGCACAGATGAGTCTTTCAATAAGGCACTATCATGAGAATGCTTATTCCCTTGCTGCCCTTCACTATTATAGATAGGGTCTGGATCAGTGTTCATACCTGAGCCTCTCCTGCTATCATAATTCCTCTCTGTATAGCCTGGCCAGTATGTAATCCAATTCTGATGTCCAGCCTTCCAATCTTGATCCCTGGACACTGGATCTTTCCTCACATACCTTCTGGCATAGGTCTGAAAGTCCTTTCCACGTGCAGTCTTCTCTCTTCCAGGTAGCCACTGGTGATTCCTATCTCTGCCATTCCATTCCTCTGGCTGACTCCAGTCCAATGGACTCTGCTGGCATTTGGAATACCTCCCAGTATAGGTACTGCCTTGGAATCTCCCAGACCTTCCAATGGCCTTTCTTCTCTTCCTTCCAGAGAGTTTCCTTCTCTCTCTATCCGCTTGGCTTGGCTTCTGCTTCTCGAGATGATGTTGGTGCTTGAGCTTGAAGCTGTTGCTGTATCTCTCTCTGTAGCTATTATCTGTAGAATAAGCTCTATTCTTATTCTGTCCTAATGTGTGCTCCTCCCTAACACAGCACAGCTGTGTTGAATCAGGCCCTGCCCTTTGAGATGAGTGCTTAGGGATTACCTCATAGCTCTCTTGATTGCACACACGTTTTCTCACTTCAGCCCCCTTCATGGCTGCTGGAAACCCGGTGCATTCTGGGACTGGTAGTCTTTTATGTGAAAACTCTGTTTTCTTGCTTCTACCAGAACTGACAGGTTGCTTGTTCAGAGTCACATCATCTTTTCTATAGCTCCTACCTGAGCTATGATAAGCTTCCTTATCACAGACTTTGCCATATTACTAGCAAAAGTCTTCCAGGGGTAGTCCGGGTCGAGGGCACCCCGCCCCCGTCCCGAGTCGCCTAAGGCTCCGGACCCCGGAAACCTCCGGGATCCTGCCTTGACCCCCCCCCCAGCTGTGACACCCCAACACCAGCCCCGCATCGCAAAGGCTGGGTGGGCGGGTGGGCTGCCGAGCCTCCTGCCAAACTGCCTGTGCCCTGGCTAGCAATGCGCACACCAGAGCACATGGCAGCCTGCGCCCTGATTGGCTCCGCTCGCTCCGCTTCCCGAGCGGAGCCAATCAATTTAAATCCCGCGCCGTGTGCACGGCTCACCGCGGCACCCAATCACCTCCCCCCGTGCACGGGCAGGGTCCCGCGCCGGGCAGAGCACCCGGTTACGAGCAGGCGCCGGGACCCTGCCCGCGCCTTTATTCTAACCGGGTAGCCAGACCCGGCGCTCACCCCTCTTGCATACAACCTTGCTTCCCCCCCCCCTGCCCTGCCCCTTACCCCACCTTTCCAACAGCTTCCTCTTTGCCCTTCCCAGAAATTACACCAATAGCCAAGCATGGTGAGAACTGGTCGCAGCTTTATTTCCAATAGCATCCAAACAATAACAAGAACAATGCTTCAACAATCTTCCCCCCCCCCCCCCCGCAGCGGAGCGCTGCATCACCAGCCATGCTACTAGCAAAGCGACCTCGCCTCTGCTGCAGCCATGGTCACACCACCGGCAACGTTCCGACCACCCCTATCCGACTTCGCCATATTACTAGCAAAAGTCTTCCAGGGGTAGTCCGGGTCGAGGGCACCCCGCCCCCGTCCCGAGTCGCCTAAGGCTCCGGACCCCGGAAACCTCCGGGATCCCGCCACCGACAGAGGGCCTTTACCTGTGCCGCCCCCCAACCTTTAGAACAAGCTGCGACCAGTGAAGCCACCCTGAACGACCGTCTCCAGCACCTCCTGCCAGTCGTTCAAGAGCAAGTCCATTCCCACTGGCGAGAGGTGCACACCATCCGCCCTATACAACCCTGTACAGGACACATCAACCCAGGCATGCTGCACCTGATATCCCCCTTTTTCGCAGACCCATCTCCCAATCCGCCGATTTATCTTGGTCAGTCCCCGGGACCATCGCCGCTGGCCCCACGACGATGGCCTCGGGATAATGTTCGACCAAATCAGGATGACTCCATCCAGCAAACAAAGCAGAGTCATAAAGTCCTTTTTCGCCGCCCGTATCAGCTGCTTGCAGGACCACTCCGTCAGATCGTTGCCTCCAAGATGAACCAGGACGACCGCTGATCGCCCTTGCACTCGCAGATGGTGGCGAAGCAGGGGGAGCAGATGAGACCACCTCAGCCCCCGCTCACCCAGCCATGAAACCGCCGCCTCAGCTGGGTCCAGCCCAAGATTCATCCCGATCGGCCGCACAGCGGCCCTCTGACCATCCCAAAAGACAAAGGAGTGTCCCATCATCCAGCAGACCTTCTCCATACGCCCCACACCTGCAAGAAAATTTAACAGAATTAGTCACCCCCCCAACCCTCAAGGGCGTCTCACAGTCGCACATAACCCTGAAACGCCCGAGATCGCCATCGGCCAATACTCTGGATCTGTTCCCCCGACAGACCCGCCGCCGCCGCACTGGTGGCAGCCCCAATGCGAAAAGAGTGAGCCAAAAACAACCCCGGTTCTTCACCAATTTTGCGCAGAGCCATGCGCAACACCGCCGTCACCTGATACCTGGTCACGAAGGAAGAGTTTGCATGCACGAAAAGCCCTTCGCCACCACCCGGGCGTACCCCCAGGTAGTCTTCAAGGGCAGAGACAGGGCAAGTCGGACCCCCGATCCTGCCCAGCACCACCCACAAACCCTTTCCTTTTTGGTCCGTTTTGGACCTGGCTAACAGCACCCGAATGCGCTCCGGCTCCCTCCACACGTGCTGCAACCGCAAACAATCGCCCAAACCGGCCTTAACCGAATCAACCGCCAACTCACCGACCCGAAAGGCCCCAAAAAACGCCAAGCAAAACACCGCCCAAAATAGAACCACCTCATAGGGCGATGCCGCCACCCCCGACAACCCAAGACACAAGCGCTTCAACAAGTCATGGGTAATCGGGAGCCGCCGATCACGCCGCATAGGCAGCTCCCGCTCCCACCCTTGCATTAACCGCTGTGCCAGGCGCACCCGAAGAGCGCCCAGCCAACTCACCACCCTGGCAAAAAACTTAAACCCCGCCAGGTGCCCCCGCACTGCCGATATCGTCCACCCCTTCTCCTTCGCCCACCCAACATACTCCCCCAGCATAAACTCGGACACCCCACTCCCCACACACCCCCTTCCACGCAGATACTCCCACACTTGCGTACACCCCCGCCGATAAGCGTCCCACGTGCGCTCCGCTACCGAATTTCTTAAGAGGTTCTTCATCTCGGTAGGCCACAGCTCCACAATCTCCAAGGGACCCCGCACCCCATCTCGTCTGCCTCCGGCGCCAACTGCCGAAATCGCTCCCACTGCAAACGAGAAAGAGCATCAGCAATCTCATTAGTACAACCAGGAATATGGCGGGCCTTCAAATCCACGTTCAAACGCAAACAGGCTAGAATGACTTGACGCATTAATGCCGCTACCGTACTGCAGCGTGGAGAATAACGATTCACGACGAACACCACCGCCTCGTTATCACACCACCACACCACCCTACGGTTGGCCAATCTGTCCGGCCATAACGCCAGCGCTACTAATATTGGAAACAATTCTAGAAAGGTAATATTCTTCAAAAGCCCTTCAGCTTCCCATTCCGGCGGCCACCGCTCAGCACACCAAGCCCTGCCGAAATATATTCCCAGACCAACACCACCCGCCGCATCCGAATACAGCTGCAAATCATTACTGGAGATCTCAGCTTGACGCAACACCGAAGTGCCATTAAAGTCCCGCAAAAATAGATCCCAAACCCTCAAATCATCCTGCATCACCTTGGACACTCTGATACGATGATGAGGCTTCTGGACCCCCGCCGTCGACGCCGCCAAGTGCCTAAGGAGTGGAGGAGTGGCCTAGTGGAGTGGAGGAGTGGCCTAGTGGTTGGGGCAAGGTACTTCAGGCCGGAAGGTTGGGGGTTCAAATCCCACTGGAGGACAGCAACCTTGGGCTGGAAGGTCTGGGGTTTCTAGTCCCACAGGTGCTCCTTGTGGTCTTGGGCAAGCCACTTAACCCTCCATAGCCCATGTTCCCTGTAAAATAGTTCTCTGTGTGCTGTGCTTTCCTGTCTAATCAATGTGTTTATACCTCAAAAAAAAAATTTCCTGTCATGATTTGACAATTTCCAATCTGTAATCAAACCGCTGCTGATCGCTGGAAGTAGCGGTATACAAATGTATACTAAATAAATAAATAAATAAATAAATAAGGAACACCCTCCCCATGGGGATAACCTTACAAGCAAAGTTCAGAGAGCCTATTAAGGCCTGCATCTCCCGTAGGTTCAACTTAGATGATGCCAAAGCATTCGCCACCAGCACCCTCAATTTTTCCACCATATCCAGCGGCAATAGCGCCTCCAAACTTTGCGAGTCCAATTCCACGCCTAAAAAGGTCAACCTTGTCGTCGGTCCCACCATCTTACTTTGTGCCAAGGGCACCCCCAGCTCACGAGCTAAACTACCAAAACCAACTAACAGCTCGCTACACCCTAAGGACCCTGCCTCACCCACAAATAAAAAATCATCAAGATAGTGGACCACCTCCGCCCGACTGACTCTCCGCACCAACAGCCAGTGCAAGAAGGAGCTGAACTTTTCAAAGTAAGCACAAGAGACCGAACACCCCATGGGCATACACTTGTCAAAATAAAACTCCCCCTCAAACTGGAAACCTAACAACCGGAAAGAAGACGGATGAACCGGCAGTAGACGAAAAGCAGACTCGATATCAACCTTAGCCATCAAGGCCCCACGCCCTGCTCTCCTGACTAACTCTGCAGCCATGTCAAAAGACTCATAACGAACCGTGCACAACTCCCGCGGAATCGAATCATTCACGGAGGATCCAGACGGGGAAGACAAGTTGTGAATAAGCCGAAACTTCCCCTGCTCCTTCTTAGGGACAATGCCTAACAGCGATACCACAAAATCCAGGAACGGCGGGTGCCGAAAAGGCCCCGCTATCCTGCACAACCGTAATTCCTCCGCTATTTTCCCCCGTGCTATCGCCCCCCAACGCCGCACACTGGGTGAATTTCGACTCGAGGAAACCGCAACCACACCATGCACAGGAACTACAAAACCCAAACTAAAACCCAATTGCAACATTAACCCATCCCGCCTCCGCGGATAAGAACGCAACCACGAACACAAGAGCGGAACATGAATCGGCGAAGGTGCAAGCTCGAATGGACCCCCCCTACTTGAGCCCTGTCGGCGGTTGAGCCACGGGCCCTTTTTTAACACATTTGGCCGCCGCATGGGGGCCTCCACAGTTCGAGCACGCATGCCGGAATTTACAGTCTGGGAAGGGACACATCGACCTATTAAACCTCCAGCAGACATCTCCCCTTCCTCCGGGGGCTGGCCTAGCCTGCCCTGGGACGATTGCCCCCCAAAAGGAATGCGCCGCCCCACCAGCAACCCCCGTCCCCACCTTACCGCCGCTTCCCCCACCCCCCCCACCCTTAACCGACATCTGCGTTAACCAAAGGTTAATGTCCTGCGTGCCCCACATTAGAAACTTATTCTCCTCCATTTTATCCCGGAATTTCTCGTCGTAATTAAGCCACGACCAGCCTTCATGCATCTGAGATGCTTCAAGAATCGAATCAGCATAGGATAACAACATTCCAGACTGGTGAGGAAAATGATGCCCCCACACACTTGCCAACCGCAAGAACGATCGTACCCAATTGACAATGTTCCGCGACACTTTCCGAAGCTGACCCGCCTTCTCGTCTTCCTTCCGTTTCTTCTTACTGTCCCCAGAACGCTTCCTTCCTTCTAGCAAATGAAAAATATCGATATATCTCCGCTTTCTAATCTTCCGCCTCAACTTCTTGGGGACCGCCTCCCACAATTCCGACATGGCAACCAAAGAAGCCGATCCCCCACCCAATATACGCCCTCCCCCCCCCCACGGCCGTCCCATGCCCGCCTCCAACCGCCTCCGAAGCATCAGACGAATCCGACGAGGAGGAGGAAGAACACGAAGAGCTGCGTCGATAGCGACATCCACGCTTCTTTTTGCTGCGCGCCTTGCCGGACCGCTCGGGCCGTGACCCCAGCTCCAAAGAAACACCCCCGTCGACCACTCTCAACTCACCTGGCGAGTCCTCGATGCTGCGGGCTTCTGATGAGAGGAGCCCCTCGTCTCCAGACCCTGCCGGCCTCCACAGCACCTCCGCCCCGGAAGCTGGTACGCTGACTCCGGCTGCTCCTGCCTCCGTGAGAGACCTCAACTCCATACTCCCTTCACTGCAGGACGGCACTGCCGACAGGCCTGTACCCGGCGCCATCATATAGGGAACCTGCGAAGACAAAATGGGAAAACCCAACGAAGACAAGCCAGGAGCACCCCTCGGGGGCCATGCCCCAGTCCAATCAGACCTGGATGAACCCTGCCCCCTCCTAACCAGTGCTCCCACCCTGCCCGGTGCCCCAACTGCCCATACTACCCAGAAGGGGACATACCCACTACCGGAGGAACCAAACCCACAACCGGAGACATCCACTCCCAACCGTCATAAGAACATAAGAACATAAGATATGCCATACTGGGTCAGACCAAGGTCCATCAAGCCCAGTATTCTGTTTCCAACAGTGGCCAATCTAGGTCATACGTACCTAGCAGTTTCCCCAAGGGACACAGGTTCCACAATGCTTGTATTGGTTCAAGCATTGATATCCTGGGTCCCTTCTTAATAATGGTTTATGGACCTTTCCTCCAGGAACTTGTCCAAACCTTTTTTAAAGCCAGCTACACTAACAGCCTTTACTACATCCTCCGGTAACAAATTCCAGAGTTTGATTACACGTTGAGTGAAAAAATATTTTCTTTATTAGTCTTAAATAGTTTACCCTGTAGCTTCATTGCATGTCCCCTAGTCTTTCTATATTCTGATAAGGTAAACAATTGATCTACGTTTACCCGTTCCACTCCGTTCATTAATTTATAGACTTCTATCATATCTCCCCTCAGCCGTCTCTTTTCCAGGTTAAAGAGCCCCAACCTTTTTAGCCTTTCTTCATAGGAGTAGCCTTCCATCCCCTTTACCATTTTGGTGGCTCTTCTCTGAACCTTTTCTAAAATCGCTATATCCTTTTTAAGATACGGCGACCAGAATTGCACACAATATTCAAGGTGCGGTCTCACCATGGAACGATATAGAGGCATTATAATATCTTTTGTTTTATTTTCCATTCCTTTCCTTATCATACCTAGCATTCTATTTGCTCTCTTGGCCGCCGCTGCACACTGGGCTGAGGGTTTTAACATGGTATCCACAAGGACGCCTAAATCTTTTTCTTGGGTGGTGGTTCCTAATGTGGAACCTTGCATCGTGTAACCATAGTTTGGGTTGTTCTTCCCTAGGTGCATAACCTTGCACTTCTCCACATTAAATTTCATCTGCCATTTTGATGCCCAGTCTTCCAATTTATCAAGATCCTCTTGCAATTTTCCACAATCCTCCTGGGTTTTAACAACTTTAAATAGTTTTGTGTCATCAGCAAATTTGATAACCTCACTCGTTATTCCACTTTCCAGGTCATTTATGAATATGTCAAAAAGCAGCGGACCCAGCACAGATCCCTGGGGTACACCACTATTCACCTTTCTCCATTGGGAAAATTGGCCATTTAGCCCTACCCTCTGCTTTCTATCTTTTAACCAGTTCCTGATCCACAGTAGTACACTGCCTCCTATCCCATGACTCTTTAGTTTTGCCAAAAGTCTCTCATGAGGGACCTTGTCAAAGGCTTTCTGAAAGTCCAGATACACAATATCAACCGACTCACCTTTGTCCACCTGTTTATTCACTCCTTCAAAAAAACATAACAGATTAGTAAGACAAGATCTTCCTTGTCTAAAGCCATGTTGGCTGTCTCCCATTAGGTCATGACTATCTATATGCTGAGTAATTTTATTCTTTATGATGGTTTCTACCATTTTTCCCGGTACTGATGTCAGGCTCACCGGTCTGTAGTTTCCCGGATCACCCCTCGAACCCTTTTTAAAAATTGGTGTTACATTGGCGATCCTCCAATCCTCAGGTATTAGAGATGATTTTAATGATAGTTCACAGATTACTGATAGCAGGTCTGCAATCTCATATTTCAGTTCTTTCAACACCCTTGGATGTATACCATCCGGCCCAGGTGATTTGCTACTCTTCAGTTTATCTAATAGTTGTAAGACATCTTCCCGATGTATCGATATTTCCTTCAATTCTTCCACACCTTTAAATACCACTTCAGTCGTGAGTAACATCCCTACATCTTCCTCAGTAAAGACCGAAGCAAAGAATTCATTCAGTCTCTCCGCTATCGCCTTGTCGCCTCTTAGTGCTCCTTTAACCCCTTTATCATCTAATGGACCAACTGACTCTCTCACGGGTTTTTTTCTACGAATGTACTTGAAAAGGTCTTTATTTCGCGTTTTTGTTTCCGCAGCAAGCTTCTTCTCAAATTCTCTCTTTGCCTGCCTTATCAATGCCTTGCATTTGACTTGCCAGTGCTTGTGCTGTTTCCAGGTTTCATCATTTGGCTCTTTTTTCCATTTCTTGAAAGATGCTTTTTTGGCAACAACAGCCTCTCTGACCTCAGCTTTAAACCATGCTGGCAATTTTTTAGACTTCCTTCCACTTTTCTTAAAGCGTGGAATACAGCTGGTCTGGGCTTCCAAGATAGTATTTTTCAACAACACCCAAGCTTGATGTACGTCTTTAACCTTTGCAACTGCTCCTTTTAGTTTTTTCTTAACTGTTTTCCTCATTCTATCATAGTCTCCCTTTCGAAAGTTAAAGGGTAGTACTGTGGATTTCCTTACTATCCCTCCTCCACTAATTAAATCAAAGGCGATCATGCTATGATCACTATTGCCAAGTGGCCCCAACACCCTTATCTCTTGCACTACATCTGGTGTTCCATTAAGGACTAGGTCTAATATTGCTTCCCCTCTGGTCGGTTCATGAACCAGCTGCTCCAAGAAGCAGTCATTTATTTCATCTAGGAACTTTATCTCCCTAGCATGTCCTGTTGTGACACTGACCCAGTCGATGCCGGGGTAATTGAAATCACCTATTATTATTACTGCACTGTAACTTTTGCTAGCTTCCTTGATTTCTTTGAGCATTTCATCATCCATTTGTTCATTCTGGCCAGGCGGACGATAGTACACCCCCACTGCCATCGCCTTCCCCTTTTTACATGGAATTTCAATCCATAGAGATTCTACAGCAAATTTTGTTTCTTGCAAAACTTTAATCCTTTCTGATTCAATGCCCTCTCTAACATAGAGCGCAACCCCTCCACCAATTTGATCAGCTCTATCATTTCGATATAGTTTGTACCCAGGTATCACAGTGTCCCACTGGTTGTCCTCCTTCCACCATGTCTCTGATATTCCAATCATATCTAACCTCTCGTTTAGTGCTATATATTCTAACTCTCCCATCTTGTTTTGTAGACTTCTAGCATTTGCATACAAGCATTTTAGAGACTGTATTTTATTCATATTAATTTGGCTATTGGTAGACATGGGTAATTTGGGATCTTTAAGTTCTGTCTGCTCCATACTCGAGGGCATTTGGGCTACTTTACTCTTTTTTGGAACCTCTCTGCTTTTTGTAGTATCCTTCAAGGATACATTCTTCCGAACCATGCGCTCTTGGGCGACTGTCGGCTTTCCCCTATTATCACCCCCAGCCGCCCCGAAAACCTGCCTAGGCCCCCCCCATTTGACCCAAGGGACCAACTCCCCACCCCTGACCTTGCCCTTGATCCAGTCTCTGATTCCCCCCGTCCAAGCCTTCTGCCTGCCCATCCCTGCAACCCATTACTCCTGCCGGTGACTCTGCTGCCCCTGCTGCTGATGCCACTGCCAGCCTTTGAGGCCCCACAGTCTCAGCCTGCCCTGTGGGACGTTCAAAATCCCCTTCCCCCCTTCTAGGCCCTCTACGCCCCTCCTTAAACTCACAGCACCTCTCACCCCCCTTTTACCAACCCCAGTTTTACCTACACTCACCGACCCCGAACGCCCTGCTCTGTCCAACCCCCGCCCCCTCTGCCCCCATCCTTGCTTCCCCCTTTCAGCTCGTCCCCCCCCCCCCCGGATGGTTGCTGTCCTGCCATCAGGAGGCGGAAGCTGTAAGTCCTGCGCTATTAGCAGTTTCGGTGGTGTTTTAAAAGCGCGGCCTGCTCCTGTAGCCCCCACTAGTTTCGGGTGCGTTAAACGCGCGGCCTGCTCCTGTAGCCCCAACTAGGCACTCTTCACTACCCCCCCACGATGTGCGGGCCCCATCCCCGCAGCCCGCTGACCACTTGCCTGCTCTGCGGGCTTGTACTCGACCGCCCCGCTCCGCCGCACCACCAAAAACACCGCCGCCACAGAGCCGCTCTCCGACGCGTTTGTCCCCCGCCGACTGTGCTCAGCTTTAAACACCGCCACTGCCCTCCGACCTGTGAACACCGCCGCCGCCCTCCAAGACGATCCTGCCGAGCCTCCCGCCAAACTGCCTGTGCCCTGGCTAGCAACGCGCACACCAGAGCACATGGCAGCCTGCGCCCTGATTGGCTCCGCTCGCTCCACTTCCCAAGCGGAGCCAATCAATTTAAATCCCGCGCCGTGTGCACGGCTCACCGCGGCACCCGATCACCTCCCCCCGTGCACGGGCAGGGTCCCGCGCCGGGCAGAGCACCCGGTTACGAGCAGGCGCCGGGACCCTGCCCGCGCCTTTATTCTTACCATTAGACTGAAGACAAATTGTGACCCGGACTGGTTACTATTCGAGATAGGATGCTGATCTGACTGAGCATGGCTTTTCTTATGTTCTTATGTTAGAGACATCTCAGTTAGATATCCTTAGCTACAGTAAAGCATATCATTTTAAGTACTTGCAGAACAGATACAAAGATTTATTGGGGAGGGGTGCAGTAAGAGTTATTTTTATCTCTTAGATATTTTGAGGAAACATTTTATTTTTGTTCTCCCTTTGGGTTCCAGCAATTTAAGCATTAATCAAATATAACTACCTATGGACTATATATACAAAATTTCATATGAACAATAAAATTATATTTAGAGAGCAATCTTTAAAAGCCATTTACCTAGGTAAATTCAATTTACCCACATAAAATGGATTTTTGAAACTACACATCCTTCATGTATCTAAAAGTAGGCACATTGTTTCATGACATGCCTACTTATGAGAGCCTTGTGTAGATGAGATCCTCCTGGACATTGATTTATTTATATATTTAACAGTTTTTCTATACCACTTTATCTTACGATCAAAGCCGGTTTTTCATTGTAACTGAACATTATACATAGAACAAGGAGAACAACTTGGAAGTAACATTAACTTAAGTTTGTAGGTCTTTGATATAATTTATGACTGCTGTTGATCGAGGGGGAGGAGTTGGGGGGTAGGCATGGGAGGAGGGGATAGGGAGGAGTGAGCAGTTGGAATGGTGGCTGGTTAGGTGATGTCTGAAAAGCAGTCTTTGAATATGTGAGTCTTTAGGGCTTTTCTAAAGGTTGTTGTGTCTTTTGTAGTTCGGAGTCCGTCAGAAATGGAGTCCCATAAGTGTGGAGTGTAAAGTGAGAAGATTCTCTTAGAGGTGGTGGAGCTGTTCTTTGTAAATAGCGGAGGTTATTTGTTATCAGGTGTGACCTAGAGTAAAGATTGCAGGTGCAGCAGAGAAGAGTTGTTGAGAATTTTGAAGGTTATGAGGATGGACTTGTATTTTATGCATTCCCTTATTGGTAGCCAGTAAAGTTGTCTGAGTAGGGGTGTTATGTGTTCTGTTTTATGTGAGCTGAGGAGGATCTATGCTGCTGTGTTGAGAGCGAGTTGGAGAGGGTGGATAGCTGCTTTTGGTAGGCCTTGAAGGATGATAGTTGTCACAACACCGCCCTGGTGGTTAATGGTGGTCAAGGCAGGTCAAACATAAATAAAAGTAAAGTTGGGTTTGGTATGTTTCTCTTTCTAGGGCCCAAGGTTGTATAGCCTCGGTAGCATCCTGTATTACCAAAAATACCCAAAGAACAAAAGGTCATCGAGTGTAGGGAAAAATAAGGCTTTATTTCCCCTGGTTTGCACAAAGGTTCAAAGGATCGGCTTCAAACACCAACAGAAATCTCCTTACATCAGGTTACAAAAATCACAACTCAGATTCAAAACAAAAACTGTTCTTTTCACAGAAAGGTTACAAAGGCAGGCATTCCTATTTACACCGGTTTTAGTGCTCACTGGTTACACAAGCATTCTACACTTCCCGTGATGCAATAGCTGCAATCCATGTCTTCCTCTGAAAGGGATTCTACCTCTTCCACTTGCATCGGTTTCCTCCAGCAAAGTATCTGAGACAAAGTCAACAGTTCCCGGCAAGCTATAGTTAGGTTTCTCATCCAAATGCTGTATGACCTCCCAGTGTTTGGAGTTTAGCGTGGGGCGTCGGCCATGAGCATTTTTACATTGTGAATCTCTTTCTTTCTTCCAAGGGTTTACATGCACTTCCTGCAAACCTGGCTTACTTAAAAGTTTCTTATTCAATAAAAACTTTTCATACCTTTTCTTTTGAGCAGTGGGACATGTACAGGGAGCTTCTGTCTCTTGCTCTTTCCATAGGCTGTTTCCAATACAATATGGTTTACCTTGTAACTCTTGCTTCTTTCCTGAGGATGAGGCTTGGGGCCTACTCCTAGGGAGATTCTGCCTTGCTCCAGCAATATGGCTTGGGTTCTGCCCACAGCAATCACAATGCAGCTTTTGCGTACCTGAATCTCTTGGACCCTTTTGTAGTCTCTGTCCATTCAGGTTCCTTTGGCTTGTACCTCTTTCCTGCACTCCAGCAGTGTCTGTAGCTTCTGCAGCTCCTGCCGCTCCTTCAGCTTCTGAAGGTTCTGCAGCTTCTCTGCGGCCTTCTCTGCTGCTTCTGGCTTTAAGGCTACTTCTGCCTGTCCAGTCACTTCTGCTCGGCACAGCACTTCTTCCAGAGCTCTCACTGCTCCTACTTCTCCTCCTGCTCCTCCTGTACTCCCTGCTCCTCCTGTTCTCCCTCCAGTCTTCCTGACTTCCTTTAAAAGGAGTTCCTGTCTTCCTGGATTGGAGGCTGGCTGGTTTTAGGTTACACCCTGTAGGGCGTGGATCCTCGATCTTCCAGAAGTCCCTCTTGCTCCTCCTATCAGGCTCCTGCAAATACTGCAGCTTGTGCACGTCTTTTTTCATGTTTAAAACATTTTCTTCTATGCCCTGCTGGTCTGCTGCATCACATAGTGCAGTAATCGAAATGTGGAAAAATGGTTGCTTGGAAGACTGATCAGAAGTTGTGGCTGGTTAGAAGAGTTTTAAGGTGCTTGCTTGTTCTGAGTTTTTTTGTTATGTTCCATATGTGTCTTGTGAAGGTGAGGTGTGGTCCAGTTGTGGCAGGTGCAGGCCTGTGACCCACAGTGTCAGAACATAAGCAGGCCAGCATGGCTAGCTTGACCTGTAAATGAGGCCTGTGGAGAGGCATATAGGATTGCACATCCCCCAATATGCTGCTATTGTAAGATAGAACTCAGTAGAAGTATTGAATTAGCTTAGGTAAGCAGAACTGCAGTATTGAAAGATGGAAAATACAGAAAAACATGTTTAAAAGTTACTGATAAGAAAAAGTACATCTGCAAAGAAATAATTAGGAGTGCTGACAGATGAGTTGCAGAGCCCAGCTCCTCTGCACGTACAAATTAGTTCTATAACCTTGAAAGTGTGAAAGTAACAAGTTGATGAACTGACCATTGTAATTGGGACTAGAAGGGGGGTATGCAGGTGTCATGCCCACTGGAGGGACATAACTGGATAAACTTATCAGTACCGGGACCAATAGAAGAGGTACAGGAGGTACGGGAGATTACCGGGACCAATGAAATGTTTTTCTATACCTAGAATGGAACAGAAGTCTATAAAAGTTGTTGTAATGCTTGAAAACTTTGCTCAGCCATTTTGAAAGTGATTGGTTCGAGACTTGTGCACAAATAAATGATTTGGACCTTTTGAACAGACTCCTGGTATTATTGGTTTGTCTGCGCTTTGCTGCTACATATTCCTTGGTGCGTTGGCCGGGAAGTTGTGGAATCAAAGTGTATATAGGGCAATATACCACGACTTTCCGCCTCTATAGGCTTGGTCCTGCCGGGATCGCGCCCTTCCGACGAGGGCTGCTCCCTGGCGCCACCGGTCCCTTGTATCGGAGGGAGCTGGTCGGACCTCGGCGGGTGACGAGCCCGGCTGGAGTCAACGCCTCGAACCCGAGTGAGGGGAGTCCGAGGTCCAACTCATGCGCCTGCTTGGGAAGTTTGAGGACCGGATCCGGTGAGTATAGTTTTGATTTTGGGTCTAGACAGAAATAGAAAGCGCAGTACTGCCATTGGAACTTGGAACTTTGGAATTTGTAATCTCGAGATATTGGGAATTGGTAAGAGAGCATGATCACCTCTCAAGGAAGAGCCGAGTAGCCTGGCATGGGAATTCGCTGGGTGAAACCCTCATCCTTTTTGTAATTGGGAAATTGGAAAAGACTAGTCAGAACAGATAGAAACGAATGCATTCTGGGATACGTTGCTAGCATGATGGTGTGAACGAAGTGTGAATGAGAGGTCTGGCAGCACGGACCAAGTGAAGGCGGACCCCTGAGTAGCGCATTTCCTGACCGAGCGACCGCGTTCAGGTCGCGAAAAGGGGGAAGCGATTGTCGTCTTGTCTTGTTATTTGTACTCCTTATACGTTTCCAGGGCCGTGAGGACCCCTTACCCACGGTCCGCCCTCCTTTTCCCTTCTGTCTGTTGTTGCGCGCACACATCGAAATGGGAGGGGCGGGGTCTACTAGAAACACTCCATTAGAATGTATGATCGCACATTTTAAAGAGGGATATTCAGGAGATTATGGTATTAAAATGACAGCAGCCCGTTTGCAAATTTTGTGTACTAGGGAGTGGCCCGATCTAGACCCCATCTGGCCCCGGGAGGGAACGTTCAAAGTAGAGATTATTCAGTCAATACACCGTAGAGTGCGGGTAGCGCACCCTGATCAGTACCCTTATATAGATTCCTGGTTAAGTATTTGTGAAGATCCGCCCCCCTGGGCGCAGCGCTGTTATGAGGAACAGTGCAGAATAATGTTAGCTAAAACAGATTCTAGACAGAAAACGGAACAGCCTAGAATGAAAGAGCAGGATACGAAAGCCAGAAAGAAGCCCATCCTGGCAGATCCTGATTCCCCAGAAATAACTCTCAGGCAGCCCCGAACCCCAGGTCCAGTAAGAGTAGCCCGGCGTCCTGCCCCAGAACCCCAGAGACGGCCAGAGCCGAGGCGGGACCCAACCCCTGATCCCCCTCCTGGAGAAGAGAAAAAGGAAGAATTAGCAAGAAAAGAAGAGGAGGACCTAGAAAGCGAGTCAGAAGTGGAGACAGAAGAAGGAGAAAGAGACAATCCCCCAGATGAGGAGGAAAGTGTACAAATAATTGAGAAGGCTAGTGTTAGCACTAGCACGCTAGTGACAGCGAAACCCAAAGCGAAACCTGTTGAGAAAAAGAAAGTGACTCCTGCAAAGGCAACGACAATAACCCTTAGATCCCAAAAGACACCCATAGCAGCTAAACTGTTTCCCTTACGGCAAGTCCCGGGAGTGCCCGTAAAGAATGATAATGATGAAGTGGTAGCGGGACCCCTAACTTATGTGTATCTCCCTTTCTCTACAACTGATTTATTAAATTGGAGGTCGCATTACGCCTCCTATACTAGTAAGCCCCAGGAGCTGACAGAATTAGTAACTAGCATTATGGAAACTCACCAACCCACTTGGCCAGATTGCCGCCAGCTCCTGACCACCCTATTCACTACAGAAGAACGAGCAAGAATTAGAAAAGCAGCTATTGAATGGATGGCAGAAAACCCTGCAGCTCCGGCACAGGGGCAGAATATAATAGATCGTAGGGAAGCAGCTCAGAGAGAATTCCCGAATGAAGACCCCCAATGGGATCCCAATACAGATGAAGGATCCACAGCCCTAGCCCGTTTTCGCCAAGGCTTTTTACAAGGCCTGAAAAGGGGGGGCCAGAAAGCTATGAACCTTTCCAAAGTTGCAGGAGTTATCCAAGGGATAGATGAGAGCCCAGCAGATTTTTATGAGAGATTAACTGAAGCTTACAGAATGTATACTCCCTATGATCCCGAGGCACCAGGAAGTTTATGTATGGTGAATTCTGCTTTTGTAAACCAGTCTCAACCAGACATTAGACGCAAATTACAGAAGTTAGAAGGGTTTGCGGGCATGAATGCAACACAGTTATTGGAAGTCGCTCATAAAGTGTATGTGAATCGTGATACTGAAAGACAGAGAGAATGTGATAGAAAGATGAAGAAGAAAGCTGATTTTTTTGGCTGCGGCCATAGTGGAACAGAAAAGGGGAGGTGTCCCTAGTCGAAGGAGCAGAGGAAGAGGGCGGGGTCAAGGCGGAGGCCGGACCCAGAGACTAGGCGTGAACCAATGCGCCTATTGCAGAGAGGAAGGACATTGGAGAGATATGTGCCCGCAACTCGAAGACGCCCAGCATGATGATGACAGCAGCCATCAGTGGCGAGAAGAAAGACGAAGCTATCCCCGAAGCCGAGGAGGAGCCAATCGAGAACAATTCCAGCGAGAGAGAGGAGGAACCATTCAAGCATTGGCCACACCAGCCCATGATGAGAATGACGTGGATTAGGACAGACCGGGCTCCAAGTTTGCTTTAGGTCTCCAGGAGCCTATGGTCGGAATACAAATAGGAGACCAAATTATGGACTTTATGGTTGATACTGGAGCGCAACATTCAGTAATAGACAAAAAGATAGCCCCATTCACTACAAAAGCAGTCACCATTATAGGAGCAACTGGTGCCAAAGCCACAAAGTCTTTTCTTCAAAACCGAATATGCAGTCTGGGAGGACAGCAAGTAACTCATCAATTCCTTTACATGCCCGAATGTCCAGTGCCACTACTGGGACGAGATATGTTAGCCAAGCTTCAAGCACAAATATATTTCTCTGAACAAGGAGAAATGCAAATGACAGTAAATTCCCAAACCAAGCCAGCAGGAGTGATGCTGCTGACAGTTCCCCGAGAAGAAGAATGGAGATACTACATTGATGATTCGATCCAAGATACCTATTTTGAACAAACTTTGAAAAGTATTGATGCACCACCTGGAGTATGGGCAGAAGGCAGCCCCCCAGGCCTAGCCAAACATATAGCTCCAGTGATTGTCACCCTTAAGCCTAGTGCTACACCAGTGCACGTCAAACAGTACCCTCTCCCAAGAGCCGCAATTGAAGGCATTCATCGCCACCTACAAAGATTGCTTGAGTATGGCCTACTAAAAGTATGCCAATCCCCATGGAACACTCCACTTTTGCCAGTAAAGAAGCCTGGGACAGATGATTATCGCCCAGTGCAAGATTTGAGAAGAGTAAATGATGCAGCTGAGACCATACATCCAGTTGTACCCAATCCTTACACCCTCCTAGGACTGATACCTGCTGAAGCTACCCATTTCACTGTACTGGATTTAAAAGACGCATTCTTTTGCATAAGATTAGCCCCTGTAAGCCAAATATTGTTTGCATTCGAATGGCAGGACCCCATCTCTGGAAGAGGGGGCCAACTTACCTGGACAAGATTACCCCAAGGATTCAAGAATTCGCCTACCATCTTTAGTGCCGCACTGAATCAAGACCTTTCAAGCTATCCAGTAGCCCCGGGAAAGAGAGTGCTTCTCCAATACGTGGATGATCTGTTGATAGCTGCCGTATCAGAAAGTGAATGTATACTAGCCACCAAAGATCTCTTGCAGTTACTAGAGGAAGCTGGATACAAAGTTTCCAGAGCCAAAGCACAGCTATGCCAAAAAGAAGTGAAATACTTGGGTTTTCGTATCACCCAAGGAAGCAGAAGATTAGGCAGAGAAAGAAAAGAAGCAGTATGCAGAATTCCAACTCCAACAACCAGAAAGCAAGTCAGAGCCTTTCTGGGAGCGGCAGGATATTGCCGAATTTGGATACCTAACTTTGCCCAAATTGCCAAACCACTGTATGAAGCCACAAAAGGAGAAGAAAAGTCGCCACTGGAGTGGGGACTTGAGCAGGATACAGCCTTCCAGAAGTTGAAAGAAGAATTGATGTCATCACCAGCACTTGGACTACCAGATGTCCACAAACCTTTCCACTTGTTTGTACATGAAGCACAGGGAAATGCCTTAGGCATGTTGACTCAGAAATTGGGAAATTGGGAGCGACCTGTAGCCTACCTATCGAAACAATTGGACCCTGTGGCCAAAGGATGGCCACCTTGCTTGAGAGCAGTTGCAGCTACAGCACTACTAGTGAGTGAAGCAGACAAACTCACACTAGGACAGAATATACGAGTCACTGTGCCACATGCAGTCCTTGCCCTTATGGAACAAAAAGCAAATTATTGGCTCACCAATTCCCGAATGTTGAAGTACCAGAGCATGTTATGTGAAAACCCACAGATACAACTTGAAGTGAGCCATGCCCTGAATCCAGCCACCTTGATACCTATCAGTGAAGAACTCCCAGAACATGACTGTATCGAAGTCATGGAGACTGTGTTCTCCAGCCGACCTGACTTGACAGATGTGCCCATAGACAATCCTGACCAAACCTATTATGTTGATGGGAGCAGTCTCATCCTTGATGGACGACGCTGTGCCGGATATGCAGTCGTCACTCAACACGAAGTAGTTGAATCATCAGCCCTAGCCTCAGGCACATCAGCCCAGAAAGCCGAATTGATAGCACTCACCAGAGCATTGTTGTTAGGAGAAAAACTTATACTGAATGTATATACAGATTCCAAATATGCCTTCACTACCCTGCATGCCCATGGAGCTCTCTATAAAGAAAGAGGACTCATCACATCCGGAGGAAAATCAGTCAAATATGGTCCCGAAATATTGATGTTACTTGATGCCGTTTGGGCCCCAACACGTGTAGCTGTCATGCATTGCAGAGGACATCAGGCAGGAAAAGGAGAAGTTGCCCGAGGAAATAGATTTGCAGATGCCTCAGCACGACAAGCAGCTATGACAGGACAAATTGCCCCACAAGCTATGCCAATGCAAGCAGCATTGTTTCCAGTACCTTTGAATCTATGGACCCCACGATATACCACCAAAGAATTGGACTACTATTGTGACAAAGAAAATGGAGTATTGAAAGACGGATGGATTGAGCTGCCACCAGAAGAGGGCAGTCAACCTCCAGGACGAATAGTAATTCCTGAACTGTTAGGACCATCCTTTGTCAAAGCTTTCCACGAAGCTACCCACTATGGGAAAAGTGCTATGGAAAAAGCACTCAGACCACATTTCTACATCCCTCTGATGACAACCATATCAGCTTCAGTAGCACGACAATGTCAAACTTGTGCCAAGAATAATGCCAAGCAAGGCCTTATTACAGCACCCCGAGTTCAGTCAAGAGGTGTCACCCCCATGCACAACCTCCAAGTTGATTTTACCGAGATGCCAAAAGCCAATGGATATCATTATCTACTAGTATTAGTTTGTACTTTCTCTGGGTGGGTAGAAGCATTCCCAACCAGAACTGAGAAAGCCCGAGAAGTTACCAAGGTCTTAATGAGAGAGATTGTCCCCAGATTCGGAATTCCAGTAATAGGGTCAGACAATGGACCCTCATTTGTCTCCCAAGTTACTCAGCAGTTAGCAAAAGCCTTGCAGATACAATGGAAACTCCATACCGCATACAGACCCCAGAGTTCAGGGAAAGTTGAGCGAATGAATCGTACCTTGAAAGCCCAAATGTCTAAGCTTTGTCAGGAGACACAATTGAAGTGGCCCCAAGTGCTTCCCATAGCTTTATTCAGAATACGCTCAGCTCCTGTAAAGTCAACAGGATTTTCCCCTTTTGAAGTTTTGTATGGTAAACCCCCACCAATAGTGCAGGGAATCAAAGGAAGTCTAGCCCAAATTGGTTCAGAAATAACCAGACAAGAACTTCTAGCTCTTAGTTTTGTTCTGCAGACTCTCCATACGTGGATCCAAGACCAGTTGCCTATCAACTTGACGGAACCCTTGCATCCCTACCAGCCTGGTACCTCGGTGTGGATCAAAGATTGGAAGAAGACACCGTTGGAAACCCCATTGGAAGGGACCGTACACCGTCATCCTGTCTACCCCAACTGCAGTAAAGGTAGCCGAGATCGACGCCTGGATCCACCACAGCAGAGTCAAGCCCGCCGCCGATCCTGAACCAGAGCAGTGGACAGCAGAACAGCACCCTGATGTACCCTTGCGAGTTACTTTGAGACGACAACCAGCAGCTTAGACACTTCATCACAAGTGCTTTGCAGCAGCCAAGTCTTTCGAAGAGGATTGCTGTTTTCCATGCAGCAACAGCTTTGTTTCAACGAACCCAATTTGTGTGTGATTTGACACACTACTTAGAGACTACATTGACTAAGCCAGACTTCACAAGCCAACTGAAATTGCTAATAAGTTGGTTAATGTGTACTGGACAACCTGAGGATCTTCAATCAACACTCAGCACCCGTTAAATTGCTTCATTAGCAAACGGGACGAAGAATAATAGAACGTCGTGATCAAGATCAGCAAGCTGAGGATTCAGAAGAACTCCAATCAACATCGACATGCATCTCTACTTTTGCTTTGCTTTGGTTGCCTTCTTTGGAGGTTTTGAACAGACTCATGCTTTACCTCCATGTACTGCCTGCATTACTTCTACTAGAATTGGACTGAAAGTAACTCAGACTTTGCTTTATCATTCTTACTATACCTGCGAGGGAACAGTAACTCGGTGTATCTATAACACCACTGAACTAAATGTTTGCACTCATGGAAAATTAAAACATGCTATAATCCGCATCAGAATCCATCCTATTACACGATGGAAATAAGATGGAAGGATGCAGATGGACCTATATTAGCTGCAACGCCACCACTTAAGGACATTACTAAACCTGCTGTTTTGAATTTTGATGCATGCAATGCTATTAATAGAGATAGTTATTCCACCTGTGGTACATGGGAGAAAGCGTATCGAAATGACCATAAGTATATGTGTCCAGAAGGTGCCACGGGATGGAGAAAGTGTACAGGTAAAAAGGAACCAGGCTATAGTACTGCCCCAGCAGCAGACTACTATTGCCCGTATTGGGGATGTGTTTTTTATGCTACCTGGAATACTGGTATAACTGATGAGAAAATAAATAAACGAATGGCTACTTTAACCAAGCCAACCACAAATGATAAATGTCAGAAAGATGCTTGTAACCCCTTACACTTACGTATACACAATCCCCATGCATGGAAACAAGGATATAAGTTTGGTTTACGTATTGCTGGAGAAGCAATAGATCCAGGGACCATTGTGTATATCAGATTGAATACCCAAGCCCACAAGTCATCTAAATATCATATTCATAATACTTTTTATGAAGCCATGCATGTAAATAAGTTTGAGATCCCTCACCCCTCACAGAATTTATTTCTAGAATTAGCCGGAGCAGTAGTATCTAGTCTTAAGATCACAGATTGTTATTTCTGTGGCGGAACCCAAATGGGAGATCAGTGGCCATGGGAAGCCCAAGAATTGAATTATTCCATGATTTATAATCAGACTGAATTACACAAGACTACCAGTGAATGGGTGTTAGCGCACTCAATCGTTGGACGTCTTTGCTATGCCAGAACTGGACCCCAGTTCACCCAAAAGGTAGGACAGCTGGTCTGTCTTAGCCAAAAGTACTATAATGCCACAACCAAGAAGATAGCATGGTGGTCAGGAATTGGACATCCTGAACCTCCTAACCCATTAGCCAGATTTCCTGAACTTGCAGGTCTATGGACTAACCTTGCTGAAATCCAAGCCTGGCAAGCCCCACCTGGCCTATATTGGATCTGTGGAAACCGAGCATATGCACAACTCCCACCACACTGGGGAGGAGCATGTGTCTTAGGAACCATCAGACCTTCTTTCTTCCTTTTAAACACTGAGCATGGAGAACAATTAGGATACCCAGTATACACTACCCACCGACACAGAAGAGCACTAAGACAGAAGAGAGAGGCCTTACAGATAGGCAAGTGGGAGAAATGGCAAGGTGATGATTGGCCACCAGAGAGAATCATTGAATATTATGGACCCGCCACTTGGAATGATGATGGTATGTATGGTTATCGTACCCCAATTTATATGATTAATCGTATTATTCGCTTACAAGCAGTAGTTGAAATAATAACCAATGAAACTAGTCATGCTCTCACGCTTTTAGCTAGACAAAGTACACAGATACGCACTGCGATATATCAGAACCGCTTAGCACTTGATTATTTGTTAGCAGCTGAAGGAGGAGTATGTGGTAAGCTGAACTTAACCAATTGCTGTTTGAAAATAGATGATAAAGGTCGAGTAGTTGAAGAAATTGCTAAAGATATGCAAAGACATGCTTATGTGCCAGTACAGACGTGGCACTCATTGAAATTTCCTAATTGGTTTGCTAACCTCTTTTCATGGGTGGGAGGATTTAAGACTTTCATCGTATTGGTACTAATCCTTGTTGCTGTTATCTTCTTATTACCATGTTTAATCCCATGTTGTATGCGTTCCATTCATAATACTATTGATAGTACAGTAGAGCGGAAGACCGCAACAAAAATCATGGCTTTATATACAGCCAGTCCTGGTAGAAATCCTTTAGCCAGGATGTGATTCTTCAGAAAGTGATTTAATTCTCACACCTTATTAAGTAATAGGGTGAGATTAATCAAAGGGGGGAATGTGGCAGGTGCAGGCCTGTGACCCACAGTGTCAGAACATAAGCAGGCCAGCATGGCTAGCTTGACCTGTAAATGAGGCCTGTGGAGAGGCATATAGGATTGCACATCCCCCAATATGCTGCTATTGTAAGATAGAACTCAGTAGAAGTATTGAATTAGCTTAGGTAAGCAGAACTGCAGTATTGAAAGATGGAAAAATACAGAAAAACATGTTTAAAAGTTACTGATAAGAAAAAGTACATCTGCAAAGAAATAATTAGGAGTGCTGACAGATGAGTTGCAGAGCCCAGCTCCTCTGCACGTACAAATTAGTTCTATAACCTTGAAAGTGTGAAAGTAACAAGTTGATGAACTGACCATTGTAATTGGGACTAGAAGGGGGGTATGCAGGTGTCATGCCCACTGGAGGGACATAACTGGATAAACTTATCAGTACCGGGACCAATAGAAGAGGTACGGGAGGTACGGGAGATTACCGGGACCAATGAAATGTTTTTCTATACCTAGAATGGATCAGAAGTCTATAAAAGTTGTTGTAATGCTTGAAAACTTTGCTCAGCCATTTTGAAAGTGATTGGTTCGAGACTTGTGCACAAATAAATGATTTGGACCTTTTGAACAGACTCCTGGTATTATTGGTTTGTCTGCGCTTTGCTGCTACACAGTGCAACTCTGAGGTATCGTACATCTTGTTTCACTTGGATTTGGGTCCCATCTATGGTTATGGAGCTTAGTGGGGTAAAGCTATTGTCTCTGGTGATGTACATGTCATCTGTCTTCTTGAAGTTTATTGACAAATTGTGTCTTTTCAGCCATTCGCTGCACCAGGAGAAGCATTTTGTTATGGGCATGTTATCTAGGTTAGATGTGCTAATAGGGATGTAGATCATTACATTGTCTGCACAGACGTGGTCCAGGAAGTTGAATGTTTTTATGACAGTGCAGATTGGTTAGGGACAGAATGTAAGCAACACATATAGTTTATATTTCCAAAGTATATTTGGTTTTATAGAATTAGCTGCCCAAAAGTAGATGTAAGTAAATTTATGAAAGAATATTTTCCTACAGCAATTTGCAGTTCTACTGTAATTCTGCATACACCATTCAAAATTCTGTGTCAAATTATCCAAAATTCTGCATGCTTTGCCAAAACAACAAAGCATACTGTTTTTAATGATACTTAATTTAAAATACAATACAGAAATAAAATATCACAAAATAGTGTGATGTTTTAAATTATTATGTTCAGAATTCTAGCAGGAGTAAATTGTAAAGGTGAAAGTATGCAGATGTCTTCACTTTAAAGACTGGTATAAAGACTGTAGATAAATATAATAATGGCTTAATTCTCCCCACAAACACAATTCCCATATGGGGTCAGGAGAAAGAGGTAAAAAAAGAGGTGAAATACCTAGGCATTGTCTTAGACCAAATGCTAAACATGACCACCCACGTGAAATCAATTGCCAAAGCTGTATACTTCAAACTATGTGCAATTCAGCATCTAAGACATTTGCTAGATGACCACGATTTAGAGCGGTCCTACAGACACTAATTATCCCACATTTTGATTTCTGCAATAGTATCCTCCAAGGCCTGCCCAAAGAAAACATTTACCAACTTCAACCAGCCCAAAACCTTGCTACACGCATCATATGCAAAGCCCACCCTGCAGACCATATTATCCTAATTTTCCATTCCTTACACTGGCTACCAATTGGAATCAGGATAAAATACAAATACTTCATGATTATCTTTAAACACTATAATAAAGTAGCCATGGCCTACCTCTCTTCTCTACTTTTGACCCCCACACTCTCCAGAAACAGAAGACACTGCTCCCTTAACACCTTGACCATACCTCATCATTTCCATACAACAAACCAATCGACCAGCATAAGGGCATTCTCATATGCCACCCCAGTGATATAGAACGCCCTCCCAGATAACTAAAGGTCCATAAAGATCTGCAACAATTCCGTAAAGAGCTAAAACCCCATCTTTTTAATGAAAACTTTGGCACTACGGATGACCAACCCGAGCCTACCGACTGGATAGACCATTCCTAAACCTTGCACTCAAGCTCTAATACAATATATCAACGTCCATGGTTAATGATTACAGACTAATATTTACTGGCTGATGTACATAGTTGTTGTAGATAGTTATTACTTGTTATGCTAAATTAAATGTACATAAGTTAAAAATGTTCAATGTAAAATTCTCTTGATGTTCAATGTAAACCACCCCTAATCCTGAAAAGGAGCGGTATAAAAAAACATGTTAAGTAAAATAAAATAAATCTTTTTGTAGACAAATTGTAGATTTTAAAAATTCTCTCTCCATTGGCTGGATAAATTTTATTGAGTCAACCATTTCCACTATAATGGGGTGTCCTTTTAAAAGCCTTATTCTTGCTTTAGATGTCCAAAAACAGACACAGAGACATCCAAAGCACAGAGACTGTCTCTAGAGTCATTTTAGAAGCAGCTCTGGGGATGTCCTCAGCTTGAGGGCATCCAAATCTGAATGGGAGGTAGTGCATTCTCAGGAAATAGGAGGCAAGGTTAGGGCATTCCCAGAGACATCTCCTTCTGATCATAAAAACATCATAGATGTCTGGCATCACATCTAACTTTTGACTTGTTCCAAGACATGAATAGCAATGAACAAGCAACTGAAAAGTGCTTGTTTAAGCTAGTAAACATCTAGAGGGTGAAGAGATGAAACCATTCTATCACCCCCAACAATCAGCACAATTTCAACTATAGTAGCATTGGGCTTTGAACCCTGACTGTGCTGTTGCTAACTCATTACCCTAACCATTATGCTATCCTAAATGCCTGGGTTCTAGATTATGATTCTAGGGATGTCTAAGAAGTTGCCGCCAGACACGTCTCTATCAGGCACATCTGCAACCAAATGTGCCTCCATTTATTTTTCAGACGTTCTAGCTTAGAAGTCTCAGATTGCACTTGAATGGATCACTTTCTAATTCCGCTCATTAAGTCCCTTGAAGCAGGCAGGGCTAAAACATGTTGAACATATGATCCCTGTATGGGACAAGATTATATTGGAAAGCTATCTAGCGGTTGGATATGTGTACATGATAAGTTGCCTTACAGAATTTCTTATGTGTTTTTAAGTGTTTTATTTGTGAATTTAATATATTTTGTGATTTACTATTTATTAATTCTTGTGACTAATTCACGTATATATTAATTTATTTTGTTCCACTTCTGCTTTTTTTTAATCTATTTAGGAACCTTTTGATATTTCTTTTTTTTTTCAGATATTAAAATGCATTATCTACCTATCAGCTCTCTTCTAGACACAGTATAAAGTTGCATGCATAGTTTACATAAAACAATAAACACCACAAGAATACTACATAAACTCACATCTATAACTTATAAATTAACAGTAAATACTTAAACAAGTCCCATAGTTAAATACTCATTGAAATACGCTCATCTTGACACAGAACTATGTCTCCAACTATCCACATGTAACAGTTCTGTGTCAGGAGATACTTATAACATTACACATGCTGAAGTCTCATTTCATCAAAGTGGGATTTCATCAGAGCTTCATCTGTCTCTGTCACTTCACAGAATAATGGCAGAGAAAGACAGGTGAAGCTCTGATGAAATCTAGCTTTGATGAAATGAGGCTTTTGCCCAAGAAGGGCCCAGGAAGGGCAAAAGTGGTATTGTCACACTCAAGGGTGAGGGGGAGGAATATGTAGAAACTGATGAGGATAAAACGGAATTGCTTAATAAATATTTCTGTTCTGTGCTCATAGATGATGAACCAGAAGCAGGATCTCAGAAAACACGCAAAACAGAAACAGAAGCGAGGGGCATCTTGAACAATTTTCTGAAGACTGTGTTTGTGAGAAACCAGCTAAACTTAAAGTAGACAAAGCGATGGTACAGATGGAATAGACCCTAGAATACTGAGGGAATTAAGGGACGTTCTAGTCGCTCCACTGACTGAACTTTTCAATGCCTTGTTGGAGTTGGGAATGGTGCCAAAGGACTAGAGAGAGGCACATGTGGTCCCTTTACACAAAAGTGGAAGTAAGGATGTGATTGAAAACTACAGGCTGGTTAATTTAACTTCGGTGGTGAGTAAATTATTGGAAGCGCCGCTGAAAGAGAAAATAGTGAGGTTACTTGAGTCCAGCGAATCACAGCATCCGAGGCAGCATGGATTCACCAGAGGCAGATCTTGTCAGACAAATATGATTGATTTCTTTGACTGGATGACCAGGGAGTTGGACCGAGGGAGTCCCTAGATGTGGTGTATTTAGATTTCAGTAAAGCCTTTGACACCATTTCTCACAGGCAACTTAGAAACAAAGTGAGCACCCAGGGATGGAATCTAAAGTTACTGCTTGGGTTAGAAATTGGTTGTGTAGGAGGTGACAAATGGTACAGGTAAATGGAGCTCACTCTGAGGATAAGGAGGTTCCCAGTGGTGTGTTGCAGGGATCTGTCCTTGGTCCAATTCTTTTTAACATCTTTGTTAGTGATATAGTGGAAGGGCTGTTGGGTAATGTTTGCCTCTTTGCAGATGATATCAAAATCTGCAATAGAGTAGACACCTAGGAAGGTGTAGATAACATGAGGAGGGATCTAGCTAATCTTGAAGAATGGTCTAGAATTTGGAAGTTGAGATTTAATGTTAAAAAAATGCAAGGTCATGCATTTGAGCTGCAGCAATCCAAGGGAGCAATATAGCATAGGGGATGAAGTACCTTTGTCCACTAAAGAAGAGTGAGACCTAAGTGTGATCATGTCTGATGATCTTAAAGTAGCTACACAGGTAGAAAAGGAGAGGGCAAAAGTTAGGATGCTTGGGTGCATAGGGAGAGGAATGTCCAACAGAAAAAAGGATTTGATAGTGCCTCTGTATATGTCTTTGGTGCAATCTCATTTGGAGTTGTAATGTGCAATTATGGAGACCGCACATTCAAAAGGATATAAGCAGGCTGGAGTCAGTATAGAGAATGGCTACTAAAATGGTTAGTGGTCTTCATTATAAAGCATATGAGGACAGACTTAAGGATCTTAATATGTACACCTTAGAGGAAAGGTGGGATAGAGGTGATATGATTGAGACATTTGAATACCTCCATGGCATAAATGCATAGGAGGAGAGCCTCTTTCAATTGAAAGCAAGCTCTGTTATGAGGGGATATGGGATGAGGGTGAATGGAGATAGATTCAGGAGTGATATGCGGAAATATTTCTTTATGGAAAGAATGGTGGATCCCTGGAATAGTCTCCCAGTAGAGGTGGTAGAGATGAGGGTAGTATCTGAATTCAAAGAAGCATAGGGCAAACACAGAGGATCTCTAAAGGAAAAAAAAGGGATTGTTGTAGTGGTTGATATGGAAGGACAGACTAGATAGGCCATGTGGCCTTTGTCTGTCATCATGTTTCTGTGTTTCTATGCAATACGAATAAAATACAGCCTCTAAAATTCTGGTATGTAAATGCTAAAATTCTAAACAATAAGAAAGGAGGATTAGAATATATAGCACTAAATGAGAGGTTAGATATTACTGGTATCTTAGAGACCTGGTGGAAGGAGGACACCCAGTGGGACACTGTGATACAAGGGTACAAATTATACCACAATGATATAGTAGATCAAATTGGTGGAGGGGTTGCATTCTATGTTAGAGAGGGCATTGAGTCACACAGAGTTAAAGTTTTTCAGGAAACAATATATATTGTAGAATCTCTATGGATTGAAATTCCATGTAAAAAGGAGAAGGCGATAGTAATAGGGTGTACTGGTTAGAATGAACAAATAGATGATGAAATATTAAAATAAATCAGGAAAGCTAACAAAACTACAACACAGTAATAATAATTGGTGATTCTAATTATCCGGTATTGACTAGGTCAGTGTCATGGCAGACATGCTAGGGAGATAAAGTTTATAGGTGAAATAAATGACTGCTTCTTGGAGCAGCTGGTTCATGAACAGACAAGACAGGAAGACATTTTGTAGATAGTCAGCTAAGACAGTAACTGCCTTAGCCTAGAGCTTGTATATTGTTTTCCCCAGTTAACCCAAGTTTTTCTACCCTGTTTTCTGTAAGTCCAGTACAGGCTCTACCTTTACTCAAGGACAAAGTTACTGTTATCTGTAAACCAAACTGATTTTAAAGAGCGCAGTATAGAAAAGACTTTAAATTAAATAAATAAATACATTTTGGACCTAGTCTTTAGTAGAACACAAGACTTGGTGTAAGAGATAAGGGTGTTGGGGTCACTTGGCAATAGTGATCATAGCATAATCATGTTTGATTTAATAAATGGAGGAAGGATGGCAAAGAAATCCACAGTACTACCTTTTAACTTTCATAAGGGAGACTATGACAAAATGAGGAAAGCAGTTAAGAAAAAACTAAAAGGACCAGCTGCAAAGATTAAAGATTTATTTCAAGCATGGGCATTATTTAAAAATACTATCTTGGAAGCCCAGACCAGTTCCATGCTTTAAGAAAAGTGGAAGGAAGTCCAAAAAACTGACCACATGGTTTAAAGGTAAGGTCAGAGAGGCTATTATAGCAGAAAAAACATCTTTCAGAAAATAGAAAAAGGAGCCTAATGACGAAAACTAGAAACAGCATAAGCACTGGCAAAGTATATGCAAGGCATTGATAAGGCAGGCAAAGAAAGAATTTGAAAAAAAAAACTTGTTGTGGAAGAAAAACACATAATACAACTTTTTTCAAGTACATTTGTAGCAAAAAACTTGTGAGAGAGCAGTTGGACCATTAGATGATAGAGGAGTAAAAGGAGCACTAAGAGGGGATAAGGCTATAGCGGAGAGATTGAATGAATTCTTTGCTTTGGTCTTTACTGAAGAAGATGTAGGGAAGTTACCCATGACTGAAATAATATTTAAAGGTGATGCATCAGAAGAATTGAAAGAAATATTGATAAACCATGAAGATGTATTACAACTATTTGATAAACTAAAGAGTAGCAAATACCTGGTCTGGATGGTATACATCTGAGGGTGTTGAAAGAACTTAAATATGAGATTGAAGACCTACTATTAGTAATCCGTGAACTATCATTAAAGTCATCTGTAATACCTGAAGATTGACAAACAGCCAATGTAATGCCAACTTTTAAAAAGGGTTTCAGGGGTGATCCAAGAAACTACAGACCAGTAAGCCTGACATCAGAAATGGGCAAAATGGTAGAAACCATTATACTGAACAAAATTACTGAACATGTAGATAGTCATTGTTTAATGGGAGAAAGTCAACATGGCTTTAGCCAAGGAAGGTCTTGTCTTACTAATTTGTAATATATTTTTGAAGGTGTGAATAAACAGGTAGACAAAGGTGAGCCAGTCAATATAGTGTATCTGGATTTTCAGAAAGCCTTTGACAAGGTATCACATGAGAGACTCTTGGCAAAACTAAAATGGAGAAGAGGAATGGCCTAGTGGTTGGGGCAAATCATCTCCTACCAGAGAACAGGGGTTCAAATCCTACTAGAACAGAGCAACCTTAGGCTGTTAAAACTAAGGTTTCTAGCCCTACAGGTGCTCCTAGGGCAAACCATTTAATCCTCAGTTACAAAAATGTAGATTATGAGCCCTTTTGGGACAAGGGGAAAACATGTATATACCTTACCTGAATGTACACTGCTTTGACTTATAGAAAAATGGCCTATAAGCCTAGCTAAATAAAAAGTCATGGGATAGGAGGCAGTGTACTATTGTGGATCAGGAACTGGTTTAAAGACAGAAATCAGAGGGTAGGGCTAAATGGCCAATTTTCCCAATGGCAAAAAGTGAAAAGTGGAGTACCCCAGGGATCTGTGCTTTCTAACATATTTGTAAATGACTTGGAAGGAGTGAGGTAATCACATTTGCAGATGATACAAAATGATTCAAAGTTGTTACAAACCAAGAGGATTGTGAAAACTTGTAAGAGGACCTTGATAAATTGGAAGACTGGACTCCAAATGGCAGATTAAATATAGTGTGGACAAGTGCAAAGTTATGCACCTAGGAAAGAACAATGCAAATTATGGATACACGATGCAAAGTTCCATCTTAGAAACCACCACCCAGGAAAAAGATTTAGGCGTCATCATAAATAACAGATTGAAACCCTCCACCCAGTGTGCAGTGGTGGCCAATAAGGCAAATAGAATGATAGGAATCATTAGGAAAGGAATAGAGAATAAAACAAAGAATATTACAATGCCTCTTTATCGTTCCATGGTGCTACTTCATATTGAATATTGTGTGCAATTCTGGTCGCCGTATATTAAAAAGGATATAGTGAAATTAGAAAAGGTACAGAGCACAGCCACCAAAATGGTATCCTATGAGGAGAGGTTTAAAAGTTAGGGCTCTTCAATCTAGAAAAGAGGAGGCTGAGGGGAGATATGATAGAGGTCTATAAATTAATGAATGGAGTGAACCAGGTAAACGTAGATCAATTGTTTATGCCATCAAAAAGTGGAAAGACTAGGGGACATGCAATGAAGCTACAATGTAACCCGTTTAAGACTAAGAGAAAATATTTTTGCCCTCAACACATAATCAAACTCTGTTATTTGTTACCAGAGGATGTAGTAAAAGCTGTTAGTGTAGCTGGGTTTAAAAAAGGTTTGGACAAGTTCCTGAAGGAAAGGTCCATGAGCCATTATTAAAGGGGACCCGGGATATCCACTGTTTGCCCCAATACAAGCATTGTGGAACCTATGTCTTTTGGGGAAACTTCTAGGTACGTATGACCTAGATTGGCCACTGTTGGAATCAGGATACTGGGCTTGATGGACTTTGGTCTGACCCAGTATGGCATATCTTAAGTTCTTATGTTTTTATATCAACAGGAAAAAATATAAACCCTTGTTAGATTTAAAAAGGAACATTGATCTCCCATAATAATTTAAAATGGTTATAGGTAAAGATTAAATAAATCTGCTGTCAGAGCAAGTCCCTGCAGCACGTCCGATTTCACCTTTTGCCACTCAGAATGATCATTCCTTATTCTGACTTGCTGTTTTCTGTTTGTCAAATAGGACTCAAACCAAACTAAAACAGTCCTACTATTCCAACTGACACCATTATTACAAACAAGATCTCAAAATTAACGGAATCAAATGCTGCAAATAAGTCCAAAATATCATTTTCACTTAGAAACTGATCAAGTTGTATATGGACCACATTTTCAATTACCTTACTCAAATTTGAAACATTTTGGTGTATAATTTGAAGAATAATTTACTGTGCCATATTTATTTCTTCTTTATAGGGAGAACTACTGAGCATTCTATATTATCAGGTGATTTGTCTCCATTGTTTCAGAAGAAAAAGTCTGGCAATCTACTGCTGGTCAGACCTTGCCAAGAAAATCCAGGGGCTGCTGGGTCATCAGGAGTCTGCATTGACTTGAGGGCACTTAAAAACAAAAAAAAAGACAAATGCACTAAATCACAAATAAAAGCTTCCACATCAGTCCTTACCAATTTCACTGCAGAAGTAGTAATCAGATCAAGAGAACATGGAGAAGAACATAGTCCTCTGATCACCTTAAGGATGGTATTAATTTTAACTGCTGTAAATAAATTCCAGTAATCTCCATCCATTTTCTCCATTTAGGCAGGTGATAGACCATTAGAAGTTTTATACCTACTATTTTTCAACAAGGAATCTTCAATAATCAGCAGCTGGTTGGCAGTTGTGAATTACTTTACATAGAATAGTTGCCAATAGTTGAGAAACTGTATAAAACAATGTTCTATAGGCCTAGAAAAAGCATGCTGAATCTTTTTTGTAAAATATGATCTTTTGGTCTCATAACAGGCACATTTATGCTCATTAAATGGAGTCTTGTAGACAGCATTTTAGTTCACTAGATTTTGACATTCACTGGACCTTTTTGCCCTGCATGATGACAACTTTTTGTATTGCAATAGATTTGTAAACCATTTAGCTTTTGAGCAAAAACTGTTTTCTCTGTGACTATGAAATGTGAAGTTGGCATGTCCCACAATTCGGCTAACTCATCTACACTTCTTAAGGGCAGTGCTCTGTCTTTATATAGATGTAAAGGACTCCTCATCAAATGTTGTTCAGATATTTTTTCTAATAGTATTCATCTTAAAATTAACTTCCTTTTCCATCATTGATTATGAAAACTCAATTGCATAATGATCTGATTATAAAAGGGTATTCTTAACCCTGTCACAACTTAGCTGGACAGAGTTATGGGTGGGGCTAATAAGAATATCTAGGGTGTGACCACCCTGATGCATAGAGACATTATTCAGTTGTTGAAAAAATAACATGTTCATATCAAGAAAAATTATTCTGCATGGTTTGGCCTCTTAGAGGTATGTCTACTAAGCACTGGTAAGGGTGTCAAGGTGCTGTTAGTAGGCATTATTAGCACCCGCTAGCAGTTAACAGGCTTAATGGTCATAAGATTGTATGACCGTCGCTCCACCCTTATCGGCCCTTCGGATAACCAATTTCTGATTGGCACGTAACTCCCGCACAGCTTGCAACTGGGTCTTGGACAGATTATAATAACGAGACTTCAGGCCCGATCCTTCCAAAACATTTAAATCATGAAGGACCAAATTTTGATACGTCTGAATGAAAGGATCCACAGCACCAGATGGCATCCATTTAGAAGGTGCACGGACCACTGAAATATCAGTGTCCATATTATGGGTAGCACAAAAATGAGTGACCAGTAATTTCCTAAAAAAACGATGCAAGGCCAAACACATTTGTAAGGGATCATAATGGGTAACCGGGACAAAAGACAACCCCAAATTCAAAAGAGATTGCTGCTCAGTAGTTAATTGAGTATCTGAAATGTTAACTATTGTTGTTTGGAATGATTCTGGGAACCGGACCCTGAACATTGTCCTGCTGGTAATTGTCCGATGGCTGCCATGGATGATCGAGTTGATAATTGGCCCTGTGATTCCATCGTTGATTGTGACCTCGACCTCGAAGATGGCCGCGCTGAAAAACCTGTTCCGATCGTTGATTAGAGGGGGTAGATGAGCCAGAACGTCCCCCATAATCGGAATCATCCGATGAAATTTCAAAAGAATCGAAAGACACCTTCTTCTTTATTACATTGCCTTTCTTCATCCAGGTGTACACTTGATCAAGATCATAATCTTTTTTGTCTCTGTTGAACTTTTTAATTTTTATGGATTTCTTGTAATCATGATACTGATCCAACTGCAATTGTATGTCCTCCATTTGGGATTTAAAACGATCCTTTGTAACTTTTGAATGCAAATTTTCATCCAACAACTTTACTTCTTGTTTTAATTTGGAAGACTCCACATTCAATCTGTCTCCTAACAATGCAATGAGATCCATACTACATTTATTTAAAATGCTATTCCACTTTGTATAAAAGTCCTGATCATCCGAAAACATCTTAGGTGGTTTCAAAACCCGTAAACCATGAGGACTCATCATGGATTTAAGATATTGAACCATGGTAGCCTCGTGAAGTCGAACACGGATCAACTTCTTGTTTAAGTCCAAATACTCAGTGAAAGAGACAGAGAACAATGACGACTCAGAGTCATCAAATAGAGCCGGCCGTTGGGCAATTTCATGAATCTGTGCTTCCGAAAATGCAAAAACTGCTTGATTGGGACCTAATGACAGATCCTTGCTGCCTCCTTCTTGAGAGGAAGATAATTCAGTGGCCATGATCAAAAAAAGAGTTATAAATGGTTTACCAAAAAATAACAAAATAACCCTACTCTACCCAAATAAACCCTAAACCAAAAATAGAGTAAAAATGTGTGAGCTAACGTGTAAGTGTATTTTTTTGTCGGAAGATCAGCCCTGAGGATCGAACTAGCCTCTCGAAGCTGTAACTTGCTCTAGGGCTTGGACAGCTGTTTCCAAGGAACTTGAATGCAGTGAGCGGTATCTAGGCAGGAAGGAGGGGGTGTGCAAGGGAGGGTGCTCAAAGAGGCGTATGCTGACACCAACCCTGCACAGCCTGCCAAAACCATAGTCATCAGAAGATTAGGGGCAGCCACAGAAAACAGTTATTTCTTTTTCAGAGCAATCTAATTCACTGTATCAATCACCGTCAACCTGTAGATGCTGTACAAAATTGGACTGTGTCAGTCACTCACACACCATCTGTGCCAGATTCATTAATCACCACCACTGCTCTATACAAACAGCATGGACAACCAGCAGCATGGCTAATGACAGAAGTACCACAACAAAAAGAACACACTCATTTCTGCAAACCAACCCTAGATAGCACTATATGGATATATAGACTTGATATGGTCACAGCAAGGTCACAGTGAGAATGGCTTCTCAGCATGAACAGCTGTGTGCAGTCAGATCCTGCTCGTGCTGGACCCATTTTTTGATGACTCAGCTATTTACCTAACCTCTGATTCATGTACATTCTCTGCAAACTGCACTTGCCTATCTAGGGTTAAAAACCACACAGAAAACCTAAGTTTTGGAGCTCAACTCCTTAATTTTATTAGAAGACACCTATATGAGAAATCTCAAAAAGTGTCTTTCATCTCCTCCTCCCATCCCTTACCTCCCTGTCCAACATGTCCTTTTTACCTGCAACAATGCAAAGCTTTCTTCTGCATTTCTCTCCCTCTTTGTGTATTTTTTTGATGGCAATAGGCCCTTCCTCCTCTTTACGGCATTCTGGTCTCTGTCTACTACATAGTGCCTTCTAGCTTGTGTTTTTCCCTCTCCTTTCCTCTTGAAGACAGCAGTTGTGGCAGCTATGGCTTTTTACAGTGGCAGTGACAGAAGCAGAGGCTTCTCGCAATGTCAGAGTCTGCAGAGGTGTCTGCTTCTTGCAGTATCAAAAGCGGCAGAAGCAAAGGATCCTTGTGACAGTGGCAAGGAGGCAGCTACTTGTAGCAATGGTGTGAGCTTCTCACCATGGTGACAACTCCTCTTGAAAGCGCAGACATCTCATCAACTTTTTCCCAGTTCCTGCCTTGCTTGGCTACTTAGGCTGGCAGTATTTATTGCCTGTCTGCCCCCTCCCTCACTGGCTCCAGCATCTCTTCATGACATCTCTTTTGTGCCTCTCATAGACCAATAAGAGTTGGCCTGGTAGAGATGAGAAGGAGGAAGGTCATTATCCCAAAATGAAAGCTGCTGTAAAGAAAAAGACTTTGAGGCTTTAGGTACTGTACCTGTAATACAGCCAGGAAAAATATGCCAGTAGCTGGATTTGTCTTGTGATCTTTTTTCTGGGGACCATTGCTCTAAACTTGTGCAATTATTGCATTCCTCTTTCTCTCAGACTGAAGAAAGGGAAAATAGTTCTTACTACTTCTTTGCAATAAATCTCTGAGCAAATATCTAAGAGGTTAATTAAAAAGAGAGAACTAACAATTAAAGATGTGTTTTATTATGCAGATATCTCATTATTTTAGAGCTTGCTTATGATGTTCATAATTTCATCTTTTTTTCAAGCAGGACAAAAATTGCATTCTTTCGCACAATTGGATTACAGTATGCTTCACAGATTGGGGGTCTTTTTTAGCAGCTCTGTTTAGGATTTCCACATCTGAAAGAGCCCATTCATATGTATAGATCACTTCCATGCCCTGAGAGCCATTTTAAAAAGGCTCAAATTTGCATGAGTCCAGTGCAATCATGTCTTTGTTGCATAGGGGCGTGAAAGAAGTGTGTCCGGGCTGCATCAAAAAGATCTATTGCACAATATCTCTGATTTCACAGTGACTCCATGTTTAAACCCGCTGGTAGACATGTCAATAGCCAGACTTGACCCTCCACATAAATGGGCATTTGAAAAGTGCTTGTTTCAATCAGCTCTCAACAATAGGAATGAGAGGGGCATTCACTCATATCAGTATGATAATTTTCTCCTCTTCAGAGAAGGATAATTTTATTTATTTTATTTATTTAACAGTATTTCTATACCGCCTTCTCCTACAATCATAGGTGAATATCAAGGCCTTTGCGTTTACTGCTGCAGAACTTCACATCTCTGTTTGCAAGACAGCGGGCTTGAATATATATATGGCAAAAATCCACATTCTGAAATCCTGGCACTGTCAAATCGATGTTGGCAGCTTTGCCCATCTCCATAATTTGCATGTAGACATTTCCAGAATTGGCAGTTCTTCAGCTTGTGTCTGGACTCTTACTCTGCACAGCTCCATTTTCTGGACCATGGCAGAAACGTGTATCTTTTGGGTTGGGGATAGGTTGATTTAGGAACAACTTTACATGTATCCACCTTCTCTACTGCCCCTCCTATAGAATTTCAGACATTTTGATTTATACTCGTACATCCCAGGAGACACTTAACCGACCTTTCTAAAATATGCCTTTATATTATATATCAGTGGTCCAATGACAAAGTACTATACCATGTAAACCAAACAAGACCCTCCTGGGGTTTCTTTTTGTACCCCTGGTGAAGAATTTATAATAAAGTATTCCTTTGTTACCATGCATAGACTGGGTCTTCATATTATATATCTACATTAAAATTTGAGCGTGATCTAGCTACATTTCCCACTTAGCAGAGCTTTGTCATTTATCAAGAATTAGGAGATATGATTATTTTGTAATGGATTTTAACAATAGCTAATCTAAGCTGTTGAACTAGTTTGTATGAAAATAAGTAAATCAGGAAGTCCATCAATAAAACATGAGGCAAACTAATCTATTGTACAGCTGTGGTCAGCATCATTGGCACCCTTGCATTTTAGGTATGTTGTGTACAATATCTTGAGAAATGATTTGAAATATTCCAAGTGTATGTCATCATAATATTTTAATGGTATCGTCAAAGGTATACAAGAAAAAAAAAAAGAATGTCTGTGCAGCTTAGACATAGTAATTTCTGAGAAAAACAAAAAAACAAAATATGACGTGGACAGGATTAATGGCACCCTTCATTACTATTTGGTTGCACAACACTTGGCAGTGATGACAGCCTCCAAACGTTTCTTGTAGCCATCTATAAGTTTCTTACATCTGTCTTCAACCGGGATTTGTTCCAGCTCATGAATGTTTCCAGAATTCCTTTTACCAATGGCAGATGCCAGCTCTTTCCAAAGATTCTCAATTGGATTGAGATCAAGATTCATTGCTGGCCAGTTTAAAACAGTCCATTTGTTCCTTTTTTAACCATTCTTTTGCACTTTTTGATGTATGTTTGGGTCATCGTCCTGCTGGATGATCCTTGACCTTCGACCCAGACCTAGATTTCTGACACTAGGTAGCACATGATTCCTTTAATATATTCCAGGCCTCCAGTTCCTGAGACAGCAAAACAACCTCACAGTATTATGGAACCTCCACGATATTTAAACATAGGAAAGGTGTTTTTTTCCTTATAAGTTTAATTTATTCACCTGTAAATGTATCACTAGTCTGCATTGCCAAAGAGCTCAAGTTTGGTTTCATCTGTCCCAGAAGGACTGTGGTTTCTCAAGGTGGGTTTGCACAAAGATCAGTCGTGCCTTTTTATGTCTGTCTTTGAGCAGTGGGGTCATCCTTGGCCTTCTCCCACGAAGTCCTTCTTTGTTCAGTGTGTGGCGTATGGTGAGGGGTTGGCACTATTCATCACCAAGAACCAAACCTTCTCCCCCCCCCCCCTGCATCCCTAAAATTAAGAGGCACAGTGCTACAAAGCAAGCCCACAATCCACTACCTAGGGGTCACACTAGACCAACAGCTGGATATGAAAGCTCACATAAACACTGTCAGGGCAGTATACCACAAGATACAGACAATCCGCCATCTACGACCTCTACTAGAACCTGAAGACTTCCGGACAATCTACAAAGCCTTGGTAATCCCACACTTTGACTATACCAACTCAATCTTGCAGGGCCTCCCAAAAAACATGCTTAACCCACTTCAGCTTGCAATGAACGCAGCCGGCAGAATACCACATGGAGCCACCAGGAGGGACCATATAACCCCAATCCTGAAACAACTCCATTGGCTGCCTGTTCACTGTAGACTCACCTTCAAAATTCTACTGTTGACTTTAAAGGCCATAAACAACCTCACCTCCTCCTTCATCAAGGACCTCATTCTCCCCACCCCCTCAAACAGAGCAAGAATGTCAGCTGCCGCCAACACACTGAGCATCCCTAGTAGGATCACGAAATGCTCTCAAGCAACCAGAAATAGAGCATTCATTTACTATGCACCCACATGTTGGAATGCCCTCTCGCCCGACATCCGGGCCATTACGGACCTATTCCAATTCAGGAAGGCCCTGAAATACCACCTTTTCATCCAGCACTTTGCACACAATGGAGACACACAACATCCAGCCACATGCAACCACCAAGACAGCTGCTCCAAGACTCTCCCTACCCACAGCCAAAGCCCTGCACATTATCACAACCAGACTCCCTGGTATGCGCTTGCAAACAGTCACTGCTCAGCTAGTATATAGTTGTTTAGCCTGTATATAGCTACCTATGGAGTAGCCAGGCTACTGTATAGCCTGTACATAGTTACCCCCAGTTAGACCAAGTTGCATAACCTGTTTTTTGTAAGTACAGTGCTGTACAAATTTACTGTTGAATGTAAACCAAGCTGATTTTAAAGAGCGCGGTATAGAAAAGACTTTAAATAAATAAATAAATAAATAAATAAATAAATAAATAAATTAATTAATAAAACACCACTCCAAATTGTTGCAGGTCAGCTTTAAGCTCTTTGGATGTTGTGCATGTTATTTTTCCAACAGTTCACACTAACCTGCAAAGCCTTCTTGGATTAATTTTCCTCTTTCCATCACATACTGGGAGGTTCTTGAGAGTTTCATGAGCAGAGAACTTCTTAATAACATTGTGAACTGTAGACACAGGAAAACCCAAGGTCATTGGAGATGGCCTTGTACCCCTTTGACATTTGATGTTTGGTGGTATTGGCTTTGCTAACGGTCACAAAAAGCTCTCTTGTATTCACCATTGTGAAAATGGACTAGAGTAAATATGGCCATTTTAAACATTAGAACTGTCATTCATTGGTTCATTCAAGTCATGTGAGAACTGACAATTGGTCACAGGTGCATCTAATTTTACTGCAGTGGAACTGTGGTTCTTCTGTTCAAACTGATTTGAATTGTTTATAAGGGTGCCAATAATCATGTCCTATTTAACTACTCTAAACCTGAAACTATATCCCACAAGAAATATTTAACCAATTCCAAGAGATATACCTATAAAAGAAAAAATTTTTGTAGGAACTAATGCCTTGAAGAAACAATATCCTCTTGTAGCATAACATTCCGTTTTTATGTTTTAATTATATAGGGACGCAACCCCAAAAGAATTGCCCAAGGGATACAGCACATCCTGAGGGTATAACCAATTTAGTGTAGGAAATAAATCCAACTAAGACTAACAAGGCCTCCAGGCTTCTGAATGTACAGACCCCACTACTTTCCTAAGACGCTGTTTCCAATTGCGCCACTACTCGCTGGTCAAAAGCCAGCCACATATGAATGTTGATTAATATGCGATCCCCAGCTTTGAATAACGACTAAATCAACACTTAGCTGTCAAATGGAGACCCCGCTCCCGGATTGATGTTAAAGATAAACTCAATACTCCAGTGGCAGAGGATGCTATGGCCAGCGTCGTGGAACTTTAAAGGCAGATCTTTGTAGTCCATTTTTCAATTCACAACTCAGATATAATTTTTTAAGTTAACCCAATGTTGTGTTTCTGGATTTAGATCCCCCTAGCCCTTTTTCAAAACCCCGTTGCAGATGTGAAAAGGACTTGGACCCGCCCATCTCTTTCAAGCCCCCGTCCTGACTCACGTGACTAATCGGCAGCCAATAGGATAACCTGCTTTGGCGTGAATCACAACCCTTTAAATTCTTGATCATTCATAAAATACTCCACCATTCCAAAGAAGAGTTTAAACCTTCAGGTATTAACAAGTTCAAAAGGAAAATCCAATACTGTTCCTGATAAAAGAGACGGGCCTCACGATCACCACCCCTGATTTTTTCTGGAGCACAATCCAGATGTCATTCGCCATCATATTCATGTTCATTCCTCTTCCCATACTCATGATTTTCTGTTTTGCCAATTTCTAAAGGACCACATATGTTGATGGGAATACTTTGGACCTAATTTTTACCCACTCAGACTCCTGTATCACAATTTCCCATAGTCCTCTGCTCACTCTTCCTTGGTCAGACCATATGCTGATCTGCTTCTCTTTATGGGGTTTCTCTCCTGTTTCAAGCTCTTTTTTCCTAGATGTATTCCCTACTTTGTCTGTTACTTCCTGATCACAGCTGTGAGAAAACAATGTCCAACGGCCTCTGTGATCCTTCCAGCTGACTTCTCGTCCCTTCCTATTGGCAAACAAGGCAGCCTATTGGAACTCTGCTCCTGAAACAGCTGGCTTCCCTAACCCAATGCCTGGGCCTACATCGTCTCTCTCAGGCCTGGTTCCATGCTGACTTGCATCTCTCAAAATGCCATCTTCAGGCAGCTGAAAGGGCCTGGCAAAAGAGGAAGGATCAACTTTTTCTCCAAACATTTAAAGCCCAACATCAGTGATACAAGAAAGCAATCTTGGCAACTAAGAAACTATATTATTCCTCCTTGGTATCTGAATCAGCACATGACCCCAAGACTCTTTTCACTATTGCAACTCATTTGACTTCTCTCCCTGGCCTTATTACTTCTTCTAGTCATATTGGACCTTCATCAGCTGTATTAGCCAACACCTTTAGATCCAAGGTTGACTCTGCTAGAGTAGGCTTACCTTTGTTGTAACCTTTTAGTTGTCCTTCATCCCCGGCACAACCTTCAGCCATTGCCTCACATACATGGCACTCCTTTATGCCCATTACAGAAACTTCACTGCTCAGAAACGCTCTCAACTATTAAGCTTTCCTATTGTCCTCTGGATCCATTTACCTTTCAATGGGTAGCTGCTCCTGCCTTAGGTTTTATTCCTATGCTATGCTCTATGCTCAATGCTCAATACTTTTATTTCCTCTAGCTTAGCACATCAGGAATGGAAGAAAGTCCTTATCCATCCGCTGCTGAAAGGTACTAAATTGGACATTAATGATCCCGCCAACTATCGTCCCATCTCAAAACTCTCATTTCTCGCAAAACTTGCAGAAAGGTTCATACTCCACCAATTGTGGGATCATATCAAGCAAACTCTCATTCTCCACCTCGCCAATCTGGCTTCTATCCCTCTCACAGTATGGAAACTGTATTAACCTCTTTGCTCAGTTATATCTACCCTTACCTAGACCAGGGGTACTATGCTCTTACTGTTTTCCTGGATCTTATGGCAGCATTCAATGTCATTGACCATAACCTTTTGCTTTCCTGTCTTTTTGAGGTAGGGTTATGGGGGACTACCCTGGCGTGGTTCTCCTCTTTTCTTCAAGATTGATCCTATCAAGTGTCTCATCATGGTGATCTTTCCTCCCCTTTTTCCCTTCCATGTAGAGTACCCCAGGGCTCAGTGCTCTCTCCCCTTCTTTTTAACATTTATCTCGCTCCACTCACTACCCTTATTCAATCTTTGGCTGTTTCTTTTTATTTTTACTTGGATGATATTCTAATTTTGGCCCATATTGAGAGTGTCTCCCCTGACTTGTCCAATATTAATTCAGTCCTAGAATCTACTGCATCCTGGTTACACAAACATGCCCTCAATTTTAATCTGAATAAAACCATAGCCACATGGTTCATGGGTTCGTCCATCATACCCTCACTGGCTCCAGTCTTAGGCTCACATCCAATCTCTATTAAGCCCTTATTTACATATCAGAGTCTTCATTGATAAGGACTTCTCCTCATTAGATATCTCTCATCTTTCCCGTTCTACCTTTGTAGTGCTTCGCAGGTACAGAGCACTTTGTCCCCTCCTGGATAAACCAGCTCTAACTACCCTCCTTCTGAACACTGTTATTTTGCCATCAGTTATTGTATTATCTGTTTTGCTGGGCTCTCTCAGACTCAATTAAAATGGCTCCAATCGATTCAAAATACTACTGTCCACATTCTTTCTCGGGTGAAGAAATATGATCATATTATCCCACTCTTGATTGAAGATCACTGGCTGTTAATCAGTGCATTCAATTCACGGTTCTCGTGCTCGCACATAAGCATGATTCCACCTTTCTTTACTTGTCTTCTGTCATTGGCCCATATGCTCCTAGGTGCATTCTTAAATCACTCCAAGTTAATCAACTTGTCCTTCCCCAACCAGAGTAAAATTTGAATTTACAGGCCGTATCGCTTTTTTTTTAACCAAGCCCCAGCCTTGTGGAATTGCCTTTCCACATATTTAAGACTTGAGCCTTCCTTTGCACTTTTTAAGCATTCCCTGAAGGCTCATCTCTTCACCCAGGCCTTCAGGATCACTCTCCCATCTTCAGCTGTGAAACTGATTGTACTTGCAAGTTACTAAACCATTTGTTTGCCTTTTTGTTTTGTTATTATTTTTGTTTGCCATTTGTTTTGTTATTATTTTACTTTTCCTTTGCTTTCCTGTTTTTAATGGAGTTCCATTTCTGCTTTTATTTAGTGTTTTAATTTAGTGTTTTATTTTATTTGTTAACTTTTTTATCATTGTAAACCACACTGTATGTACTGTCAAGTGTGGCATATCAAGAACTAATAAACCATATACCATAAACCATAACTTTATTCTGGAGTTCATAAGATACAACATGTATAAGCAACTCATAAAGGAACACTTGAAGACTCCTTTTAATCAAGTCGGTGGCAGACAATACAATGGGAAATATTTATATTCTCGGTGTCTGATTGCGTTGCTTAGTACTTCAAGGTCTTCACTTTCTGCACTCGATGTACTCAGTTGGTTCTGATACTTCAATTATCAATACTGTTCTTATGTTTTTCTCCTTTACCGTGATGTCTGGTTTTCTAGCACTGAGATTTTTAACAATGTACAGGAATGACCCAGTTGATCATAACCTCTTCATTTTACATCATTCTCTTAGGGCCATGATCCCAATGCTTTTCTTGTACAGAGATATTAGAATGTTTCAGAGTTTCCAAAGGATGAGACATGCAACCTTTCTGTGCCTTTCTGTATATAATTTTTTCTCACATCAGAACTTTACATCTATCTATGAGATGAGTGCTTCCAGTTCGTCCTTACAGATTCTACATACACTAATGTAGTGTATGTACACTAATATTATGATTTATTTGGCTGTTATGGCATTATCCCAGGAGAAGCCTTATGGTTAGAGCAGTCAGCTAAGACCCAAGAAAACCCAGTTTGAATCTCACTGTGGCTCCTTATGATCTGAGGCAAGTCACTTAACCCTCTATTTGCCTTAGGTGCAAGTGTAGATTGTAGGCTTTCTTTTTTTTTTAATATCTATTTTATTTATAAGCAGTTTTCAATTATACAGTAAAACTTTACAGTACAAGGAAATACGGAGAGTAAAACAAAAGAAACATAATAAAGTTTAAAGAAACAGATCTATCCATGACAGTCCACATATCGGGGAGTATCTTTAAACCATAAAACGAAAGAATTACAAAATAAACAAAGCTAGGGTGGCAATACAATTTGTAAAAACCTAGCTAACTAAACGGCCTGACAAATTTCCGCCTATCGCCCCACCAAACATTTATGACAAAGAAAAAAAAAAATAAAGAAACATCAAGGCGTCTTTTCCCTAACTAGAATCCACTTTTCCAAGTCAGATGATGAAGAAAACATAAATTTATCATAAGCCAGAGTAACACAGCATTTACAAGGATATCTTAAAAAGAAGGTTGCACCAAGGGCAAGACCTCTAGCCTTAAATGCCAGAAACGCTTTTCTACGTTCTTGAGTAGTGCATGATACATCTGGGAAGATTGAAACAAAATCCCCGTCGGCGTTCTGGTGGGGCCTGCTCCTAAGGGGCATGTCCAAAGGGGCAGGATACACCCCTTGTGAGCCCCTTAGGAGCACATTAGGAGCCATTTTGTTTGGAGAGGAAAATGCCAGGAGGAAAGCGAAAGAAGAAAACCTCACAAATAACATCTCAAGTGGGGACTCTCGACAAACACGTGATTTCCACCCCACGGATGAAAGATCCAGGTACTGTGATTGTAAGCTTTCTAAGTAATAGGAAAATCTGACTGTAGCTAACTTTGAGCTACTCCTGAAAATGTGTGAACAAAATCTCTTATAAATGCTTTTTTGCAATTTCAAAATGGTTAGGAGAACATGGATTGTTTTTGAATATTAATGAAGGTATGGATGTGTGTATCATGACACTGTATTTGTTCCTGATGCAATATGATTAAATAAAGCTGAATTATCTGTGAAAGGGGAAGTATCCTATCTTGGGATAGTTAAATAAACATTTAATTATTAGTAGGGTCATTAGAGCCACTTTTTTATAAAATGAGACAACTGCAATATCATCAATGCTACCTGTCTCTGCTAGTGACTTGTGTTTTGATTTTCAAAATTTAATATTTCAATATCTTGATTATTGTAGGATTATTTGAATTGGACAGCCCTAAAATCTTTAAAATCTTTGCATTTCATTCAAGACACTGCTGCTCAGGTGCTTCTATGGAAGTCCATGTATGATCACGTTACGCCTTCTCTCGTTGAGCAACATTGGGTACAGTATAAGATTTTCTTGATGGTCTTCAAGGCTCTTCAAAGCATTTCTACTTTGCTGCCTACTTGACCTGTTGTTAGAGCCTTATGATACTTCTAGTCCAATTAGATCTTGTTTAGAGACTGCTCTAATTGTTGCATCATTAAAATGTGGTAGAAAGCAGGTGACCTGTATGAAAACTTTTTCATACTATGCTCTTCTTGCATTAAATTAATTACTAAATGAGTTCTGTGCTCTGAGTTAAATGTGTTTTGTAAGATGTTTAAAACTTTTTAATTTACTAGAGCTTTCTGTTATTGTGTTTGATTATTTTTATTGTATCTGTTGATCTAATATGTCTATATTAGTTGCCACTCTATTTTATTGAAGTTTGTTGTGACCCGCCTTGAACTCAATTTGGTGGGATATAAGAATATTAAATAAATGAATTTATTTATTTATTTTCACATTTTTTCAATGCTTGCTGTGAACCATCTTGTCTATAATCCACTGTCTTGGGCTGCAAATATAAATTTCTCATCCTTAGGTTTCAGTTCACTTCTCCTTAACTACTCATATCAAGTTTTGATCAATATATGGTTCCTGGACTAATATTTTTTATTTCCCACCATATTTGTGCAAATGTCACTCGTTTTTCCTTTTTGCTGATCTCATTCTTCAGATTCTGTTATTTCCTTCTTTATGTGTACTGGTGGATTCTGACTTATTCCTTCTAGTTGTCAACAATCTTGTCAAAGTTTTAATGATGAAGCTAGATTCTGGGCATTTACATTCATATTTCAACACTTTTTTTGTTTTTAGATCTGTTGACACTGTTAAGTAGGCCTATAGGTCTTGTGGGCAGGGCCGTGCTAGGGTTTCTGGTGATTCCCTACAACCTATAGTTTAGTGCCCCCTCCCTCATCACTATTAATCCTGGCTATGCCCCACCCCAGTTTTTCCCAAAACATTTTTCTGAACTCTTTTTGCATGATACTAATATTTCTCCTTCAAATCCAGCGCTGTAAGAAAATTGCAGTGAAGGGGAAAATGCATAGCAAGAATAAACATAACAACTGAGCAGTAAATACTTAGCATCATATGAACAGGTTGTGATATTCCAAGAGCATGCTAGCCATGTGTCCCCTAGGCAGATCATCCAGCCTGCCATCCCCCATGACCCCCCTGCCCCTATTGCCACCACTTCCACCCATCTCTGGGGCTTGCAGTAGTGGCAATGGCTCCTGTATTATGACACAGTACTTACCAACATATTTCAGCACTGAATTGTGTTTTTTTCTCTTGCTGTCTGCTGCTTCCATCCCCCTCTTATGCAGTATTTTTATTTCTTGATTGAGCCTGTGTTATTCTGGCTCTCTCTTGCTCTAGCTTCACTTCCTACTGGCAATCATGAAGTCAGTGTACCCCTTGGGGAGGCTGAATGACTCTTTAATCATATATCCATTTATTCATTAGATAGTTACTACAGATAGCTGTATTGGAAAAATTAAAATGAATAAAAAGAGTTATTTTATGGAAATTATATATTGTTAGAATTTTCAAATGTATATAAATACTGCTGTCTTTTAAATTGCCTAAATTGTAATCCACGTAGAACTAATGGAATAGATGGGCTGTACTTGTGCAAATTAAATTAAATTAAATTAAATTAAAAAGCTAAGTGGAGCTTTCTAACCAAAAACTATGAATGAAACACCCTACAACAGAGGGTAAGGAGAGGTTTGGCAGTTCTTCAAATTCATGAGAGTAAAAAAATGAACTCCATTTCTAGAATGGTGCATTGCTTATGCACATTCTTGGACTAGAACAGTTAAGAGAACATGAATGTTAAAAATAATTCTTGTGAGGTATTCCCTGTCTACAATATTAGAGGATTAGTAATGCTCAGCCAATTATCCAATCTGAGCTGGACATGCCCAAGTACTAAAGGGATTCTAATTACACACTGAAAAGGAAGCACTTATCATTTAAATGCATCACGTAGAATGGCTAGTTTGTAGCTGAATTATCAACAGGGATTAATAGTTAATTACGTTTTGTGTACAGAATATTATTACACAAGTATTTCAAACTTTAGAGGGCACACTTATCTGCAGAGCATTTTCCTTTGGCATTTGCTCAATCAGTACTAAGGAATGAAAAAGTTTATTTTGGTAGCTTCCCTTGTCAACGGTGACACTTAGTACACTAAGTGCACTTTGCTTTTTATCTTTTCAGTCATTCTAAAGATTTAATTAATTGTATTTGTTTATTGACTACCTTTATCAATTGTTGAGTTTAGTCAAAGTGGTGTACATTATGTATAAAGCATGCATATAGAACATAAGCTTCTGTAAAATTCTCAACCCTCAAGAGATTGTGCCACTTGGAGCGGGTAATACGGCGAAGGGGATGATGAGCTCACACGATCACACTTCAGGCTTCATTTGTCACAAAGCAGCTGTTTTCTTAATTAACTGATCATACCCAGGAAAAGGCAGAGTATTCAGCCCAGGATGCTGCATCAATGGAACTGCAGCAGCATGGGACGGTGGGAGGACAAGGTGCCTTTAAAGCATAAACAAATTTATTTTTTAATTGTTTTGCAAAATGGATGTGACCCATTGGAATATTTACTGGTTTTCAAAGAGCAGATTTCTGAAAGCTGACACCATAAACTTTCATCAGTTCGTGCCAAATAAAATGAAAATGCAGAGAGATCATTCAGACCACCGGAATTGAAGTGTGCCCGTAGCTTTCTGTTTGATTACAAGAACAGAGACTTATCAGCCCCTCCTCGTAACGTCTGTGATTATTTTGTCAATTCTTTTGAAGAACCATTTTTTTTAAATTGTGATTTATGATTTTAAAGACATCTATAACAAGTACAGCTCTTAAAGAGTATAAAAATGTCACAAGTGCCAAAATTATAACAGATCAATGGACCAGCCAATGAATACAAAGATGAGAAACCCTCTCTCATCCCAGATTCAGTATTCATATATGTTATTAATACTTACTGGAAAAAGCACCACTGATAAAGGTCACCACTGGTTCCCCACCCCACCCCCCCCCCCCCCCCCCCCCACACACACACACATCCAGCTTCCCTGGTGCATAAGAAAAACTCTGATTCACAGTATCTCAAGTAATTGGCTTGGATTCCCATCAAACCAGAATGCAACAGAAGAAAATAAAGAAAATAAGACTTCTGTATTAATGACAACTCTTGGGGGGAGTAGACAGAGCTGAAAACTAGTGTAAATGAATGCCAATACTAACCCTGCAGTTTCTGTATGTAATGAAAAAAGATTTCCAGATTCCCAAAAACTGAGATCTTTATCCCACAATTCATGTTACTTTATGCACAATAAAAATGTTCCAAGACTTTGGTATCTGAGAAGAACCAATTTAAGTGTTCTGATCCAAATCCATCTGGCTATTAGATGAACTATTCCAAAGATGGTTGCTTCTTCATATAAACAGAGGTTTCTCTCTCTAATGAAATCTAACTCGCAGTACTGTGTGATAAGTCATGACAAACACAAAAGGCCATGATCAATGTCTAAGGAAGGGTTAGGCAACTTTGTCTTTGAGGGTTACAATCAGATCTGGTTTTCTGGATGCTCAAACTGTGCAAATGATTCTGGTTCACAGACCAATTCCATATAAACATATCAGAAACATTGACTCCAGATATCCTGAAACCAGACCTGTTTGCAGTCCTTGAGATTTGCGAGAGTTGTGCTGAACCGGATAGCTTGCCTAGTGTTATAATTATACACATTCATCCCATAGCTTCCATGCATCTCATTATAACTGCTGAATGATGCAATGTGGGCTATACATGCACAATTAAATGGAACATATAAATATAAGGGCCTTCACATTTCTAATGCCTGACTGTTGCTACAGCCTCTATGTTTAAACAAATATGCATATTCAGCACCACTATATGGATAGGCAGCGGTGCTGAATATACATAGGAACTGCTCACCACAGGTACCTATGGGGTAGATTTTGTGGGCCGAATAGTGGGGTTGGACGTCCGGGATGGAGGTTCAACCCCCGTTCAGGCCCTGGATGCGATTCCCTGCACAGCGCTCCCGCACGTATAGAGGGTATGTGCTGGACAGGTGCAGAAAGGGGGAGGGCCAGAAGCAGAGAGTGGGCAGAATGGGGCAGACTGAAGTGCCTAGACATACAGGGCCTATTCCAATCAGGGCCCTGCACATCCAACAGTGGGAAAATCGACGTGGGATTTATTTCACCTCAGAGTGGAATACACCTGGAGAAATACGGGCCCTCGCTGCTATAATGGGACACGGATAAGTGCAGCAAATGGCCTGTATATCCCCATGCTTGCTGTATTGTGAAAAGATGGACGTTTGCGATGCTTCCTGACTCTGTAGGGCCACACCTCAGCTGGAAAACGTACATCTCCTAAGCTGATGCTCACACTGACAGTGTTGTGCTCATGCACACAATACATTAATACTGATGAAACAGATATGTTCATGCAAACCAGACTATATATACTAGTCTGTTGCATGTCCATGACACTACAAGGTTATCTAAGTGCACCAAAGTTATTGAAAAAGCAAGTGGAAAGTGAGATGTTTGTCCTGACAGACCCTGCAGCAAAACACACATGGCATTTGAGCAACACCTTAGTTATTCTTCTAGTGGTCATCGCTGAAAACAGTATTTTCAATTCGAAGAATGGGCCAGAAAAAGCTGAATTGTGTCTGTACGGCTACATGTCAAAACATATCCCTGTCATTCATAGGAAACCATCAAGATGAGACATGCAACAGTGCAAACATCAGAAATACATGCCTAAAAGCACCATCAGCTGCCCTGACAAATGTGCATAATGTTAGGGACCTCTGATGGTGCATTTGGAAATATATTAGTGCTTTTTGCACTGCAGCATGCCCCTACACTGAGGGTCCCTCACCATTGACAGGGACATGCCCTGCTATGTCACTGCAGAGCAGCTGTACAGAAGTTACTGCCCAATCACACTGGCACCTGAAGATGCTGCAGTCAGCCCTATGGTCCAGGTACTGATCAGGCATACATGTTACCCCAGAGTTGAGGATCGGCACACCAGGGCCTCCCCTGCAGCCCTCATACCACACACACACACACACACACACACACACACACACACACACACTCTTGCTTGCGTCACAAATAACATACCCCTGCCAAATTCATGCCCTGCAGCTATAAACAACTGCTAGTAATACATAATAGCAGGGCGTCTCAGGACTACACTTTTCAGCCAAACATGCTTCTGCTCCATACTAACTTACATGCCATCCCTATATCTATATTCCCATTTCTCCGAACAGCCCCTTTAGAATAGCCCCTTTAGCACAAACAGCAAATGGCAGCATAGCCAGCATAATGACTATTGCAGGGCTCTATATTTTTGTCGGGGTGTTTTGAATTGTTTCCTAATCTTACAAACATCCCTCACCTGTGCAATCAATTCTTTACAACTACATCTTCTGCTCCTCCAGACAGCAGACACCAGTTCAATACAAACTTGTCATAGCCATTTATCTCTATGGGACGCACTGAGGATCAGAGCAGAAAATCTTCTAAGTGCTGGCCTTATTCAACATTGCCGCTGGTATAACATAGGTGGCTTTGGGACATACTCAGGACATACACAGGACTTTCCTGAATAAGTTTTATACATCTCTATTGTTTGCCATGCCCCTATTCCGCACCCTCCCGCCCACATTCTAAGATCCCCGTTTTAGTGTCGTGAATGTGCAGGGCTGCATGGTTTCAGAATACAGTTCTAGATGCTTTCACGAGGAAAACTTCTATCCCGCATAACATTTATACTTGCTCCCGAGCAGGGATAAATGTCTGTTGCTTCATTCTAGCCACTACTTCTACTAGATTTGTGATGGTATTTCCTAAGGACTTATAGGGGTTTGTTTACTAAACTGCGGTAATGTCACTCACGTTAGGATCCGCGGTAAAGGTGCAGATGGCCATATAAAGGCATGGGCATTGCATCATTACAGCAAGCTGTATCAGCTAACGCACGTTACAAGGTGCCTTAGACTAATGTGCGTTACAAGGCACCTTACAAGGCACTTTACAAGGTGCCTTGTAAGGCACCTTGTAAGGTGCCTTATAAAGCGCCTTGTAAGGTGCCTTATAAGGTGCCTTAGAACACTGGCTTGGTAACCAAGCAACCAGGTTTAATTCCCACTAGCACTCCTTGTGGCCTTGGGCAAGTCACTTAACCCTCCATTGCCTCAGAAGAAAGGCCTGGCAATCTACTTCTGGTGACACTGCCAAGAAAACCCAGGAGCTTCTGGGTTGCCAGGAGTCAGGACTAACTTGAAGGCACACATTGCATTTTGCATAAGGTGCCTCATAAGGCACCCTATAGGGCTCCTTAGGCTAAGTGCCGTATTAGGCACCCCTGGACAAGGCACCGTAGAAGGCACCGTAGGCTATGGAACATTAAGGTGGCCTAACAAGGTTACGGTGCCCTAGGTTAGTGTGCTCTAGCAGCTGCAAGGTGCCTCAGGATGGCATGCATGACCTGTGAGGAACAGAGACAGATGTAGCCCTAAAACTAGATAGAGCACTCAGGAAAGGCAATTAACAGGTGAGTGAAGGAGAGAGAGCTGGGAGCTGCTGGACCTGCCATATCTGCGGGCATCCAATGTGGCTGCCAGTACTGATGACAAACATGGTGGGGACAGCTGTACCACAGCACAGGGTGTTGGCAATGTAAAGTACTAGAAAGACAGTTGGTGGCAGACGATGGGAATACGTGTCCCCCAGTGGAGGCAGGATAGTTACAATGATGGGTGGACAGAGGAGTGGTGGTGCCATGCAGATCAGGCACAGGTGAGGCAAGCATGAAGAGGCGCAATGCAAGAAAGGGTAGCAGTGCAGGACATGAGGTGACAGCCTGCACAGGCAGACAGGACTCTACACAGCTGACAGACACAAATAGACGGACCGAAGGAATGTTGGCAATTGTGGCGAGGGTATTAAGGGCTGGCAGCACAGATCTGCAAAAATATGACTGTTACAGGCATGCACACTATTTGAGTGGGACAAGCATGAGAGGAGGGAACAATGAGGAATTGAACCCATGAACACTGCTGAGAATGGCATTGTATTAACCAGTAGGCTATACCTCTGTGGTGTATGTCACAGCAATGGCTGGGTACAGAAGGACTGCAGGTCACCACACAAACTGTCTGCTCAGAGTGCCAGGATAGGGTAACCCCATCAATACCCATGATGCAATGCACATGCTGAATAGCAGTCTACAACTGATCATCAAATGGGGTCTTCACCTCTCCGGTACCTCAGCTTGGAAAGACGAACTGACAGTGCATGATACTGGCATAGAGTAGCTACAGACCATGCCATTGTGCAGGTTATGTGTTCACCCTGAGGGATAGGATGGGTGCCCAGCACTAGGTCTGCAGTACATGTGGTGCTAGAGATAAGTCCTGCTGTACATTCCCATCACTACCAGTATGTGACAGGTGTTCCTTGCAGTGCAGCCAAAGGTAATTCGGTGTCTGTCTGTATTCTGCAGTCACATGTGGCTCTCTGAGACCAGACACCACCCAGATTAGTGTATACCCTGTGTTAGGGTCTGGTTGACATGGGCACCTGTTATCAGGGCAGAGGGGTTTCTAGATTTGCATGAGGTTTGTGTAGCAGTGCCTTTATAGGTCACAGTGGTATACACTACATACCCCAAAGGGCCCACATCACCCTTTTTGTAGGTAAGGAACAGGTGCCCCTACCCAGGTGAAGCAACCTTCATCCTGCTGGTATAAGATAGCCCTCCAGAGTTGGTGAGCCAGAGCCATACCTGTGACTGGGGCAGTGGCAGACCAGCAGCAATGCTGGGGTTAGGTCTGGGAAACCCCAACTGCCTCACACCACTGTCTGCCAGTCACCAGCAGACAGCACAGTCAGACTGCACCTTATAGGTGTTCCAACCATGCACAGTCTAACTGCAGACAGTCCACCAGCCAGTCCATAGTGCATGCTGAAAGAGGAACTATGTGCATCAAGCAGGCATCTCAGTGATTGGGACCCCAGCACTGGGGAACACAAAAGTATCACTGGAGGTAGATAGTGTAGAGAGCTATGTGAGAACCTAGACCTGCCATGGTCACTGCTCGGTCAGAGTGAGTGCCCTCCCAGCATGCCATGCTGTGGCCACCCTGTCCATGCAGGTGGTGGTTGGCCACTACAGTGTCCCAGCCATTGCCCCACACCCTGTGAAAATGCATCCTGGCCAATCTTCCCTGTCCGGGCCATACTCATAGTACCTTGCTCCTCATTTTGCACATATTCCAGCTAACGCTGGTAACAGTGGGATATTTTGGGCCCAGTGAGGGGTGGGCAGCCACAGAACAATGGATAGACATACACACACACACACACACTCATATTGCAGCATTGTGCAAAGATAGGGGTGGTTGGCAACCCTGCCCGCTACACTGGTCCTGATCACAGTGCCGACATTGCTAAACTGTGCAGGAGGTAGTAGCAGTGCTCTGGTGATAACTGCAGCTCAATGCTGGGGCCAACAGCCTGACTATTCATGCATCTTTGAATTGTGGAGCCTGTGTGAATGGGTGTTTGTACCCCTGTTCGCCGCTGCTTTGGGCTTTGCACATGTTGCTGTTGTATCTGCATTGTAGGGTAAAATATGGGGGCATGCTTTGTAGGAACCACAGCTGGGACTTGAACCTGTGACTCTCTGCTTCTGGACACATTGGTTGGGTATACTGCACCACACTGTTGCCACAGATGCATGGTAGTCCCTGGGGCTAACTGTAGTTTTCCTCAGCCAGACCTTTTATGTTGCACTGCACACCATGTACTGATACAGGGCATAGCCTAGGTCCACTGCAGGCAGGTGCCACTGCCCCCTCCAGGACGGGCAGCCCCCCTGCCATGCTGACTTGTCCATATGCTGTCGGTGCTGGTAGTGCGCAGTCCCAAGCCATCCAATATGTGGGTAGGTGGTCACCTAGGGAGCGGGGTCTGGGGCAGGGGGCATACATGAGCATCCTCACATCCCCCCATCACCGCCTACCAATAGTATGTCACTTCCGCTTGGGGGAGAGTTGGCTGGGGTGATGTTAGGTCAGTGCCCTGGCAACTGTTAGCTTGGGTGGACCAGGTAGATGTAGGTGGATTGTGTTTGGCCTTTGTCAGCTGCTGTCATGCCGATTTCCAGTTTCTATGTTCCTATGTGCCACCTAGGCACCTGCCTAGTCCACCCTATGCCCCAGCTGCCCCCCCTACATGTCCTGCCTGCAGCCCCCTATGCCCCATTTGCACCATCACCATAGTGGCCTTTCATACTTGGGCACTATGTTGTTGCTGAAAATGGAGCACTACTATCATGTTTCTTGGGCTCCCTGCCTATGCTGTACATTACTGACACTTAAATGGTTTCTCTCTCCTGCAAATGTGCATCTAATGGCAGGTTTTCATTCATGGTAGGATTCAGCCCTTCATTTCAGCACATTAGTGTGAAAGGAGCCTCTCCCCGCCCACTCCTCGCCCATTGACCCCTTCTCTAAGCCCTCTCTCCACCCTCTGCGGTGTTTACCACGGCCGGGAATGCTAATGCTCATTATGTAACATTAATGTGTGTTAACATTACCTAACGTGCGTTAACATTACCTAACGATTGTTAACGTTACCTAACACGTGGTCTGTAACATTACTGCAGTTTAGTAAACATACCCCATAGGGTGAAGGTTACATCTCAGTGCTTCATCCCCCTTTAGCAGTTACTTAAGGCAGAAGGGGGCCTAAGAGAATCAACAGGGATCTCAGCCTGCAGATGATTTCAAACTAGATAACTACACCTCCTGGCCAGGCTTACACTGGGGGAGGAGAACTTCTTCCTAGTGTCTTGGTAGAGGAGGGACATAGACTGAATGCACTGGGCCTAGAAAAGGCTGGCTAGGTGTAACAATTGGCAGGCATCCAACCCTAGAAAGGTAAGTGCCAACAGGGGCTTGACATGGGGAAGGTGAACTATCCATAAGAGCGAGAAATCTCATGCTAAACAGAGAGATATTTCAGTCAGGGCCTACATAGTATAAAAGGTGCTACATGTATAGTAAGTAATAATAGTTGACACATTGAGAAAACAACACCAGCAACAGAGAACAGGATCCCTTTGAGGCTGGTGAGAAGAAATAGAATAGAGGCAAAATGAGGACACATTTCCAAGGATTTTTCCACACTAAGGAGTAACCCACTTTAAATTTCCAACCAGAGAGTTCCTTCCCCACAGTGGTAACAAATATGTACATAGGTCTGACAGCACATGTGCCTATCAGTGAATGGAGAGACCAAGTACCCAGGGAGGTGAGCTCTGATATGCTACTTGGTCTCTCCATTCCTACTGGGATTTTTCTCTCTTAGACTTTCCTCTCAAAAAAACAGTGGTCTCGTTCATTTCACTAAGAGCCATTTCAAGGGGATTAGGTGCCCTAGGCAAATCTCCCAGCTTGCACCCTTCTCACTTAATTAACTTTCAGCTCTTCAGCTCCTGCGCTGTAATTGTGATAAAGTTTTAAATATTGAACTTACATGTGTGTGCGTGTGTGATGGGCTTGCATATGTGCACACAGCTAATGAAGGTCAGTTTCCAAAAGCTATTTACCCACCTTTCATGTAGGGAAATGTATGTGCTGATGGATCTTTGAGTTTGCATTGGTTGTTGGGACCTGTTCTACTATGGCTCTGGCTACTCTTTGCCATCCCTCTGAGGCTGCAGTCCTAGGTGACCATCTAGTTTGCCTAATGGTTAAGCCGTATCTGAGTGCACTACTCTTGAATAAAAGAAGTGGCTGAAAGAGTGGGAGTGGGAGATAGACCTCCAATCTGTATGATACACTCCTAATGAGAGACACTTGCCATCTCTGAGGGGGTTGTGCTGATCCAGCCCATCGCACCCAAGCAACAGTTTAAAATTAGCGCCGGCAGGTGCGAGGACACAGCCAGCCCAACACCAGGCCAGATCAGTATCAGGGAGGTGAGCGGGAAGAGAAGCCCCTCCCTGATCACCACCACAAGGCTGATCCTGCCCACCACACCTAAGCAACAGCTTAAAAAGAGGGAGGAGTGGCTCAGTGGTTGGGACAGGTAACCTCAGGCCGGAAGGCCGGGGGTTCAATTCCCGCATGGGGACAAGCAACTTCAGGCCGGAGGGACTGGGGTCTCTAGTCCCATGGCCACTCCTTGTGGCCTTGGGCAAGCCACTTAACCCTCCATCGCCTCAGGTACACTTAGATTGTGAGCCCTTCGGGGACAAGGGAATAAAAAGTACCTGTTAGTATACATGTAAACCGCACTGATTCTAAAGAGCGCGGTATAAAAAATAAATTAAAACAAAAAAAAATCAATGTCAGCAGGTGCAAGGACACAGCAAGTCCCACACTAGGCCAGAACAGCATTGGGGAGGCAAGTGGTAAGAGAAGCCCTTCCCCGACTGCCACCACAAGGCTGATCTGGTCCACTGCACCTGGGTAGCAGCTTAAAATCAGTACCGGCAGCTGCGCCTGCACCTGAGGGCCTCGCCAGAGGGTCCTTTGGCATGGCCCTTAGGCATGAACCACAATAGAAAACATAAAAAAACAAACAGGGAACACCAGCAAACTGTTGAATGGTTGCAGGAAGCAAGAGGGGTACTTTATAAACCTGCAGCAACTTAACAAAAGTGCCACAACAAGCAAGCAAGATGCTAAAGCAAGAGAGAACAGCACTGAACAAAGCCAACTAAAGGTAGACCAAACTCTGTAGGATGGTGAGTAATCTCTGACACATATTGCTTACCCCACACAGAAGCAACCAGTTAAATTCCTCTGCCAGACGAATACACACATATACACAAACGCAAACCATCATCAAGCTCCCATCTTGCAAGTAACTTTCACCTCAGTGGCCCCATTCATTATTAAACATAAAGCAAGGAGAAAAACATGCAAAATGAGCAAGAATCTACTCACCTTTATCCTCTTCACACTTTTACTCCTCAAACCCATGTTCCTGAATGCTTGAGAAACGACTATCCTCATATCAGCTCAGCTGATCCCAATCATACAAAGAAACAGATACGCAACTCATAAGATACATACCAACCAAAATCTACACAACAGACCACAAAGAATAATCCAGATAACCCCCACTACCTATTCAGAGGCAGCCCCAACCAAGACTCAACAGCATACCCCACTGAAATATGCACTAATCAATGCTCGATCAATCCAAAGCAAATTCCATACAATACTGGATTACATAGAAAACCAGAATATAGATATAATGTGCATCACCAAAACATGGCTCTCCGACTCAGACAGTGTTATTATAAACCAAATTGCCTCTCAACCATATACAATACACAACTCCACAAGGACTTCAAGAAGAAGTGGAGGTGTTCTAATCATAGACACACCAATGCTTCACCACATCCTCCTCTTTTCACTCAAAAGGAAGCAATATAATAACAATATCAAATAGGGGGCGGAGCCTGATGTCCAGCGGGTAAGACGCTTCGCGCTGAAGCTCCCGAGAGGCCTACTTAGAATCCTGACTTAATACCTATACAAACTTACTATTTCGCTCCGGGCTGACCGGGGTACCTCGGGGGGGATGGCGGCCCATAAACCAGCGCGCTTGGACTTCGGGTCTCCTTCTTCTTCTCACGGAAAACGCTCCAAAACAGAGGTGTCCTCCCCACAGAAGATGGTTCCATTTCGTGAAAACCCCGAAATGCACCTGGAGATTTTGGAGGAACTACGCGGCGTGAAGGAATTGGTGCAGTCCAATGGAGAAGCGCTTAGAGCCCTGCGAGAAGACTTTGGAGTGCTCCAGGACCGACTTGAAAGTCTCTCATTACGGCAGGACAATATGGCGGGGGTCCTCGACTCGCACGCGGTGCGCTTGGGCGCACTGGACAAGGCCGAGCGCCAGATACAGAATCTGCAAAAGGAGTTAGAAGATAGCAATAATCGAGCCCGTCGCAACAATGTGAGGCTCATTGGAATACCGGAGGGGGTGGAAGCGGGAGATATGAGAGAATTCCTGCTCAAAACTCTTCCCTCCTTGCTGAAGATCACCTTTCATAAAGAATTGGAAATCGATCGTGCACACCGTGTTCCTACCCACATGGCGCTCAACCGAACGACCCCCCGGCCTATTATCTTTCGCTTGCTACGATATCAACAAGTGGAACAAATTTTAAATGCTGCCCGGGCGAACCATCATTTGGAATTTGAAGGTCACAAAGTCTCCTTCTTCCCTGATTTGGCAAAGCCTACCGTTGACCGACGGAAGAAACTCCTTGCTTTTCGCCCTCGACTTCAACAGCTACAGGCTCGCTTTGGCCTGTTGTATCCCGCGAAGCTCCGAGTGACTTTCCACAACCAAACCAGGACATTCGAAGATCCTGATCTACTATCAACATTTTTAGACTCCAAAGAAGCAGAGCAGATGCGCTAATCCAACGACGTGGACTTTTCTTCGCCGGCTCTGTCCGCCATTTTGAAGGGCCCGATGCGGCGGTCATAGTCAAGCACAGAGACTACCTGGACTTTCTTTCTTTCTTTCTATGACTCTTGTTTTGTGGTCTCCTCTCCCTCCATGATGTGTGCCTCGGTCGGATTAGGAGCACGCACAATCCTACAGGTTATGTGTTTTTTTCAATTTCGGCCTTCTCTGGGGCTTCTCCCCGCAGACACATGGTCGCCAGTAACTTTTGGGGTTCTGCTTCTTCTCTACCGCGCTGCGGTTTTTCTTTTTTAATGTGGGGCGCTTCATTGTATTATCTAAGCTTATTTTCTTTTATGCCATATGTACAGCCTGATACAGTCAATATGAGGGACATTGTGAAATTAGGTGCGCTATCATGCTCAGAATTTTTAACTTGTATGAATGGCTTTATGTAAAATTTTATCACTCAACGTAAAGGGCATTAATAGTCCAATCAAAAGAAAGAAAATCCTTAGCTATCTTAGCCATGAGCATGCTGATTTAGCGTTTCTTCAGGAAACGCACTTAAACTCTGCTGAAACACTGAAACTCAATGTTAAGCCTTACATGGTGGCTGCCTATTCTCCCGCCGTTTCCAAACGGTGCGGGGTAGCCATTCTGGTTAAGAAATCTTTGCAAGCTACTGTAATTGATACTAGCGCTGACAAGGAGGGTAGATGGGCCCGAGTACATCTTAAGGTTGGAGATAGTGAATTTACATGTATTTGCATTTATGCCCCGAATGTGGACAACCCTGCTTACTATGCAAGTATTGCGCAGTTGGCACAGGCCTCTGCCAATACTCCATTAATACTTGGTGGTGACTTTAATCAAGTGTTAGACCCTCTGATAGATAGACAGCCGCCTAGAACGAGTAGTCCACCCAAGAGTCTTGCTACCCTTACAGCTCTGATGCAAGATCTTGCGCTGGTAGATATATGGAGGCTGCTTCACCCCTCCGACTTAGAGTTCACTTTCTTTTCTGCCCCCCATCACTCCCAATCTAGAATAGATTTCTTTCTCATTTCCAAAGCACTGATTTCTCAAGTAGACACGACTAGGACTCATCCTCTCCATATTTCAGATCATGCTGCCATATCTTTATCATTGCGTGTCACTGCGCGGGACGATTCTCCCCGAGCTTGGTTTTTTGATAGATCCCTACTGGGTCAAAAAGATTTTCAGGTTGATATAAAGGCCGCTATCCAAGATTATTTTCATTTTAACTCACCCCATGACACAGCGGGCTGGGCTTGGTGGGAGGGTTTTAAAGCATCTATCCGTGCCACTATAACTAGCTATCAAATTCGGCAGGGGAAACAAAGAAAGCAGCATTTACTGATTCTAGAGCAGCAGATACAAGCTGGGGAGCGTCTCCTCACGTCCCGTACTGACCCATGTATTTTACTCCGTTTACAACGCTTGCGTTTTCAATACAATCAGCTTTTGCACACTGCTGCTGTTAAAAATATTGAATCACAACAAGGGCTATATTATCGGGAAAATAATCGTGCTGGCAAATTATTAGCAAATGCCCTAAAAGGTCGAAAAGAAGCCAAGCGTGTTACCGCCCTCCGTAATCCGTCGGGGGGGGGCTTGGTCACTAAAGATACCGAAATCTTAGAACTCTTTCGTGACTTTTATACTCGGCTTTATCAATCTGAATGTGATTTTGAGCCAGATGTATTTGAACGCTTACTTTCAGGAGTACAAAGACCGACCCTATCTGACGAAGATAGAGTGGCCTTGGACACACCATTTACTGTCTCAGAAATTCATTCTGCTATCAAGAAATGTGCCTCAGGTCGAGCCGCAGGCCCAGACGGTCTCCCCACTGAATTCTACAAAACCTTTCACGCTGACTTAGCTCCAGTTTTGAAAATTTATTTTTCTGCTCTGGCCGAGGAGGGTTCTCCTTCTGGGTCCTTTTCAATGGCAAATGTAGTAGTTTTTGAGAAAGAGGGGAGAGACCCGCAACTAACAGCTAATTATCGTCCAATTTCCCTCCTAAACGCGGACTATAAAATCTTTGCCACCATTCTCTCTACCCGGCTCTCGGATAGGATGCCTATCTTAATACACCCAGATCAATGCGGTTTCATTCCTGGTAGATCAACTGCTGACAATGCTCGGACTCTATGCCATGTATTGACTACCGCAGTTAATCTTGATCGCCCATTTGTTGGCCTCTCACTTGATGCTGAGAAGGCCTTTGATCGCTTAGAGTGGCCCTTCCTGTTTGCAGTCCTCCGCTGGTACGGATTCGGGGAAGGTTTTCTCCGTTGTCTTCGCACCATGTACGCTCAGCCTACAACCAGTATATGTGCAAATGCTTTAAAGTCTCAGCCTTTTCCCCTTCAACGCGGCACTCGCCAGGGATGCCCACTGTCTCCACTCCTCTTCGATCTTGCACTCGAACCCTTGGCTTTATTAATCCGGCAATCGGAGGAGATTCATGGAGTCCCCTTCACCCATAGGGAAATCAAAATTTCAGCGTATGCTGATGATCTTATGCTTTTTGTCTCTATAGACTCAGTACCGGCTGTCCTAGAGCAAATTGGTAAATACTCACAACTGTCCGGTTATAAGATAAATTGGACCAAGTCGGTAGCCTTTCCATTAAATCCTTTGCTTCATCAGGCAGATATGCAATCCTTCCCCTTTTTATGGCAACCTCGCATGGTCAAATACCTTGGGGTTCACTATTGTTCTCCTTTGGAAGACACTATCTCCTTCAATGCCAAAGACTTAACCTCTAAAGTCCGGGCGCTTACTCACCGCTGGACTCCTTTAACGCTTACCTGGTGGGGTCGATTAGAAACCATAAAAATGATGATTGTTCCGAAAGTGAATTATATCTTAGAAATGTTGCCCTGTCTCTTCCCTCGACGTATATATAAAGATATCGAGGGCCTTCTGACTAGATACTTGTGGCAAAACAAGACACCTAGGATAGCGAAACATAAGCTGCAAGCAGATAAGGAAAATGGGGGTGTCAGATTCCCTGATTTCCTGAAGTATCATCAATCTTTTCTTCTCAAACAAGGTGCTCGTTGGCTGGAAGATCCAGTACCGAGTAGACCTGTGTGGCTAGACATAGAAGAGGACCTTTGCAAACCGCTTCCTCTTACTTTTCTCCCTGGTATGACTCTCCCATCAGACTCCCACCTTCCGCCAATGCTTTTAGACACCTTAGGTGCCTTTAATAATCTTATGCAATCTTTAGACTCCCGACTCTGTCCGTTAGACAAGCTCCCACTTTGGTACAACACTCGATTTCGAATACAAAATAAGCCGATGGCGTGGAGCCCCTGGTACACTAGGGGCATTTGGATTCCTAGTCAGTTGTTCCATGAAGATCGCTGGAAAACTTTTAGTGAATTGCAAATTGAATTTGATCTCCCAGCGAAACACTACTTTCAATTGGTGCAACTTCAGCATTGCCTTCGGAGTGCTAAGGTGCTTCTGCCATCGGCCTCCCCTGCACAAGGTTGGTTGGAGACTATCCGATCTATCGGTAGTTCACCGGGTGTAGCATCAAATTTTTACAAAACCTTATGTAATGCTATAACTAGGGATACCCCTATAGCGCAGAAAGCATGGGAGAGAGAATTGCATGTGACTTTGACCCCGGAGCAATGGAGCCTTGTCTGGAGTAGAGTGACACGGGTCTCCCGATCCGCCTCACTCACTCAGACACTCTTCTTTCTAGCCCACCGGTGTTTTTACACTCCTGACAGATTAGCCAAATGGAACACTACTCAGGGCAATAATTGTTGGACATGTCATGCGGCCATTGGTTCACTACCTCATGTTATGTATGAATGTCCCGCACTACAGTATTACTGGCGTCGGGTCTGGGGTCGTATCCAGTCTATTTTGCACTTTCAAGAGCCCCTTTCTTGGAGGATAGTGGGACTTCGCTCAGCTGCGGGGATCCCCTCTATTCCAAAAACGGCTTACTACCTTTTGTACTTTATGCTAGGCATTGCTATTTCCCTAATTACGAAATACTGGAAAAATAGCTCCCAACTGAGCCCCAATGAATGGTGGAATCATGTCTGTCTCTACAGTAAATATGAACAAATACCTCGTATGTTTGCTTCCCCCATTCAGACTCCTCATCATCGGTCTAAATGGAAGATGCTCAATGACTATGTAAATTCTGCTCAATGCTCTCATCTGAATGTCTACATGTATATATCTATTTGTCCCATGATTATTCTGTATCGCAGATACTCTTTTGATTGTTTTGATGTACAATCACTGTTGTTTGGAAGCGCTCACATGCTGACATAATCAGCTAGAGAAGAAGCGTGGGGGTGGGGGGTAATTGGGTTTACTTTTCTTTATTGTATAATTGTTTTGTCTCCTTGGTGTGTTGTTTCTTTTGTTTGTTGCAAAATGAAAATAAAAGTTTCAAAAAAAAAAACAATATCAAATAGGCACCTAGCATTATGCCTCATATACAGAGCTCCAAGTTCCGATGAAGACAAACTCTCAACCATCCTAGAGCTAGTGTGCACCTACACCACACAGATTAAACCCCTCCTCATCCTAGGAGACCCTAACCTCCCATTGCTGTCACAACATGATGCAGCTAAATTCTCAGAAGCAATGAAGGATCTAAATTATATCCAGATCGTAAACAATCCAACCCACAAGAAAGGGGGGACCTTTGACCTCATTTTTGTACCCAGTCAATATAATACCCAAAACCCATTAACACATCTAACAGTCACACCAATCTCACGGTCGCACCACCACATCATCTTCTCTATTATTACACCCATAATGGAAAGAATACCAGAAACAACCCAGAAGGAAAGAAGGAGATTCCGGACCTACAACAAGGAAAAGTTCTTTGAGCAAAATACAACAGACCTTGACTCCATCATTACTAATTAGAACAACACACTCCACAATGCAGTAATAGCCCCAAACAAAGCAATTCAAGACAGCAGAAGAAAATGCAATGCTCCATGGATCTCAAATGAAATCAACGAACAGAAGAAACAACTAAGGAAACTTGAAAGACAATGGCGTTGAACCAAAGACCAAGACCATCTAACAAAATACAACAAAATGCAAGCCATATGCTACAACATGATAAACAATTGTAAGAAGGAATACCATACAACATGATAAACAATTGTAAGAAGGAATACCATACAAACCTGATAATGAAACCCCTTAACAAACCAAGAGAACTATTTGACATAGTAAACAGGCTAACTAAAGAACCAAGAGAACCAGATGAAACTTGTCAGACGGCTGCCTGGGTGAGAATGTTCACAGTCTTGGCAAGTGCATATGTCAATATGATTTGCAAGGGATTGTGGGCAATGCAGTCCATTCACACCCGACACAGCTGCTCACAATAATTTAGTTGTGCTCAAGTGTAAAGCCAATAAGATATTTATTTATGGGGTTATTTCTCCCAACACAGATATGCTTAGTAGCACATAAATCAGGTCACTTGCTTTCAGTGTTAAACTTGGAAAAACAAAATCAGGAAAACAACATTTGAACTTGTCAGGTAATCAAAGCAAAAGAATAAGACCTGGTTGGTAACAAACTGGTCTTTTCTGTAGGCTTTAGCTAATATTTTCTTAGCAGTGTATCAAACAACAAACAAAATCCACAAAGAAAGGAAAAACTGTTCTTTTCAGGTTAACTTCTTATATCTTCCCACATAGATTCAGAAGTGATTCCCTCAGAGCTCACAAGCAATTAGGTAAGGCTCAATTGCTAGCAGTTACCCAGCTGAAACCCCTTAGCTGGCTTACTTTCTACTGCGTGGCTAAAATTCCTACTCAGGAGCTTTTCTGAGTAGATTAAAGAACAAGTTTGTATTTCTTTGTGATGGTTGCTGTACTTTATAACAGAAAATCACCAAAGGAGTTTAGACAGAGAGCAATCCATGTAAACACATCCTTCATCTGCAATTTCGCCCCCTTCTTCAACAAGCATGGGTTCAATATCATGGATTGGCACAGATGAATCTCTCAATGGAGCACTTTCAGGAGAATACTTGTTTCCCTGCTGTCTTTCAAGGTTATAGCTAGGGCATAGATCAGTGTTCATACCTGAGCTTCCATTGCTGTTAGAGTTCCTCTCTATATAGCCTGGCCAGTATGTAGTCCAGTTCTTATGTCCAGCCTTCCAATCCAGATCCCTGGACACTGGATCCCTCTTCACATACCTTCTGGCACGGGTCTTAGTGTCCCTTCCATGTGCAGCCGTCTCCCTCACAGGTACCGTCTGGAGATTCCTAGCTCTGCAGCACCATTCCTCTGGCTTTCCCCAGTCCAATGGTGTATGCTGGCCCTTGGAATGCCTCCCAGTATACGTACTGCTCCGGACTCTTCTAGACCTCTCAAAGGCTTTTCTCTTCTTTCTTCCAAAGGGTTTCTTGCCCTCTCTGTCCATCCGCTCTGGCTTCTGCTTCTGATGATCCTCCAGATGAAACTGAGGATATCCAAGTTGATCATGAAGATGATGATGAGGATGAGGATAATTCTCTGCAGAATAAACTCTACCTTTATTCTGCTTTGATGTGTGCTCCACCTTAGCACAGCGCAGCTGTGCTGAATCAGGCCCTGCCCTTTGAGATGTGTGCTTAGGGATTACCTCATAGCCCTCCTGATTGAACACACGTTTCCCCACTTCAGCTCCTCTAATGGCTGTTGGAAACCTGGTGCATTCTGGGTATGGTAGTCTTTTATGGGAAAATTCTGTTTTCTTATTTCTACCAGAACTGACAGGTTGCTTGTTCAGAGTCACTTCACCTTTTCTATAGCTCCTTCCTGAGCTATGATAAGCTTCCTTATCACAAACTCCATAATTCTACAAGACTTGGCAGACTTCCTACAGAAAAAAATACACAAAGGAACCATCCTCTAAACTGACCCAACCAGACATACCCCATGCTCATCATAACAATGAAAAAAACATGGGACTCATTCCATATCCCCTCGGAAAAGCAACTTGACTCTATAATAACCAATATTAATGCAACTACATCACCCATCAACCCATTTCCACTCAGTTGGATTAAACATACAAGAAAATATTTAACGCCATACCTACTAAAGATCACCCAGTCATCACTCGCACAAGGATACCTTCCCTCACAACTCAAACATCCATAAAACCTATTTTGAAAGGCAAGAATCTTCATACCAAGGACCCTAGCTCCTATCGACCAATTTCAGCCTAATCAAGGTATTTGAAAAAATAGTCCAGCAACAACTACAGGAACACATCGACAATGATGCCCTGCTAGACCTATACCTGTGCAGATTTAAACAGAATCACAGTGTGGAAACATTAATAACATCACTTATGGATACCCTTATAATAGGCATAGACAACATACAAAAAGGATTTGTCCTATTCTTCATTGACCTCACTGCAGTCTTTGACTCCATCAACCATAATAACCTACTACAAAGACTTCAAGAAATAGGGATCCATGGTATAGTGATGAAATGGTGTGCATCATACCTATCCCACCAAAAGCAACAAGTGAGATCGGGAAGCCAACAATCAAGACCATTCACTCAACAACAAAGTGTTCCGCGGGGCTCGGCTCCTCAGCACTGCTTTTCAATATATACTTACAACCACTCTGAAACATCATAAAACAAAACAACATATAATACAGGATATATGCAGATGACATAATGGTATTTACCTCTATAAATATCGAACATCCAGTTTATTCACAGATCACCACATGCCTCAAAGCAATGACAGGATGGCTCAAAGAACAAAACCTCTCTATAAACTTCAAAAAATCAGAAGTGCTACACATCACTAGGAATGCTATATTCTCCCCACCAAACTCAATAAATATCTTAGACTATATCCTAACCACCAAGCAAGAAGTCAAATGTCTCAGAGTCACATTCGACCAACAACTCAGCTTCCAACAACACATAAAGAGAACAACCAAGACAGCCTATCACAAATTAAGAACAGTGCACAAATGCAAGCCTCTACTCAGTGATAGTAACTTCTGAACAGAATGTCAAGCCATAGTAACGTTTATATTAGACTATTGCAACATAATCTACCAGGACCTTCTCATAAATCTATACTGCCTCTCCAACTGGTGCAAAACACTGCAGCCCAAATAATTACTGGAACAGCAAGGTACAGCTATATAATCCCCACACTAGAACAGCTGCATTGACTCCCAGTCACCATATGATCCAAATACAAGACCTTAATAATAATCTTCAGGATAATCCATAACCTATCACCTCCCGTCCTTCAACTAATGATCAGGAAAATACCACAGAACAGAACAAGAAGAACATCCAATAACAATACTTTGGACACCCCTACAAGCAAGATGAAAGTCAAACAATCAACTTGTAAAAGAGCTTTCTCCATATACGCTCCCCCCACTATGGAATGAGCTACCCACCTCAATACGAGCCATCAAGGACCTATCAGACTACAGGAAAGCAATAAAGACCTATCTCTTTATGGAATACTATGGACTCCCCTATGAGCACATTGCATAAACAGAAATATTACAGTCTATAGCTACAATCTCAGTTAACCTCTCCCATGGACCTGTACCCTCAACCCATAAATAACTACATTTTGTATAAACCATTGCTGTGTTAATGTTAACAGTTGCTCTTTAATACATCCCTTCAAACCCCACATAATCATCCAAGATCAACATCCTGTTCTATGTAAAACTTTGGTTTTGGTGATATATTTTCTGTAAACTACCCTGAATTAATGATAGGGTGGTATAAAAAAACCTGTTAAACAAATAAATAAATCAAGGGAGGAGCACATAGGCTCCCAAGGAAGAATACATGTGAAAGGGGCAAAATAGCTGCTCCATGAAAGGCCCTGCTGCCAAACTTTATCCCACATGGACACACCTAGTTCCCATGCCACCATGTTGGAGCCTTGGCCTGAACCGACATGAGATAGCACCACATAGGAGGAGACAGAGAAAGAATTGCTATTGGTTAGCATGTATCAGATTATGTTGTTACTACACAGGGAAAGGGACACAGGGGACAAGCTCTGGCTACCAGAGTTATCCTGGTGCCTTATATTCTCCTTTTTCTTCCAGAATGTATCACTATGATATTGGACATCCACACATGCTTGAAAAGGAAGTGGAACCATTTATTCCCCAGAGGGCTCAGTGAGCCCTGCTAGATGGAAGAAGGAACCTCTTTAATTTACCTGTTCCTCTTTGTGTAGATTGAGGATCTTAATAAGGAGGCTAGTTACCTGTGTCTGCATTACATGGATTGGCTGGAAAAGAACAAGACTGACGTGCTTCACAAAAGCCTCCTCTATTCCATCCTTGCCTTTGCCTCTGCAGCTACAAGCATATCAAGCATCAAACTGCCAGAGTGAAAGCACCTGTCCTCCTTGTGCTAGCCCATAAGATAATGCTCACACTTGCAACAACTAGGTACAGATACCAGCCACATCTTCCAAAACTTCTGAATACTTGCTAGGATATTCAAAACATTGGTTCTCTCCAATCTCTCTCCATGCATTACCGCCTTTATCATGCACACCTTTCAGGAAAATTGTCCATAACAGTCAACCTGAGAGCACACAAGACTCACATCATCTAAATTCATGGCCCTGTGACTAATCCTTCTACCTATCCAATCTTCACCCAGTACAAGCATTGTGGAACCTGTGTACGAGGGCCGTTTTTTTTTTCAACCTCTGATCGCTCCGTGCAGACGCTACGCGGGCAGCAGAAAGCGGGCATGCGCTGTAGGCGACTGCGCAGCTCTTGCACTACACACTCCGCCATTGTTGACATTCAGGCGTCAGTCGGCGTTGTGCTACAGCCACGTAAACATGTCCACCATGATTGATGCTCCCTCCAAGTGTGAATTGCGAAGTGTGATTCGTTTTCTACAGGCTGAAGGCCATAGTGCTGCAGAAATCCATCGGAGAATGAGTCGTGTGTATGGGGAAAACTTCATGAGTGATGGTGTTGGGCCAAGGATGCAAATCTGTCATTTCAGATGACCTGGTGCAACGAGTTGACAGAATGGTTAAAGAAAACCGCAGATTCACCATTACTGCTTTGTCTACGGAATTTTCAGAGGTTTCAAGGTCTGTTTTGTACTCTATTGTTACTGAACGGTTAGGCTACAAAAAACTTTGTGCACGTTGGGTCCCAAAAATGTTGACGGACGGCCACAAAAGCGCTTTCAAACCAATGAGGACCTTCAAACCAACGTCAAGGACTACTTGAATTCATTGGCGGCAACTTTCTTTGCAGAGGGTATTGAAAAGCTTGTCCACAGATATGACAAATGTCTCAATCTCTTTGGTGATTATGTCGAAAAGTAACCGTAAGTGTACCAATCTTTTGGTAATAAAATTATTGTTTTATATGAACTTGTCTTTTATTTATAGTCTATCGGAGGTTGAAAAAAAAACGGCCCTCGTATTTTGGGGAAACTGCTAGGTACATATGACCTAGATTGGCCACTGTTGGAAACAGGATACTGGGCTTGATGGACCTTGGTCTGACCCAGTATGGCATATCTTATGTTCTTATGTTCACAATGTCTAACCCCTGCTTTTCTCTCAACCATTTTCAAAGCACTCTGAATAACCTGGAAAAATCCATTCATTTAGTACTTACAAAATAGCAAACCTTTACATATGTTTCATTTTCTTGAAGATATCCCTCCTACTAGAGTAACTATTCATAGGCTCAATGAATAACAGATAGGCAATGATGACACCAAGCCCAGAGCTGTATCTTCCATAATCACACATCTAACAGCATGCTTCATCCCAACAGCCCATTAGAAATGCTGTCAGACCTCTTCCTGGATCTTCCAGCAGTGTGGATGCAGGCCTGCCCTGCCACCCCTGGCAGTAGATGATTACCAGCAGCCATCTGGGGCCCCAACCATTTCTCCATCCACATCTCCATCACAGCCTTTCCTTGCTGCTTCACTATGCATACCACCCAAGAAAGAGGAAGATGATATCTAGGAGGAGGTGCTCATATTAGAGCCTGAAGAGGTCTGTGGCAGCCAGCTATTGACATAAGCTGTCTCTCTTTCAGCACCTACAACATCTCCTGTAGGATCTAGTGGTGCAGCACAAGATTCCCCCCTTCCAAGATCCCACTGGAGATGGGGCATTAACTGCTGAGCAGCAGCCGATTGGGCAGCAGCTTGCTCCCATGGAGGAAAGGCAGTAGAATGATGAGAGGACAAAGAGGATGTCCATGATTCAAGGATGAATGCTTGAGGCACCCATCTTCTTGACATTTTCCCTTGAACATGTTGGAATCCTAAACACACCCTCTCTTTATTTTATTTATTTATTTATTTATTTATTTATTTAGCCAGTTTTGTATATCACCTTATCCTTCAATCAAAGTGGTTAACACAGATTGTAGGGATGCATTTAACAGGAAAGGGGGTCAGACATACAAACATACAGACTATCTACAGTTAGTTCTCATCTGAGTGTGGTTGTAGGTGGGTTGATTGCAGTGGAGACCAGTGCTTGGCAAATTACGTTACTTGGTTGTAGGACTCTGTGAACAGGAGGATCTTGAGAGACATGAGGAAGTCCTTGGTGTCATTTAGGGCCCTTAGTTCCTCAGGGAGGGTGTTCCATAGAGCAGGAGCTGACAATGAGGGAGCCCTTTTAGATGTGGCTTGTTTTGTTTTATGATATCCTGCTGGCATGCTGAGTCTGTTACCATTGTTGGACTTCCTAGGTCTGCTAGTTATTTCCCTGATTATTAAATCCTGGAGCACGTCTGCTGAACAGCAGTGGATGATTGAATATGTTCAGGATTGACTTGTATTTTGTCCTTGCAATTATTGGGAGCCAATGCAGTTGTCATAGTTGTCAAACTCCATAGCCGTGCTACCTCCTGACAAATGTCCTCCTCCTCCTCCTCTCTCTGGAGCGGATTCTGTGCTGGATGGACCTTTGGTCTGACCCAATATGGCATATCTTATGTTCTTAATTTTCCCACCTCTCTCCCACATGCCATATCTGTCTTTGTAAAAAATATATACAAGTTTTCATTTGACAAAACGTTAAAGGAGTTTCAATATTTTGATTTGTCCTAAAAATAATAAAAGGTTTTATATTTTTATAGTTTTCCACAGTTATATATCTTACTTATAGTATACGGGCTCCCACTCCCTCTGCCTTGTCCTAATCCAGTAACTCAGGGAAACAGACCCTACAAATAGCAATGCATAGGTTGGTCATTCAGTGGGACATGATGATACTTTAGCATGTTATCTGTTATCCCCCTCAGATAAGGCCACAAAACACATACAGATCATCCCTTAACACAGGCTCACCTCTGTAGTCCTTACCATATACCAGTGGAGGGTGAGGATCACATGGGTGAAACACTAGTGACTTCTGCTTCAGGGGTAAACTCCTTATGATCTTGCCCTCCTAACACAATCCTCCCTATCCTTGAGTACTGTCTCTACCCCATCTGCATACTTAGTGAAGCCCAGTATTTAGGCAATAGGTAGTTTTGGTTTCTGATAACTCCACTGAAGAAGTATGATGCAAGCTGCAGCTGGAGATATAAACTGTGTATATATATACGAGTATGCAATGCAATATGTGCCTTTGAGTCAGTCCTGACTCCTGGTGACCCAGATGCTCCTGGGTTTTCTTGGCAGTGTCACTGGAAGTAGATTGCCAGGCCTTTCGGAGGAGTAGCCTAGTGGTTGGGGCAAGGTACTTCAGGCCAGAAGGTCAGGGGTTCAAATCCCACTAGAGGACAGCAACCTTGGGCTGGAAGGACTGGGGTTTCTAGTCCCACAGATGCTCCTTGTGATCTTGGGCAAGCCACTTAACCCTCCATTGCCCATGTTCCCTGTAAGTATTAGTGTATGTGTCTCATATCCCTGCATGTTAAATGTATCCCCCAATTGTGTTGTGACCACTTTGATTGAAGGATAAGGTGGTATACAAAAACTGTCTAAATAAATAAAAAATATATACCACACACATATCAGTGGCACTATTACACACTCCACCTCTGTTGACTGCCTCCTTGACCTATGCACTGACTTCATCCTTTGGCCTTCAGTATAGAAACCTCTGCCACAAGATGAAGTCCAGAACACTCACAGACATCTCTCATAACTGATAGACATAGAAAACACAATCCCCTTGCATAAAGGATCACTTTATTGAGAAACACAACAAACTGTGCACTTGGCAGTGTGCATAGAGCAACATAAAGCATAGCTCGAGCACAGAAAGCTACAATTAAAGTGGTACACATGTCCCTTGGCCCACACAATAGTCCTCCCCCTGGACAAATCGGTTTTCAACAGTATGGATAAAATGAGTTTGGCATGATAGAAGAGGATGCTTTCTGGTTTCTGGTTATTCAGAGCAACTCCTCACCTGCTCTTCAAGGATTTAATGGACCAAGAGATGTGAGGGCTGTCACACAGGGCAACATGTTAGAGTACTTCGGAGGCTCAATGCCCCAATTTATTGAGGGCACAGATGTGCTAGTCTGAGCTCTGTCTTTTCTGTCAGCCCATTACATGTTCTCAGCTTTGTTTTACAGTCATACGCAGTGCCATGCTTTATGGACAGTTCCCAAGTCAGGCATTAAACAGTTAAACAATCCATGAGGATAATACTTTAGGCCTGGCCCTGAGACTTGGGGGGGGGGGGGTACTATCAGGATCCATAGTATTATGTGGCAACAGTAATACTCACATAACGCTTTGAATTGGATACCAAAGGCTGCTGTTCTAATTCTTCCCCAACCTCACGCCCCTTTATATGGCCTTTCTGAACTAGCCACTGGAAAACAAACTCCCAAGCTATAGGCACACTTGATGAGGACCACTTGTAAAACCGAAGGACCATCTATTAAACAGCACAGATTTCATGTGGCCCTAACTTCCCATCACAAACATGGAATCATTCTTTATTATCATTGCTTTCTTTAGCTATCTTTCCAAATACAGTAGTTCAGGCTCCAGACCTGTATGTGCCATTGTTAGTACAGGGCAGTAAAACATAAAAATGTTACTATGAGCTTAAGAGCCATTTACCTCCACAGAACACATTGGTGCATTGCAACTTAAAGAAGTTATCAGTGAGTGGATTTCAGTATGGGGGGGTTAGTAGTCACTCATTTGTATCACTTAGCTAAACTGTACGGTGCATGTGATATCATAGTAGTACAAACAGTAACTGGGTCATACAGATGGAATAGAAGCATAGTTGATCTGGGATAGACTATAGGAACTTAGTGAGTAACATGAAGTATGGAGCAGTAGGGAACCAAGTCAACACTCACCAAAAGACACCCCAGTGTGGCATTTGCCACAAATTGAATGCCATTTATTGCAGCAATAACAGGGATGTTGAAGACTGGAAAAAAAATATGGGGAGATGTGTGTTATGGCATATGAAAAGGACCTGGAAACCATATAGCCCTCACACCTATTGATTTTGAAGTCCTAACAACCTGTGACCATTCTACTATTGCTGGCCTCAGTCAATGTGACACCTCAAGGAGATCAGATAAATCTTACTCTAGTGCACTCCATTTTGCCCCTTATGTTGACAGTGATAGAGCCCCTTCTTGCTGGCTGTTAACCACTAATTACCCCCTTCCCAAACCAAACAAGCCCCATTATAACCACTGAATAGTTATGTTCATGTGATTTTCTTTACATGGGCCTGCCTCCTCACATACTGATAATATCCCCCATGCTCCTCATAATTCCACCTTCCTCCCCTGCAAATCTCTTAAAACCATGCATTCTTTCTATCTATTCCTACGTCCTACAGTATATACACACTCCCTTGTTTAAATTATGTACATATCTTGGAGCATTTAGCCTGCTCATGTCAGCACAACCAAGTTTCTTCTTATTGATCCCACAATCCTGGGATTTTATCCTAGTGCTATATTATGCAAACGTATCATCTTTCTGGTGCCAATTAGAACTTGTACTGCCTATTGTTATGAGATGTTGTGACCAACCAAAGCACATTGTGAAGGAATACACAATAATAAGGTATCACACCACATTAGAACGCCATAGTGCATGACCCCACACATTATCCTCAACACTGGGAGTGCTGTTTGAGAATGAGGTCACATTCAAAACTTTAAAGCATGTTTTGGGGGGAGGGGGAACTGGATAGCGAGAAAGAAGAGTACCACTATTAGAACTCAAGCCCTGCAGGCACCAACCCACCCTCATCCTGCTGTGCGCGTTTCTTTTAGATTCAGATTTCTTGACTTGTATGGCAATTTTGCATGTGTTGCCGAAGTGATATATCTGGGGAATATTAGTTGGTTAGTTTGAACTGCAGGGCCCATAGGAGTAAAATGGGCTCTATGGCAAATTGCGTATACTAATATGATTAACACATACTAACCATTAGTAAATGAGCCCCTTTGCAGTTAAGGTAAAAGAAAAGTCAAACTCACATGCTTTTCTCAGTATTGCTAGGGGGTTGTATTGCATTTTTGAAAAAATGGAATGTGCCTAATAGATGATGGTAGTAGTGGTGGTGGTTGTGTGTGTGTGTAGGGGGAGGAGGATTACTAACTGACTGGTGGACTGATTCCTTAATTTTCCAATAGCAGAGACATGAGCCAACTGCTAAGCAGAGGAGGAGCTAGGCAACTGTGCAGCCATGGAACAGTGGAAGTTGGTGAACAGCATGGGAGCCGCATATTGCAGTCCTACCAGCATGAGCCAAGCCTCCTTTTAGTCAAAAATTAAATCACTCTCACTGTTGCAAGGAAGAAGTGGAAGTTGGGAGAGGGAGAAAGCGGGACTGGGTCCCAACTGGTAGAATTGGTCAGCGCTGCAAGTAGCTTGAACACAGAGAAGTATCTGGAGTTTGACAGGGAGCTGCTGCTGCAGCAGCTGAGCACCGTGAGGGCAGACCCTACAGGAAAACCAGCGAGGAGGGGAAGAGAGTGGGTATAGTGGAGAACTAGTTCTGGCAGAGGAGGTATGGTTTTGGGGATGTTACTGGTGGGCAAAGGAATTCGGCAAAGTTGAAGGTAATGGTGCTGGGTAGGGGAGGACAGAGGATGTTGAAGCAGGAAAGCAAGGGGGGTCATGGGCATTTCCTCCTGACCTCCGCCCCCTATTAGACATTGGAGAATTCCATCGAAGGTTAAAGTCATTGCTGTTCCTGGAATACTTCGGCTCAGACACATAACCACACTGACATTCCTTGGGCACATAAACACTGTTAGCAACAACTACCTAACACAATCTATCCTATTGTGTTAATTATTTCATATTGTTTGCAGTGATCTGAGTTACCAATTGTTTAATCTGTTAGTTCCTTCAACAAATTGTTTCATGTAAATTTCAAGTTTGTTCCACTTGTTCCATGTAAACCGCCATGACTAGTAGATGCGATGGTATAAAAAGAGTCATTAAATTACTTAATTAATTAAATTTAATAAAATAATGATGCACTATAGAGGAGGACGAGAGAGATGTGCAGTAAATAAATACATGAGGGGTTATTTTAAAGATCAATGAGCCTCTGTGGTCTATATGTAAGCAAGATGTCTTTGGCTATGTCCACCAAGTTGCTATGATTATTTTATGTGAAGAGATTGTGTTGGGGGATGCTAAACTCCATGGTGTTGTCTTTCAGGAGTGGAGGAATGCTATTGGGAATTTCCAAACTCCCTTTCATCATCCTGAGAGTTTGAGGGAATGGAGCTGTGCTGTGTGATGCTGTTGTCATCCTTAGATAGTTGGGGGGGGGGGGGGAGTGCTGTGTTAGGCACCACTAAATTCCCTGTAGTCATTTTTAGGAGGCAGGGAAGCAATATCATATTGAATGTTGATGGGGTGGTGTGCTTTGTTTAATTTCTGTGCTAAAAAGTTAATTTTGAAGTGTTTGGGTGATCCCTAAGGAATGTGTATTCTTTTATTTTTGAAAAACATTTCTTCTTCTATTTCTCCAGTTTAACGCAACATGCAGACACTGGCTTTTGACAGTTACCATTTCCTTGTTTTTCTGAATATTTCTATTTCTAATTTATGATCTCTTATTCTACACTTGTCTGTGTTCTGGTGCGATATTCTGTTAGCATGTAGATTTTAGGTAGAGATCTGAGGCAATCATCCTTGGTCTGTTTTCCCAATAGGATGTGCACTGCTATTGTTAAGGTGTAATCCTTGCTGTGCTCATAGGGAAGATTAATGTTATTTGATTCCTGAAAATTATTGCTGTTTCTGTACTGCGTTCAAAGCCATTTCAAAATTTAAATGTCACAGTGTTTTTCTTAAACATTGGCTATGGCATTTAAATCATCCACGTACAGTATGTTCAACATCACTATCAGGATAACAAATGGTGTAGAATATACATAGAAAGAGGCAACCTCCACTGGTTCTACAGATAGCAGTGATATCTAATCATTAACCATATAGTTGTGAGATTTAATTAAAAAAACACCTTTATGCTGTCCTAAATTAAACCACATAGTTATATAAGTGAAGGTCGATTCAGAATACTGCACGTCTGGGCTGCCCGGTCGTCCAGAAAATTGAAGAGGCTAATTTGTATCTGATTCTGCAACCACGGGAACTATATGTTCCTGCAGTTGCAGAATCAGAGCACTTGGATGGCCCAGTGTGCAGCCTATTCAGTGATGGGGGACGTCCACAGTGTTGCCCAGCCAGCCCGCTCAACGCTCTTGCTGGTATGCTGGTGTCCTGGTGTCCTATCGCTGTGGCATTGGCAAGTCCAGCAGGAGCTCTCAAAGCTCGAATGGCATGAATTACCGATCCCTTGCCACTTGACCGGGGACATCAATGGCCGGGATTGAGTGGCAGGACACTTATGCGGTGGAGCGATGATATCTGGGAGGCTGTAGGGCCTGATCTCCCCCACGCATGGGACTAAGCCAGAAGTCTATGTGGCTACTAGTGGATGTAGAGGGCCGTGACCTGAATAGGCCCTGCACGTCCAGGTGCTTCGGTCCACCCACAATCTGCCCACTCTCACCTTTGTCCCACTCTCTACCTCATAAGAACATAAGATATGTCTATGAAATCCAGTATCCTGTTTCCAACAGTGGTCTATCTAGGTCATAAGTACCTAGCAGTTTCCCCAAAAGACACAGGTTTGACAATGCTTGTATTGGGTCAAACAGTGATATCCCAGGTCCCCTTTAATAATGGTATATGGACCTTTCCTCCAGGAACTTGTCCAAACCTTTTTATAAATGCAGCTACACTAACAGCTTTTACTACATCCTCCGATAACAAATTCCAGAATTTGATTACAGGTTGAATGAAAAAATATGGTTACCCTGTAGCTTCATTGCATGTCCCCTAGTCTTTCTGCATTCTGATGATGTAAACAATTGATCTACGTTTGCCCGTTCCACTCCATTTGTTAATTTATAGACCTCTATCATATCTCCCCTCAGCCGTCTCTTTTCCAGGTTGAAGAGCCCTAACCTTTTAAGCCTCTCTTCATAAGGGTATCCTTCCATCCCCTTTACTATTTTGGTGGCTCTTCTCTGTACCTTTTCTAATAATGCTATATCCTTTTTAAGATACAGTGACCAGAATTGCGAACAATATTTAAGGTGTAGTCGCACCATGGAACGATATAGAGTCATTATAATATTCTTTGTTTTATTTTCCATTCCTTTCCTTATGATACCTAGCATTCTGTTTGCTCTCTTGGATGCCGCTGCACACTGAGCAGAGGGTTTCAACATGTTATCCACGATGATGCCTAAATCTTTTTCCTGGGTAGTGGTTTCTAATGTGGAACCTTGCATCATGTAACCATAGTTTGGATTGTTCTTTCCTAGGTGCATAACTTTGCACTTGTCCACATTAAATTTCATCTTCCAATTTATCAAGATCCTCTTGCAATTTTTCACAATCCTCATGGGTTTTAATGAATGAATAATTTTGTGTCATCTGCAAATTTGATTACCTCACTCGTTATTCCCACTTCCAGGTCATTTATGAATGTGTTAAAAAGCAGCGGACCCAGCACAGATCCCTGAGGTACTCTACTATTCACCTTTCTCCATTGGGAACATTGGCCATTTAGCCCTACCCTCTGTTTTTTGTTTTTTAACCAGTTCCTGATCCACAATTGTACACTGCCCCCTATCCCATGACTTTTTAATTTTGCCAAAGGTCTCTCATGAGGGACCTTGTCAAAAGCTTTCTTAAAATCCAGTTATATCAACTGACTCACCTTTGTCTACCTGTTTATTCACAACTTCAAAAAAATATAACAGATTAGTAAGACAAGACCTTCCTTGACTAAAGCCATGTTGGCTTTCTCCCATTAAGCCATTACTATCTACATTTTCAGTAATTTTGTTCTTTATAATGGTTTCTACCATTTTTCCAGGTTTTGACATCAGGCTCACCGGTCTGTAGTTTCCCAGATCACCCCTGGAACCCTTTTTAAAAATTGGCATTACATTGGCCATTCTCCATTCTTCATGTATTACAGATTATTTTAATGATAGTTCACGGATTACTAATAGTAGGTCTGCAATCTCATATTTCATTTCTTTCTCACCTACAATTGGTTGCTCCTGCATGTGACCTCTGTTATATAATGACTTTGATTAACTACTTGGCAGACTTTGCGTCTGCTTACAGTTGAATGAGGAACAGCACATTGGACTGTTTGTCTTGAATCTGTCTGTGTAAAAGACAATCCCTGATGCAGATAAGTTAATGTTTCTGCAAAACACAATATTGTGTCAGATTTCTCTATTTGGTATCATCTTGATATATAAAGAAAAGATAAAAGTTTTTGATGAACTGAAATTACATATTGCCCTGTAACTTGGGGATTTTCTGGACCAATAATGACACTTAAGGAGAACTGGTGTGATAACCTTAAGTTTCTTAAGCTTTTTTGCTAGAAACTTTGTTGCTCACATTATTTGAAGTCCTCTATCTAGTCTTGTTGAGCTTTTCAGGGTAATGGATATTTTGAATGGTTGTAAAAAATTAAATCTAGCAAGAAATCATCAGATTGGTCAACTGAATGTAAGCAAGACAGATGAAATAGGTTTTAGCATCTGCCAATTAAAATTACGGTTAAAGTCTTCCTACCAGATCGTGAGGCATTAACAAGAGATCAAAAGCAATAAGTGCATATAAAACTAGCAAGTCAAACTCACTTCTAAGCTGAATAAGCTATTAACAATGCTAGAAAAATACCACCCTAAAATGTAGATATGTACAATTGTTTGAAACAACATGGGAAATATCAAGTTTCATCACAGGCTAGGCTGGCCTCAAAGCTTAAACCTTTGGATTGGAAGGCAGGAATCTTGAAGAAGAGCCATCACATCTTCTTAGGTGTTGGCTCTAGCCAGACTGATGTATTGCTAGTAATCTTCCTTCCTATTTCCTGATTGGGCCAAAGTTTGTTTGTTCTGGAGCTCTTTGTAAAATGTTTACTGGATTATTTGCCTTGTGAATCTATTGACTCCTGCTGTAGAGATTTCCTCCAAAGATTTTTCTTTTGCCATGTTCTTGTGCCAGAATATCTGTGAAACAATGCTCAAGTGTGTTATCAGAGACATTTATCCAGCCTAATGCAGATCCTGGTTGATCAGCACTAATTGGACAAGAAGGATCTGGCTTACGCTTGGTAAATGTCTCTAATAGCATACATAGGGGCATGTTTACAAAAGCACGGTAGACAGTAGTTTGGGGTATAGCACAGGGCTAATGCATATTTTGGCCACGCAGTAGCAAGGAGCAGGTGGTCCAATGGCAACCATGATAAAATGGCTGTGCTATACGAGCAGCACACAAATAGACTGGGTTAAGGCAGAGAGGGGTGGAGAGAGGGCAGAGATGTGGCATGTGGCTAGGCAGGCAAGCTAGTTGCCTGCTATCTATATAAAGACACCGCTAGTGCAGGCACAACTAACACCTGCCCATGACTAGGCCATAGATGCAGTCACATCACAAATGGATGTTCCATAAATGAGTGTTAGGAAACAAGAAGGGCATAAACATGGCAACTTCACTGGAAGAAAGAAGGAAAAACAGGAAAGACAGCAGAATATTCAGGCATCTGCCTAGGCTACCAGGAAGGAGAGCCCACATGGTGCAGCTGCCATGGCAGTGCACCTCAGCAGCCTGACAGCCACAAAACCAGGACCTCCAGTTCAGGAGTGATCCTTCTGGGAAAGTGGACAAATATTGACAGACACATCAACAGCTGTCCTGATATACTACTGCATGTCTGCATATGCACTGGATACTTGTCAGAGGGTTGCCGATGTTATTTGTTGAGGTGTGTGTCAGGGTTGTGCTCTGAACTTCAGCCAGTACTGGCTTCATAGCAAGAGCTGGAGACAGCAGAGTATAGTGAGAGATGGGGCATGCAATTTAGATGTTGTAATACTGGCAATATGACAGTGTGATATCAAAAGAGGCTGTTCAACCCATACCTCTCCTGCATGGGGGGCATATAGCAGTGCAAACATGCACCTGGAGGGCCATGCACTCCATGGGCCATGTTCTGCTGGACACAAGGCCCATCACCCTGACCAAGGAAGGATGTGGCTGATGCCTGTTAGCTCTGAGCAGCTACTTAATTCTTCTAGCACTGAACATGGACCTTTTTGTTTGGAGCTCACTGATGAGTGTCCATTCTCTGGCTCCCTTGCCTAGGGGTTGAGGCACATTTATTACTGTCTGCAGTGGTTCTGTAGCCCACTGCTGCCCTAATAATGCATTTGGGGCTTTCCTTTTCAGGGTATATATTGTGAATCCATTTACTGTGCACATGCGCTATGGCCACACATTCCGTATTACTGCATTAGTAACGCTACTAGAATGGTGGTAGTAGCCTCCCATGGCCACGCTTCTTGTGTCTACCTTGGCTGCTTGGCTCACCGCAGTAATAATACTTGCTAACTGTGGTTTGTCCCACGCTACTTGTGGTGCTTTAATAAACATGCCCTTTAGACATTATTGCACAGAATTTCTGAAATGAGAACATGGGAAAATAATTTTTTTTAAGTAAATCGCTACAGCAGGAGTCAATTGATTTATAAAGCAAGAACTCCAATTAGAATTTTACATGGTGCTCCAGAGCAGACAAACTTTGGGCCAATCAGGAAATGGGAATGAAGATCACCTGCAATATGGTAGGAGACACGATGAGTTTGCAGTTGTTTTCTTTCTAACCCAAACATCAGTGGATTGAGACCAGCCACTGACTATGAAGAAAAAAAATCAAATGGGTTTTTATTTGCCTGAAACCTCTAGTAATCTTTCAGCTATGTTTTTCTTCTGGACAGCAGCCACAGCTACCTCTTTAATTAACAAAATTTATAAAAAGCAAACCAAAATGCATATGAATTCAAATGAAAGAAAATAAAACAAAGCAAACCTAAAAACAAAACAGGAAATATAACATTTTTTTGCCTGCACACCCTATTCAAAAGTAAAACAAAACAAAATAAAACATTGAGGGACCTGTTTACTAAGCATTAGTGTGTTTGCTAATGGGTATTATCGGGAAGTATGAGTTGCCATATCCATAGAAATGACATGGGTGCAGCAGCTGAGAGTGCCTACTAATGACCATTAGTGAATGCCAATGTTTAGCAAACAGGTCCCTTAGCATATCAAAAGTAAAGTGAATGTAGCACCCCTAAACTCACAGGAACGTTCCTTTTTATTTTGCTTGAAGTTTCAGACTACATGACTAGGGCATGAAACACCACAAAGATTATTGTTTGTTCCAGTTGAATTGTCCTTGTCACTTCACAATCTGAGATTGGTTTTCTTGCTAAATTTTTCACATCATTACTGAAGCTGATCAGTTCTGAACTTTTTGAATATTCTTGCAAAAGGTAATGCTCTGCTTGTCCATCTGGCAAATGAAATTTGATTATTACAGGGTCTTGTATGTCATTTTCTGCTGCTGACAGTGTCAGTATTTACAGCAAGTGAGTTGACATTATAAAAGGCCTTGACTATGCAAGTATCATATTTTCTTTTCTACACAAGGGGATACTCTCATAAAGATGGAAAACAGTTTTATCTTTATTTTTTTCTATATGTCATGGTCTGATAGAAATGCCTTGCCGCATTCTCTCATTTATCTAGCAAAACATGTCAAGTGGGAGATAGACCTGGTATGGCCTGTAGTAATTTAGTGGGCTGAATGCTACACTTGTAGACTGTGTCTTCTGTCTCTTTAAACTGATAGAGAATTTAGAACACTTGTGTCCTAAATGACCTGACTCCATTCCCCACTGACTTTGAGCACCACCACTCTCTTTAAACTCCTTTATCTAATGCTTGCATTATGCCAAAAGGGAGTAATTTGATATGTGAAGATCCTACTATAGGGATTTTTATAAATTGTGCTAATATGTCACAGGTTATCTCTCACATACTCTTGCAAATGAGATATATTAAAGCTGAAATATTACAGATAATTGCAGGTAATCTCTCAAGATATGCATGGCCTGTTTTTTTTTTTCTTTTTGTGTTCTGCTAGTGCCACTCTTGTTACTGCTGCCTGGTCTGATCCTGTTATCCTGCCACTCTATTTTTTTCTGCTAGAGTGTTTTGTCTTCCCAAAAAGAGGAAGAAAATGAAAATACACACAAAAAAATGAAAACATGTTTTCCGTCCACTGTTTTCCTCCGTGCCTCTTTTTGCTTTGCTCTGTTCTCTTTGGGTGCCTTGGTCTATTTATGCCGCTCTTGCAGGTGCTGCCTGGCCTGATCGTAATGCTTTCTCACTCTCTCATTTTCACTGGGATGTGTAGCCTCCAAACAGCAACAACAACAACAACAAAAACACATAAAAAAAATAATAAAAATAAATTTTAAATTTAAATAGAAATTCTATTGCGCTTGATAATCTGATAAACATTCCATCATAGAAGCAAAGGATGTGACTGGGAATTTGTAATTTGGATCTCTAGTGGTTCTACCAGGAAAGTTATATTCATCCTTTATGTAATTTGCCTGTTTCTAGAACAGGAGAACATTTCCTGACCTCTAACTCATCCTGATAATCTCAATGATGTAGTGCTCAGAGAGCTGCTGATCTGATGATGTGAGCTGGAAGAATAATTTTGGAAGGAATTTATGTGGGGCATAAAATCCCAGTGGTGATTCAGATCTGGGTCTTTGGCAACACAGCCATCATGTGCATCTCTGTGCTCATTCAAAGGGTTTTCTGAGGAGAGATGATTAAGGCTTCTTAATCCAAAGTACCAGCAGGACTCTTCTCAGGATCCACTGGAGGAGAAGCTGAGAGCAGCATCAGGAAGCTGTACTATGACTGTCCAAGGGCTTTTGATGAGGGGTATCCGAGGTTGCTTAAGTCAAAGTGCCACAAGGGTAGTCAGGAGCTGCTGAAAGGAAGAGCTGGAAGGAGCATGCACTGAGAAGAAAGAGAATGTCAGGGAAACACAGAGACTTGAAGTTCTGAGCCACAGAGAGACAGCACACTGAAGGGAGCCAAGGTTTGCAAAACTCCTCATCCAGAGGACCCATTTGCTTACTCCCTGACAAGGAGAGGAATGGAGTTTGGAGTTTTGGGCTCCATGTGGAAAGAGCTCCAGGACATGGGCTGAAGCAGAGATCCAAGAGACTGTGAGTTAACCCATTAGTGTTTGCTGTTTTGAAACATATTTAAAGTGGCAACCTGTATTTGGAGATTTTTGTGAGTGACTGATTTCATAAGAACATACAATATGCTATTCTGGGTCAGACCAAGGTCCATCAAGCCCAGTATCCTGCTTTCAGTAGTGGCCAATCTAGGTCATAAGTAAACTTCACCAAGTGCAGAAGCAACTTTTGGCCTGGACTGAATTCTTTGTGGTGAGAGAATTGGAGAGAGTGAATCAGGAGTACTATGGATTTCCCAATCCCATCCCATCCCAAGAATCCTCTTAAACTCCAGTATTCAGATCTTATACAGTGGGTCTGGCTCCTAGAAATTGTGCCTCCAGACTGTCTTACAGTGTGGAACACTGCTGAACATACAGTCTAAGAGAGGTTCAAAATCGGTGCCTAACAAACAAAGGTAGGTGATACATTAAATAACTTTATGGAAATGGGTAACAGGGGTAACATATGGAAAGCAGTGCATATAAATGCCCGTAGTATGGGAAATAAGATCCCTGATGTTGAGGCTTTGGTGGGAGTGGCTGACTTGGATTTAGTGGCAGTTACAGAAACATGATTCACAGAAAACCATGATTGGGATGTAACTATACCTGGCTATACTTTATTCAGAAAGGACAGGGTAGGATGTAGGGAGGAGGAGTGGCACTATATGTAAAAACTACTATTAAAGCTTTGGAATTACAGAGCTTAAAAGGGAGAGGGGAGGCATTGTGGGTTAAACTAGAAAGAGGGAAAGAGAAATCTATTTACATTGGTGTGATATACAGACCTTCCTCACAAGAGGAAGAGGTGGACAGAGAGTTAATTGAAGACATGTGCAGCATTGCTAGGAAAGGGGAAGTGCTACTGATAAGAGATTTCAATATGCCAGATGTTGATTGGCACATTCCTGCTGCAGTATCATCTAGAAGTAAGGAGATCCTGGATTCTCTACAGGGAGAACTATTCAGGCAATTGGTAACAGACCCCACACGTGAAGGGGCCATACTGGACTTGGTGCTTACCAATGGTGAAAGTGTTTCTGATGTTGTAGTGGGAGATCATTTTGCATCCAGTGATCAAATGGTGTGGTTCAGTATTAGGACTAGGGCTGTTAGAATCCATTCAAAGGCAAGGATCTTAGACTTTCGGAAGACTAACTTTGTGAAGATGGGCCAATACCTCAGGGAGTCATTAGTTGGATGGGAACAGCTGAGGGATGTAGAAAAACAGTGGGAAAAACTGAAAGGGGATATTTTAAGGGCAACCGACCTTTTTGTTAAAATGATAAATAAAGGTAAAAGGAAAAGGAGAACGCTATCGTTTTCGAAAGAAGTAGCTGAAAAAGTGAAGAAAAAGAGGGAGGTCTTCATGAAATACAAGAGATCACAGAGAGAGGAAGACAGGCATCTGTATTTGGAAAAATGTAGAAAAGCTAGCAAAGTAGTCAAGAAGGCAAAGATTCAAAAGGAGGAGGAAATAGCCAATGCAATAAAATGGGGGGATAAGACATTTTTCAGATATATTAGTGAGAAGAGGAAGGGCAAGAGTGGTATTGTCAGACTCAAGGGTGCAGGGGAGGAATATGTAGAAGCTGATAAGGATAAAGCGGAATTGCTTAACAAAAACTTTTGTTCTGTGTTCACAGATGAAGAACCAGGAGCAGGACCTCAGAAAACACCCACAAATAGGAGCCGAAGCAAAGGACATCTTGAACAATTTTCAAAAGATTGTGTTCATGAGAAACTATCTCAAGTTAAAGTAGAAAAAGCGATGGGACCGGATGGGATACACCAGAGAATACTGAGGGAACTTGGAGACGTTCTATCAGCTCCACTGATTGACCTTTTCAATGCTTCGTTGGAGTCGGGAGTGGTGCCAAAGGACTGGAGAGAGGCTCATGTGGTGCCTTTACACAAAAGCGGAAGTAAGGATGTGTTTGAAAACTACAGGCCGGTTAGTTTAACTTCGGTGGTGAGTAAATTATTGGAAATGCTGCTGAAAGAGAAAATAGTGAGGTTTCTGGAGTCCAGCGGATTACAGGATCCAAGGCAGCATGGATTCACCAGAGGCAGGTCTTGTCAGACAAATCTGATTGATTTCTTTGACTGGGTGACCAGGGAGTTGGACCGAGGGAGAGCCCTAGATGTGGAGTATTTAGATTTCAGTAAAGCCTTTGACACTGTTCCTCAATGGTGACTTATAAACAAACTGAGCACCCTAGAGATGGACCCTAAAGTTACTGCTTGGTTTAGAAATTGGTTTGGTGGGAGGCGACAAAGAGTACAAGTAAATGGAGCTAACTCTGAGGAGAAGGATGTTATCAGTGGTGTGCCCCAGGGATCTGTCCTTGGTCTGATTCTTTTTATCATCTTTGATAGTGATATAGCGGAAGGGCTTTCAGGTAAGGTTTGCCTCTTTGCGGATGATACCAAAATCTGCAATAGAGTAGACACCCAGGAAGGTGTAGATAACATGAGGAGGGATCTAGCTAAGCTTGAAGAATGCTCTAGAATTTGGCAGCTGGGATTTAATGTTAAAAAATGTAAGGTCATGCATTTGGGCTGCAGCAGTCCAAGGGAGCAATATAGTATTGGGGGTGAAGTACTTTCGTCCACTAAAGAAGAGTGGGACCTAGGCGTGTTTGTGTCTGATGATCTTAAAGTAGCTAAACAGGTAGAAAAGGTGATGGCAAAAGCTAGAAGGATGCTTGGGTGCATACGGAGAGGAAAGCTAAGCAGAAAAAAGGAGGTGATAATGCCTCTGTATAAATCTTTGGTGCGACCTCATTTGGAGTATAGTGTGCAATTCTGGAGACCGCACCTTCAAAAGGATGTGAACATGATAGAGTCGGTGCAGAGGGTGGCTACTAAAATGATTAGTGGTCTTCATTATAAAGCATATGAGGACATAAGAACATAAGATATGCCATACTGGGTCAGACCAAGGTCCATCAAGCCCAGTATCCTGTTTCCAACAGTGGCCAATCTAGGTTGTACGTACCTAGCAGTTTCCCCAAAAGACACAGGTTCCGCAATGCTTGCACTGGATCAAGCATTGATATCCTGGGTCCCTTCTTAATAATGGTTTATGGACCTTTCTTCCAGGAACTTATCCAAACCTTTTTTTAAACCCAGCTACACTAACAGCCTTTACTACATCCTCAGGTAACAAATTCCAGAGTTTGATTACACGTTGAGTGAAAAAATATTTTATTTTATTAGTCTTAAATAGTTTACCCTGTAGCTTCATTGCATGTCCCCTAGTCTTTCTATATTCTGATAACGTAAACAATCTATCTACGTTTACCCGTTCCACTCCATTCATTAATTTATAGACTTCTATCATATCTCCCCTCAGCCGTCTCTTTTCCAGGTTAAAGAGCCCTAACCTTTTTAGCCTTTCTTCATAGGAGTATCCTTCCATCCCCTTTACCATTTTGGTGGCTTTCTCTGAACCTTTTCTAATAATGCTATATCCTTTTTAAGATACGGCGACCAGTATTGCACAAAATATTCAAGGTGCGGTCTCACCATCGAACGGTATAGAGGCATTATAATATCTTTTGTTTTATTTTCCATTCCTTTCCTTATGATACCTAGCATTCTATTTGCTCTCTTGGCTGCCGCTGCACACTGGGCCGAGGGTTTTAACATGTTATCCACAAGGACAGACTGAAGGATCTTAATATGTACACCTTAGAGGAAAGGCGGGATAGAGGTGATATGATTGAGATGTTTAAATACCTCTGTGGCATAAATGTTCAGGGAGAGAGCCTCTTTCAATTGAAAGCAAGTTCTGATACGAGGGGACATGGGATGAGGGTGAAGGGAGATAGATTCAGGAGTGATATGCGGAAATATTTCTTTACGGAAAGAGTAGTGGATCCGTGGAATAGTCTCCCAGTGGAGGTAGTAGAGATGAGGACAGTAACTGAATTCAAAAAAGCATGGGACAAACACAGAGGATCTCTAAAGGTAAAAAGGGGACTGTTGTAGTTGTTATGGAAGGACAGACTAGATAGGCCATGTGGTCGTTTTCTGTCGTCATATTTCTATGTTTCTATGTTTGATCTTCAAAGGATGGTACTGCAGCTGTCATCAGGGATACATTTAATAGAAAAGAAGACATTTTTGTTTTCTTGTGTGGGTCCTATGTATTCTCTCCCTGATGAACTGAAAGATTTTTAAGATGTATTGACACTCTGTAAACAGTGCAAGGGCTGTTTTTTTTGCGAAGATTCACAGTATGGACAGTGAGGAATGCAAAATGATTACAATGGCATGCTTGTGATTTTATGGGGGGGTCTTTTACTAACGAGTGCTAAGTTGTTGCACCTAACACTTGAATTGTACCGAAACCATGGCGTGTTGTGGTAACCCCCCCCCCCACACACACACACTTCGTCTGTCAAGTGCATGGAAAACATTTTCCTGATAGTTAACGTGGAGCCTGTCCCATAGCGCGTGCTGCATTAGAACGGGTGTAAACCCGTGTTAATGCAGTTAGCGCACAGTGTGAACACAGCTCTAACTTTTCCGAGTTTATCAAGCCCATACTCTACCCCTGCCCTGCGCACTCTTACCTCTAATGCAGGTTGAGCAGATAGCACAGGAATCATCCTGCGCAGTCATGGCCCGGAGCTACCTGTAACATGTGTCCCAGTATACTTCTATATTTTTGGTAAATATGTGTTGTTTTTTAAATGTATTTCAAAATGTTGTAATATGATATTATTGTAAATTGTTTTATAGATTGATGGAAGGGAAAGTATATAACTCTGCTAAATAAATACGTAGAACCTGATATTGAGTTAGGACAGCTAGAAGCTAGTGCAGCACTCAGCTGTCGCTGCCATTCTCTAAACCGGGATGTTCAATGCTGGGGTCATATGCCTGGAAGCCGCAGAGGCTAAGCGGGTAGCACTGCTGCCAACTTAGCTTCTACAGGTATAGATAGGCCATCTTTTGCAATGCCTATCTTTTACCTGTAGAAGCTAACTGGGTAATGGTGCAATATCACCACTACCCGCTTAGCCTCTGTCGCCACCCACGACACGCCATAAAATGCTCACAACATGCCCCGATGCTAAGCAGTTAGTAGCGGGGCATGTAGGGGAGAAGATCAGGGATATTCAGTGTTGAATATCCCGCTGAGCGGCATTAAACCGTGAAAATGGCTTTTGAATATCGGGCCCATAATTTTTGAAAGCAAATAAAATTAACAATTTTCTAAAAAACCCAAAATGGTCCAATAAGAATGAATTATTTTTTCCATGTCTTCCCTATATATTTTTACTAAATGGCACAATAATTTGAATATTGCCAGTATAAATACATTCAAACAACCCCAGGTTTTGCTTATTCTCCCCGGTGGTTTCCTGAAGATATTAAATAGAAGGGGAGTAAGTGGAGCTCTGTAGATCCCCACAGCTAAGGCATTTTGGCTCAGTAACCCTCCTCTTACAAGATGCTCAGGACCTATTTCCATCAAGACAAAGACAATCCCACCATAAGTGAGCCCGAATGTGTCTAATCTTGGAAGATATGCAAGGTTATCTCTGGTTAATACTTTAATTTACTGTAACAGGATTATTTGTAGCCCCCTTTTTCTAACAATTTAGGGGCATGTTTACGAAGATGTGTCCGGCTTTTGCAGCTAATGTAGTCTGTTAGTGCAAATAGCACCACATTAGGTGCAGCAACCACACATTATCGGTCAGGGATGTGCACAGCATTTCCCCAGAAGATAATATAGTGAAAACGCAGTTGCCTGCAAAACCTGCTCTTACCGTGCACTCTTGATGCTCACGGCAACTGCATGTAACAAGCATGCCCACTCTCCGCTCATACCCTGCCCACTCACATGTCTAACTCGTAGTTGCAGATGGTGTAGGGAATCCCTGCACTATCTGAATTTGGTGCATGTTAACTCTTATTACAGTGCATTTTCCCCATCTTATCACTGCTTTAACAGCTAATGCAGCTCAATAAACGTGCCCCTTAGATTCAGGTCAGACATATATTCACTGTCATAAAAATCTTCCTAATATAGCAGATTCTTAATTCTCTTATATTTACCCTGATAACAGATTATAATATTATTCCTCATTGATTAGCTAACCAGGTTTTTAACAAGTTTCTAAAAAACCTAAAATTTCTCTCATTTATTTTATTTATTTATTTAACAGTATTTCTAAACCGCCTTATCTTAATAATCAAGGTGGTATCACAGCAAGCAATCAGGTAAAGTGTGTGTGTTGTACATGCAGTGAGGATAAAACTTAGTTGTGTGAGGGATGTGTTGGGTGCTTGATTTGTTTGAGCTATATACAGGGTGGGCTATTTACAGTGGTGCTAGAATCATATTTTATATATATTCAGTTGTTTGGGAGGATTGGAGTGCTGTTATCCATTCTCTTAGGTTATGTGATGTGACCATAGTGCTCTATGAACAGCATGGTTTTCAGTTGTTTTCTGAAGTCTTTGAGGTCTGGAGTTGCCCTTAGATCGTCCGGTAGATTGTTCCATATTGTTGGAGCAGCCATGGAGAGAGCTCTGTCTGTTGTGTCCTTGCGTGTGTGCTTGTACTCATTTGGGGTGCTGACTCGGTTGCGTGTTTGACTTCTTCTGGGACGTGCACTGGTTTCCGGTTGTATGAGCAGGTGGAGGCTGTTGGCTGATGTGTGTTCTTTTATCTTAAATATCTTTTGGTAATTTATCCCACTCCAAAGAAGCACGTCAAGTTAATGTCTTCTTTCCTATACTCACTGATTTATGCTGTTCCATAGATGGATATTTTAAATGGCTATCCAATTATGATCCTAAAGATTGCTATGACACACACATTTCCAAAACTTTGTTCAAGTAACTCGGTGCATTTCCCCAAATAATCTTGTGTGTCATGGTCCACAATTCTAATCTTTCTCTGTGATTTATTGGAAGCCATTGAGAGTCTTTCAAAACTGATGCTTCCCTATCCCATCATTTAGCCTTGACAATATCTTTGGCCAATATATTTTGTACCACCTGTTGTTTTAATTCAATGTTTTCACTAAACTTAGATGAGAGACCACTTTGGAATGCCAAGTGCTGTAGACTTACTATACAGATGGAAAGCCTGGCAATCTACTTCCAGTCACACCTTTCCACGAAAACCCAGGTGATAGGGACAACTATCTTCAAGGTCACCAGGAATCAGCATCGATTGAATGGCATACAACAACATTCCCCATCAAAAGGTAAGAAATCCAGTCCAAAACTTACCCAATGACCTGTTACAGGCCAAATAAAGAGTGTGGTCCACCAGATGAAATACACACAACTTTGGCAGGAATAATACTACATTCTCCCCTCAATCAATTCAATGCAAGATGTCATCCTTTAAAAAAAACATTTAATTTTCCAAATAAGTATATAACAATACGAAACAAGACAAAATATAACATCAACTATCTCCCCCCCCCCCCCAACCCTGGTTCCAGCACAATACAAAGAACACTTAGGGTAGCAGTGTGTGCAGGATCATAATGAATTGCCTTCAGGACAAAGAAGAGTCATCTAAGGATTTCCATTTCAGCTGGTCAGTAGCGGCATGTAGAATATGCTGAATATACACATCTTCATACCTCCTGGAATCAACAGAAGAAGGATTTTTCCAACAATGTACAACAAATTTCAGTGCAATACTAAGCATTATATCAATCCAAAAATGATCAGCTGTCTGCAAAGAAGAGATACCTGCCACAGCCCTAAAAATTTAAATATGGTATGTGAGGTCTTCTTGGAGCTTCAGTATAGTGGACATCCTAGCCCACACATATTTACAGTAAATCTGAATATTGGGACAATAAAAGAACATGTGGGAAATGGGAACAGGACTTGCAACAGTTACAAAGGTGAGGACTCTATTTCATAAGGACTACCGGGGAAATAAATGCGTGGTGGACTAGGAAATAAAGTGAGTGTGTGAGGGTGACAGACCTGAAACTACAGATCTGGGAACCCAAGAACTGTTCCCACTGCTTACAGTTAAGTATATCTCCAACATTCCCTTCCCAGAGTTTTTCTATACCTACACAGGGGCGGATAGCTCCGGACCTAAAGGATCTGTAAATCTCTGAGACAATTTTCTTTGAGACTGACAACTTTAGTAAGTAGGCCCCATTCTTCTGGTATCTGACTAAGCATAAGACAGTGTTGGAGATGGTACCATTAAAGAAAGCATGTAGATGAGAGCTTACATTCTTTTTTGAGATCTTTAAAGAGTTTAAAACCAGTAGCAGTAAGAAGCTGTCCCACTGTCCAAATCCCACATTCTTGCCAGATCTGCCAATTAAGAGGTTGGTGATAAACTTTAAAGTGAGAATTATGCCAGACAGGCATATTTTGTGAGAAGTGGATGAGATCTGGTTACTAAGAAGCCCAAGAATGGAGTGCTTCCTGTGTCAAAACTATAATAGGAGAAAAGGATTTACGCCCTGAATGTGACATACCTATAAGTAGATAAAGCTATGAGGGGTCAACCTGCTGCACATCTAGAGTTGCCAATACGTAGCATGCTTAAGAATGTATGAGTAGTGTTAGTGAAATCAGGAAAATGCATACCTCCTTATAATTTAGGAAACATCTACTTCCGGTGACACTGCCAAGAAAACCCAGGAGCTTCTGGGTCGCCAGGAGTCAGGACTGACTCGAAGGCACACATTGCATTTGCAACTTCCAGGAGGCAATACACAGGGTTTTGCCTTTCAATAGATAAGTGAGCAAAAATTTATCGATCTTCTTATAGGAGTCTGGAAAGAGTAGCAGAAGCATGCTAACAATGTAATTAATCTTAGGGATTAAAACCATCTTGAGAGCTTCCAAGCAGACACACTAAGAAAGGAGGAGACCATCATGAAATGAAGATTTGGATCAGAGAAAGACAATCATTATCATTCTGAGATAAAGTGTCCTGTAAGGAGGGGCAGTAGCGCACTTGTAAGTATTTAAAGGAAGAATCCTCCCATTTAAATAGGAAAGGTTGTAGATCAGCTAGATAGATTTGGCTATTATGGGGGACCACCAGTGACTTTGACCACTTAATCTTATATCTGGACAAATGTGGGTAACCCTCTATATTGTTGAGCACTGACGGGAGGGATGGTAGCTCAACAAAAAGCAGAAGATCGTCCGCATAAGACGACAACTTAAGCTGGCGGTCTTTGATGGGAAACCCCTTTACATCAGGAGCCTGGGGGATGAGTAACACTAGTGGTTCGATGTCCAGATTGAAAAGGAGTGGTAACAGAAGGCAACCCTGTTGGGTACCCCTAAAAAGGGGGAAGAGGCATAGAACATGGAGTTGGCAAATATACAGGCTGATAGATGGCTATACAGGACCCATACACTGTCAATAAAATGATCTCCAATGCTAAACCAGCGGAGAACTTGGAAAAGAAAGGACCACTCAAGCCTGTCAAAGGCTTTTTATGTGTCTAAAGAGAAGCCAAAAAGTGGACATGAAAAGCTATGAGCCAGAGGAATATTTTGACAAAGTAAATGCCCATTGTTGGCAGTAGAGCACCTGGCTGCAAAGTTGCACTGGTCTGAGTGGATCAGAATTGGGATAACCTAGTGGCCTAGGCAAGGTACTACAGGCCAGAAGGTCGGTGGTTCAAATCCCACTAGAGGACAGCAACCTTGGGCTGGAAGGACTGGGGTTTCTAGTCCAGCAGGTGCTCCTTGTGGTCTTGGGCAAGCCACTTAACCCTCCATTGTCCATGTTCCCTGTAAGTATTAGTGTATGTGTCTCATATCCCCTCGTGTTAAATGTATCCCCCAACCACTTTGACCCAGTGAAAAGCAGGATATAAATGCAGCTAAATAAATAAATTTAGCCAGGCAGCTAGTATTGTAGCACATATTTTATAATCAACATTCAGTAAAGAAATGGGTCTATAGTTCTCAACTTTTTGGGGGATCCCTACCAGGCTTTCCTAGGACAATAATGTTAGCCTCCACAAAGGATCTGACCAAAGAAGCTTGCTGAGCTGACATTTAAAGTAAGTTAAAAGATGCGGCACCAGCTCCTCCTTAAAGAGATGGTAGAATTCCAGAAGGAGGCCATCAGAGCCATGCACTCAAATGCCTGAGTTATTTCCCCTGCCTGGAAATGAGCCTCAAAATCAGCAGCCTGCTGATTCGTAAAGGTAGGCTGGTCTAGGTGGTCACCCAAGTCATACAAGGCCTCTGGAGTGGCCTGTGTTTCTGATGAATAATAGTGACTATAGAAGGTGCAAAAACACTCTAGTATGGTCTTGTTCTGTGTGGCATAACATCATGGTCTTTTCTAATCATAGAGATACATACATCTTCCTTCCTTGCCTTAAGGGAATTAACCAGGAGTCAACCTGCCCGATTGTTTTCCGCATAATACCGACTCTCCTGTACAGTGAGGAACTGCAAAGTCCCCACAATAAGAATACAATTATACTGATATTGAGTTCCTGGAGGGATTGTTTATGCTTCTTGGCAGTACCTACTAAGTAACTAGTAATATGGGCTCCCATATAGGCCTTGAAGGCATCTCACCATGCCCAACCTGCTGTATCTCCTGGATCATTACACTTGAAATAGTTATGAATTTCCTTTCTGGCAGAGGTTAAGAGAACATCATCATTTAGGAGATACTTGTGGAATTTCCACATGGTATAGAAGGATTGATTCAGATTGAGGATCATTGCCAAGGTAATTGCCACATAATCAGAAACAGAAATCTTCTTAATATCCGTGGTGATCACATCAGTCAATAAGGATTTAGTTAACAAAAAGAAATCAATCCTGGAGTGAGAACAATGGAGTTGTGAAAAGAAAGTATACTCCTTAAAAGTAGGATTTATTTATTTATTTTTATTTTATTTATTTAATAGTCGCTTATATACCGCTACCTTCCACAGATCAGGTGCGGTTTACAGTGAACAAAATGACAGAGTAACATATCTGTTTTACATGAAACATTAGTAACTACGTACAATTTTGCTATTACATGGAACATTAGAAACTATGTACAATTTTGCTAATGCATTAAACATGATTGAACTATATACAGTAATAATTCGTTATATAAACATTTTGCAACTATTTACATAGTTCTATTTACAGGTTTTACAAATAGTTTTTAAATAATCTTTTAATTGTGATTAGTCTGCATGAACCAATATTGTCATTATCCATTTCCTGTTAGGGGTAATGAATTTACTAGTGTGCCGAAGTGGGAGGTGAACAGAAATGTTTTCAATTTCTTGCGGAGCTTCTTTATTTCATTTAATGCTCTTATTTCATCAGGGAGGGAGTTCCATAGGATGGGAGCAGCATGTGAAAATGCTTTTTGATTGGTTGTTTTTTTAGTATTTGTGAATTCTTTTGGAATCCTTATTTTATTCTTGTGGCCACTCCGTAGTGAAGTTTGGGATGTGTCTGTGGTGATAAGTTTTGTTAAAGAGGCTGGGGCAATATTGTTTAACGCCTTGAATGTAATAATTATCAATTTGTAATTTATTCTAGATTGTATTGGGAGCCAATGTAAGTTGGCAAGTATAGGTGTTATGTGTTCAAATGGGGAAACCTTCATTATAGTTCTTGCTGCTGCATTTTGGGTAAGTTGGAGTCTCTTAAGGTTTTGCTTTGTTATTCCTAGTAGAATGAGGTTGGCGAAATCAAAGTGTGGTGTGATGATAGCCTGGATAATGCTCAAAAAGTCGTGTAGGTGTACAAGGGGACGTAATTGTTTTAAATTTTTGAGTTTAAAGTAGATTTTTTTGGTTATGTTTCTGATATGAGTGTTCATACTAAGGTGTGTATATAGTTGACCCCTGTTATCCATGTTTGTACCCCTGTTCGATGTAAAACCTAACAGCTTGTTGTTATGGTCGTTGTGTTATAATGTAAACCGCGCTGATGCCGAATAGTGCGGTATATAAAAAATGGTAATAAAATAAATAAATAAATAAGGGTCACACCTAGGTATTTTACTTCATTTTTTATATTAATGTTGTGATTTTGGAGTATGATGTGTGTTGGAGGGATGTAGGATTGATGTTTTGTTACTATTTAAATATCGGTTTTAGCATGATTGATGTGGAGATTGTGATCTGCTAGCCATTTTGTTAATTCATTGAAGCATTCTGTTAATAGTTGCAGTGGAAGTGTTGGGATTGTAAATGGGATGTACATCATCATATCGTCTGCATATATGTGATAGTGGACTTTAAATTTTTTGAAAATGTTGCAGACTGGTTGTATATAAATATTAAATAGGAGGGCGGATAGAGCGGAACCTTGGGGGAGACCGATTACCTGTTTGTAGGTTTTAGAAGTTTGAGTGCTACTTCGGACGGTTTGGGTTCTATCAGTTAGATATGATGTAAACCAATTATGTACAGTTGAGTGTATTCCTATTTGTTATAATCTGTTAAGCAGTACAGCATGGTGTACACTATCAAACGCCGCAGAGATGTCGAGAAAGAGTAGGATGAATGCTTGTTTCGGGTTGTCAATACCCCTTGTCAGGGTATCGAGGAGTACTGTTAGAAGTGTGTCTACTCCATGGTAGGGACGAAAACCATATTGTTGGTCATCAAGGGGGGCTGAATTTTCTATGTGTTCCTGTGTTTGGGTTTGGACCACCTTTTCAATTAGCTTTGCCATAAAAGGAATGCTTGAAATAGGTCTGTACGAGGTAGGTAATGTTTTGTCAAGGGTGTTATTTTTGATTATCGGTCGGATTTGTGCATGTTTGAGGGAGGGAGGTAGGTATCCTTGGAGTAGTGAGAGATTGATTATAGGAAGGAGAAAGGGAGAGAGTGTAGGGAGAGTATGTTTAATCCAGTTTACCGGACAAGGGTCCAGTTGCGATGTAGTGGTGTTTAGGTTTGAAATTGTATTCTTAAGTGTATCTTTAGATATAGGGTAAAAGTCAGACCATTTTTCTAATTGATGTTGGTGTGAAAGGGATAGGGTATTTGGTGTGAATGCAAGGGTTTTTGATTTATTTATGTAGTGGTTGGCTAAAGACTGGGCAGAGATATCAGTAATTTCATTGCAGGGTCCATATGTGTTATTAGTTAAGTTTTGGGCGATGTTGAAGAGTTCTCTTGGCCTATTCATGGATTTGGTTAGCATTGCAGAGTGGTAATCTTTTTTTGCACTGTCCGATGCTTCTTTATACTTTTTGAGGTGGCTATGATAAGTGTCAAAATAAAAGGTAGATTTAGTTTTGCACCATCTTGATTCAATATTCCTTAATTCTCTCTTCATTAATTTTAAGGTGCTGTTAAACCAGGGGGCATCTCCAGCTCTAGGGCAGTTTTTCTTCTTGGTTGACTGTTTGTATGTAACTGCATTATTAATTGTATTATGCCAGTTTGCAACCGCTTCATCTAAATCAGTTGGTAAAAGGGTAAGATGTGGAATAGTTAGATCGAGGAATTCATCAGCGTTAAATTTTGTGAATCTAGGTTGAGGGGTTATTTGTAGGTTATTATTTTTGTTTATTCCAGTGTAGGTGAGGTTAAATTTGATCAGGTGGTGGTCTGACCAAGGAATAGGTGAGCACTCAAGCAATGTCTTGTTAAAATATTTCTGGAATGCTTCTGGTAGAAAGACTAGGTCAAGGGTTCCGCCTTTATTATGGGTCCTGGAGTGAGAACAATGGGGTTGTGAAAAGAAAGTATACTCCTTAAAAGTAGGATGCTGTAGTCTCCAAGGCTCCACTAAACCATTCTCTTTAAGGAAGGAATGCAACACTTAGTGAGCCCTGCCACTGGGTAGGGATTGGACAGGCTATTGATCCAGTCACCCCCAAGTATGCTAGTTCTGAACATGGCACTGAGCTGGTGATTGATATGCATGGCTCAGGACTTGATCTGTTTGAGTTCATTGATCACCAACCTAATCTGGATGAGCCCCTAACAAACTATATATACTGACATGACAAGTGAATTGAATCACACTACTATTTATCTGAACTATACCAGTGACTGTGTGCTATCAGTTAAAAGGCTCAACCTGTACCATATATGGACCTAATTACTGTGGATATTTGCATTAAGTTACAGTAATTGAGAGGACGATCTCTTGCGTTTGTCAATGCAGCACTGCCTATGCTTTTACGCTGTGTGATTGATCATTCTTTCCACTTGGTACTATTAATACTGTTAAGATAGATCTTATATTAATTAATCTGCTTCCCCCTCCATCTCTTCTCTTCTCAAGGCTCCACATTATTTTTATTTTTTGTCACTCCCTAACCTTCTTCCCTCTTACCAACTTCCAGATACCCCCCCCCCAATCTTATCTTCCTCCCTTTCCTCAGTTCTTGAAATTCACCTTTTTTTCCCTTTCATTCATCCCTCTCCCTCCTCTCTTAAAATACCTCATCCATGTTTGCACCGTCCCATCTCCTCTCTGCCTCGCACTCTTCTCTTCCTTCTCCTTCTTTTTTCTGGTGACATTAATCCTAATCCTGGCCTCCCTAGACTATTCTCTCACTCCCATTCCTCTCTCAACCATTCTAATCTCATCTATATTCCTCTCCTCTCCCCCTCCTCTCTCCCTTTCTTTTGTACATTATGGAACTCACATTCCATTTCTAATAAACTCCCCTTTACTCGTAACCTTTTCATTTCTAACTCCTTCACTCTTCTAGCTCTCACTGAAACCTGGCTCCTCCCCAGTGACACTGCTTCAATTGCTGCCCTCTGTCACATTAGATAACAGTTTTCCCACACTCCTCAAACCATCCACTTTTTTAATCCATTACTTCTCTGGATAGCTGCTATTTATAGACCCCCTGATAAGTCTATCTCTACCTTTGTCACTGACTTTGACTCCTGGCTTTCTTATTTCTACATTCTTCTTCCCCCTTGGTTATTCTTGGTGACCTCAATATTCATGTTGATAACCCTTCTGATCCCTATGCTTTTAAACTCCTTTCCCTAACCTCTTCTTTCAATCTCCAATTTTGCTCGTCCACTCCTACTCATCAGTATGGTCACTGCCTTGACATGGTTTTCTTCTCTAACTGTTTTCCCTCCAATTTCTATAACTCAGTTCTTCCGTTATCTGATCATCACCTCCTAAGCTTCACCCCTCATCACTCCCTACCTCAATCCTGCTCTGTCTCCTCCTACCTTTATAGGAATCTTCATGCTATTGATCCATTGGCTCTTTCCACTATCATCTCATCACCTCTCTCTTCCACTTTGTCTTCTAAATCTGTTGATGAGGCTATAATTTCCTGTAATACTGCCTTCTCCTCTTCTCTAGATCCTCTTGCTCCACCCATCCCATGTTCTGTGAGACGCAGTACACCCCAGCCCTGGTTGTCCTCAACTACCTGCTATTTCCATTTCTATGCTGAGCGCATTTGGCTCAAATCTCACTCCCATTCTGACTTTCTTCACTTCAAATTCATGCTTACCTCCTTCCAGTCAGCACTTGGCAAGCAAAACTACTACATCCATCTGACTAATTCTCTTGCCGCTGACCCCCACCATCTTTTCTCTATCCTTATCCTTCTTGACCTTTCTGTTGCTTTTGATACTATTGACCATTACCTTCTCCTTGACACATTATCCTCACTTGGTTTTAGGGGCTCAGTGCTGTCTTGGTTCTCTTCTTATCTCTCCCATCACTCTTTCAGTGTTTGTTCTGGTGGTTCCTCTTCTACTGCTATCCCATTCTCACTTGGTATACCCCAAGTGTCTGTTCTGGGCCCTCTCCTTTCCTCTATCTACACTCAGTCCCTTGGTGCTCTTATTGCCTCCCATGGAAATTAGTATCATTTTTATGCAGAAAATTCTCAGATCTGTCTTTCTACACCTGATATTTCTCTTACACTCCAGGCCTGTATCTCTGCCTGTTTCTCTGACATCAACACCTGGATATCTCACTGCCATTTGGAAACTAAACATGGACAAAACAGAACTTTTTATTTTTCCCCCTAAACCTTCCTCTCCCCTTCCTCCTTTCTCTGTTGATAACACTCTTCTACTTCCTGTTCCTTCAGCCTGTAACCTTGTTGTCATTTTTTATTCTTCCCTTTCCTTCTCCTTACATATCCAACAGATAGAAACATAGAAACATAGAAATATGACGACAGAAAAAGACCACATGGTCTATCTAGTCTGTCCTTCCATATTGACAACTACAACAGTCCCCTTTTTTCTTTAGAGATCCTCTGTGTTTCTCCCATGCCTTTTTTGAATTCAGATACTATCCTCATCTCTACCACCTTTACTGGGAGACTATTCCATGGATACACAACTCTTTCCATAAAGAAATATTTCTGCATATCACTCCTGAATCTATCCCCTTCACCCTCATCCCATGTCCCCTCATAGCAGAACTTGCTTTCAATTGAAAGAGGCTCTCCCCCTGTACATTTATGCCATGGAGGTATTTAAACATCTCAGTCATATAACCTATATCCTGCCTTTCCTCTAAGGTGTATATATTAACATCCTTAAGTCTGTCCTCATATGCTTTATAATGAAGACCACTAACCATTTTAGTAGCCACCCTCTGCACCAACTCCATCCAGTTTATATCCTTTTGAAGGTGTGGTCTCCAGAATTGCACACTATACTCCAAATGAAGTCACACCAAAGACTTATACAGAGGCACTATCACCTCTTTTTTTCTGCTAACCATTCCTCTCCATATGCACCCAAGCATCCTTCTAGCTTTTGCCGTCACCTTTTCTAGCTGTTTAGCTACTTTAAGATCATCAGACACAACCACACCTAGGCCCCGCTCTTCTTTAGTGGACAAAAGTACTTCACCCCCTATACTATATCGCTCCCTTGGATTGCTGCAGCCCAAATGCATGACCTTACAATTTTTTAACATTAAATCCCAACTGCCAAATTCTAGACCATTCTGCAAGCTTAGCTATATCCCTCCTCATGTTATCTACACCTTTCTGGGTGTCTACTCCATTGTAGATTCTGGTATCATCCACAAAGAGGCAAACCTTACCCGACAGCCCTTCCGCTATATCACCTGTTGTTTCTTTCTCTATAACATTAACAAAATTTACCTCTTCCTCTCTGAACACACCACTAAAACACTTGTCTATTCTCTAATTATTTCCCATCTTGGCTATTGCAACCTTCTTCTTGTTGGTCTCTCTCTGAGTCATCTCTCTTCCTTTCAATCTATTCAGAACTCTACCGTGTGACTAATCTTTTGCCATTCTCGATATACTCATATAACTCCTCTTCTCAAGTCACTTCATTAGCTTCCCTTCTGTTTCCGTATCCAATTCAAACTCCTCCTTCTGACCTTTAAATGCGTCCATTCTACTGATCCTCACTTTCTTTCCTCTCTCCTCTCCCCTAAGCCCTTCCTCGTGTACTTCACTCTTCTACTGGCCTGCTCCTCTCTTTTTCTTTTCTTCCAGTGCTAGCTCCAGACTTCGGTCCTTTCACCTTACTGCCCCTTATGCCTGGAACAAACGTTCTGAGTCTATACATCAGGCTTTATCTCTGTCCCTTTTCAAATCTATGCTAAAGGCTCACCTCAGAGGTTGCTTTTGGATCCTGATCCCTTGTTTCCTTGTGTCTCCTTACCCTTCCCTATTCTATCCTTATTCTTATCTTATGTCTTGTCTATCTTGATTAGATTGTAAGCTCTGATGAGTAGGGACTGTCTCTATGTTTGTACAGTGCTATGCATGCCTTGTAGTGCTTTGTAAATGTTTAATAGTAGTAGTAGTAGTAGTTATTTCACTGTTATAGATTGAAAGAATTTGGGGCTGTCAGCATTGGGTGCTTATACATTGAATAGAGCAAGAATCGTCTGGTCAAGCTGAAGTGTAGCCCGCACCCATCTCCCCTGCAGATATGCTCTCATCTGCAGAATGGTAGGTAACAGCAAATTCCTGAGTAGGATACTAATATCATATTTTTTATCTAAGAGCAGAGGAGAATGCCACGTGTTGAAAGATCCCTTTCCTCATTTTCATGGATTCAACAGAGGAGAGGTGTGTTTCTTGTAAATAAACAATGTCAGCAGATTCTTTTTGGCAGTAAAGCAGGATTTTTTTTCCTCTTAATTGGATTATTTAGGCCCTTAATGTTAAGGGATATTAGTTTCAGTGGGGCAGCCATTATGGTACAAAAAGAAAACAAGAATGTCATTTTTTGCGGGGCGAGGAAGTCCAACTCAGAGAAAAGGTTCAGTGATATTCAGTACAGACTCCACTATCCTAAAGCTCCAAGAAAAGGTGGCGCACATTGCAAGATACATACTGGAGGAAAGCCAGGTATGCTAGTGCAGGAACCTCTGCAGCCACAGGGAAAGCCTAGATCCTGCATGTCTGACCAAAACCCGTCCTGGCCTTCAGAAAGGATGAAGGCTCCAGCTATGATACCAGTTTGGAAGGGACAGAGCCAGTCCTTCAGGACGCGGCAGGTTTCTGATCAAGCCCAGTATTCTTGGCTTACCAGGTAATACTCCCTAGCACCAAAAGGAGGCTGGAAGGAGGAGGGGTTGCCTGTCTCTGCTTGTGAAAATGTCCATGGGCTTCAGACTGAGGGGGAAGAAGGGAATAGGGTTGCCAACTGGCTCCAGATGCGCCCGACAGGTTTGATCCAGTCCTGGGTTTACCTCATTGCATGCAGGGATATGTAGTTCTGATTTCTCCATTGCACTCCATAAGAAAAGGAAAACTACAAGTCACTGCATGCAATGGAGTAAATCCAGGACTGGATCAAGCCTGTCGGGCGCATCTGGAGCCAGTTGGCAACCCTAGGAGGGAAAGACCAGGAAGAGCTGATGGAAGCTGTGGAATTTGGGGAACAAGATTCTTCTGAACCCATGGATGTACTTTGCTCTTGAAGTAATTAATGAAGAAGCCCATGGGTAGGTCCAGTTTAGTAAAACAAAACCTGAAGGAAGGGAGGGAGGGCTGCTGACACAGCTGCTAAAGCTAGTAACATAAGAAAAACGGTTTGTTTGCTGAAGAAGGGGCAGGGGGACAAGTGCTTCCTACCTCAGCACTTCCAAGGGAGATATAAAGAGGAATTTTCTTGAACTGCTATGGAACTGTCTGTGGATGTTTACTTTTGTCTGTGACTTTTGATGTAAGGGCTCAACACAGCACTTTTGCTGGAGTAAGCACAATGTTCTTAGTGTTGGACTTCAGTGGGGATGCCCACAAATGGAATATGTTACTGATAATTGCTGGTTGGGGGACTCATACAAAACCCTGGACTGTACTGGAAAACCTGGAGTGGAGTGCTTGATTGGAAGACCTCAAAAACTGCAGCTGCAGGAATGCCTAATTGCAGCAGCTGCAGTTTTTGTGGTATTCTATTTGGTGTTTGAGTTGAATAATGCATTTATTATTCTTCCCAGTTTCCTGAAGCAGATTGTCATGCCATTGTAGAGTCACATCCATGGCATCCAAATGCAATGAGAAGGCTGAGAACTGTGATTTTACCTCTGTTAGCTTAGCTTGCTAGAGGTAAAACAGAGGTTTTGCGGCCACAAGATCTTTTACTTGCTGTATTTTCCAAAGGACTTCTTTGAGGACATCATCTTGTTCTTTGGCTTGCACCATTTTATTTGGTGAAGTGGGCTCTGGCTTGCACCTTTTGACACCTTGTGTTAGCGCAACCGAGTAGTCTATGTGGGCCAGGTTGATCGCGGACATAATAAGGAACGTTCCAAAGCACAAAGTAGCTGCCGTCAGCAGGGAGGGAGCTGGAAATAGGAAGGAGACCCTAAAAGGGCACCAGAAAAGGTCTCTTAGGCAGCCATTTTAGTCAGTGGTTAGCTCCACCCCCTGAAAGATGTCATCTTTAACCAAAACTGTATCTGCAACACTAGCTAGCATGGCACAAATCCAATATGGGTGACTCATTTTAACTTGGCCAAGAACAGATTATTCACTATTGGCTAATAATTTACATAAGGTGATACTTCCAACAACGATTTGTAAACAAGGCATAACCAACCCATCCTCAAAATTCAATCACAATTCATAACAAATATATAAGAATTCCTTCTATTAAACCCTTTACCACTCAAGAAGGGCAGTGATCTAATAAGTAAAAAGCAGCCTTAATAGCCCTCAATACTTGAAGAAAATCCAATAATGATGAACAATTAAATTTTTACAAATGTTCCATAGGTCTAAGCTCTGGATCACATGTGGTACTGATTGGTGATACTAAAGCACCATTAACTACAGGCAATGGCCCTTGATGGCGATATAAGGATGAAGAAAATCCTTCTGATCCTTGACCAGATGCCTCTTGGGAAGGCCTTGGGCCCAGATAGCCTCCTCCTGGAATTCTAATGACACTTTAAGGCAGAATTGATCCTGCATCTATTGACCTATTTTAACATGCTTACCCAACAGTTGATGCCGGTGGGGTCCTTTGCAGAGGCCACCATAGTATCATATGAAAAACCAGATAGGGATCCTCAAGGGGTTGAGAACTACAGGCCCATCTCTTTACTGAATGCAGATTATAAAATCTATGCTAAAATACTCACTGCCCGACTAAATAAAGTTATACTGCTATTGATCCACCCAGACCAATGTGGCTTTTTAGCTGAAAGATCCACTGCTGACATTGGACGTTTGCTCTGCCATCCCTTATCCCTTGCCCAAAGCTCCTCTTTCTCATTGGTTGACCTTTCTTTAGATGCAGAAAGGGTCTTCGATAGGCTGGAATGGACCTTCTTATTCCAAGCTCTTCGTTGGTTCGGAGTCAGTGACAGATTTATAGACAACTTTTGAGTTCTATATGCCCAGCCATCAACTCGTATATATGCTAATTCCACTCTGTCCAATCCTTTCTCTCTCTATGGGAGTCATTCTGGGCCACGTTTAGCAGAGATGGACATCTGATCCAGATTTCCAGCCCTGCTAAATGCCTGGATTGCAATGCAGAGAACAGAACTCCCCACACGTAAATCTGAGTTGTACAGGAAGCTCTGTTCCTGGATAGGAGGGGGCAGGCCAGAGGTGGAGCAAGGGTGGACTGTGGGTGGCACCATGAACCCAGGCATACAAGGCCAATTTCAAAATTGGCCCTGTACATCTGGGATTGGCCATTTAAACGTGGTGCTTAGTCCACCTTGGAGATGGAATAAGTACTCCTAGACAGAGACGGATCAATAAACTGGACTAGCAAGGAGGGTGAAGGGTGCAGGGGGTTCCCCACAGCATAGCCCTGGCCATTCCACACTATTTAGGAATCTTCTTGCCATTGATCCCCTGGTTATCTCCTCTACCATTTCTCCTTCTCTCTCTTCTATCTTGTCCTCCAAGTCTGTTGATTTGGCAGTGATGTCCTACAATGCTGCGCTCCTCTCAGCTCTGGATGTTCTCGCTCCTCTCACCCCTCGTCCTGTGAGGCGATCCTTACCTCAGCCCTGGCTCTCCCTCACTATTCGCTATCTTTGCTCCTGTGCCCGCTCTGCTGAGCGTGCCTGGCTCAAATCCCGCTCTCCTGAAGATTTCCTTCATTTCAAATTCATGCTTTTCTCTTTCAAATCAGCCTTAGCTCTTGCCAAACATGACTACTTTGTTTGCCTGACTAATTCTCATGCCTCTGATTCTCGCCGTCTCTTCACTGCTCTTAACTCTCTCCTCAAAGTGCCTCCGCCTGTGATCTCTCCTTTCCTTTCTGCCCAAACCCTGGCTGATTACTTCCATGATAAAATCCATAAGATCACTCTCCAATTTCCCTCTAAGTCCCCTATTTCCCCTTCCTGTTCTCAATCCTCCCCCCTTCTCATTCCCCCTCTCTTCCTTTTCTATGATTTCTGATGATGAAACTATTCATCTTCTCTCCTCCTCCAAGCTCCTCTGATCCTATTCCCTCCCATCTCCTCTCCTCTATCTCCTCTACCGTTATCCCCTCCATTTCTCATATCCTCAACCTTTCACTCTCCACTGACTGTCCCAGCTGACTTTAAACATGCTGTGGTCATGTCTCTCCTTAAGAAACCCTCGCTTGATCCCTCTTGTCCTTCTAATTATCATCCCAATTCTTTCTTTCCCTTCATTTCTGAACTGCTTGAACGTGCGGTTTATCGCCGCTGCCTTGACTTCCTCTCTTCCCATGCTCTCCTTGATCCCTTACAATCCGGTTTTCGTCCCTTACACTCTACTGAAACTGCTCTTGTCAAAGTCTCCAGTGGCTTGTTCCTGGCTAAATCTAAAGGCCTTTACTCTGTCCTTATCCTCCTTGACCTCTCTGCTGCTTTCGATACTGTTGACCATGATCTTCTCCTTGACACTTTGTCCTCGCTTGGTTTTAGGGACTCTGTTCTTTCCTAGTTCTCCTCCTACCTCTCTCATCGCTCCTTTAGTGTTTGTTCTGGTGGCTCCTCTTCCTCTGTTACCCCGCTCTCATTTGGTGTCCTCCAAGGTTCCATCTTGGGTCCCCTCCTTTTTTCTCTCTATAGCCAGTCCCTTGCTGTGCTCATTTCCTCTCATGGTTTTCAGTACAATCTCTATGCTGACTCCCAGATCTATATCTCTACTCCTGATCTTTCTTCTGCATTCCAGTCCTGGATCTCTTACTGTCTCTCTACCATCGCTGCTTGGATGTTCCATCGTCACTTGAAATTGAATATGGCTAAGACCAAACTTCTATTTTTTTCTCCTAAAATTTCCCTTTTTCCTTCTTCTTTTTCTGTCTCTGTGGACGGCTCTGTTCTCCAACCTGTTTCATCCGCTCGTAACCTGGGTGTTATTTTTGACTCTTCGCTCTCTTTCTCCTCTCATATCCAACTCATCGCTAAGACCTGTCACTTCTTTCTCTTCAACATTGGCAAAATCCGCCCTTTTCTCTCTGAACTCACTACTAAAACCTCATCCATTCCCTTATCACCTCTCGTCTTGATTATTGTAACCTCCTCCTTGTTGGTCTTCCACAGACTCATCTCTCCCCTGTTCAGTCTATTCAGCACTCCGCTGCATGTTTGATTTTCCATCAGCCTCGTTTTGGCCATATCATTCCTCTCCTCAGATCTCTTCACTGGCTCCGTATCCATTTCCGTATTCACTTTAAACTTCTTCTTTTACCTTTAAGTGCATTCACTCTGTAGCTCCTCAGTACCTTTCTTCTCTCATTTCTCCTTTCTCCCCCCCCCCTCGTGAACTCTGTTCTTCTTGCCAGCTGCTTCTTGCTATGCCCTTCTCCTCTATTGCCAACTCCAGATTACGCTCTTTTCACCTTGCTGCACCTTACGCTTAGAATAAACTTCCTTTGTCTATATGCCAGACATCTTTGTCCCTCTTCAAACTTAAGTTAAAAGCTCATCTTTTCGCCTCTGCCTTTGGTTCTTGATTTTTGCTTTTCTTCTTGCTTCCCCTCTTTTGTTTCACCTATCCTACTTCCTCTTACACTTGTTCTTACCTCCTTCCTTTGTCCTGTCTCTACCGCTCTCATCTCTTTGCCCTTGTTGTTATATTTTCCCTCTCCTCTTCTTGTTTTTTGTCTTTATAGCTTGTAAGCTTTTTTGAGCAGGGACCGTCTTTTGTGTGTTTTATCTATGTACAGCGCTGTGTGCGCCTGGTAGCACTTTATAAATGCTTAATAGTAGTAGTAGTAGTAATAGCATGATCGGAGGCTGGGCTTTGGGGAAAGAAGTTAGTGATGGTCTGTCAGAGATCACAGCTCCCACATGGAACAGTGGTGCCATGGCAACATGATGCCAAAGCACCGTGGCTCTATGCAGGAGCCTGGCTGAGCTAGCTGGGGATGTGGCTGGACATCTGGGATGCCTGAATAGAGGCACATTGCAGATTTCCAGCCACTATGCCATGATTCTGCTCCAGCAGGCACATCTAACCCCCACAGGAACAGGACCAAGTGCATCCCTCAGCCATCCAGATGTCTGGATGTCCAGATGGCCTAGGGATGCACAGCACAGAATTGGCCTCCATAGGGACACCCAACAGGGATGCCCCCTATCTCCACTCCTTTTTAATCTTGCCCTCAAACTGCTAGCATTGCTCATTTAGCAGGCTCCAGAGGTTAATGGCCTCTCTCTACAGGACCATCGAATCAAATGATCTGCCTATGCTGATGATCTTCTAGTCTTTGTGGAACTGGAGTCACTCCCCACAGTGCTTACTATCATTGACCGATATTTGGAGTTGTCTGGTTACAAGATCAACTAGATGAAATCAGTTGTGATTCTCTTCAACAAGTAGGCAGACTTACAATCTTTCCCGTTTCAATGGGCGAGTCCCTTCTTTAGGTACTGTCCCACTATATAAGATACGATAGACCATAATTCCTCTGAATGTCTTGCTATGATTTAAGTTCACATCTTTCATTGGTGCCCACTCTTTCTAACAAGTCAGGGCTCTAACCACTAGACATCTCCTCCACATGATGCAGAAATGTGCAGGGGCACTTACCTCTACAATACTGAAATCATGTGGTATGTACCCCTGAGCTAACTGCAGTGTTCTCACCATGCCCACTCTCTGCCCCAGCCCGTCTATTCTCTTTACCCATCATGCAAGTAGAAACATGTGAATCAGAACACAGTAACTGTTGTGTCCCAATGCTAGCAGTTGCCTTGGCTCCAGCATGCATTTACCACACACCAAAGCACATGCTAATTGCTTAGCATGCTTTAGTTAAAGGACCCCCCCCCCCCTAAATTACACTTTGCCTGCGGTTGCAAAGGAGAGATTAACAAGGTGATAAAACCTATCTAGAAATGTCAACGTTATAATTGAACTTATTTAAAGACACATTTATAATCTTGGTAATTTTATTTTCCATAGATGCTGCTGACCTGCTAAATGGCAATATACAATGGGGGTCATTTTAAAAGTCTTAGTCATGATTTGGATGTCTGAAAACATGCATGTAGATGTCCAAATCACAGAGACCTCCCCAGAGCCATTTTACAAATGACTTTTAAAGACATCATTGTGCAGGGGATGTCCAAGTAGGCAGGGGGTGTGGTGGAGGCATGTCTTGGGAGGTACACTGGACTCAGATAACCCCATTTGATTTCAGAAACATCAGGGATATCTGCAGGAAGGTGCACATTTAGATTTGCTCCAGGCATGATTAGGCATTGGGAAAGTGCTTGTTTGGGCCTTAAAATATCCAGAAAGTATAGAAAAGATGGAGACTGAAGTGACAAGCCTAAGATCATAAAGACCTGCGTTGGGATTGGAATCCTGGCCACCCTGATTTTAGCCCATTACTCTAACCATTAGGCTGTATTATGCATCCCTGTAAAATAGTTATCTCCAAGTTATAATGCCCTGTTCAATGTAATTTCAGTTTGTTCAATGTAAACCGCACTGATGCAGAATAGCACAGTATATAAGAGAATGTAAATAAATAAAAATAAATAATAAAATCCCTGTTCTGGAATGCTATTCTGGGGACGTCTATGTAAATGGCTCCATAGACATCCATATCGGGCACCTCCACGCTTATGAAATTGTGCCTGAACTGGCACATACCTGTGTTTTTTTCTGACATTCTGGTTTGGACATCCCAGATTACACTTGCATAATATGCCTTTAAGTCTCTTTCATTGCAATATTTGTATCTTCCTCTGCTTTTTGAAAGGGATCAAATGAAGTAGCACTAACTAATCATGATAATGTACATTAGAATGAAAGAGAAATCTCCCTTGATACTTTAGACATTATGGATGCAGTAGACTGCTGCTGTCATAATATTTCTCAGTATATTTGAGATTACTTTGCTTTTTAGAGGTAATTATACTGTCAACAAATAAGGGAAAACAATTCAGCGTAGTTTGCATGAAGAACGTAAGCAAAGCAGCGGAGGAGACAGGAAAAGAAAGCACATAAGAGTGAAGAATTTTTAGACAAGCTATTAGCATTCCTTGCTCAGCTGTGCCCAGTCTCTATTACAAAACTCAAAGAAGCTAATCAGTGAAGAACACAGGAAGGATTAATTAATTAACCTCTACATTATCAACAAGAAAATGAGATGGGTCAAAAGTATGGATTTATCCATATTTAAATATAGCCTACATACTGTAGTTATACACACACACACACACGCAAAAAAAAAAAAAAACCCTTCAAAAATTAACATACTGATACTAATAACCCATTGTTTCATTTGAAGAAATAATTTTTTCCTGAATTAAATTACCAATGCCATATCAGGGAAAATTATAATTTATTTGTCTACAAAAGGAAAGATCTAATAGAATAGCTGAGCAACAGTCCTCTTATAATGGATTTCAACAAGATTTGCAACACTTTTGATCGTATTTATACATGCAGTTACTCAAGGAGGGGGGGGGGGCAATTCAGCAGTTTCTCTTGCGTCTAGCCTGCTTGACAGCTGCTGAAAGTAAGAAAGAGTAATGTGATTTAGAGATGGAAGTGCTAAACTGGGATAATATATTTACAACATGACAAATGCTTTGTGCTATGCACAAAGCATTGACTATGACTGTTAACATGAAATGAATGGTGTTTTTACAATGCCAATAGGTATTGCCACATTAGTCTATGCAAAAATGACAATGGCTATGTAATTTAAGATGTGTGCTTTTTAAGGATTTTGTCTATATACTGAATACTGAAGTGAAAATTCTATCAGAAAAAAAAAATTGTCACCTCGAGAAGTGCAGATTACATGCAGCAGAAATCCCCACATCAGACAGAATAACCTTCCAATATGGGGATTCTCTTGGGGACAGCGTCTCCAGATGGGTTCGTTTTGTGCATACCATGACAGTAATGAACCTCACTTGTAAGTCAAAGTAAATGGAGTATGATCTCTGTCTCTCAGATTTGCTGCTAACACTTACCATAATAATTGTATCGTGCTAAAGAAGGTTTCCTTCTGGAGTTCGTAGGTTGCAGGCAACTTATCAAGATGTGTTTTGAACCTGTTTTTAATCGAGCCTGTGTCTTTTTATCTTCTATATTTTCTTGTCAATTGAGGATCATTTCCCTCTTCACATGATTCACCAAATGATTGCTTGGAATGACACCTCTATTATCAGTGTTGTTCTCTAGTTTTTCTCCTTTACTGCTATATGTGGAGGGCTTTTTTTGCATTAAGCTTTGTACTGGTTAGAATAGGAATGCCCTTTATAGTGTTGTGGCTGCAGAAGCAGAAGCAAAGGGGGAAAGAATTAGATTAAATATGAAGTACAGAAGAAAGAGTGGCATCAGGAACGACAAGGGACACAGGAGGAGGAGCCTCAGAAAACATCTCTGGCAAGGATGCCATCCAAACAGTGCAAAGCTAGGATGCCCAGGCCTTGGGTTCATACATCAAGTCTTATTTGTTTGCTGATTTATTTATTTCTTATACGTCTAGCCTGTTTGTGCCAAGATACTTCCTTTCAGCAGATGAAAAATTAAAATAGAAAATACAGTTCTGTACATAGAGAAGATAATTTTATAATAGGTTGACTATGTTTGAAAGCTAAGCAGACAGCTATTTTAAGCATATTTCATAAAGGTAAGAGCATAAGAATATACTATAATGGGGCTTGTTTACAAAGCCGCGGTAGTGGTTCGCGATCGCGATCGCAGCCGCGGCCCCATTGAAATCAATGGGGCCACGGCTCCGATTACGATCTCAAACCGCTACCGCGGCTTTGTAAACAAGCCCTATATATATGTCATACTGGCTCAGACCAAATGTACATCGAGCCCAGTATCCTGTTTCCAACAGTGGCCAGTCCAGGACATACTGTAAGTACCTGTCAGGTTCCCAACAGAGAGATTTGGGGGATTTTTTTATATTTTGGAATATTTGTGGATCCCTTGTTGGGGACTTTTGAAGTATTAGGTTCCCAAAAAGTACACAGACTCCATGTTGATTATCCCAAGGGTGAGCAGGGGATTTTCCCATTCCACTACAATAGCAACTTTTATTACATCCTCCGACAACAAATTCCAGAGTTTGTTGATTACCCGTTGAGTAAAAACATATTTTCTCTGATTAGTCTTAAATGTGCTATATCGTATCTTCATTGTGTGTCCCTAAATCTCTCTACTTATTTGAAGGCGTAAACAATTGAAGAAATCTTACAAAAAAACAAAAAACCTGGCATAAAATCACAAAGTGATTAATTAAGGGCCTGATGGAAATGACAACAAGTGGAGAAAGCATGCAGGACATGCCTCATGGAATGTTTTCCAGCCGCTCTGCATATGTGTGTGTGTGTGAGTGTACATGAACACATCTGTTTGTTTGTGTAATCTTGGGCTTCTGCAGCTAATATGATGACTTTGCAGTTTTCTGGGTAATGCTGTGCCTTTGTAACTAGAACCAATATTTCAGTCCCCATACTGTGGCTTTCTTCAGGGTGAAGTGATTAAGCAGTGGATGTCTGTTCTCTTATACAGTAGTCCTCTAACCAGATTGATGGGAAAACAGAAGCCTCAAGCCTCTCTCCAACATACTTTCCCTCCAAAATTCAAATTCAAATTTCCCACCTCAATCCCACCAATCCAGTTTGAGGACTGCTATATCAAAAAACAGATATCCACTGCTGTACCACTTTGCACTGAAGAAAGCCACAATATGATGGCTGAAATGTTGGCCCCAGTTAGAAAGATGCTCCAGGATAAAGCGACCAACATTCCTGTATTATACGGGACAATCTCATATTTTAAGTATTTGTCCCTGGAATTGTATTACTTTAGTCGGGACACCAAAATGTTCCCTATTTTAAAACACGTGTCCCACTTCTCCATTTGTACTAGCAGACCTCTCCACTCCAGCTGAAATTCTCAAAGGGAAACTCTGTTTATGAGACTATTTCCATCAGAGGCACAGAAACATACACACATGCATGCACTCTGTTGTACTTCAGTCACACACACATGCACAAGCATTCATCAAACCCCCCACCCCAAATCTCGTACACACATGCACACTAGCACTTTTCAGACAGATTCTGTCTATGACTGTCTACTGGTGCTGTGCTGCTTCTGCACTCCTCTACTTCAATGCCCCCAGTACTTGCTTTTGCTACCAGTTCTTTTTCTCAACCTGCAATAGTCTACTCACATTTTACCCCATTCTTCTTATATTTCTACACTTTCTCAGCAATCCCACTCACCCCTACCAAGAAACCTACTTATTCTACTGACTTTCTCCCAGACCCAGTGCAGAAAATCAGCCTACCCTTCCTGTGACTAGTGCAGCCTTTCCATTGGCTGGAACCTACCACTTACTTTGCACAGTGAGGGAGGATCACCGGTGAGCTGTAGAGCTAAACTCTAAAAAAATACCCAGACAATTTAGACATTATTCTGGCTAAGACAGCTATTTTACAAAGTTGTAGAATTCTAAAATTTAGATGGCTGGCAATCCTAAACTCCTGAGTCCTCAGCACGTCTGACAAATCTGGATCTGCTAACTCCTCAGGGCCCAGGCAACCATCAGTCAGTCAAAGCCAGCCAATAGGCTGCAGCAGACACAGTCAGTCAATAGGGAGCAGGGGGAGGTGGGAGCTTGGAGTACGTTGGTTTTTTTTTGCTACAGACCTACAGGAAAAAAATATTGGGGATACTCAAACACCCACAGTACCCATAGAGTTGGCACCTATGATCCTGGGGTCAACATCAGTATCAGTATGACAGTCAGTGGTCATCTGATTTTGTTGATTCTATTGTCTATGTACTACCACTACTACTACTACTGAGCATTTGTATAGCACTACAAGTCGTACGCAGCGCTGCACAGACATATAAGAGACAGTCCCTGCTCATCAGAGCTTACAATCTAGTCAAGACAAACAGAGAAGGTGTAGGCAGGGATAAAACAAGGGGAAAGAAAAAGGAGATAAAAAATCTCTTAGCCTAGGGTGCATGTTTCTATTTTGTCTTTTGACTTTATTTTCATTTTAAAATGCTGAAAATAAAGTGTGTTTTTAATTACCAACTACAAAGTGAATATCTGTTCATTATGAAACATTCTGGTGATAGCAAGGTGTTTTGTACAAATGCTGGTCTTCCTTTTCAATCGCACATGCAGGAAAGGGTGACATTGTTCAGCATCTAAGGTCAGATAAACACAAGACAGCAGATGTACAGTAAATGCTTCTTCAAGTCGAACTGTGACTTCTTTTCTTAAAAGTCAAACTTTTGATGAGAAAACTCAGTCACTGGCTACAACTGAGGGCACATGGGCTTATCACTTTGTTGTCCACAAGTACGATTCTTTTCAGTCATTAGACTTACTTTAAAATTGTTAAAAAAATGTTTTTGATGGGAGGCGGAGCCAGCTAAGGACCTGCATGGATGCCTAGAGGAGAGCTCCCGCTTGACTCAACTGAAAATCCTGCCCCTCCCTGTTTTGTAGGGTAGCTCGGCTGCCGAAACTTCATAATCTGCTGTGAGAAATGGCCTGCGGCAAGCAAACCAAGTTAGAGTTCTCCAATGTACAAAACTCTGGCGCTAAACGGTCAAAAACTGACCCGCTTTCTCTGTTCAAGATGGCGCCGCTGCGGGAGCATGAAGAGGGGCTCCGAGAAATCCTTAGTGAAATTAGGGCTGTGCGCAGTCGAGTGGATACTAACGGTGACTGCTTGTGCGAGCTGCAAGCGGATAATAAAGAACTAAAGGAGCAACTGCTATCATTGGCGGCCAGAGTGGAAAAAGTGGAAGCTAAAGCCGCGGCGCACGATGAAAAGCTGGCGCAGTTAGAGAAAGGGGTAAGGAAGGTGGAGTCCTTGGACCGCTCCCTGGAAGACATGAATAACAGGGCGCGTAGGAACAACATTCACAATATTGGAATCCCGGAAGGTGCGGAGGGCAAGGATCCTATTTCGTTTCTAGAGGACTTGATACCAAAATTGTTGAAAGTGAGCATGGCTCGCCCATTTGAAATCGAAAGGGCGCATCGTGTCCCACGAGGCTGAATGCACAATCTAGAACACCGAGGCCCTTAATCTTTTGTGCTTTGCGCCATCAGTAAGTTGTGCAGGTTATAAATGCTGCGAGGGCATGTTCGGCTCTTCAGTTTGAGGGCCATAGAATCTCTTTTTTCCCTGACTTCAGCAAGCCCACAGTAGTGAAGAGGAAACAATTCCTGGCTTTTAGAGAAAGACTGCAGCGTCTCCAAGCACGCTATGGATTATTCTACCCTGCTCGTTTCCGAGTCACGTTCAGTAATGTAACTAAGAACTTTGAAGACCCAGCGGTCCTTGAAAGATTCATTGCAGATCAAGAGGATCTTCACATGCAATGACTTTCTGACTTGATGGTATTTCAGGTGGAGTCATTCTAGGGTATAGTCGGAGGGGCCTTGTAGTGCGGATGGCTTAATCCTGCAAGAGAACTGATTTGGGAGTGACTCTTTTGCTTAAGAGGGCTTGCTGCTCATGGACCGGGGGCCAGGAGGGGTTGTTTTTGTGGGAGAGGAGCCTAAACCTTTTCTTTATTTTTGGTTTGTGGTGGGGGTTCGACGGGCAGTCTGCTTGTCCAATGCTGGTTTACCAAATCTGGGTTGTGTGGGGGTTGTTTTTAGTTTGTTGGAGATATAATTGGCTCTCCGAGGAGTGTAGGAATGTGAATGTTGGTAATGGGTGGCCCGCAGCATTTACTGGGATGTACTTACTGTATGCTTGTGTGAGTGATTATGGCTAGGGATGTGCATCTACTCTCTCTGAACGTGAAAGGAATTAAGAGCCCAATAAAAAGGAAAAAGATAATTGCATATTGTAAACATCAGCAGGCGGACCTGGTTCTACTGCAAGAAACTCATTTGAATTTGAAAGAGACTAAAAAATTAGAGAACAGGCACTATTTGCTTCTGGGTGCCTCGCCAGCTTTACAAAAGAAAAACGGGGTGGTGATTCTGGGGAGGAAGCAATTGGGCTGCAGAGTTAGGGCCACACGTTGTGATGCGGAGGGGCGCTGGGTGGTGGTTTCCATAGAGATTGGGGGGGAGACTTTTACCATTGTAAATATCTACGGATCAAATTCGGACGACCCCAAATTTTATTTAGAGCTAACCAGAGATCTGCAGGAACACTCCACTTCTCCTATGATAGTGGGCGGGGATTACAATGTAACACTTGATCTCCTGGTAGATAAAAATCCTGGGAGGGTAGAGGGAGCTGCTAGAGTGCGAGTGGTTCTTAAGGGTCTTGTCACTTCCCTAGGGTTGATTGATATTTGGAGACTTATGCACCCTACTGAGAGGGACTTTACTTTCTTCTCCCCCCCCCCCCCCCCGCATCAATCCTGGTGGAGATTGGACTTTTTCCTGATCTCCAAAAGGTTGGTCCCAGGGGTGCAGAGCGCTGATATTCTAGGTATGCATATTTCAGACCACGCTGCCATTTCCCTGTGAGTGGAGTGGGATGACGGGAACGGTCATCCACGGGCCTGGTCCTTTAATAGATCTATGTTAGCTGACCCTTTATTCCAGGAGGAAATTAGAGCAGCCATAAAGGGGTACTTTAGTACAAATAAACTGATGGACACTTCGATTTGGGCATGGTGGTTGGCCTTTAAGGCCTATCTATGGGCAACGATCACCAGCTTTTCCATTAAAGAACATAGACAAATGAAAGCCAAATTGAGTATTTTGGAGGAACAAATTAGGGCAGGGGAGAGGCTTTGGTTCAAGTATGCAGATCAAGGCATTACGCTCCGGTTGCAAAGGCTTCGTTATCAGTATAACGAGATTTTGAGCTCAGAGATAGAGCATGTACTACTGAAGCAACAATCTCAATATTATGGTGAGATTAATAAAGGGGGCAAATTGTTGGCAAACCCCTTAAAGAGGCGGCAGGAAAAAGCTGATGTTATGGTCATTGTTGATCAAACTCGTGGGGCTTTGACTAGCACTGAGCAGATACTGGAAGCATTCTCAGGCTTTTATCAGCAGCTGTACTTTTCTGAAAGTAATTCTGAGGCTGAGGCCCTAGAACAATTTTTGCAACAGTTAGATCACCCTGAGTTACCTATGCATTTGGTGAGTAAGATGGACAAGTCTTTTTCAGGGGAGGAAATCAGCAAGGCCTTTGCTAGCATGACATCGGGGAAGGCAGTAGGCCCTGACGGTCTCCCGTTAGAATTCTATAAAGTTTTTTCGTAACGATCTTCTCCCCTACCTACTGATATATTATGAGGCTCTAGGTAAATCCCCACCAGAGGTTGGCAATTTTGGGGAGGCTACGGTAGTTGTTTTGGAGAAGCCCGGAAGAGACCCTACTCAGGTAGCGAACTATAGACCCATTTCCTTATTAAATGCGGACTACAAAATTTACGCCACAGTTTTAGCGAGCAGACTCTCTAAAGGCATGAGAGGATTGGTTCATCCTAATCAGTGTGGCTTCATACTGGGAAGGGCAACATCGGATAACGCCAGGCTTTTATGTAACCTCTTGGAAAGAGCGACTCTTTTAGGAGATGCCTATGTTGCCATTTCTTTGGATGCTGAAAAGGCCTTTGACAGGCTAGAATGGTTATTTTTGTTTAAAACACTAGAATAGTTCGGTCTAGGTCAAACGTTTATCAATATGATACGGGCCCTTTACTTGAACCCCAAAGCCCAAATCTGTGCAATGGGGCTCTTTCTCGTTCCTTTTCGTTACATTGGGGTACTCGTCAGGGTTGTCCTCTCTTGCCCTTGCTTTTCAATTTGGCCTTAGAGCCGATAGCCATCGCAATACGACAAAATAAAGACATCGGGGGTTTTGTAGTTGGGGATTGGCAAGTTAAAATCTCAGCCTACGCAGATGACCTTCTGCTCTTTGCGCAACCTTCCGCAATCCCTGAGATTTTAAACTTGATTGAACACTACTCCGGGTTATCGGGGTACAAAATAAATTGGAACAAGTCCGTTGCTTTTCCAATGAATGACAAGGCCACAGCAGATCACTTAGCTCCTTTTCCCTTCCGGTGGGAAACAGGAAATATAAAATATTTGGGAGTTAAGTATGGCTACCCCCTGGAGCAAGCTGTGCAGGAAAATATTAGTGATCTCTTTCAATCTATAAAGCTTTCAGTGCTAACCTGGTTACCTCTACATCTTTCCTGGTGGGGAAGATTAGAAACTATAAAAATGACCTTAATGCCAAAAATCAATTATATTTTAGGTATGCTTCCGATTCCGCTGGCCCCGGGGTTTTACGATGAAGTGGAAAGATGCTTGTCTAGATTTTTATGGGGAGGCCGGCAGCCTAGAATTGCTCTCAAAAAGTTAAAAGCTGCTAAGGATAAGGGGGGAGTCCATTTTCTGGATTTTCGGTCTTATCATCAAGTGTTCTTCCTAAAGCAAGGTGCGCTGTGGGCATGTGAGGAGGATCTGGATTCCAAGCCAGTGTGACTAGAAGTAGAGAAACGGATTGTATGTCCCTGCCCATTACGGCTGCTCTTAGGTATGAAACACCCCGAGAAGTCATTAATAGATAAGGTGGTATCCACTACCCAGGAGGCTTATTTATCGCTGATGAGCCGATCGGGCTCTGGAGCCCCTCCAACTAGGAGATCACCTTTATGGTGGAATCCAAAGTTTAAAATTAATGGTAAGTTGTTTGCATGGAACAATTGGCAAGCTTGTGGTATCTGGTTCTTAGATAATTTGTTTGGTCGTACGGACTGGAAAGATTTCCGTACCCTGCAGCAAGATTATGCCCTCCCAGACTCGGCCCGGTTTCAGTGGCTGCAGCTCCAGCATAGCCTTAAAGCAGTTAATATATCTGCTACTGTGCTGTCTTCAGAGGATTGTTTAGTTCGATGGTTGGCAGAGATAGCAAAATCTGCTGGAGCTGCATTCAAAATCTATGCATTCCTGAGAGATAACAGCCCCTTTCACGCACAGGGGCTTGAAAGGGGTTGGGAAGTGGAGGTCTTGAGACCTGTTCCTCGGAGTGTGTGGAGACCCATATGGGGCCCTGTCACGAGGGTGTCTAGGTCAGCTGCGGTCACCCAGACTCTGTTTTTCTTCCTGCATCGGGCTTATATTACATCTGTTAAATTAGCCAAGTGGGATAAAGCAGCGTCGGGCAAGTGTTGGTCCTGCCTAGTAGAATTTGGCACTTTCATGCATATGGTCTTCGAATGCCCTCACATTCAGAGATTCTGGGAGCCTGTCTGGAATAGGATGCAGTCTGTGTTAAAATTTTCTGATACACTGTCCTGGAGCATAGTCTGCTTAAGATCGGCAGTGCACGTTTCGGGCCAAACTAAAGAAAATTGTTTCTTGTTTAATTTTATGATTGCCATTGCTTTAAAAGTTATTTTTGCAAACTGGAAAGATTCACGAAAGCTTTGTATGGATATGTGGTGGAACCTTGTATGTCAATATGCTAGATACGAGAAGTTGTACAGCAAGCTCCATTACCCAGATAAAGAGGGTATAACTGTGGGCAAATGTAGGTTGTTGAACAATTTTGCCGCACGGGCTCATACAAGTAGTGTCTTCCCTTAAGTAGTAAAGTATTGCTGTTCTTAGTGGCAGGCTAAGGGGCTCCTCTTTATTTTGGAGGTGTGGGCTTGTTATTGCTGGTAGCGTCAACATGGGTGCCTCGGAGAGCCGGGGGGGGGGAGGGTTGATGGGGGGGTTGTAGCACTAGGATGTTATATTATGTTGTTGTGTGTTTTGATGTGCTGTGAAACTTATAAATAAAAGTCTAAAAAAAATGTTTTTGATGAAAAATACTCTTGTGCACATATCAAAATGGAAGTAATTGTCTGCAATGTTTCCAAACTGACTCTATTGATTCCCTCAAGAGAGACCTTTCTGAGACAAGTTTTTTAAGTTTTTGTGATTGCTCGAACCATGGAAGTATTAAAGTGTGCCCTATTTTAGTAAGATGCTTTCTTCCTGAGAAAGGGGTTCAGATAAAAGTTCATGATGTCTATGAAGTCAATGGCAAAACCTCAGTCATTTTTTCCAAATGCATTCTTGATATGGTTGAGTCCAATGGGCTAAGATCTAAAGTTTTGGCACTGTGTGCTGACAATACCAATTTCAGTTTTGGTGGGGCTGCTAGAAGGGGTAGTAACAATATTTTTTACAAGTTGAAAAAAGACTTAGGAAGTAATTTAATTGGTGCAAACTGTGCAGCTCACATTGCTCACAATTGTATCAGCACTGCTGCCGAATGCCTGCCATTTGACATTGAAGTTATTATTGACAAGATATTCAGACATTTTCACATTTATTCAGTGAGATTTGAAGAACTTAAAGTAGGTGTGGCTTTGTTGAATGTGGTATCAAAGCTCCTCAGAAACAGTAACACTAGCAGGCATGTTTACTAAAGTCCGTTGCTGTGCGGGTCCCCGTTAGTGTGCTGGTGCCATATAAGGAGTGGGCGGGCCAGGCAGAAAAAGGAAAAAAACGGACCGTAGGTTTGTGAGTCGCGCTAATGTGCGGGTCCCACATTAGCGCGTGAGAAGGCTAAGTGGGGCGCTGCTGCACAACCAAACAACAAAGCCGTAGTACAACAGTGAAGACATTGACCTATGGTGCAGGGTCCAGGGGTTCAAACCCCCATTGCACCCAACAAAAAAGACCAGCTGAGGCATCAAATTTTATGGGCAAAAGTGGTGTAGGAGGCATATTGATTATGGGCGGCAGAAGGCGGCGCACCTATTTTTTTAAACGGCATGAGACGGCGCACTGTTTATTGTGGGCGGCAGAGGGCGGCGCGCTGTTAAGGTTGGGCGGCAGAGGGCGGCGCACTGATAAAATTGGTCAACAGAAGGCGGCGAGCCGGTGGGCAGAAGGCGGCGCGCTGATGTGTGAGGGGGCAGCCCAATAGTGGGAGGGATAAGTGGCGCGCTGATGTGCAAATAGCAGGAATGGAGCCATAGGACAATGGTTAAGACACTGACCACCCATGCAGGCATCATGGGTTCAATTCCCCCCAGTGCCCATTGAAGACAGCTGGCTGAGGCAGTATGTTTTATGTTGGGGAGAGCTGTAGGAGGCTCTATAATTTTAGTTTTATGATAACTACTAGCAAACGCACTCTCACAGCATATTAATATAGGGCCGCCCATAAGGCACATGTTACAGTGCACCGTCTGCCAAGGCACCCTAGAATGTCCCCTATAGGGCAGCATGTATGTTGCGACACAGGATAATGTATGGTGCACCCTATATGGATGGCAACCATACAGTGCCCTATAGGGCGCCCCATAAAGCACCCTCAGAGGCACCTTATGGGTACAGTACACTGAGGGTGCTATTGCTGACATCAACATATGTACAGTAAACTAAAAAAATATGCTTTGAACACCTGTCTCACAGAACCCCAATGTGGGTTTGAACTCATCACCTCTGGCTGCACAGGCAGTGACCTAACCATAGCTGTATGGAAGCCCCTGGCTGGCTGCAGATAGCCTGCATGTCATCTCACAGATAGTATGCCAGGGTAAACAGGATAGGGTTAGGCCACACGTACCCATGATGCACTGCACATGCAAATTAGCTGTCCACAGATGGACACAAGATGGGAAATGCACCCCCACAGCACCTCGGCCCTGTTGGGGGACGTTACCGGGTGCACCCACACAGCAACTCGGCCTGGTAGGGGGCACTGACCGGGTGTTTTACTGGCACAAAGTAGCTACACAACGTTACATCGTGCGGGTTCTGGCCTCACCCTGAGTGTACAATGAGGCGCCCAGGACCAGGTCTACAACACTTTCCATGGCTGATGGAGGCCAAGCAGGAGTTCCAAAGCAGTGTTAATGTGTAAGATAGCTAGTTTCTGCACAAACACCATGGATATCCCAGTCAGGCACAGCCATAGCCGGCCCCCCCCCCTTGGGCTGCCCCCAGAGACAAACATGGTCCCCCATCAAGAGATCCACACTCTACCTCCCTGCAAAGGTGGCAGTAGAGGGCAACATCAACCCCAGTCCTGCTGAGGAACACCCCCCACACACAGCCATAGCACAATAACAGACAAACATATGACCAGGTATGGTAGGTTGCACCCCACCACCAGGTATTCCCCTGCAGCAAGCCAACTGCACCCTGCAAGCCATTCCAGCAAACCACATACCATCTACAAACAGTCTGCTGGTTAGTCCATAGTGCATGTTCCCAGTGGAGACACATGCACACAGAACTGGGCTGCCAGCATACACAGCAAGCAGATAACTCAGTGACTGGGCCCCAAATAGATACCCATATGTATCACATGAGAGAAAGACTGTACAGCACTATGGGGGTGCCTAGCCATGCTGTGGTCACTGCACAGTCAGGGTGAGCGTGATCTCCCAGAAGGACATGCTTTGGCCACCCTGTCTGTGTAGGTGGTGGCCGGACACTACAGTGTCCCTGCCAGTGCCCTATGCCCGGTGCAGATGCATCCTGCCCAGGCCACCCTGTCCTGGCTATACCCATGGTACCGTGCACCTCATTATGCACATTGGCAGTGTGGGCTGTGGAAGGGGCTTGCTGCCAACACCCACGGTATAGACAAGCACACACTTCCACACCTATGCCATCATGGTGCTACTATTGAGAAGGTAATCAGCCTTGCCCACCAAGACCGCTCCTGAGCACGGCAAGGCATGGATATGGTAGGCAGTACAGCTGGTGGCCACTCCCCAGGGTGGTAAACAGCGTCAGAGGCCAGGCCTGGAGCACGCACCGCAAACACCTAACAGATTGTTCGGATGGGGTCAACTAGCAGTATGTGTGGAACTAGCAAACATCTCAGAGCTGTGTATCATATACCTCAGGTGTAGGGTGACATTGGTAGGACATGCAGAGTTCAATGGTTTGCCTCTCCAGGAGACATTGGTCAATGAGGCCTGTGGGTGTGGGTGTGGGTGTGTCTGCCCCTGATGGCTGCTGCTTTACGGCACAGATTCCCAACTCCAGTCCAGGTTTGCATCAAACTGTTCTGGTTTTCCTGCTGTCCCTCATGGATATGCATGAGCTACATCTACATACCATGGGTGTGGTGCATAGATATACAGCACAGGCATTTGTATGAGTGCCATCATGGGACCTGACTGGTGTGTGCCCCACCAGGACTGCATTGTGTGATTCTGCTCTGGGTACTGGCCCTGTTCATGGTGTGTGTGCTCAGTGGGGTAAAGATAGACGTATTGCCATTGCATATGTCCTCCCCAGGAAAGGTGTGCCCTTACTATCACTGTTTAATTGGGGGAAAAAGATTAGCGGTTGCCCCAGTTGGGCTTTGAACCTGTGACCCTCTTGCTCTTGTATACAGTGTCTGTGTGCACTGCACCACCGTGTATCCACAGATTGGGTGATTTCCCTGGAATGTCCATGACTGTGGATCCGGTAGGGCCTGTGTTGCAGTGGACTGTGCCAGCCTGCACATGACTGGGCCTCTGTCTTCTGTGGCTAGCAGCCACTGCCCCCTGCACCACATGTCCTCGTCCGCCAACATGCTGGCATGAGCTTCTCTCAGAAAAAGCAGATGACATGATTGCAATGTGGCAGTACGGGACTGCATTTGGGTGATTTGGCTGTAGGTAATGCCCATTGTTGTGGTGTGTGTGCGCGTTGTTGGGTAAAATATGGGTGCTCTCCCCATGCTTATGTTCCCTGCAATACAGGGGTGTCTGCGCTATCTGTGTTCAGTGGTGGGTAAAATATAGGGATTGGGCTAGCACGTACCCCAGCTGGGCTTTGAACCTCTGACCCTCTGGTTCTAGAGGTACTGACTCTGTCCGCTGCACCACACTATGGCCACAGAAACAGTGCAGCCCCTGGAGGTAGTAAGCTTAGCAGAATGGAGTCACAAACCCTGCTCTATGCAATTTTACTGTGGGCATATGCACCCTGTCTGGTGACAAACGTGCACATAAACCCCGGAAATGGCTACGGGAAATGGGGGACAAGATATCACCGCGCTGGGCAACAGTGATATTAATGGGCGACCATACCAAACACTCCCAGGAAAGCTCCAAACAAAGGAAATGTTTTTTGGAAGAGACTCGGCTCCGTAAACCCTTCAAAAGTTCATTTCTTTTTTCTGGAGCTTTGCTGGGTGTGTTTTCTGTATTTGCCCATCACTATAACTGTTCCCCAGCTGAATTACTGTTTTTAATAGTTCTGTTGTGGTCATTTTCTATTTGTATTTGCACTTTTGTGCTGTGTACATGTATCACACTGCTCACGTTTTGCTGGTTTCCCCGGTTTTCCTGTACATTGCTGACGGAAATGGTTTCTCTTCCCTTTAAATGCTTTCTACCGCGAGTGTTTCAACCAGCAAAAACTTTTTTGAGAATGAATCAGCAAAGGTTTGGCTGTACTTTCTGCACAGTCAGGCAATGATTTTCCAAAATGTGACTTTAAAAATAGAGTCTCCAAAAATTTCAATGATAGAGATGGCTGGAATAATTTATTTATTATAAATTTTTATACTGCCTTTTTCCGTCAGATCAAAAGCAGTTTACAAAGAACAACAATTTGAATAGTACAGTATCAGGTAAATATTCAGTTACATGGAACATTTTAGACTATACACAATAATGTTGTTATTATAACAGTGAAGAATGCTTAACACGGAAATCTATACAACTCTATTAACAAACTATGTACAAGTCAGTATGTGATGTGGTAGGGGGGAATGCTGTATGGAGAGTTTTTTAGGAGGGGGAGTGTGGGGTTTGCGTCATCGTGTTTGTTTTGGGTACCAAAGTGAAGAGTAACTAGGTGGGTTTTAAGGGGTTTTTTTTTCAGAATGTTTGGAGGTCATTTATTTCTCTTAGGTAATCTGGGAGAGCATTCCAGAGGTTGGGAGCAATGTGGGAGAATGCCTTGTTGATTGTTGTCCTCCTTGATTTCCTGAAATCATGCGGTATTGAAATCTTGTTCTTATTACAATCTCATTCTGTGTGGGAGTGGGTTTCCTTTATGATGACTGTAGAGAGGTGTAAGGGGGCAATGTCTTGATTAATTTGAAGGTTGTAACAAGAATTTTGTAGTTTATGCAGCTTTGGATGGGGAGCCAATGGAGGTCATACAGTAATGGAGTGATGTGTTTCGTTGGGTTGATATTCATAGTTATCCTTGCTGCATTATGTTATGCAGCAAGGATAACCCCCCTCAAATGGCTTGCCTCCTACATATCAAACAGGAGGCCTCAAGTACATTTCAATGGCGAACAAGCTAAACCGTTCTCCCAAACACAGGGCATACCCCAGGGCTCAGCTCTCTCGGCACTACTGTTTAACGTCTACATGCAACCCCTCTGCGTCACTTTTAAAAGACATAACATCAACTACCACATCTACGCTGATGATATTATGCTCTACACACAACTGGACGCCGCTGACCCCAATTATACACAGCTCGAAAGCTGCCTTGATGAAATGATGCTATGGCTTCAAAACAATAACATGACAATTAACCACAAAAAAACGGAGGTCATGTATATATCCAGCAAACCGAACTTCAAACCCCCTGATACAATCACCCTGTGCAATAACACGTACAAAACAAAAGATGAAATCAAATATCTAGGAGTCACACTCGACTGCAATCTAAAAATGGAGACTCACCTACGCAAAACAAACAAAGCCATCTTCCATAAACTCAGAGTGATTCAACCTCTAAGGAAAATAATAGCACCAAGTGACTTCCGGTCCGTGGCACAAGCACTCATTATGCCACACCTGGACTACTGTAATGCCATCTTACAAGGGCTGCCAAAGAAATCACTAAATATCCTTCAGATGGCCCAAAACGTGACCGCCAGGATCATAATGGGCACAAGCATTTCAGAACACATCACCCCAATATTAATCGACCTACATTGGCTTCCAATTACAGCTAGGATTCAGTACAAGTTGATAGTTACCACATTCAAACTGATCAACAACATAGCCCCCTCTTTCCTGACCTCACTGATCACCACACAACCTGCAAATAGGGAAAGAAGAACTAACAATTTAGGCACCTTACAGGTCTCCACCACCATCAGAACAGTGAAAACAAGTACATCTCGCAGAGCCTTTTCATTCTCTGCACCAACTATATGGAATCAACTCCCTATTGAACTGCGTTCAACCACAGACATTACAATCTTCAGGAAAGAGTTAAAGACCCACCTTTTCAAATGCTACTACAATCAGCCAGGACCCCCAAGCTACATGGAAGCAATCAGATAATGATTTGTGTTGGAATATGCTTTATACAAGAATATGGAAAATGTCTAGTCCAAACTATATAATCCAAATAGGTAAATGTAAAAAGGCGTAATACCAAAAGGTGAAGATGTACGATTGTAAACCAGTAATGTGTAAATATGAATGTATAAATGTAATTATGTATAATGTTGTCCCCCAAGACACTAACCTTGTGTGCTGTGACCTCCCCCAGACCTATGTATTTACTGAAACCTCCCAGTCCTGATTTGACTCCCCCAAAAGAAAAATCAAACCGCTGCTGATCGACGGAAGCAGCGGTATATAAATGTGTATTAAATAAATAAATAAAAATAATTGGAATTGTCTTAAGGCTTGTTTTGTAATGTCTTGTAGAGTAGTGTTGGCAAAGTCAAAATGGGGTGTAATGATTCCATGAACGACAGATTTGAAATTGTGCAGGTGAAGAAGTGGGCGGAGTAATTTCAGCATTTTGAGTTTATAGAAAATCATTTTTGTTGTATGTTTTATATGAGATGTCAAATTGAGGGCACGGTCAATGATTACCCTGAAGTATTTTACCTCATTTTAAACTAATATATTTATATATTGAATCTTGATCGATGTTGGAGGGGTGAATGTCTGGTTTCTGGTTCTGTACATGGCTTCAGTTTTTGTAAAATTGATCTTAAGGTTGTGATTTGTGAGCCATTCTGTTATCTCTGCAAAGCAATCCGTAAGTTTTTAAATTGAAGGGTTTTTGGTATTAAACATAGAAACATGACGACAGAAAAAGACCACACATGGCCTATCTAGTCTGACCTTCGATATCAACCATTACAACAGTCCCCCTTTATTCCTTTAGAGATCCTCTGTGTTTCTCCCATGCTCCTTTGAATTTAGATACTGTCCTCATCTCTAACACCTCCACTGAGAGACAATTCCACAGATCCACCACTCTTTCCGTAAAGAAATATTTCCGCATATCACTCCTGAATTCATCCCCTTTCACCATCATCCCATGCCCCCTCATAGCAGAGCTTGCTTTCAATCAAAAGAGGCTCTCCTCCTGTGCATTTATGTCATGGAGGTCTTTAAACATCTCAATCATATCACCTCAATCCCTTCTTTCATCTAAGGTGTACATATTAAGATCCTTAAGTCTGTCCTCATATGCTTTATAATGAAGACCACTAACCATTTTAGTAGCCACCCTCTGTACTGACTCCAGCCTGCTTATATCCTTTTGAAGGTGTGGTCTCCAGAATTGCACACAATACTCCAAATGAGGTCGCACCAAAGACTTATACAGAGGCACTATCACCTCCTTTCTTCTGCTGGCCATTCCTCTCCCTATGCACCAAAGCATCCTTCTAGTTTTTTCTGTTGTCTTTTCTATCTGTTTAGCTACTTTAAGATTGTCAGGCACAATCTCGCCTAGGTCCCGCTCTTCTTTAGTGGCCTAAAGTACTCCACCCCCTATACTATATTGCTGCCTTGGATTGCTGCAGCCCAAAAGCATGACCTTGTATTTTTTAATATTAAATCTCAGCTTCCAAATTCTAGACTATTCTTCAGATTTAGCTAGAATCCTCCTCAAGTTATCTACACCTTCCTGGGTGTCTACTCTATTGCAGATTTTGGTATCATCCACAAAAAGGCAAACTTTACCCGACAGCCCTTCTGCTATATCACAAACAAAGATGTTAAAAGAATCGGACCAAGGACAAATCCCTCGTGCACATCACTGGTAACCTCCTTCTCCTCAGAGTGAGCTCCATTTACCAGTACCCTTTGTTGTCTCCCACTCAACCAATTTCCAACCAAGCAGTACCTTTAGGGTTCATCCCTAGGGTGCTCAGTTTGTTTATAAATCACCTGTGAGGAACGGTGTCAAAGGTTTTACTGAAATCTACATACACCACATCTAGGGCTCTTCCTCAGTCCAACTCCCTGGTAAGCCAGTCAAAGAAATCAATCAGATTTGTCTGACAAAACCTGCCTCTGGCGAATCCATGCTGCCTCAGATACTGTAATCCGCTAGACTCCAGAAACCTCACTATTTTCTCTTTCAGCAGTGTTTCCAATTTACTCACCACTGAAGTTAAACTAACCGGCCTGTAATTTTCAACCACATCTTTACTTCCGCTTTTGTGTAAAGGGACCATATGAACCTCTCTCTAGTCCTTTGGCACCACTCCCAATTCCAATGAGGCATTGAAAAGATCAGTCAGTGGAGCATTCCCAAGTTCCCTCAGTATTCTAAGGTGTATCCCATCCAGCCCCATCGCTTTGTTTACTTTAAGTTTAGCTAGTTTCTCATGAATACAGTCTTCTGAAAATTGTTCAAGATGCCCCTCGTTTCTTTTCCTGTTTGTGGGTGTTTTCTGAGGTCCTGCTCCTGGTTCTTCATCTGTGAACACAAAACAGAAATATTTGTTAAGCAATTCCACTTTATCCTCATCAGCCTCTACATATTCCTCCCTTTCACCCTTGAGTCTGACCACTCTCTTCTTCAAGATAATCACAGGCATTGATGACATCCGTAAGGGTTTTGCTCTCATCTTTCTGGACATTGCTGCAGCCTTCGATTCAGTAAATCATGAGCTTCTATTAAGACGACTGATCGACAAAGGCATTAATGGACGAGCACTCGAATGGTGCAGATCCTACCTGTCTGAAAGATGGCAACATGTTCGTTCTAGGGGAACAAATTCTGAACCTTTCTACCAAAGTCACAAGGATCCTCCCTTTCTGCTCTCTTGTTCAATATTTTCATGCAGCCAATTTGTAACATCATCCGGTCCTTCAATGTTGACTGCATGTTATACGCAGACGATGTCCTTCTCTACATTCCTTTCTCTACCGAGCATCTGGACCTCTCCCCACTGACGAATTGTTTCAATGCAATATCAGACTGGCTTCTTTCTCAAAACCTCAGAATACAACACAAGAAAACCGAAGTACTCTTCATTACAAGGAACCTCAACTTTACCCCACCACAATATCTTAAAGTAAATGAAGCCGAGCTACACTCTAAACCATCAATACGATACTTGGGAGTCATCCTAGATCAACGCCTGGATATGAAGGCTCACATAGGAAACATAGTCAGATCAGTCTATGGCAAGATACGCTCACTTAGGCATTTACGCTCCATGCTTGAACCATCTGACTTTCGGACAATTTTCCAGGCATTGATCATCCCCCATTTCGACTATGCCAATGCCATATTACAAGGTCTTCCCCAGTCTACACTACACCCGCTGCAGCTAGCCATGAACACGGCAGCAAGAATCCTACATGGAGCGTCCAGGAGAGACCACGTGACACCTCTGCTAATACAGTTGCACTGGCTACCCATCCAGGCTAGAATAGTTTTCAAGATCTTGATAATTACTTTTAAAGCTCTTCACAATCTCTCCTCCACATCCTTAACCTCCCTCATCCATGCCACATCACCAAATAGAGCTAGAAGATCCACGGCTATAAACTCCTTAACCGTACCAAAGGCTCTTACTGTTTGCACTAAATCAACAGCCAACAGGGCTTTCAGTCTCATTGCCCCAAGATACTGGAATTCATTACCCCATGATATCCGGGCTATTAAGAATCTACCACAGTTCAGGAAAGCCCTCAAAGGTCACCTCTTCAACAAGCACCTTATTGAGCCCAACTGCATCCCTTAGAGCTCCAAGACACCCCATACCATCCACATTCCCAGGCAAACTTATAGCATACCAACAACACAACAAGTTGATACTCAAACCCATGACGTGATTGTGTTTTCTATGAATCTTTTGATTTTTACATGTAGTAAGTTTTGTAAATAGTTACCCCTGTTATCCAAGTTTTTTGTTCCCTGTTATCTGTAAACTCATACATGTTATTGTACTGAGCATTTTGTTCCATGTAAACCGCGCTGATGCCGAATAGTGCGGTATATAAGAGAATGTAAATAAATAAATAAATAAATACCACTTTTGTCCTTCCTCTTCTCACTAACATATCTGAAAAATGTCTTATCCCCCCATTTTATTTCATTAGCTATTTGCTCCTCTTTTTGAATCTTTGCTTTCCTGACTACTTTGATAGCTTCTCTAAGCTTTTCCAAATATAGATGCCTGTCTTCCTCTCTCTGTGATCTATTGTATTTCATGAAGGCCTCCCTCTTTTTCTTCACCTTTTCTACTACTTCTTTCAAAAACCATAGCAATCTTCTTTTCCTATTACCTTTATTTCCCATTTTAACAAAAAGGTTGGTTGCCCTTAAAGTATCTTTTTTCAGTTTTCCCCACTGTTTTCTACATCCTCCAGCTGTTCCCATCATGCTAATGACTCCCTGAGGTATTGGCCCATCTTGGCAAAGTTAGTTTTTCTAAAGTCTAAGACCCTTGCTTTTGAATGGATTCTAACAGCCATAGTCCTAATACTGAACCACATCTTCTGGTGATCACTGGATGCAAAATGATTTCCCACTATAACATCAGAAACACTTTCACCATTGGTAAGCACCAAGTCCAGTATGGGCCCTTCATGTGTGTTTTCTCTTACCAATTGCCTGAATAGTTCTCCCTGAAGAAAATCCAGGATCTCCTTTCTTCTAGATGATATTGCAGCCGGAATGTGCCAATCAACATAACGGGAGATATATCATTATATCATCTGCATATATATTATAATTTACCTGGAATTTTTTAAAAATGGAGCAAATGGGCTGGTTATATATATTAAAGAGTATGGCTGAGAAAGTGGAACCTTGTTGAAGGCCTTTTTCTTGTTTGTAGGGGGTCGGATATTTGTTGTTCAATTCTTACTTGCTGTGTTCTATCAGACATATATGATGAGAACCATTTTAGAACTGTATCTTTGATACCAATTTGTTAGAAACAAGTTAATAACTAGGAAGAGTGAAATGTTTTTGCCTCTGACAATGAGAAGATAGAAGATCTTGAAGAAAAGGGCAGCATTGATGAAGTAGATTTCAAGCAATATGTGTCATCTTTCTACACTACTTGCATTGATTACTTTGATCAGTGGAGCACTCACTTCCAGGAGATTGGGACGCAACAGTGGACTCTCCTTCAAAAACAACCAAAGTTGTGTGAGCTAGAGTCGTCTTTAGAACGTGTTTTGTCTACAAGACCGCTGTAGAGTCACTAATAAATGATACCTAACTGTTTGAGTTCTCTTGTCTTAAGTCATCTGTTTCTGAAGAAAAAGTTCAAGAATGGAAAAAATCAGATACCACAGTTGATGAAAAATGGAAGGAGGTGTTTGGACACCTCAAAAGTAATGAAGTACTATATAAAAATGTGTGCAAACTGGTTGAATTTTTTTTATGTTTGCCAGGTTCCAATGCTCCAACTGAAAGGTGCTTTTCAATCACTAGTTGAAAAAAACTAACCTCATGCAGAGACTCTCAAATGTCAATTGATTGTAAAGTACAAATTTGAGTTGAGTTTGCCAGAATGTTTTAATTATTTTCGTGGAAATGTTGCTGTTTGGAAGAAAATTCACTCTGTAGAGAAGTACAAGTAGTCCTGATTGGCACCTTTGTAAGTAAAGTTATAAACCTAGCCTATTGTAATTATAAACATATTTGTTATTTTCCTTAACTTTGAACCCCTCGGCTTGATTTGAATTTAGAAAAGATGGTCAGGATATGACTCGGAAAACTACAAAGATCAGTGTTGGTATCTGCATTCCCTGTGTGTACATACATGTGTCTTATCTGTCTGTGTTTTGTCTTTGTGTGTATATCTCTGCTTTGTGTCTGTGTGTGTTTATATTTATGTGTGTCAGAGGATAGGTGTCTGGACACGCTTTCAAGTGTGTGTGTGTACAGTATCTGTGCATGTGTGGGCATGTTAGCATGTGTGTGTGTGTATGTATCTATATCCATGTTGATTCTCTATGGGGTATGTTTACTAAAACCCTGTTAGGGTGCGCACCGCGCTAGTGTGCCGATGCCATATAAGGAGTGGGCGTTTCAGTCAGAAAAAAACAAAACCGGGATTAATCATGCGCTAATGTGCGCTGTGCTCATGTGCGCCGCGCACATTAGCGCATGAGAAACTTGCGCGGGAAGCATAAGTGGCGTGCTGATGTGCAAGCACAGCAACAGAGCCACAGTACAATGGTGAACCACCACCCAGGAAAAAGATTTAGGCGTCATTGTGGATACCATGTTAAAACCCTCAGCCCAGTGTGCAGCAGCGGCCAAGAGAGCAAATAGAATGCTAGGTATGATAAGGAAAGGAATGGAAAATAAAACAAAAGATATTATAATGCCTCTATATCGTTCCATGGTGAGACCGCACCTTGAATATTGTGTGCAATTCTGGTCACCGTATCTTAAAAAGGATATAGCGATTTTAGAAAAGGTTCAGAGAAGAGCCACCAAAATGGTAAAGGGGATGGAAGGATACTCCTATGAAGAAAGGCTAAAAAGGTTAGGGCTCTTTAACCTGGAAAAGAGACGGCTGAGGGGAGATATGATAGAAGTCTATAAATTAATGAACGGAGTGGAACGGGTAAACGTAGATCGATTGTTTACCTTATCAGAATATAGAAAGACTAGGGGACTTGCAATGAAGCTACAGGGTAAACTATTTAAGACTAATAAAAGAAAATATTTTTTCACTCAACGTGTAATCAAACTCTGGAATTTGTTACCGGAAGATGTAGTAAAGGCTGTTAGTGTAGCTGGGTTTAAAAAAGGTTTGGACAAGATTCTGGAGGAAAGGTCCATAAACCATTATTAAGAAGGGACCCAGGATATCAATGCTTGAACCAATACAAGCATTGTGGAACCTGTGTCCCTTGGGGAAACTGCTAGGTACGTATGACCTAGATTGGCCACTGTTGGAAACAGAACACTGGGCTTGATGGACCTTGGTCTGACCCAGTATGGCATATCTTATGTTCTTATGTTCTTATGTGAAGACACTGACTGATGGTGCAGGGATCATGGGTTCAATCCCCCACTGTGCTGAATGAAGAAGGCTGGCTGAGGCATTACCTATTATGGGGAAGATTGCTTTAGGAGGCATTTTATTTATATTTTAATTACTTCTACTAGCAAATGCACTCTCAAAGCGTGTTAACATAAGGCACCCCATAAGGCACATTTTAAAGTGCACTGTTCGCCAAGGCACCCTAGAATGTTGCTTATAGGGCACTTTATAGGGTGCTGTATGAGGTACCGCAAGGTCACAGCACTGTTTTTGATGGCAGCACTGTGCAGTTTAAGGAATGAAAATCATAAGTAGGTGCGCTGACATGCAAGGAGGAGCAGCACTGTAGCACAATGGTTAAGACACTGACCAATGATGCAGGAGTCATGGGTTCAATCCTCTACTGTCCCTAATGAAGAAGGCTGGCTGAGGCATTACCTGTTATAGGTAATAGTGCTGTAGGGGACATTTTATTTTTATTTTAATTAGTGCTGCCAGCAAACACACCCTCAAAGTATTGCAACATAAGGTGCTGCATAAGGCGCCTCATAGGGTACCACAGAGGGCACATTCTAAAGTGCACTGTCCGCCACGGCACCCTACAATGTTTCTGAAAGGGTGGCCTATAGGGCGCCATATAGGGTGCCCTATGAGGCACAGCAAGGTCATAGCACTGTGTTTGATGGCAACACTGTGCATTTAAACGCATGGAAATCTGAAGTAGGTGCGCTGACATGCAAGGAGGAACAGCAGTGTAGCACAATGGTTAAGGCACTGACTGCTGATACAGGGGTCATGAGTTTGCTCCCCATTGTGCCTAATATGTACTGCTGGCTGAGGCATCAGCTTTACAATGTATGTATTGTTTCCTGCAGCACTTTATTTGTATTTTATTAATTGCTGCCAGCAAACACGCCCTCACGTGCTGTAACTGAAGGTGCCGCATATGGCACCCTATAAGGCACTCAATAGGGCACATTATAAAGTGCACTGTCCGCCATGGCACCCTAAAATGTCCCCTATAGGGCACCCTATAAGTCGCTCCACAGGATAACGTATAGTGCACCTTATATGGACGGTAACCATAAGGTGCCCTATAGGGCGCCCTATAAAGCGCCCTCTGAGGCACCTTATGGGTACAGTATGCAGAGAGTGTTTTTGCTGGCAGCAATAATGTACATTAAAAAGAGATAATTCTTTGGCCACCCCTATCAAATAACCCCACTGTGGGTTTGAACCTATGACTTCTGGCTCCACAGGCAGTGAAGTAACCAGTGGGCTACAGCTCTATAGCTACTAACAAGCCCCTGGCTGGCTGTAGAGGGACTGCACATCATCACATAGAGAGTCTGCTGTGGTCACCAGGATAGGGTTAGGCCACCCATACCCATGATGCACTGCACATGCAAATCAGCTGTCCACAGATGAACACAAGATGGGGTATGCACCCCCACAGCACCTCGGCCTGGTAGGTGGAACTGACCATGTCCACCCCCACAGCACCTCGGCCTGGTAGGGGGTATTGACCGTGTGTGTTACTGGCACAGAGCAGCTACACACCGTCACATTGTGTGGGTACTGTGCTCACCCTGAGTGTGCAATGTGGCACCCAGCACCAGGTCCATAGCACCTTCCATGGCAGACATAAGCCATGCTGCAGGTCCCCAGCAGTGCTAATGTATGAGATAGGTAGTTTCTGCAGAAACATCTTGGATATATCTGTCTGTTTCAGTCAGGTGTAGCCCCTATGGACCCCTAGAGAGGACTATGCACCCCCACCACCACTCTCCTCCCCAGGGGCTGAGGGTGGTAAACATGGTCTCCCATCAACAGATGCAAATTCTACCTCCCTGCAATGGTGGCAGTAGAGGGGACCATCTACCCCAGTCCTGCTGGGGAACAGACACCTACAGGGCAGTCAATGCAGCTCTGTACACATCCATCACACAATAGCAGACAGACATTAGGCCTGGATATGCTAAGCTGCACCCCACCACTATCTGATATTCTCCTGCAGCAAGCCTTCAGCCGCTGCACCCTGTAAGGCACTCCATCAAGACACATATCAGCTGCAAACAGTCTGCTAGCTAGTCCATAGTGCATGTTCCTGGTGGAAATGCATGCACCCAGAACTGGGATGTCAGCATACAAAACAAGCAGATACATCAGTGACTGGGCTCCAAAAAGAAAACCATAAATATCACATGAAATAAATACTATATAGCACTATGGGGGTGCCTAGCCATGCTGTGGTCACTGCACAGTCAGGGTGAGAGTGATCTCCCAGCAGGACATGCTGATGCCACCCTGTCTGTGTAGGTGGTGGCCGGGCACTAAAATGTCCCAGCCAGTGCCCTACGCCCTGTGCAGATGCATCCTGGCCAGGCCACCCTGTCCGGGCTATACCCATGGTACCTTGCTCCTCATTATGCACATTGGCAGGCCAGTACTGGCAACAGTGCTGGCAGTGTGGGCTGTGGAGGGTGTTTGCAGCCACCACACACTGGATAGACAGACAGACACCCCCACACCTATGACAGCATTGTGCTACTATAGAGGAGTTTAGCAGCCCTGCCCACCACACCAGTCCTGGGCACAGTACAGGCATGGATATGCTACGCAATACTGTTGGGGGTCACTCCCCAGGGTGGTAAACACTGTCAGAGACCAGACCTGCAGCACACACCACAGACATCAGAAAGATTGTTATGATGGAGCTCAATGAGCAAACTGTGCTTAACGTAGGAATTGAGATCTGCCAGTAATCATAGGAAACGTTTGATAGCTGTGTACCATATACCCAGGTGTAGGGTGGCATTGCTAAGGTAGGCAAGTGCTAGTATTGGGAGATGCATGCAGGGCCCAATGTCCTGCCTCTCCAGGAGGCATTGGCCAATGGGGGCTGTAGGTGTGGGTGTGGGTGTGTCTGCCCCTGTTGGCTGCTGCTTTACAGCAGAGGTTCCCAACTCCAGTCCTGGTGTGCCAAACACTGTTCGGGTTTTCATGCTGTCCCTCATGAATATGCATGAGATACATCTGCATACCATGGGGGTGGTGCATAGATATGCAGCACAGGCATCTTTATTAGAGGCAGCATGGAACCTGAATGGTGTTTGGCCCTCCTGGACTGCATTTGGGAGACTCTGCTCTAGGTAATGCGCATATTTATGGTGTCTGTGCTCTGTAGGGTAAAATATAGGCATATTAACCATGCGTATGTTCTCTGCAATAAAGGTTTGTCCTTACTATCACGGTTTAGTTGTGGGAAAAATATGTGGACTGGATTGGCAGTAACCCCAGCTGGGCTTTGAACCTGTGACCTTCTGTTCTTGCACACACTGTCTGTGTGCACTGCATCACCCTGTTGCCACTGATATGCTGCATTCCCTGGGAAGTCCATGACTGTACATCTGACAGGGCCTGTTTGTTGCAGTGCACGGCACCCACCTGGATAGGGCTAGGCCATGGTCTGCTATGGCCACCAGCTGCTGCCACCTCCACCACCAGTACCGCTCCATCCTTAGATTGGAGACAGCATAAACCCTGAAGGTTTTGTGGCCCTCCAGGACTGCATTTGGGGGAATCTGCTCTAGGTAATGTGCATGTTTCTGGTGTCTGTGCTCTGTAGGGTAAAATAGAGGTGTTTGAGCCATGCTTATGTTCTCTGCAATAAAGGTTTGTCTTTACTATCACTAGTTAGTTGTGGGTAAAATATGGGGACTGGATTGGCAGGAGCCCCAGCTGAGGCTTGAACCTGTGACCTTCTGTCTCCAAACATGCTGGTTGTGTGCACTGCACCACCGTGATGCCACAGAGACAGTGCATTCCCTGATGATACCATGACTGTTTGTCCAGCAGGGCCTGTCTGTTGCAGTGCATTGCACCCACCTACACAGGGCTAGGCCATGGTCTGCTCTGGGCAGCTGCCACTGCCCCCCTCCACCTCTAGTACCCCTGTGCCACCCTGCTGACATGCCCTTCTGCTGGTGGTGCTGGTGGTACGCAGTCTCAGGCCATCCTGTGTGCGGTTAGGTGGCTGCCTATGGTGCGGGTTCTGGGGTAGGGGTGCCTGCAAATTTGTCTGCAAGTCCCCCAATCACCACCTGCCAATGTTCTATGCCCTTAGGGTACCTGCTGGGTACTATCCCCTGTGACACTGTGATAAACACTCTCATGCCCATGTTGGGCCCTCATCAGTTGCTGTCTGGCTGCTGTTCAGTTTCAGAATTCCTAGGTGCCATCTAGGCATCTGCCTAGTCCGCACTGTGCCCCAGCTGCACCACAGCATGTGCCGCCTGCAGCCCTCTGTATCCCCTTTCCCATCATCTGTCCAATTGCCCATTCCGACCTGCCCACCCTGCTGTTGTGGAAATGTGCATGCCATAGGTAACCTGTCCAATGGAGAGGGAAACCCTGATCAGTGCTATTTCACTGTGGGATCATTCACCTTGTATGGGGACGGAGCGTAGACCCTTCTAAAATTCATATTTATTTTTGCGGCTTTCTTGGGAGTGTTTTTTGATGTTTCCCATTACTATCACTATTGCCCAGCTTGATTATAATTTTTTTAGATTTTGTTGGGGTCATTTCCAATGTTTATTTGCACTTTTGTACCGTGCACATGTATCACACTTATCACTGTTTTGTAGGTTTCCCTGGTTTTGCTGTACATTGCTGACAGAAATGGTTTCTCTTCCCTTTAAATCGGCTCTAACGCGAGGTTTTCACTCGCGGTATTTTTTGGCTTGAATTTCAGCCCCGCTTGTGTGCGGGGAGCCTCTCCCCTCCCACTCTCCACCCATTGACCCCTTCTCTCCGCCCCTGGGGAGCCTTCCTCCGCCCTCCGGGAGCCTTTCCACGCCTCTATCGCACATCAGCGCGCCGCGCACATGAGCGGGCACTTTAGTGCGGCGCGCACGTGTGCGGTGCACAAAAATGCATCATTAGCATGCACTAAGGTACTTTAGCACGCGCTAATGTGCGCCACGCACATGAGCGCGGTTTAGTAAACATACCCCTATGTGTCTCTGATTTGAGAGGAAATGAGAGGAGAGGGATTGTGGAAAGGTGCAATTCTGTGATTGCTGTTATTGTGAATCAGTATTACTTTGCTTCAGTTATTGGAACTTTTTTTTTCCCTTATAGAAATGCATTGAGGCTTTTTTGGGGGGAGGTGAGAGGGGCTTTACTTCTTTTCCTTTTCCTACCATATGCAGAAATTCAGTTGTACAGCACAGAAACGTCTCTCAGGTCACCCCTTTTTTGTTTGTGACTAGAGCATCATTTCAATGCTGTGCCCCAGCAGGGCTGGCCCAACCATTAGGCAAGACTAGACAATTGCTTAGGGCAGCAGTTTCCAGGAAAGGGGGGGGAGGGGGTGGCAGGAAAAAGCAGAAGCAGTAAAAACAAAACAACAGATCCTGACAGCTACACAACCTCAAAGAGCCATCAGCACATCTTCTTACCTGCAGGAAGAGCAGATACTGTATGCACTGTTATGCATTTTTACATTATTGTTCCTGGCTCCCACAGCCTTTACACATCCTTTCTCTAAATAGGTCTACCCTTATCCAGTACCTTTCCAATGGCTGGATTTTATCCATAGTTTATGCTTGTAATTGCAGTGGAAGCAAGGACCAACTTATTCATAAAGGGGTTGGATTAGAGAACATCAGATAAAGGTTTTAAACTCTAAACAATATTCAGACACATTACCCATGCTTCTAGCATCTGGGTATTAATATAAAAATCAGACAATCCTCAAAAAAGCCAGACAGTTGTCAATCCTAATCTTACGAGTCCTGATTACATCAGAAAGTGTCAGCATCTGGTGAGCTCTCGCTGGTCCTTGAAAATCCGGGGTAGAAGGTGTAAATCTCACGCTGGGCCATACCCATATCCACAGCAGATCTCCAAGGTGAACAGCCTCTGGCATGTTAGATCAATGTAGGTAAGAGAAGTCAACAAGTCAGATCCGAGATAAGGATTGGCTCTAAGAGCTGGGTCAGTAGGGCTGGGGCGTGAAGTAGGGCTGGGCACGTGCCATTGCTGGACAAGATGTGCCGCTGACCCCCTCCCCTTGTGGGGCAGGGCGGCGTGTCAGAGGTGGCGACTCTGGACATGAGCCAGGCCCTTCCTGTGGATCGCCCCAGCTGCGGCAGGTGTCTCTCTCCCCCACCTCCTGGGGGGGGGGGGCGGGGGTGTCGTGGGCAGGCCGGCATTCCGCCTCGGCCGGCACCTAGCAGCTGGCTTAGAACTGGTGTGGACCGGGGGGAATCAGACTGTTTAATTAAAACAAAGTATCACGAAGGCTCGCGGCGGGTGTTGACACAATGTAATTTCTGCCCAGTGTTCTGAATGTCAAAGTGAAGAAATTCAATGAAGCGTGGGTAAACAGTGGGAATAACTATGACTCTCTTAAGGTAGCCAATTTTTTTTAAAAATGTTAGAACGCCCTCCCAGTGACAGAATTCAAAATGGTATGGGACAGACATATTGGACCCCTTTATAGCAACAGGATAAAATCAAAATAAATATAACTATCTCTTATATCTCAACAAATAGGGGTGACCTACACAAAGTGGTGGGTACACCCCTAACAAAGGCATGGGGAGGAGCGACCTGCACAGAGTGGCAGGTATACCTACTCTTGCTGCCTTGCTGAATAGACTAGATGGACTATGCTGGTCTTTATCTGCCGCTATATACTATGTTACTATGTTATTATGTTAGATAAGACCCCCCAAAACTTTAGACTCTAGGTATGTGCCTAATTTTCCAGTGCTTTAATCTGGCCCTGCCCATGGCAACAGCTATTAGTTGGTAGTACACATAGCAACAAATAATGCAGTCATTAGTTTTCTAAGTAGAATGAACAACAAAGAAAATGAAATATATATCTGAGAAACTTAAAATGCAGCAACTAACTGTGTGTGTGTGTGTGTGTGTGTGTATCTGTGGTGTCTGTTGTGTGTAGTGTGAAAGTGTGTGCATGTGTTTTCTGTGTTGTGCATGTGTTGCATGGTGAACTTTGGGAAGCGTGAGTTAGTTTGTTGGGTGAATTTGGCACAGGTGGGGTCAGTTTGGTGCAGTGGGGGAGTTGCATGGCAATAGTTTTGGGAGATTGGGCTGGTTTGGGGGATGCTTGGGCAGTTGTGTGGGTAACATTTGGGGGTGGGGCAGTCTGTAAGATGTTTTGGCAAGTACAGAGGGTCGATTTTGTGTGTGGGGCTCAATTTGTGGGAATGCATTTTTCAGAAAGGATACTTTTTGTGGCTGGGGATAGTTAGAGGGATAATGGGGCTGATGAGGGGGAATGGGGCAGTTGTGTAGGGTGTTTCTTGGAAGTGGAAGCAGTTTGCAGAGTGGTGAGGCGATTGTGGGTGGTAGCTCTTGGTAATGAAGCAGTTTGTTGAAAAGTAGTTTTTGTAGCGTGGCAGTTTGTGGGATGGTAGGGCAGTTGCAGGGAGGTATTTTTTTGTGGTGGAGGAAATTTGGATATAATTTTGTAAGAAGTTGAGGAAAGCTAAATGCTATATACACAAGTAAATCATTGTATTTTAGTAATTTTTGTGACAAATGGGTCTTTATGTGTATAATTTAGGCAGTCACTATTCTGTGAGTACACAACGTAGGGCCCATGGTGCATACTTTCACTGTGGGAGTGCACAGATGCAGAGTGTTGGCAGAGCAAGTACAAGCGTAAATTACAAAATATGATAATTTATGTGTCTTTTTGACAAATTTAGGTGCAGGCATTTTCACCAGCCATAGGGTTGGTATACGTGATCATGCCTAGATGTAACACATGTTTTTGAATACTTGCACCCCTATTTTATAAAATAAAGTATTCCTGTACATAACTTTATAAAAATACATGGGGTTGCTGAGGCAGTTGCAAGGGTTATTACTTGGAAGTTGGAGCAGTTTGCAGTGTGATGGGAAAGTTTACAATATGTAGTTTTGGAAGCATGATGGCAGTTTTGGGGTGGTCAGGAGGATGTAAAGGGGTTGCTTTTGGGACTGGGATAGTTTGAAGGGTTGTGTGGCAGTTGTAGAAATAAGTTTGAGGGCAGAAGTGGTATGTACAATATCGGAGAGGTTCTGGGAGGTATTGTTTGGGAAGGGGCAATTGGAAGAATGGTGGGGCAATTGGGTCGTTTTTGATGGTGGGGAAGGATGGAGAGTGGTGGGGTCATTGAGAAGATATGTTTTCAGGTGCGGCAATTTGAAATGTGGTGGGACAGTTGCAAAAAGGAGAGTTTTTGAGGCATGCTCGGACCACCACATGGTCACCTTTGACCTACCTCTTCCCCATTACAAGGAGTAACCAAAACAGCCACACAATCCTTATAGATTCAAGGAATTTAACAAGCAATCTCTTGTGGATCACATCACATCAAGATTGGACACAACTTCAACTGACCTCACAGAACTCGTGGCTAACTGGAAAATACGATAGCACCCTTCACATAGCCCTCTGCAAGAGAACATCACCATGAAAAGACAAAGCCCCATAGTACTCCAGGGAAATAAAAGAAGCCAAACACAAACTGAGACAGATGGCATGAAAATGGGGAAGATCTGGAAACCCACTATACCACTAAGAATATTTAACAAAACAAAAAGAATACAATAACTTCATACACATACACACAACAGAGTACCACATAAATATTATTCTTAAATCTTTAAGCCATCCCAGAAGACTGTTCGAGATAGTCACAGCATTCACAAGAGACCCACCCTTGCAAAATGTGTCAGCACTACATCCAGACGATTTTGCCACATACCTACAGCACAAACAAAATGCCCACAGTGATACCTTAGAAGCAATCCAGCAGCTTCAAAATGCTACAAGAAACACCCAGCTGCGAATTCATTCAAGCCAATCTCTGAAAAATTCCTCAAACAAATACTAAAAATGATAAATACCACCACGTCACCACTCGACCCATGCCCTACCTCATGAATCAAGATGGCTTGACAAGAGCTATCCCCACACTAGAAAGAATCCTAAACCTATCACTCTCAAAAGGATATAGAAACATAGAAACATAGAAATATGATGACAGAAAAAGACCACATGGCCTATCTAGTCTGTCCTTCCATATCAACAACTACAACAGTCCCCTTTTTACCTTTAGAGATCCTCTGTGTTTGTCCCATGCTTTTTTGAATTCAGTTACTGTCCTCATCTCTACCACCTCCACTGGGAGACTATTCCACGGATCCACTACTCTTCCCATAAAGAAATATTTCCGCATATCACTCCTGAATCCATCCCCTTTCACCCTCATCCCATGTCCCCTCATAGCAGAGCTTGCTTTAAATCAAAAGAGGCTCTCCTCCTGTGCATTTATGCCATGGAGGACTTTAAACATCTCAATCATATCACCTCAATCCCTTCTTTCCTCTAAGGTGTACATATTAAAATCATTAAGTCTGTCTTCATATGCTTTATAATGAAGACCATTAATCATTTTAGTAGCAACCCTCTGCACCGACTCCATCCTGTTCACATCCTTTTGAAGGTGCGGTCTCCAGAATTGCACACTATACTCCAAATGAGGTCGCACCAAAGACTTATACAGAGGCATTATCACCTCCTTTTTTCTGCTAGCAATTCCCCTCCGTATGCACCCAAGCATACCTCTAGCTTTTGCCGTCACCTTTTCTACCTGTTTAGCTACTTTAAGATCATCAGACACAACCACGCCTAGGTCCCACTCTTCTTTAGTGGACAAAAGTACTTCACCCCTTATACTATATTGCTCCCTTGGATTGCTGCAGCCCAAATGCATGACCTTACATTTTTTAACATTAAATCCCAGCTGCCAAATTCTAGACCATTCTTCAAGCTTAGCTAGATCCCTCCTCATGCTATCCACACCTTCCTGGGTGTCCACTCTATTGCAGAGTTTGGTATCATCTGCAAAGAGGAAAACCTTACCCGACAGCCCTTCCGCTATATCACTAACAAAGATGTTAAAAAGAATCGGACCAAGGACAGATCCCTGGGGCACACCACTGGTAACATCCCTCTCCTCAGAGTGAGATCCATTTACCTGTACTCTTTGTCGCCTACCACCCAACCAATTTCTAACCAAAGCAGTAACTTTAGGGTCCATCCCTAGGGTGCTCAGTTTGTTTATAAGTCGCCTGTGAGGAATAGTGTCAAAGGCTTTACTGAAATCTAAATACACCACATCTAGGGCTCTCTCTCAGTCCAACTCCCTGGTCACCCAGTTAAAGAAATCAATCAGATTTGTCTGACAAGACCTGCCTCTGGTGAATCCATGCTGCCTCGGATCCTGTAATGCGCTGGACTCCAGAAACCTCACTATTTTCTCTTTCAGCAGCGTTTCCAATAATTTACTCACCACCGAAGTTAAACTAACCGGCCTGTAGTTTTCAACCACATCCTTACTTCCGCTTTTGTGTAAAGTCACCACATGAGCCTCTCTCCAGTCCTTTGGCACCACTCCCGATGTCAACGAGGCATTGAAAAGGTCAGTCAGTGGAGCTGCTAGAACATCCCCAAGTTCCCTCAGTATTCTAGGGTGTATCCCATCCGGTCCCATCGCTCTGTCTACTTTAATTTGCGCTAGTTTTTCATGAACACAGTCTTCTGAAAATAGTTCAAGATGTCCCACGCTTCTGTTCCTATTTGTGGGTGTTTTCTGAGGTCCTGCTCCTGGTTCTTCATCTGTGAACACAGAACAAAAATATTTGTTAAGCAATTCCGCTTTATCCTTATCAGCTTCTACATATTCCTCCCCTGCACCCTTGAGTCTGACAATACCACTTTTGCCCTTCCTCTTCTCACTAATATATCTGAAAAATGTCTTATCCCCCCATTTTATTGCATTGGCTATTTCCTCCTCCTTTTGAATCTTTGCCTTCTTGACTACTTTGCTAGCTTCTCTAAGTTTTTCCAAATACAGATGCCTGTCTTCCTCTCTCTGTGATTTCTTGTATTTCATGAAGGCCTCCCTCTTTTTCTTCACTTTTTCAGTTAGTCTTTCGAAAACCATAGCGGTGTCCTTTTCCTTTTACCTTTATTTACCATTTTAACAAAAAGGTTGGTTGCCCTTAAAATATCCCCTTTCAGTTTTGCCCACTGTTTTTCTACATCCCCCTGCTGTTCCCATCACGCTAACGATTCCCTGAGGTATTGGCCCATCTTCGCAAAGTTAGTCTTCCTAAAGTCTAAGATCCTCACCTTTGAATGGATTCTAACAGCCCTAGTCATAATACTGAACCACACCATCTGGTGATCACTGGATGCAAAATGATCTCCCACTACAACATCAGAAACACTTTCACCATTGGTAAGCACCAAGTCCAGTATGGCCCCTTCACATGTGGGGTCTGTTACCAATTGCCTGAATAGTTCTCCCTGTAGAGAATCCAGGATCTCCTTACTTCTAGATGATGCTGCAGCAGGAATGTGCCAATCAACATCTGGCATATTGAAATCTCCTATCTGTAGCACTTCCCCTTTCCTAGCAATGCTGCGTATGTCTTCAATTAACTCTCTGTCCACCTCTTCCTCTTGTGAGGGAGGTCTGTATATCACACCAATGCAAATAGATTTCTCTTTGCCTCTTTCTAGTTTAACCCACAATGCCTCCTCTCTCCCTTTTAAGCTCTGTAATTCCAAAGCTTTAATAGTATTTTTTACATATAGTGCCACTCCTCCTCCCCTTCTTCCTACCCTGTCCTTTCTGAATAAAGTATATCCAGGTGCATGCGGAGAGGAATGGCTAGCAGAAAAAAGGAGGTGATAATGCCTCTGTATAAGTCTTTGGTGTGACCTCATTTGGAGTATGGTGTGCAATTCTGGAGACCACACCTTCAAAAGAATGTGAACAGGATGGAGTCAGTGCAGAGGGTTGCTACTAAAATGATTAATGGGCATCATTATAAAGCATATGAGGACAGATTTAAGGATCTTAATATGTACACCTTGGAGGAAAGGCGGGATAGAGGTGATATGATTGAGATGTTTAAATACCTCCATGGCATAAATGTTCAGGGAGAGAGCCTCTTTCAATTGAAAGCAAGTTCTGCTACGAGGGGACATGGGATGAGGGTGAAGGGAGATAGATTCAGGAGTGATATGTGGAAATATTTCTTTACAGAAAGAGTAGTGGATCCATGGAATAGTCTCCCAGTGGAGGTGGTAGAGATGAGGACAGTAACTGAATTAAAAAAAGCATGGGACCAACACAGAGGATCTCTAAAGGTAAAAAGTGGACTGTTGTAGTTCTTGTTATGGAAGGACAGACTAGATAGATGTTTCTATGTTTCTATGTTTCTGTGTATAGTTACATCCCAATCATGGTTTTCTGTGAGCCATGTTTCTGTAACTGCCACTAAATCCAAGTCAGCCACTCCCACCAAAGCTTCAACATCAGGGATCTTATTTCTCATGCTACGGGCATTTATACACACTGCTTTCCATATGTTACCCCTGTTACATTAAATACCTTTATGGAAATGGGTATCACCTACCTGGGGGCTTTCACCTACCTGGGGACTTTCTTCACCCATCCCCAATGAATCTAGTTTCAAGCCCTCTTCAGTAGATTAGTCAGTCTACTACCGAAGACGCGTTGACCTTTCTTGGACAGATGGATGCCATCTCTGCTCTGAAACCCTTGGAACAACATACCATGGTCTAGGAAACCAAAACGCTCTTGATGACGCCATCCACACAGCCATGCATTCATCTCCAGGATGCGAGCCTCTCTGCCTTGGCCTTTACCCTCAACAGGGAGGATTGAAGAGAACACCACCTGTTCACCTATCTGCTTCACCCTCTGTCCCAGAGTCATGAAGTCACTTTTGATACGTTCTGAGGTATACCTGGCAGTATCATTTGTTCCAACATGGATTAGCAACATTGGGTAATAGTCAGTGGGCTTGATGAGTCCTGGCAAACTCTCTGTAACATCTTGGATTTTGGCACCAGTCAGACAGCATACCTCTCTGGACATCAAGTCTGGTCGGCAGATGAATGCCTCAGTACCCCTCAGAAGAGAGTCTCCAACCACCACTACCCTTCGTTTCCTTTTGGTCACTGATTCTGCAACTTTGGGGTACTTGAGCTCTGGTTTTTCCCTTTCCAGGGATGCTTTCACCTCCTCCACTTCCAGGGCTGCATAATGGTTCTTCAATTCAAGGGCTGGAGAAGTTGGATTGGTGATTTTGCAGGCCCTGGTGACTTGTGTCCAACCATCAACATTCTGTTGGCACCCATCTTCTCCTCTGCTGGAGAGCTTGGTTGCTGCAAAAGCATTTCATCAATGTACTTCTCACTGTCTTGAATGCTCCTCAGCCTTGCCACCTCCTCTCTGAGTTCCTCCACTTGTTTCCTCAGAGCTTCAGCATGCAGGCACCCTGCACATGGAACTGGTCCTTCAACTGGCATTAGGACCTCTGTCTGGACCAAGGCAGAAGCTGTAATGGGGGCAACAGCTTTAGCGATATGATTTTTCCCAGCCATTGTTCTGTTCGTGGAGATTAGGTATCTGTTAAAGCAAAAGAGAGAGATCTACCAAGTACAGCCAGTTTCCCAACTGTTCTTTCAGAGAAAAAGCAGTTAAATCTCTTTAATTATATTCAAAATGTGCTGGTCCAATTCTCTGTGCTTTGTTAAATGGGGAGGTGCCCTATAAAGCAAGACTGCTCACTAGGGGTGGGTGGGGGACGGCGTGGGTAGGGAGGGAATTAACACCTGGTTAGGTGTTAGCAGTTTCCAAAGCTGAGGAGGTTACCAGAGTTTAGCAACCTACTGTGCTCAAGGAAAGTTCCACTAAAGCACCAAAAAGTAAGTAACCTTGCTTTAAAAATATACAAAAAACCCTTTTAAGACCTTCCAGTCAGAGAGCTAGCAATTTAATATAATAAAGTAAACCCTCAAATCCTTACTGTTGGTTGATCTGTAGAGCCCCTGTTTAGGAAAGCCTCAACAGGGCAGGGCACTGGAGCCTTTTATGCAGGCCTCAGCTGCTCTCAGGTAATCAGGCCCACTAACTCCTGATTAGGTGTTAGCAGGTTCCAAAGCTGAGGAGGTTACCAGAGTTCAGCAACCTACTGTGCTCAAGGAAAGTTCCACTAAAGCACCAAAAAGTAAGTAACCTTGCTTTAAAAATATACAAAAAAACCCTTTTAAGAGCTCCCAGTCAGAGAGCTAGCAATTTAATATAATAAAGTAAACCTTCAAATCCTTACTGTTAGTTGATCTGTAGAGCCCCTGTTTAGGAAAGCCGGTCAGCCGGTTTAGATATATGCCTGCCAACCTAAAAACGACCTCCATCAAGACCCATACTAAAAAAAACACAATGGACACAACACCCTCTTCTTACAGACTCATCTCCAGCATCCCCCTCCTAGCGAAAATAATAGAAAAGACTGTACAACTACAGCTACAAGACTTCATAAACACCTCCACTCCTTTGGACATGCAACAACATGGGTTTAGACCAAATCACAGTGTGGAAACACTGCTCACCTCGCTTCTAAACACCCTACTTAAAGGAAAAGAACAGAACAAACAAGGATTTATCCTTATATTCATAGATATAGCCACTGCCTTCGACTCCATAAACCATAATAAGCTCTTAGATTGAATGAAAGACATCGGAGTAAGCGGCACCCCCCTCTCATGGTTCTGTTCTTACTTGACTGAATACATGCAGCAGCTTAAGATAAAGGTCAAAACCTCTAAACCAATTAAACAGCTGAATGGCATACCACAAGGATCATCCCTCTCAGCATTATTATTTAACTTGTACATAGAACCAATTTGTAAAGTCATCCAGTGCCACAATATAAATTAACACCTTTACACAAACAACCTAATGCTATATGCCCTCTTTAACCCCAACAATCCAGAGTTTTCACCTAAACAATCATGCTTCAAGGTAGTCACTGGCTGGTTAAAAGACTACAACCTGGCGGAGCCTGATGTCCAGCGGGTAAGACGCTTCGCGCTGAAGCTCCCGAGAGGCCTACTTAGAATCCTGACTTAATACCTATATAAACTTACTATTTCGCTCCGGGCTGACCGGGGTACCTCGGGGGGGATGGCGGCCCATAAACCAGCGCGCTTGGACTTCGGGTCTCCTTCTTCTTCTCACGGAAAACGCTCCAAAACAGAGGTGTCCTCCCCACAGAAGATGGCTCCATTTCGGGAAAACCCCGAAATGCACCTGGAGATTTTAGAGGAAATACGCGGCGTGAAGGAATTGGTGCAGTCCAATGGAGAAGCGCTTAGAGCCATGCGAGAAGACTTTGGAGTGCTCCAGGACCGGCTTGAAAGTCTCTCATTACGGCAGGACAATATGGCGGGGGTCCTCGACTCGCACGCGGTGCGCTTGGGCACACTGGACAACGCTGAGCGCCAGATACAGAATCTTCAAAAGGAGTTAGAAGATAGCAATAATCGAGCCCGTCGCAACAATGTGAGGCTAATTGGAATACCGGAGGGGGTGGAAGCGGGAGATATGAGAGAATTCCTGCTCAAAACTCTTCCCTCCTTGCTGAAGATCACCTTTCATAAAGAACTGGAAATCGATCGTGCACACCGTGTTCCTACCCACATGGCGCTCAACCGAACGACCCCCCGGCCTATTATCTTTCGCTTGCTACGATATCAACAAGTAGAACAAATTTTAAATGCTGCTCGGGCGAACCATCATTTGGAATTTGAAGGTCACAAAGTCTCCTTCTTCCCTGATTTGGCAAAGCCTACCGTTGACCGACGGAAGAAACTCCTTGCTTTTCGCCCTCGACTTCAACAGCTACAGGCTCGCTTTGGCCTGTTGTATCCCGCGAAGCTCCGAGTGACTCTCCACAACCAAACCAGGACATTCGAAGATCCTGATCTACTATCAACATTTTTAGACTCCAAAGAAGCAGAGCAGATGCGCTAATCCAACGACTTGGACTTTTATTTGCCGGCTCTGTCCGCCATTTTGAAGGGCCCGATGCGGCGGTCATAGTCAAGCACAGAGACTACCTGGACTTTCTTTCTTTCTTTCTATGACTTTTTTGTTTTTTGGTCTCCTATCCCTCCATGATGTGTGCCTCGGTCGGATTCGGAGCACGCACAGTCCTACAGGTTATGTGTTTTTCAATTTCGGCCTTCTCTGGGGCTTCTCCCCGCAGACACATGGTCGCCAGTAATTTTTGGGGTTCTGCTTCTTCTCTACCGCGCTGCGGTTTTTCTTTTTTAATGTGGGGCGCTTCATTGTATTATCTAAGCTTATTTTCTTTTATGCCATATGTACAGCCAGATACAGTCAATATGAGGGACATTGTGAAATTATGTGCGCTATCATGCTCAGAATTTTTAACTTGTCTGAATGGCCTTATGTAAAATCTTATCACTCAACGTAAAGGGCATTAATAGTCCAATCAAAAGAAAGAAAATCCTTAGCTATCTTAGCCATGAGCATGCTGATTTAGCGTTTCTTCAGGAAACGCACTTAAACTCTGCTGAAACACTGAAACTCAATGTTAAGCCTTACATGGTGGCTGCCTATTCTCCCGCCGTTTCCAAACGGTGCGGGGTAGCCATTCTGGTTAAGAAATCTTTGCAAGCTACTGTAATTGATACTAGCGCTGACAAGGAGGGTAGATGGGCCCGAGTACATCTTAAGGTTGGAGATAGTGAATTTACATGTATTTGCATTTATGCCCCGAATGTGGACAACCCTGCTTACTATGCAAGTATTGCGCAGTTGGCACAGGCCTCTGCCAATACTCCATTAATACTTGGTGGTGATTTTAATCAAGTGTTAGACCCTCTGATAGATAGACAGCCGCCTAGAACGAGTAGTCCACCCAAGAGTCTTGCTACCCTTACAGCTCTGATGCAAGATCTTGCGCTGGTAGATATATGGAGGCTGCTTCACCCCTCCGACTTAGAGTTCACTTTCTTTTCTGCCCCCCATCACTCCCAATCTAGAATAGATTTCTTTCTCATTTCCAAAGCAATGATTCCTCAAGTAGACACGACTAGGACTCATCCTCTCCATATTTCAGATCATGCTGCCATATCTTTATCATTACTTGTCACTGCGCGGGACGATTCTCCCCGAGCTTGGTTTTTTGATAGATCCTTACTGGGTCAAAAAGATTTTCAGGTTGATATAAAGGCCGCTATCCAAGATTATTTTCATTTTAACTCACCCCATGACACAGCGAGCTGGGCTTGGTGGGAGGGTTTTAAAGCATCTATCCGCGCAACTATAACTAGCTATCAAATTCGGCAGGGGAAACAAAGAAAGCAGCAATTACTGATTCTAGAGCAGCAGATACAAGCAGGGGAGCGTCTTCTCACGTCCCGTACTGACCCATGTATTTTACTCCGTTTACAACGCTTGCGTTTTCAATACAATCAGCTTTTGTACACTGCTGCTGTTAAAAATATTGAATCACAACAAGGGCTATATTATCGGGAAAATAATCGTGCTGGCAAATTATTAGCAAATGCCCTAAAAGGTCAAAAAGAAGCCAAGCGTGTTACCGCCCTCCGTAATCCGTCGGGGGGGGCTTGGTCACTAAAGATACCGAAATCTTAGAACTCTTTCGTGATTTTTATACTCGGCTTTATCAATCTGAATGTGATTTTGAGCCCGATGTATTTGAACGCTTACTTTCAGGGGTACAAAGACCGACCCTATCTGACGAAGATAGAGTGGCCTTGGACACACCATTTACTGTCTCAGAAATTCATTCTGCTATCAAGAAATGTGCCTCAGGTCGAGCCGCAGGCCCAGACGGTCTCCCTGCTGAATTCTACAAAACCTTTCACGCCGACTTAGCTCCAGTTTTGAAACTTTATTTTTCTGCTCTGGCCGAGGAGGGTTCTCCTTCTGGGTCCTTTTCAATGGCAAATGTAGTAGTTTTTGAGAAAGAGGGGAGAGACCCGCAACTAACAGCTAATTATCGTCCAATTTCCCTCCTAAACGCGGACTATAAAATATTTGCCACCATTCTCTCTACCCGGCTCTCTGATAGGATGCCTACCTTAATACACCCAGATCAATGCGGTTTCATTCCTGGTAGATCAACTGCTGACAATGCTCGGACTCTATGCCATGTACTGACTACCGCAGTTAATCTTGATCGCCCATTTGTTGGTCTCTCACTTGATGCTGAGAAGGCCTTTGATCGCTTAGAGTGGCCCTTCCTGTTTGCAGTCCTCCGCTGGTACGGATTCGGGGAAGGTTTTCTCCGTTGTCTTCGCACCATGTACGCACAGCCTACAGCCAGTATATGTGCCAATGCTTTAAAGTCTCAGCCTTTTCCCCTTCAACGCGGCACTCGCCAGGGATGCCCACTGTCTCCACTTCTCTTCGATCTTGCACTCGAACCCTTGGCTTTACTAATCCGGCAATCGGAGGAGATTCATGGAGTCCCCTTCACCCATAGGGAAATCAAAATTTCAGCGTATGCTGATGACCTTATGCTTTTTGTCTCTATAGACTCAGTACCGGCTGTCCTAGAGCAAATTGGTAAATACTCACAACTGTCCGGTTATAAGATAAATTGGACCAAGTCGGTAGCCTTTCCATTAAATCCTTTGCTTCATCAGGCAGATATGCAACCCTTCCCCTTTTTATGGCAACCTCGCATGGTCAAATACCTTGGGGTTCACTATTGTTCTCCTTTGGAAGACACTATCTCCTTCAATGCCAAAGACTTAACCTCTAAAGTCCGGGCGCTTACTCACCGCTGGACTCCTTTAACACTTACCTGGTGGGGTCGATTAGAAACCATAAAAATGATGATTGTTCCGAAAGTGAATTATATCTTAGAAATGTTGCCCTGTCTCTTACCTCGACATATATATAAAGATATAGAGGGCCTTCTGACTAGATACTTGTGGCAAAACAAGACACCTAGGATAGCGAAACATAAGCTGCAAGCAGATAAGGAAAATGGGGGTGTCAGATTCCCTGATTTCCTGAAGTATCATCAATCTTTTCTTCTCAAACAAGGCGCTCGTTGGCTGGAAGATCCAGTACCGAGTAGACCTGTGTGGCTAGACATAGAAGAGGACCTTTGTAAACCGATTCCTCTTACTTTTCTCCCTGGTATGACTCTCCCATCAGACTCCCACTTTCCACCAATGCTTTTAGACACCTTAGGTGCCTTTAATAATCTTATGCAATCTTTAGACTCCCGACTCTGTCCGTTAGACAAGCTCCCACTTTGGTACAATACTCGATTTCGAATACAAAATAAGCCGATGGCGTGGAGCCCCTGGTACACTAGGGGCATTTGGATTCCCAGTCAGTTGTTCCATGAAGGTCGCTGGAAAACTTTTAGTGAATTGCAAATTGAATTTGGTCTCCCAGCGAAACACTACTTTCAGTTGGTGCAACTTCAGCATTGCCTTCGAAGTGCTAAGGTGCTCCCGCCATCGGCCTCCCCTACACAAGGTTGGTTGGAGACTATCCGATCTATCGGTAATTCACCGGGTGTAGCATCCAATTTTTACAAAACCTTATGTAATGCTATAACTAGAGATACCCCTATAGCGCAGAAAGCATGGGAGAGAGAATTGCATGTGACTTTGACCCCGGAGCAATGGAGCCTTGTCTGGAGTAGAGTGACACGGGTCTCCCGATCCGCCTCACTCACTCAGACACTCTTCTTTCTAGCCCACCGGTGTTTTTACACTCCTGACAGATTAGCCAAATGGAACACTACTCAGGACAATAGCTGCTGGACATGTCATGCGGCCATTGGTTCACTACCTCATGTTATGTATGAATGTCCCGCACTACAGTATTACTGGCGTCGGGTCTGGGGTCGTATCCAGTCTATTTTGCACTTTCAAGAGCCCCTTTCTTGGAGGATAGTGGGACTTCGCTCAGCTGCGGGGATCCCCTCTCTTCCAAAAACGGCTTACTTCCTTTTGGACTTTATGCTTGGCATTGCTATTTCCCTAATCACGAAATACTGGAAAAATAGCTCTCATCTGAGCCCCAATGAATGGTGGAATCATGTCTGTCTCTACAGTAAATATGAACAAATACCTCGTATGTTTGCTTCCCCCATTCAGACTCCTCATCATCGGTCTAAATGGAAGATGCTCAATGACTATGTACATTCTGCTCAATGCTCTCATCTGACTGTCTAAATTTGTATATATCTTTGTCCCATGATTATTCTGTATCGCAGATACTCTTTTGATTGTTTTGATGTATAATCACTGTTGTTTGGAAGCGTTCACATGCTGACATAATCAACTGGAGAAGAAGCGTGGGGGTGGGGGTAATTGGGTTTACTTTTCTTTATTGTATACTTGTTTTGTCTCCTTTGGTGTGTTGTTTCTTTTGTTTGTTGCAAAATGAAAATAAAAGTTTAAAAAAAAAAAAAAAAAAAAAAGACTACAACCTACTAATCAACTATAGCAAGACAGAGTCCCTGATCACCTGCGACACAACCTATATACCCCCAGTGACTCTCCTGATTAACAACATCACTCTCCTTGTTAAACAGGAAGTCAAGTATCTTGGAGTAACATTAGATCAACGACTGAATCTACACGTGTATATTTAGAAAATCATAACCACAGCATTCTACAAGATGAAGATACTGCATAACCTCCACTCACTACTAGACCACAACCATTTCCAAACAGTGTGCCAAGCACTAATCACTCCACATTTGGACTACTGCAATTCAGTCTTACAGGCATTCCAAAACATGTCTTCAACCCTTTGCAACTAGCCCAAAACACTGCAGCCTGACTAATCACAAAGACTCCATGACAGGAACACATAACTCCAGTGTTCAAAGACCTACACAGGCTATCACTTCAACCTTGAATTAAATACAAAGTCATCATAATAAACCAGACAGCAGACTGCCTATACTTCCTCATCCGGAAGTCAACTGACACTAGAATTAGAAGACAACAACATCAAAACCTCCTCAACATATCAAATTAATAAAAACAAAAAGCTCCCAAGTTTCCTGCCATAGGTCCTTCTCAATCTATGGAACTCGCTCCCAGCTAGCTTAAGAGCAATAGAAGATATATCTGACTTCTAGTAAAAACTAAAAACCCACCTTTTCACAGAATATTTTGGTTCAGACAAATAATCTCCCAACCAGACAACAACATACAAACTTTACGGGCCTGATATTAATTTGCCCAGATTTCCGAAGGGATATGTGTCTCTGACCTTCAAACTGGATATTCAATGCAATGGCGATGGCATTGAATATCTGATGATTGCTGCCAAAGCTGGAAGCCACTGAAGCTAACCGTGCAACAGCAATATTGGCTGCTGCACAGTTAGCGCTCGGTTCCTTGCCTATCTTAAAGGCGCCGATCACTGACCAGGCAGCAGCTAATATCGCTCTGCACAGTTAGTGTCAGATAGCATTGGGGTGCGTAGGGGACTTAGATGGGGATATTCAATGGCACTAATCATGTAGGTGCCATTGAATATCCCCGTCTAAGGCATTTACATGGTTTACTGGGCTGTAAACAGTGTAAATACCTTTTCGATATTGGGTCCTACATCACTAAAATGTAATGCATTAACTGTTGTAATTAACCTAAGTGTCCCACTAACCCCATCCCTTATAATACTAACCTCTAGTTAACCAGGCAATGTTCCAATGCTAATTGTTAACAGATTCTACTATTACTACTACTACTACTACTATCATTAATATAGTGCTACAAGGCATACACAGTGCTATACAAACATATAAAGAAAGTCACTGCTCGTAGAGCTTACAATCTAATCAAGATCGACAGAGCAATACAAGAGAATCAAGGGGGTGGTCAAATAGGGAAGGAGAACACGGGATTAGGATTCAAATGCAGCCTCAAAGAAGTAAGTCTTTAGCATGGATTTGAAGAGGAGGAGAGAAGAGACTTGACATAAGGATCGAATAAATGTGTCCCATGCATTAGGAGCAACAAGGTGAAAAGATCTAAGTTTGTAGTTTGAAGAATAAGAAAAGAGCATAGAGAGAAGAAAACCAGAAAAGGAGCAAAGTTCACAAGGAGGGGTGTAGAGAGAGAGAGAAGAGCGGAAAGGTAATGTGGGCAGTAGAGTGAATGCATTTATATGTTAGAAGGAGAAGTTTGAATTGGATGCGGAAATGGAAAGGGAGTCAGTAAAGTTTAGAAGATGGTGTATGGTGTATTAGTGTATCGGGGCTGGTGGAAGATTAGCCACACAGCAGAGTTCTGGATAGATTGAAGAGGAGAGAGATGACACTGAGGAAGACCAGCAAGGAGGAGGTTGCAATAGTCAAGATGGGAGCTGATCAAAGAATGGACAAGAGCCTTGGTAGTGTGTTCAGAGAGGAAGGGACAAATTTTGTTAATGTAGACTAAGATGAGTTTTCAATGTAAACTTCTTTGATAATTCTCGAAAGGTGGTATAGAAGTAAAGTAAAATAAAAACATAAATGAGGACATTTTGTGGAATGGTGAGTCATTTGTGGGGAGGTAGGTTTTAGAAGTGGGGCATTTTGTGGGATAAGGACATTTGGAGGGCATTTTTTCAGTGGTAGGGCCAGTTTGCAGGGTCATGTGAAGTGGCATGGGGTATTGTTTGAAAGTGGGACATCATGGGGTTTGTGGAAGGCTGAAAATAGAGAGAAGCAGTTTGAAAAGAGGAATTCTCTAACAGCTATGCTTCACTGTATGTCTAATTCAATGCTACAGAACTTAGAACTCCTTCTCCCAAAGACATGCACTCGGATATTTTTGGATGGTTTATTTATGTGGAATTCCTGGTAGGATTTTATGCATTTTTATATTCAATGTGTCATTTTCACTCTTCTCCATTACCATCCCCCATGCCAATTTTCATCTCATTCTATTTACTTTTTGGAGTGTTATTTTGCTCCCAGACAGTTGAACATCCAAGTTTGGGCACAATTTCACAAAGCTGGATGTGGCTAATATGGATGACTGCAGGACCATCTACATAGGCCTCACTGGTATAATATTAATATCGGGAATGTCTAAGAGACATGCACTGGTGGTTCAAACACACAAGTTTCCCAATAACTCAAACAATATCATTGTGATTATGGAGAGTACTGAGGATAGTGGATTGCCATCTTCTCTACACCCTCCAGATGTGTTAGGGCCCAAACAATTTACTGATGCTTATTCATGCCTAAAGTATGTCTAAACATGGAGAGGTCACAGACATCTATGTCTGCGACCCACCCTGGCTACATCTCCACCATATCCCCTTCCTACTTGGATGTCCGTGCTCTGGAGACATATTCAGACACTGTAAAGTGGCTCCAGGGACGTCTTTGTGGTGTGGATGTCTCCACACACATTTTCAGAAGTCAAAATTGTGAATAAGGTTTCTAAAATGACCACCAATGTTTAAATCTAAAAGTCAGAATTAAGTTTTCAGAAAAATTTAGTAGAAAAAAAGGTACAAACAGTTTGCAATTCTATTTTATTGCCCAATTTTGAAACAATACATCTGTTGTCCATTTATTAATTACCTCCAGCTTCAGAAAAGCAAAATAAATTTATAGAAAATTTGTGCAAGCAGAACATTCTGTGGAAATTTTTAGTTGAAAATGCTACATTTAAAAATGGGTAAACGTTCTATAGTAGTTTCTATATGAGTTTTAGGTTGTACGGTTTATTTGTGATGTTTTACCTTCTATAAGTAGTGGGAAGTCATATCCTTGTGCAAAAAATGAACTAATGCAAAACATGTAAATGAACATGACTTGAAGATCTGTCCTGTTCATATCCAAAATTTAAATGTAACCATTTGGAACATTAGTACAAGAAACTCAGGCTGAGCCTGAAATATTAAGCATTAAACATCAGATTGATAAAAGATATATCGCAATTTAGAAAAGCTTTAAAAACCCACCTTTTTTTACAACACTTCTCTTACATCAATATTTCCCCTCCTCTCACCCCATTCTCTCAACTCAGCAATAATAGTTAAATGATGATGTTAGACCGTTCCACCTTATGATATTTCACTGTATATACCTGCTCTGTTAAATGTTATTTATGACATGTCTCTATACCCACTCAAGATCTCTAGTCTGATGTAATTGCTTTTATTTAATTATTTATATGCTATTCCCCAGTTAATCCTTGTTTTATTCCCCTGTTACCTGTAACTTGGACAAGTTCTCTAAATCTGAGTGTATTTTGTTTAATGTAAATCGCACTGATGTCAAATAGCGTGGTATATACGAGCTATTAAATAAATAAATACACACAGGGATTTATTTAACAGGTTTTGTGTACCTTCTTATCATAATCCAAAGTGGTTCACATGAAACAAACATAGCAATAGGCTTTTACATTGAACAAGGAGTAGTAACTTGGAGGAGTATATGGGATAGTGGATACATTTAACAATGGCTATGTACAGAAACATTGTTGCATAATGAGGTTATCTAGCTACACTTTTAGTTGTCCATTATACATCTGGCATATCTGACTGTGGTATTTGTTATACTAGGTAGGGCCGTAGTATTCAAGGAATAGATGAGTTTACTAAAGGGTGCTAACAATTGGGAATTACTGCATGCTAAGATGTCATGCTATCAGCTCAGGGAAGTTTTGTAAGTCACAAACTAAACGTTAGTGCAGGAAATGGTAGTAACTAGGGATGTGCTTTTGTTTTGAAATGAAAGCAGCAATAAAGTGCCTTGTTGTGCAATAACATGCACTATTCATGCATGCATGAACAGTGCACACTATTGTACAATAATGCATCCTATTGAGCAATAGGATGCCCTATTAAAAAATAATGATACAGACAACTCCCTCCGAAAACCCCCAATGAAATGATTTTTTTTCCTGCATACCCCTAACAGTGACTGAATGGGTTGGGGTGGAGTATGGGCTTTTGACGGCACATCATGATTTGCATGTCCACCATAGATCTTGTTAACCATGATTGCTGTCATTGGCGAAGTTGCAATTACCAGCTCCTCAATGGCTGGTGATATGTGCACTTGCACTAGATGTGCTGGTGAGTTAGCACCGTGGGGTGTGTCTCCCCACAGTAACTGCAGGAGAACATGCTGGGCTCGCCCCCAACAGTTAGCACAAGTCCATGCCACCTCCTCACTAAACTCAAGGGATTACCGTGCGTACATTTTAGTAAGCATGTCTCAAAGTGCAATAAAGAATGTATGGAATGGAGTAGTAACCTATTGGTTAGAGCAGAATCCTATGTGCGAGAAGACCAGGGTTTTAAATCCAACTAACATGCCTTGTGCAAGTCACTTAAACCTCCATTGCCTCACATACAAACTTATGGGCCGATGCAGAAAGACCGACAAGCCCTTTGTGTGCAGATAATGCACAAGTCCCGATATGCCAAATGCAGAAAAGAGACTGATGGGCATGTAAACAGGAAAGGAAAAGCAAGTGCAGACGGTAATGCCAAATGTACTTCAATTATAGGCAAGTGAGCTGTGTGTATTAAAATGGCATGCTAAGATTGTCTGCACCTGATGCAGAGAGAGGCATAGAGGAATACGTAACCAGTTGAAGCGCCAATATCTCAATGCCTGGGTCTGGGGTGGCTTAAACATCTTGCACATGCCCCCAGCAGTAGTCTGATGGCATTGGGGTTTTTTCCCAATGATTGGATCATCTAAGGTTCGTCTCAGATGGTCCAAGCATCAGGGAAAGCCCCTAATGTCATAAAAATACTGTTGGGGGGCCAGTGCCCATGACACTGACCCCCCAACAGAAACCAAATCCCTGGTGGCTCAGCAGCCCTGATCTTCACCACCCACCCAATTTAAAGCAACCTTGGTGGCCCTGATCTCCCTGACTCCCTCCCGGTACCTTTATGATGGAGCGGGAGTATTGCTCACACGGTCCTGATCCTGCTCCACCATCTTGAAAAATAGTGCCTGTCAGTCTGACCCCATCTTGTGCATCTCAGGATGCAAACATGGGGACAGGTGCTGCCATTGTAAAGGTGCCAGGAGAGGGTGGGGAGCGGGTTCAGGGCCATTGGGCCAGAAGAGATTTTTTTGTAATTGGGTGAGCGGGTATTGGATTGGAGCACGGGCCACCAGCTTTTTTTTTTTTATTGGGTGGGTGGGAGGTTTGGGGCAGCTGGGCCACCAGGGATTTGACTTCTGTTGGGGGGTTGGTGTCAGGGGCATCGGTGCCCTGACAGTATTTTGATGGCATAAGGGGGTTTCCCTGATGCTCGGATCATCTGAGGGGAAGTTTGACACTTCCCCTCACATGATTCAGGCATCAAGGAAAGCCCTCAATGCCTTCAAAATACCATCAGGGGCACCGCTGTCCCCAACAGCATTTTGATGGCATTGGGGACTTTCCCTGATGCCTGGATCATCTGAGATGACATGTCAAACTTCCCCTTAGATGACCCTGTTTCTCTGCGAGAGCATGCCAGACTTGCACCAAATTCTATGTGCATATGTTTAGCTTGCTCTCCCAGTTTAGCGATGAACATTTGTGCCACAGTTTAATGTATGGCTAATTTGCGTATGTGCCCCTTTCTGCATGTCGGCATTGAAGTTGCATGCTATTGGTGCGCTGCATGGAGCGTACATAGCTAATAGCGTACAACTTCAGCGCCAGCTATTTCCATCAGCCTGTTAAATTGAAGCCCTTTGAGAACAGGGAAATATCTAGAGCACCTGAATGTAACTCACCTTGAACATCTACTGGAAAGGTGTGAGTTAAGCGAAAATAATAAAATATGTTAAGAGAATATTAAGTAGAGATTTCAAGCAAAAATCTTTAGAGTTGATTTGTAGGTTTGTTTTTCTTTATCATATTCACTGGACACTTGCAGATGTAAATTAAAGATCTGTACAAGTAAAATAATTGTCTTGTAAATACTCACAAACCCGCCTTTAATCCTGGTGTTATTCATTCTTTGTATGGAGATTGATTGATTGTACACAGCTTGCATGCCTCTCTACTGCCCTGGATCTTTCTCTGTTTCTGCACGCCATACAATTCTTGCATCATTGACTTTCTGCCAATCATTTTGCTGCTGGTGCATGAGCTGACATTTAATGATCTTTGGAGGCACATGTATCATTATTTTATCAGTTGTGGCAAGCCTAAATGCAAAAAAAGAGAAATCAACCAATCTGCTATATCTAGGGATATGTTTCTGAATGGCGGCAGCAGCAACAAAAAAATGGACTGTTGCTTATGCTAGAATTGTAAAAAAAATAAAGTAGCTTGATGATAAGGAAGTCACTGACAAACGGAAATAAATAAACAACATTGATTTTGAATGATGTTGATGTATTGTTTATTTTTGTTTCTTTTAGTACAAACTAGAATGGTTAATGTGCATTAAATCAAATTAGTGATTATGGGGAGGATAATTAAAAAAAAACAAAAAACAAACAAACATTTTTTCACATAAAACAGTGCCCAATGTGTTAAATTGTGTCTGAGGTGACAATAAAATTACAGGCTGTATAATGTGAATTTATTCAAACTAAATTGAAGCATTTCCAGGGGCAGAGATGAGAAAGTGTTTGCATTTATGTAGATAATTTTGTAAATATGTTATACAGTATGGGTGTCATTCTGATTCCTGAATAGCGAGGTTGTACATCCAGGTTGTACGTGCAACCCCCACTATTCGCAGGGACCATATTCTGGTGTATTGGCTCCCTGCATGCACAGAGCCGCTGTGTAGGGAGCACTGGAGAGGGGCAGGAGGGGGAGGGCCAGAGGCAGAAAGTGAGCACAGTGGGGGCAGGCTGCAGCACCTGGACATACAGGGCTTATTCTGGTCAGGGCCCTGTAGTCCACGGAGACAGGATGTGCATCCAACTTATTCCGTCTCAGAGATGGAATAAGTCCCAGAAATGGCAGCAATTGGGCCAGGCAACCCCCCCCCCCCCCACCCAATACACACGGATGCAGGTGAGTCCCCAACAACTGATCCCAGCCCTGGCAGACCATGCCAAGGATCAGGTGGTGAGGAAAAGAGATATGTTACACTGTCGGGTATTGCTTGCTCCTACTGGGTGTCCTGGTGCCATAGCAATGGGATGCCATAGCACTGGTACAAAAGCAGGAGCATTGAGTGATGGAGACAGACAGTCTCACCACTCAGAATGCCGTGCAGTCCAGGCCGTCCAAGAGTCCGATTCTGCAACCGCGGGAATGTGCAGCTCCTGTGCCTGCAGAATCAGGTACAAATGTATCCCATCCATTTTCTGGATGATCCAGATGTGCAGGGCTCTGAATCGACCTCCACATACATAAATGCATGCACGATAAAGAACACGTGTACATGTAATGACTCACCATTAAATAAACATCTGAGGAATAATTTTAATTGTCTAATCTAGATGTTTCCAATTATCCTTACATTCAACAACACTATGGGAGACATTTTAGAAGCCCTAATCATATTTTAAATGTGAATGCAGTACCAGAAAAATGTGCAAGCTGTATCCATATGGAAAACACGATTTTGGAAAGGTCACAAGATCCATGTTTTTACTCCGAGCTTGTCGATCTCTGCACTTTTTTAGGGGTATTTACAGATCATGGTTTGGGCAGCAAAGGTGTTTGCTTGCTCATGATGCATTTCACATAGTCCAGCAAAGTGCAGGTGGATTTTTTGAACATGCCAATTTACACCTGCAATAAATTTATTTATAGTGTGCTCTTTGGAATCAGTGCTGTTTACATGTACACTAACAGGTACTTTTTATTCCCTTGTCCTTGAAGGGCCCACAATCTAAGTGCACCTGATGCAATGGAGGGTTAAGTGGCTTGCCCAAGGCCACAAGGAGTGGCCATGGGACTAGAGACCCCAGTCCAACTGGCCTGAGGGTTGTTTGTCCCCATGTGGGAATTGAACCTCTCGTCTTCTGGCCTGAGGTAACCTGTCCCAACCACTGAGCCACTCACCCCTCTCTTATAAATCACAAATAACTGCTGGATTTTGTCATCTTTTGGGACTGCATGTGGCATTGGTGACTTGAGAAGCTGTGCTTCTTATTCCTTGGTCTGTCATCTGCATCCATAATACAGTTGTGGTCAACATTATTGGCACCCCTGCATTTTAGGTATGTTGTGTACAATATCTTGAGAAATAATTGGAAATAGTCCAACTGTATATCATCATAATATATGAATAGTATGTTCAAAGGTATACAACAAAAAAAAAGATATCTGTGCAACTTAGATGTAGCAATTTCAGAGAGAAAAAAACAAAATATGATTTGGACAGGATTAATAGCACCCTTCACTAATATTTGGTTTCACAACCCTTTGCAGTGATGACAGTCTCCAAATATTTCTTGTAGCCATTTATAAGTTTGATGCATCTGTCTGCTGGTAGTTTCTCCCACTCTTCAACTGTGGTTTGTTCCAGCTCATGGAGTGTTCCAGGATTCCTTTTACCATGGGCAGATTTCAGCTCTTTCCAAAGGTTCTCAATTGGATTGAGATCAGGGCTCATTGCTGGCCAGTTTAAAAAAGCCCATTTATTCCTTTTTAACCATTCCTTTGTACTTTTAGATGTATGCTTTGGGTCATTATCCTGCTGTTCAGTACAGTCTCTGTCTTCTACCTCCTGGAATGAGTTTAAGAATTTGAACAAAAAAAAATCGATTTGGGTCCAATTATATACAGCTACTATGACTCAATATCTGAAATAAAGAATGATACCTAGGCGTTTGAGGATGATGAAACTTTCTTGTATGTTTGTGCATAATAAGTCTTTTTATAGTAAGTGGAACAGCATTTTGAACAAATGTAGATTAGATCTTATAGCTTTGTTAATAGAGCATTTAACTGTTGAAGAAGATGGTATTAAACAACAGAATACTATTTTTGAGCAGAAGTTGAAACAAAAATCAAAGGATCAACAGTTTAAAACTAGTTTTGATGAATTGTCACAACATCTATTACATTTTCATGAGACATTAAAGAATTCAAAAATTAAAAAGTTTACCCCTGACAGTTATAATTATGAGCATGATCAGGTTTATACTTGGAACCAACATTGGGGGACAGATAATAACAACCAAAAACATATGTCATTTGACACTTCTTCCGATGACACAGATAGTGATTCCTCTCATAAACCTAAAAAGTGGTCTCAAGTTCAATGCAAAACATTTGACATCCAATCCTCTGAGAAGGTTTTTCAGAGAGGTCACTCGAGGTCATCAACACCAGCAGTTATTTCAGGGAGAAGTCCCAACACTTGATCATACACCAGATACCAGTCATTAATTTAACTGCTTTACCGTTAACTGAAGTGCAAGAAAGGGTACTAAATTTGGGGCTATCACTTGTTCCGACTACAACTCACTATCCTTTAAGGATGAGACAAGCCCTTTATAGTTTTTTTTAGAAAAATGCAAGTTACTCATTTTTTTGCTAACTTCTTCTCAGACATTTGATGATTCCATTATTTATAATCCATCTAAATGGGTCCCCCAGATTCTGAAATTCTGACCTTTCAACAACTGGTTTTGGATGATTTAAAAGTCATGTAGAGCTCTCCGGTTCATCATTTTTCCACTCCAGACCCTCTGAAATCCAGACCCTCTGAGAATTAGGCACCAGGCAAGATATTACAATATGTAATGCTGATAAGGGGGGAGCGGTGGTAATCCAGAACACCTGAAATATTCACCAGAACCTTTTACAACATCTGAGCGACACAAAATACTATCAAGAATTACTAACTGATCCTATTCCTGCTTTGTCTGCTGAGATACAGGCTTTGATACTGGGGGCAATGGGTGCGGGGTGGATCACGATAAAAGAACATGATTTTCTTTACAAAAAATATCCTTGGATTCCTGTAATATACATAGTACCAAAAGTACATAAATCATTGTCATTCCCTCCTGGTCGTCCCATAGTTTCCTGCAGAGATTCGGTTCTTGAACCTTTGTCAAAAATTTGTGACCACTTTTTACAACCAGCTATGGTGCATATTCAGTCTTTTCTTTGTGATTCTTTTCACTTTATTTCTCTTCTAAATGCTGTAACTTCTAATGTGTATCCCTTAATATTTGTGACCATTGACGTGGTTTCACTTTACACAAATATCAATCAATCTGAGGATTTACAAATTATTCCTGATTATCCATTTACATTTCCCTCTAGATTACAACAGGTTTTTTTCTTGATTTGTTATGCCTGGTGTTAGGCAGGAACTATTTTTTGTATGATTCAAACTTTTATCTTCAGACATACGGGTTGACTATGGGGGCTTTTGTAGTACCCTCAGTTGCAACTTTGTATATGGCCCAGTTTGAGACCTCTTACATTTATGGTTCCAAGTGGTTTTCACATATAACCTTTTGGGTTCGCTTCCTGGATGATATATTTTTTCTATGGAGTGGGTCCCTGGTAGATCTTCAATCATTTCTTCAATAGATAAACATAATTAAGTCTAACATACAGTTCACGGCCATGTATCGTACAGTACAGATTGAATTTTTAGATCTATTGATTTACAAACATCAGGGTCAGTTTTGTACAACTTTATATTGTAAGCCTGTTCAGCATAATAACCTTCTACACTATCATAGCTACCACCTGGACCTCTTAGACTGGGTTTACCTTTGGGCCAATTTTTACGCCTGAGGCCAGGATCTGCACTACAGATTTTGAATTCAAGAAGCATGCTTGGGAACTGATTCAGTGCTTGTTTGATAGGGGTTATTTGCCCTGTATCATTCAGCGAGCATATAAGAGGGCCAGATTCAATAATCTGGTAAACCTTCATCATATTCTGATTGTCTAAACCACTGGTAGGAGTGTTCCCTTATATGGTGAAAACTTTAACAGTAATTTCTTTGCTTAAGAAACATTGGCATATTTTATCATTACATCCATGTTTCCAAACACAACTAACCATTGCATATAGTCAGGGTCGCAACATCAGAGATTTTCTTGTTCATGCAGTGACAGTATCTGACCATCCCTGTTACCACCGTGATTCTTTCACCCTTGGCTATGTTGCATGTTCCTATTGTGATTTTTGTTTGACCACCTTAAGTGGTCCCAATTGGACAGATCCTTCTACGAAGTTGATTTATTCCACTCACTGGCATACCAACTGTTTCCATCGTTCATAGTATATTTACTGATTTGCCCTTGTTCATTAAAATACATTGGTAGGACATTGAGACCTGTCAAATCTCATTTACAAGAACATCATTCATGATTGAATACAAAGATGACTATGGCACCAATAGTGGCCCATTGCTTGCAGGCAGGCCACTCTTTTGTGGATCTACATTGGCACATACTGGATCATATCCCCTATGATATACAAGATGTGAACTCATCCTGTATATACCTCACCAAGAAATCAATGCCTTCACTCCCACAACCACTCTTCTGTGTTAACACTGCATTCATACCCCTACTAACTATACTTCTTGATTGTTTGAAGTGTAAACCACTTTGATTTCAGGACAAAGCGGTATATAAATCCTTTTAAATAAATAAAATAAATAAATAAATAGAAAGGGGCTCCCAGCACAGGGAAGATGGTGGCATACAAGCCAAGGTGGGGGATAAGGTGTCCAGATAGGAGGGGTCTGTTCCACAATATCAATACTGCTGCTCTCTTGTGGATCTCTAGCCATGGCTTCTTCTGTGGCTAGGACATCAAAAGGGTAATTTACTACCTTTTAACTTTCAAAAAGGAAACCATGATAAAATGAGAAAAATAGTTAAGAAAAAACTAAAAGAAGCAGCTGCAAAGGATAAAAATTTACATCTAGCATGAGTGTTGTTTAACAATACTATCTTGGAAGCCGAGACCAGTTGTATTCCATGCTTTAAGAAAACTAGAAAGAAGGACGAAAAGCCGCCAGCATGGTTTAAATGTGAGGTCAAAAAGGCTGTTGTAGCCAAAAAAACATCTTTCAGGAAATGGAAAAAGGAGCCAAATGATGAAAACGGGAAACAACATAAGAACTGGCAAGTTAGATGCAAGGCATTGATAAGCCAGGCAAAGAAAGAATTTGAAAAAAAGCTTGCCATGGAAGCAAAAATGCATAATATGACTTTTTCAAGTACATTTATAGCAAAAAGCCTGTGAGAGAGTCAAGTAGACCATTACAGTAGATAATAGAGGGGTAAAAGGGGCACTTAGGAAGGACAAGGCCATAGTAGAAAGATTAAATGAATTTTTTGATTTGGTCTTTACTGAAGAAGACGTAGGGAAGTTACCCAGGACTTAAATGGTAGTTAAAGGTGATGTATTAGAAGAATTGAAAAAAACCCATTAAACCAGGAAGATATATTTCAAGTTTTTGATAAACTGAAGAGTAGCAAATCAACTGGACTGGATGGTATACATCCAAGGGTATTGAAAACATTTAAATATAATATTGTAGACCTACTATTACTAATCTATGAACTATCATTAAAATCATCTATAGTACAGGAAGATTGAAGAATAGACAATGTTACTCCAATTATTATAAAGGGCTCTAGGGGTGATCTGGGAAACTACAGACTGGTGAACCTGATGTCAGTACTGAGCAAAATGGTAGAAACCATTATAAAGAATACAATTACTGAACATGTCAATAATCATGGTTTAATAATAGAAATCCAACATGGATTTAGCCAGAGAAAGTCTTGTCTTACTAATCTGTTAAATGTTTTGAAGGTGTGAATAAACATGTAGACAAAGGGGAGCCGGTTGATATAGTGCATCTGGATTTTCAGAAAGCCTTTGACAAGGTCCCTCATGAGAGACTCTTGGAGAAATTAAAAAGTCATGGGAGTGGAGACAGTGACTATTGTGGATCAGGAACTGGTTAAAAGATAGAAAGCAGAGGGTTGGGCTAAATGGCCAATTTTCTGAATGGGGAAAGGTGAATAGTGGAGCACTCCAGTGATCTGTGCTGGGCCTGCTGCTTTTTAACACATTCTTAAATGACTTGGAAATAGGAATAACAAGTGAGGTGATCAAATTTGCAGATGACACAAAATTATTTAAAGTTGTTAAAACACAAGAGGATTGTGAAAAATTACTAGAGGACCTTGATAAATTGGGAGGCTGGATGAACAAATGGCAGATGGAATTTAATATGGACAAGTGCAAATTTATGCACCTAGGAAAGAACAACCCAAACTATGGTCACACAATGCAAGGTTCCACATTAGGAAACACCACCCATGAAAAGATTTAGACGTCATCGTGAACAATATGTTGAAACCCTTCACTCAGTGTGCAGCGGCGGCCAAGAAAGCAAATAGAAGTCTAGGAATCATAAGGAAAGGAATGGAGAATAAAACCAAGGATATTATAATACCTCTGTATTATTCCATTGTGCGACCGCACCTTGAATATTGTATGCAATTCTGGTCACCATATCCTAAAAAGGATATAGCAGAATTACAAAAGGTACAGAGAAGAGCCACCAAAATGATAAATGGGATAGAAGGATACCTCTTTGAAGAGAGGCTTAAAAGGTTAGGGCTCTTCAACTTGGGAGAGACGATTGAGGGGAGATATGATAGAGGTCTATATATTAATGAATGGAGTGGAACGGGTAAACATAGATGAATTGTTTATGCCATCAAAAAGTAGAAAGGCTAGGGGACATGCAATGAAGCTACAGTGTAACCTGTTTAATAAGAGAAAATATTTTTTTCACTGAACAGATAATCAAACTCTGGAATTCATTACCAGGAGGATATAGTGAAAGCTGTTAGTGTAGCTGGGTTTAAGAAAGGTTTGGACAATTTCCTGGTGGAAAGATCCATAGACGATTAGAGGACCTGAGAAATCCAGTGCTTGCCCCAGGATAAGCATTGTGGAACCTGCCAGGAACTTGTGACCTGAATTGGCCACTGTTAGAAACAGGATACTGGGCTTGATGAACCTTGGTCTGACCCAGTATGGCATTTCTTATGTCCTTAACATGTTTTGCCACATGCATACTTATAAAGTGAAGTATACACATACTTTTGTGAAGGTGTAAATGCCTGCACCTAGATTGGTTAGAAACACTCATCAATTGTAATATTTTGTAGCTTATAAACATAAATTTAGGCCCTATGTCCTAAACACCTCCCTTGTGCCCCCCAAACTGAAAGTGTGATGGGACATGCATACATGCTTACAGAATAATGACCACCTAAAGCTCACACATAAGTCCTTTAGAATAGGGACTGAAAGGGGGGAAATAGCACAAAACCTTCTGTGCTCCCTTTCTAGAAACAGCCCTCAAATACGCTCATTCACAATGTGCATGCCTTATATCTACCCACTGTGAAAGCATTCATTTGTGCCCACTGCCACAGTGTGTGAGTGAGGATAGCATTCTCCTTGGTGCCCAGGGCCCTATAATGCCAGTGCTGACCATGTCTACTGAAACCATATAAGTCATAAGGCTAGGATTATATGAAAACCCGCAAACTGTGTAAATGCCACTCTGCAGGATATTCAGCGGTACTAACATGGTTAGTGCAACTGAATACCCTCTGGTGCCACCGCTACACGCCCCAGTGCTAACCGGTTCTCATTGGAGCGTGCCAGGGATGTTCTGGGGCAGCAGTCTTCTCTAACAGTGCAAAAGCTGAATATCACTGCTGCCCAGTTATCTTTGGGCGATTCAGGCAGCCTGGGTATGGCCCTGGCAATAATTTCTGTATCTGGGTTTTAAGTTCAGCGCTGTCGGATTGCCGCTTCAGCAGTGCTGTCTGCCAGCACTGAATATTGGGCCCATCGTTTCTTTCTCTATAACATCAGCGGAATGCATCCCTTCCTCTCCGAGCACATCATCGAAACCCTCATCCACATCGTATCACCTCACATGTAGACTATTGCAATATGCTCTCCTGCTTTCCCGATGAATCCTCTCTCTCCCCTTCAGTCTGTTCATAACTCAGCTGCATGGCTAATCCTCTGTCAGTGTTGTTATGCTCATATATCTCCTCTTCTCAAATCACTTTGTTGGCTGCCTATTCTTTTCCACATATAGTTTAAACATTTCCTTTTGACCTACAAATACATTCATCCTATGGCTCCTTTCTACCTCTCCTCTCTTATCTCACTCTATACCTTTCCCTGGCAACTCCGCTCATCAAGCAAATTACTTTTATCTATACCCCTCTCTTCTACCGCCAGCTCCAGACTCTGCTCTTTCCGCCTTGCTGCACTGTATGCCTGGAACAGATCATCCCTGGTCCTATTCAAATCCAGGCTAAAAACTCATCTTTTCAAAGCTACCTTGGATCCTGACACCTCCCCCCCCCCTTTATTCTTCCATCCTAACCAGTACTTTTAGTCATTTCCCTTGAGAATTCCCTAGTCCCACTTCTGTTTGCCTGTTTTAGCAGATTTTAAGCTCAGAGGAGCAGGGACTGCCTTTTATGTGCATTTCTACAGTGCTGTGAATGTGTAGTAGAACTATATAAATGATTAGTAGTAGTGTGTGGACAGCATTCAGCAGCACAGCAACGGAAGAGGGGGTATGTGCGCATGTATCTGCAGAACAAGAGTATATGTGTGTATGAAGAGCACAAGTAGGTGTGTCAGAGTCCATGTGTGTGCTTCTATGTTAAATAACTAATTTCCTTTACTGGTATTAAGTGGAAGGAAATTTCAGTCTGTGTAAATTACCCAGTTATCTATTTTGTTACCTGATTTAATTATTTGGGTAAATTTATTTGAAAAATCCCCTAATACTGCCTCCATTCTGTCTATATATTTTCAGAGGCACCAAAGAAAGCTAGATATTATTTTCTTTCTCTTCTTCCATTTGACACATGAAACTTTTCAAATTTCTATCTCAAATATATCACCTGTAAATCTTGGGGCAGCCAACCATTGGCATCTAGGGTTTGTAATGGAGGCAATGAAGGGTAAAAATGACTTGCTCATTGACAGTCTGCTACCTCCGAGACTCCAGAGTCTAGGTCCTGCCAAGACCTTTGTCAGTGCATCAGAGTCAAGCTTATAGTAATTACACTTACCTGGTAATTGTAGTTCCTTGAGAGACGACAGCTTAGTCCTCTAAGTAGTGTGCTGGCATTCCATATCAGCTCCAGTGAACTATTGACAAAGCAGAATCAAAAGAGCAACAAATAAGTAGCCAATACTAAAAAAAGTATAAATTATTATAAAGTATTATCAATTATTATAAATTGCTGAAAAACGGTGGAACGGAACCCCCCGCAAAAGTACATAGAGAGTCATCCGGAAGGGAAGTCCGCCACGTGCCCTTCCTCCCGCCTGCCGAGCCAGAGCCAGTTTGCGAGAGACAGGGAATAGACAAAGTAGGCAGACGGAGGTAAACGGTATATACTTACCCGCACCAACTACATCCCAGGCTGAACGCGTGCCGCGCCAAGGCAGATACCAAGGGCGGGACTGAGGACTAAGCTGTCATCTCTCAAGGAACTACAATTACCAGGTAAGTGTAATTACTATTTTCTTATCGTTCCTCCAGCTTAGTCCTCTACGAATGGGATGTAACAGAGCAGTACTAACGGGAGGGACCCTGCCAGCCGGCACGCAAGACCGCCGACCCAAAACTGGCATCCCTCTCCGCCAGAACATCAAGTCGATAATGTTTGCTGAACGTATGCAAAGACGACCAAGTCGCCGCATTGCAGATCTCCAGCGGAGGCACCAAACTGTATTCCGCCCAGGAGGCCGCCTGCGCTCTAGTCGAATGAGCCCGAAGACCCATCGGAGCAGAGCGACCCTGCAACAAATAGGCAGAGACAATCGCCTCCTTAATCCACCGGGAGATAGAGGCTTTCGCCGCCGCCTCACCTTTCCTGGGCCCCCCAAACAAGACGAACAAGCGATCAGACTTCCGGAAGGATTCGGTGACGGACAAATAACGGCGCAAAACTCGCCGGATGTCTAAGCGACTAAGTCCCCGGTCCGAAGCCTGCTCTCCCGCCACCCGCAAGATGGGAAGAGAAACCACCTGATTCACATGAAAGGCAGAAGACACTTTAGGGAGGAAGGAAGGAACCGGACGAAGCACCACCTTATGAGAGGAAAAGGAGAGAAAGGGCTCCCTACAGGAAAGCACCTGGAGCTCCGAAATACGCCTAGCCGAACAGATGGCCACCAAAAACACAACCTTTAAAGTTAAATCCTTCACAGAGGCCTGCGACAAAGGCTCGAAAGGCGCCCTACTCAGCGCTCGCAGCACCAAGTTAAGATCCCACGGAGGGACCGTAAGTCGACGAGCCGGACGCAACCGGGCGACCGCCTTAAGGAAACGGCCCACATCAACGTGCGTTCCTAGAGATACACCGTGCACCTTTCCTTGGTAGCAGGCCAGAGCCGCCAGCTATACCCGCAAGGAGCTAGCCGCCAGACCTTTATCGAAGCCATCCTGCAAAAAATCAAGCACCACCGGGACAGAAGCTGTGGCAGCCCGGATCTGACGCCTGGAACACCAGTCCTCAAAGATGTGCCAGACGCGGACATACGCGAGCGAAGTGGATCGTTTATGCGCCTGAAGCAGGGTTGCAACCACCGACGTGGAATAACCTTTCTTCCTTAGCCGCGCCCTTTCAATGGCCAAGCCATAAGCGAGAATCTCTCCACCCGTGGCATCAGGAGTGGACCCTGAAGCAGCAGGTCCGGCGACAACGGGAGACGCCACGGAACCCCATTGAGTAAACGCACCAGGTCGGCATACCACGGACGTCGGGGCCAATCCGGCGCAATCAACAGTACCCATCCGTGATGCGCCTCGATACGCTGGATCACTTGACCGAGAAGAGCCCACGGGGGGGAGATGTAGAGAAGACCCCTCGAAGGCCATGGCCGCATGAGAGCATTGATTCCTTCCGACATGTGTTCCCGCCGTCGGCTGAAGAACCGACCCACCTTGGCGGAGCGGAAGGTCGCCATAAGATCCATTACGGGCAGTTCCCAGCAGAGCACTAACTGCTCGAAGACTTTGGGATGTAGCTCCCACTCCCCTGCATCCACTCGCACTCTGCTGAGAAAATCCGCCATCACGTTGTCTGTTCCTGCTATGTGCGCTACCGAGATTGCTGGCAATCGCGGCTCCACCCACACAAACAGACTCCGGGCTTCTTCCTCCATGGCCGTACTGCCGGTGCCGCCCTGTCGATTTATGTATGCCACGGCTGCGGCATTGTCGGACAGCACCCGCACCGCTCGCCCCGTCAAGTGAGCCTCGAAGTGCTGCAGTGCCCGAAATACCACTCTCAGCTCCAGATGGTTGATCGACCACATGCTCTCCTCCGTCGACCAGAGACCCTGCGCAAACTCCGCTCCACAATGGGCTCCCCAGCCCGCTAAACTGGCATCTGTCAACAGCGGAAGCCACTCTAGCTGCTCCAAGGGCATTCCCGCCCGCAAAGCAGATGGCTGAAGCCACCACTGCAGCTCTCTCCGGACCCGCGGTGGACACGGAAGCCATTTGCTCAAGGGGTCGAACTGATTGGACCAGCGGCGAAGAAGGGCATGCTGTAATGATCGCATATGAAACCGGGCCCAAGGGACCACCTCCAAGGTTGCCGCCATCGTTCCCAGCACCTGAAGGTAATTCCACGCCGATGGCACTGAGAGCTTGCGGAACTTCCTTACCAGACTCTGCAGGGCCAGAACTCCCTGATCTGGTAGGAACACGGAGCCCTTCCGAGTATCGAACCGCACCTCCAGGTACTCGAGCACCTGAGTGGGCACGAGGTGGCTCTTGAGCGGATTGACCACCCAACCGAGGGACTCCAAGAAGGATACCACTTTCGCCGTGACCGCCAGGCTCTCGTCTCTGGACTTCGCTCGAATTAACCAATCGTCCAGGTACGGATGGACCAAGACCCCCTCTCTTCATAAGGCTGCCGCCACCACCACCATAACTTTGGTGAATATGCGAGGAGCAGTAGCCAAACCGAAGGGCAGAGCCTGAAACTGATAATGTCCCCAGGGAAGAGCGAAACGGAGAAATTTCTGATGGGACGCCCAGATGGGAATGTGCAGATAAGCCTCGGTGAGATCGAGAGAGGTCAAGAACTCTCCTTTCCTGACCGCGACGATAACGGATCTCAGCGTCTGCATCCGAAAATGTGGTACCCGAAGACAACGATTGACGCCCTTCAGATCGAGAATGGGATGAAGGGAGCCATCCTTCTTTGGCACCACGAAATAGATGGAATACCGGCCGAGACCGTATTCCGCTGGGGGGACGGGAACAATCGCTGCCAACTGCAGCAGCCGGTTTACCATTTGTCTCAGCTGGGAAGCCTTCTGCGGGTTGCGGCAAGGGGATAGGACAAACGAGTCTAGGACCGGCCGGGCGAGATCTAAGGCATAGCCGTCGCGGATGATCTCCAACACCCACTGGTCGGACGTAATGTGGGCCCAGGCAGAGAGAAAACACCGAAGGCAACCCCCAGGAGGCCGAGTCTCTGCCGGGACCCGCCGCTCTTCATTGTGGCTTTCGGGCGAAAGCGGAGGACCCCGCTGCAAAACCTCTACTGGCCCCCGAAAGCCACGAAAGCTCTGGTACCTAGAGGCGTAACGACCCCTCGAGGATCCTGCAAAACGGGGGGAACGAAACCTTCGAAAGTCTCTACTCTGACCTCGAAATGCCGGTGCCGCCTTACCACGTCTGGGCTTATCCTCTGGCAACCGGCCCCCCTTAGTCTCTCCCAGGTCCTTAACCAACTGGTCCAACGCTTCACCAAACAGCAGCCTTCTCCGAAACGGAAGCTTGCCGAGCCGCGCCTTTGAGGAGCCATCAGCCGCCCAATTCTTCAACAAAAGAGCCCTACGCGCCGATACCAGGGAACCCATACTGTTCGACAGGGCTCTAATGAGGTCATAGTGGACGTCCGCTAGATATGCCGAACCCGATTCTAAGCGCTGAAGCTCCCTCACTGCGTCGTCCTCCAAGGAAGCCGCCTGCCGTAGGTGCTGTACCCACCGAAGGCAAGCCCGCGCGATCCAAGCACCAGAAATAGAAGCCTGTAACGCCAGTGTGTCCGCCTCAAAAGATTGCGTCAGCAATCCATCCATCTTTCGGTCTTGCGCTTCTTTCAAGGCCGCACTGCCCTCTACGGGGATCGTGGTTTTCTTAGTAACAGCGGACACCGTTGCATCAACCTTGGGGGACCGGAAGCGCTCCTTGTCCTTGTCCGCCAGTGGATACAGCTTGTTCATGACCCGGACCCCCTTAAGACCGGACTCGGGAGCATCCCACTCCGCCTGGATCATCTGATCAATCACCTTGTGAATGGGGAAAACCACCTGGGTCTGACAGACCGCCTGAATGATGGGGTCCGCCGCATCCTCATCCTCTGTTGGTTGCTCCGTCGCCAAGCGGAGCGTCTGTAGTGCCTCCGAAATCAGGGCCGGTAATTCTTCCTTACGGAACACCCGTATGATTCGAGCCTGGTCCTCGGGTTCCGCAATCTCTCCCTCTTCTAATTCATCCATGTCGACATCCAAATCCAAGTACATCTCCTCCGACTCTTGCCAGTCGGCGTCAGCAAGGGAGAGATCAGCCGGGCGGGAGCACTTGGGGGCTTTTGCCCCGCAAGCTGCACGGTCACCCACCGGCGACCGCAGCTCCGAGGAAGCGACCAGCAAGGTACCAGGCAGCTGCCCCTGCCGACTGCGACAAAAGGCTTGATGCATCAGCAAGACAAAATCCAGAGAGAATTCGTGCATGAGAGAAGAGCCCCCGAGATCCAACGGCCCACTGGCCAACCCGGGCATGGCTGACGGGAAAGAAGCAGAAGGGCCAGCCACCACTGCGCCGCTCTCCTCCCCCACCATAGCCCCCTGAGCTTCCGGGGCCCCTGACAATTCTAACTGCTGCTCCATAGAGAGAGAAACAGAAGCGCAGCGATGACAGATGCCCGTTTCCCCGCAGGCCCCCCTGCGGGTGCCGCAGATTAAACACTGAGAGCTAGAGGGCATAGGCTCCACCAGGGCAGGGCCCGAGGAACTCTTGTCTCCAGCAAGTGCTAGGCCGAAGTCAAGAAGGCACTCCTCCGCGTGGGTGCCCGGCTCTAGTATCCCACGTTGGGTTTTTTTTGTTGTTGTTGTATGTAAGTCTGATGGGCAAACAAAAAGGGACCGCAAAACAGCCGCTGAGCAAAACGCGGGAAAAAAAGAAACACAAAGAATATAAATCCCGACGCACAAATAAGAAATAAAATAAAATAAGAAATAAAATAAATACCTTAGGGAAGCTGGTCAAAAACAGCAGCAGCGCCAAGCAAAAAGGAGCTCCAGAGCTGTCCGCCGACACGCGGAGGCACGGAGACCCGGAGAGCCGCGTGCTCAAAATGGCCGCGGCTCCACAGAAAAACGCTTTGGCGCTCTTTTCTACAGGTGCTAGGAACCCGCCAGCCGTGCACAGGCCGGCGCGGAAGAGCGCGTCCCGTACCGGTCCCTCTTGCACGAGTGAACCGAGGGAGCTGCCAAGGGCTGAATACGCCCATTCCGGTCCCCAGCGCAAACGCGTAGGTCAAAAGAAAAAGCAAACAAAGTGCCGCGGACTGCCCGGAGGCAGAAACCGGGCCGCTGGGGTACCGTGGTAGGAGCTCTTTCCCGAATAGTCCAGGGACAGAGATCCTCTTCGACCGGCAGACAGGCTGGTAGGAAATCCAACGGTGGCTTGGCAGACGGGGGAAAGCAACGGAGAAAACCCCCTCCTCCTCCACCTAGACCCAAAGCTGACAGCTGTTTGAGCAGTTCGGGAGGGGAGCTGTTTTTTTTTTTTTTTGTTTGTTTTTTTAGTTTACTTAAAGAGCCAGCCCAAGCCAATCAGCCAAATAAAGAAAGAAATAAATTTAGTCACAATCCTGCTCCTTATCTGTTCTTCCAGTGAGTCCAGCACCTAGGCTCACTAAGTCCTCCTGCTGCGTGGAGACTGGACACACTGGAGCTGATATGTAATGCCAGCACACTACTTGCAGGAATGCAGAGTTTTGATTGGTCCAGTCTCCAAGCTGCAGGAGGAGGTGCACAACCCATTCGTAGAGGACTAAGCTGGAGGAACGATAAGGAACTCCAGTTAAGGTTCCAGTTACTGTTCCCATACTTACACCTGTGGTTTTAGGTCTTGCTTCAACTCCAAAGACCATTCTACAGTAGCTACAGTTCTTGGGACTTCCGATTTATATTGGGACTTGGGGTTGATCGAGTATGCTCTTCCTCGAATGTGGTATATATTATTCAAGGCAAAAAATGGGAAATGGGATGCTACACTGTAGAGACAGGCCAAATGTTAAAGACAAGAATCAATTCACCCAGACATAAGATCACACAGCACAGAAGAGACCAAGGTGTCATTTCTGTCACCTCAACTGTTGAAGAGTGCTTCTGACTACCAGAACACAGCATCAATGATTTTATGGCATGGGTCCTAAAGGGAAGGTTTGGGTTATCCAGGAAGGTAAAAATTTTGAAATGAAGATAAGTCACTTTCAGTTGGACCAAACAAGGCTTAATAAAAATATGGGCTTTCTATCACATTATTTTTAGCCTGGACACCCTTTGATCACCCATCCTTCTCTCCCACTCTCGCCCCCCCCCCCCCACACTTCCCCTGAGACTGGCAGTGGAATGCTTTAGTGATTCACTTATATATTATGGTATTGTCATCTATTGTTCGTACTGTCCTGACCTGAAGAAGAAGGTTTTAGCCTTTGAAAACAGGGCTAAGAAGGTATTTAAGTTAGTATTATTCGATACCTCCAATGTACAAGGAACAGAAATTTCATAATGACATGGAAAGAAAGAGGCTCCAAGGTTATGACATAATATTCAGAAACATTGCTGTTATTGCTGTGATTAGATGACTGAGCAGTTCGGGCATTTAGAGGCTTTCTCCTGAACAGTAGAGGTTATGGGATTCTCAGGGCCAACCTCCTAGATAGCCACAGCGACGGCTCAAGGCAATCTGCTGCCTGAGGCGAGGGATGAGATGGCGCTCCCCACGATGTGCCCCCCCGGTGTGCCCCCCCCCCCCCCGGGTGGGGATCTTTCTCAAAACTCCAGTCAGGGACTGAACCAAATCAAAAAGTCAATTAGATAATGTGGAGCAAATGCAAGATGTTCACACACCAAGGAACTTAAAGAAAGAGCTAGAACCACAGCAGTTTATAACTCCAAATTATAATTCATTTGTATTTTGTTATAAACTGTGTTATGGTGCTTGCTTTTTCTTTTTGAACATACATTTTGCATTCACAGAACCCCCTCCTCAACAATGGGTGCAGAGCAGAGGTAGGACATTCACCCACAGAACTCATTATACATAAAAATAAATCTGATTCTGGTCATCTCACCAACAACAAACATTCTCCAGTACCAGGCATATTGGGAACTAATATAAAAGCCTATTAAAGTCACTAAGATCTGCAAGGCCAAATCTACAATACCATACCAGCATACACTTCCAAAACTCATACAATAAGGGGCCTACCAAGAAAAAAAACAGCACTATAAACAATGCCATGGGCTCCAAAACATAAATACACCTATTTGAAAAGCTGAACAAGTCAAATTACTACAGTACAGATCCCTATGTACAAATTCCATGTTAACAGAACACCTGGACTTGGTCACACACTCAGAACACAGACCCTCACCATGTACAGAATAAGTGACCACAACCTAAAGCAAAAATAAAACTATGTAGACAAAAATTAAAATGAAACCCCAAGAAGCCAGACTCCACATGCGGTGCCACGCCAGATAAGAGAAGCAGTTCCCCATACTGTATGAAATATAGATAACACAAAGTCCAATCACTAAATTGAAAATAAAATTATTTTTTCTACCTTTGTTGTCTGATGATTTTTGATCATGCTGGTCCCAATCTGAGGTTTCCGTTTTCCTCTGTCTTCTCTTAGCTCTTTTTCTATGGTCTATAGTCCATCTGTCATTTCTTGTCTCTCCTTTTGCTTTCTTCATTTCCTTCCATCAGCCTTTTTTCAGTCCCAGTAACTCTCCCTAGTATCAGCCCCCTTTACAGCCTCCCCTCCCAGTACCAACCCCTTGCCTTCCCAGTACCGCCACTGGTGTCTATTCTCTTTCAGTCCCCCTCCTTCCCCATCGTCCAGCCCCTTCTAGTTAAAATACCATCCCAGGTATCAGCGGTCTTCCAGTCCCAGTGCCCCCTCCCGTGTCAGCTCCCTTCCAGCTCCTACTCTTCCCTGTCCATCCGCCTTCCAGTGCCATCTCTGGGTGTCAGCTCCCTTCCAGCTCCCCCCATTTCTGCTCCCTTCCAGCCCCCCCCCATGTCTGCTCTGCTCTGCTCTACTCCGCTCTGCTCCCCTCCAAGCCCCCCCCCCGCCGTCTGCTCCCTTCCAGGCCCCCCTCTCTGCTCCCTTCCAGCTCCCCCCCTGTCTGCTCCCTTTCAGCTCCCCCTGTCTGCTCCCTTCCAGGACCCCCCTTGTCTGCTACCTTCCAGGATCCCCCTTGTCTTCTCCCCTCCAGGCCTCCCTTGTGTGCTCCCTTCCAGGCCCTCCTTGTCTGCTCCCTTCCGCCTTGTGTGCTCCCTTCCAAGCCCTCCTTGTCTGTTCCCTTCCAGGCCCCCCTTGTCTGCTCCCTTCCACGCCCCCCTTGTCTGCTCCCTTCCAAGCCCCCCTTGTGTGCTCCATTCCCGGCCCCCCTTGTCTGCTCCCTTCCCTCCTCCCCCTTCACCTCACCTCACTGATTCATCTATTAAAATCAAAGGAAAGCAGCTGGGGGAACATTTCTCCGTTCCCGTGGCTCTGCTTTCAAACTGCTGGGTCACGTGGAGCCGGCAGGGTGGGGAGTTCCCGAGGTCATCACTTCTGCCACCTCGGGCCCCCCCCCCCACCCCGCCTGCTCCACACGACCCAGCAGTTTGAAAGCAGAGCCGTGGGAATGGAGAAATGTTCCCGCGGCTGCTTTCCTTTGATTTTAATGCAAATCCAGCTGGACGGCCCAGCGGTTCTATCAGGCAGTTTCTAGGGAGCAGCAAATCAGTGCCGCCCCCTAGAAACTGTCACCTGAGGCCACTGCCTCAGTTGACTTAATGATGGAACCGCAGCTGGATAGCCACAAAAAGCAGAGGGAAGCAGGTGTCAGGAGACACTGGAGTGCCTCAAAAATAAATCTACCTCTCTTTTGCAGCAAACAAAAGTATTTCCAAATAATAGGTTATTAAAAGGTCAACATTGTTTACTGTCAATGGCACTGATAGAAACATAAAACATTGATGGCAGATAAAGACTATATGGTATATCCATTCTACTCTTTCATATCAACTACTAAGCACAATAATTATTTCCTTTCCTATAGAAATCCTCTCTGACTGTCCTGTGCTTTCTTGAATTCAGATGCAGTCCTTGTTTTCATGACCTCTGCTGGGAGGCTATTCCAGGCATCCAAAATGCTTTCGTTAAAAAAATATTGTTTTGGATTATTCCTGAGTTTATTCCCTTTCATCTTCATCCAAGGCGCCATGTTTGAGAGCTTTCTTTAAATTGAAAAAAGACCAAACTCCTTTGCTTTTATGCCACAGAGAAATTTAAACATCTGTATCATATCTCCACTCTCCAGTCTTCCTTCCACAGTATACATATTGAGATCTTTAAGTCTGTCCCCATATGCCTTATGATAAAGACCACTGATTATTTTAGTAGCCTCCCTCTAGACCATCTCTATCCTCTTTATATCTTTACACTCCAAATAAAGTCTCACTAGTCACTTATACAGAGGCACTATCATCTTTTTTTTTGTTGGCCATTCCTTTCCCTACAACCTGAAGCATCCATCTGGCATTTGCTGTAACCTTTTCTACTTATCACCCTCAGATCCCACTTCCTGTCATGCACAGACACACTCCCCCCCCCCCCCCCCCATACTGTACTGCTCCCTTGGGGTTTTACAACCCAAATGCATGAGATTGCATTTTAAGCATTAAATCTTAACTGCCAAATTATAGATCATTCTTCCAGCTTCACTATATTCCTCCACATTGTGTCTATTCCTTCTAGGATATGTAACCTATTGAAGATTTTGGTATCATTAGCAATGAGGCTAGCCTTACCGGATTGTTCTTCTGCAATATTGCTTACAAAATGTTAAAAAGAACTGAAACAAGGACTGATCCTTGTGGCACAACACTGGTGACATCCTTATCCTCAGAGTGTACTCCATTCCACAATGTGATGTACATAGGGTTTTCATCTTATGCCTTTTGTGTAAATAGTTAACATGTTATCCAAGTTAATCTCCCTGTTATCTGTAATTTACGGTGTAACCCCACCGTAAAACTTCTTGATGTTCCATGTAAACCACACTGATGTCGAATAGCGCGGTATATAAGAGTATTAAATAAATAAATAAATAAATAAAATTTACCACTACCCTTTGTTGCTTCCCACTCGATCAGTTTTTAACCTAGTCACTTTAGGGTCCATCTCAAGGGTACTCAGCTTATTTATAAAGAGCTGTGTTTAAGATTTTGCAGAAATTTAAGTACACCACATCTAGTGCTCTCCCTCAATTCAACTATCTGCTCACTTGGTAAAATAAATTAATCAGATTCATCTCTTGTAAAACCATGCTTTCTCAGATCCTGAAATCCTTTGAATTCCATAAATTTCACTATCCATTGTTTAATTGTGCTTCCACTAATTTACTCAGCCCAGAGGTCAGACTAACCAGTTCTTATTTCCATTTTTGTTGAGAGGGCCTACATCTGCCATTCTCTAGTTCTCCTGGACCATCCCTGATTAAAGGAGCATTGAAATTAATGAACGGAGTGGAACGGGTAAACGTAAATCGATTGTTTACCTTATCAGAATATAGAAAGACTAGGGTACATGCAATGAAGCTACAGGGTAAACTATTTAAGACTAATAAAAGAAAATATTTTTTCACTCAACGTGTAATCAAACTCTGGAATTTGTTACCGGAGGATGTAGTAAAGGCTGTTAGTGTAGCTGGGTTTAAAAAAGGTTTGGACAAGTTCCTGGAGGAAAGGTCCATAAACCATTATTAAGAAGGGACCCAGGATATCAATGCTTGAACCAATACAAGCATTGTGGAACCTGTGTCCCTTGGGGAAACTGTTAGGTACATATGACCTAGATTGGCCACTGTTGGAAACAGAATACTGGGCTTGATGGACCTTGGTCTGACCCAGTATGGCATATCTTATGTTCTTATGTTCTTATGAAAAGGTCAGTATGCAGAGTTGTCATAACTTCCCTAATTTCCTTCAATACTCTCAAATATATCCCATCTGGCTCCATCAATTTGTCTACTTTTTCTTTTATTAGCTCCACATGAAACAGACTTCTGAAAATCATTCATTTCCATTCCTTTTTGTCTGTATTTTCTGAAGCTCCACTCCTGACCCTTCATCTGTAAATACAGAACAAAAATATTTGTCGTACAAATACAGTTTCATCATCAGCTTCTACGTATTCTTCGCTTTCACTCTTCAGTCTAACAATATCCCTTTTGTAATTCATCCTGTCACATATTTTTTTAAAAAGTCTTATCCACACATTTACTGTATTGGCTTTTTTTCTTCCATTTGCAAGTCTGTTTTCCAGACTATTTTCTCAGCTTCTCTTATCTTTTCCAGATATTGTTGTTTGCCTTTCATTTTCTGCAACCTCTTGCACTTTATGAAGGCTAACATCTTTTTTCCTTACCCTTTCAGCTACTTCTTTCAACAACCATAGCAGTTTCCTTTTCATCCTACTTTAATTAACGTTCCTAATAAACATTGCCCTTAAAATATTTCCCTTCAGTATTGTCCACTACCTTTTCTGCTTCCCCCAGAGGTTACCATCCAGCTAAGAACTTCTTGAGGTATTCTTCCATCTTGACAAAGCTAGTTTTCCTGAAGTCTAGGACCCTACCTTTGAAAGAACCATCTCCACCCAAGTCTTAATACTGAATCAAACCAATCAAACCAGGGATCACTGGATACAAAATGATTACCCACTATAACATCAGAAACACTTTCCCCATTCATAAGCAGTAGGTCTAGTATGGCCGCCTTCCATGTGGGTTCCATTACCAGTAACCAGAATAATTCTCCCTGTAGAGAATCCAGGGTCTCCCTACTTATTGATGAGACGGCTGCAGGGATGTCCCAACCATGATCCAGCATATTGAAATTACCTATTAGTAGCACTTCCTGTTTCATAGCAATATTGTGAATGACTTCAAATCTCTGTGTACTTGTTCTGCTTGTATATTACTCCACTGTAAAAGGAAGTTCTAGTCCTTCTTTCTAGATTAACCCACAATGCCTCCTCCTTACTTTGTAAGCCCTGTAATTCTGTTGCTTTCATATTTCTACATATAGCACCACTTTTCTATGGTCTTTAAAGCAGTAGAAAACTGTGTAGCACATCCACTGAAGTGACCATACTACCGCATAGTCATAGATAGAGGAATGGTCAAAGAATGCTTCCCTTCAGAGTCAGGAGGGAATGTACTTCTCTGTATTTCTGCTTTGTATATTCACTTCGGTCTCTAACAATATCCTCTCACACTGCTCTTTGAAGATCCTTACTGACTTGGGAGACTGATACTGTTTATGTTTATTTAAAACGTGTTATACCACCCATAACAAACACTTCTGGGCGGTTTACAATCAAATATTAAAAGCTGCAGATATATAGAAAAGAACGCCATTTAAAAATCAAAGCAGGACAGAGAGACAAGAAGCATAAGGAAAAAAGAAGTAACTTGTGCATCAGCGAGGAGGAGGGGAAAGGGGCGAGGAGGGAGGAGGAAGATTGAATGTTAGACATGTTAGAGGTGGGTTTTTAATTTAGCCTTGAAAGATTTAAATGATAGTTTTAGGCGGAGGGTGGAGGGGAGCGAGTTCCAGAGTCTTGGGCCCAGGAAGATAAAAGCAGATGAACAGGTAGATTCCAAATGTGCTTGGGAGGGGGAGGGACATACGATTAATATGTATAGATCTAAGTGAATGATAGGACGTGTGCAGATGATCCTGATCAGCAAGGTAAAGGGGAGTGCCTGTGGGAATTGATCTATGAACAAAGATAAGGAACTTATACTGGATACGATAGGTGATAGGGAGCTAGTGTAGACAAAGAAGGAGGGGAGTGACATGATCAAACTGGGAAGTGTGTGTCAGGATACGTGCAGCCAGGGCCGGATTTACCTATACGCCAGTTACGCCGTGGCGTAGGGCCCACAGCTGGCAAGGGCCCACAAAAATTGAATACTGGCGTATAGGTAAATACTAGTATAGTTTAAATAAAAAGCTGGCTGCTGCTGCCTCGGCAGCATGGACCGTCCCGCGGGGCCCCCTCTGAATCCCTCCCTCCCTCCGTGCCGGCTTTGAGAGGCGCGAAGGAAGAGTGTCTCCCTCGCGTCTCTTTAAGCCCGCAGGGGCTGATGGGAAATCCCATCAGCCCCTGCGGGCTTAACAGAGACGCGAGGGAGACCCTATTCCTTCGCGCCTGTCAAAGCCGGCACGGAGGGAGGGAGGGCTTCAGAGGGGGCCCCGCGGGCCGGTCCTTGCTGCCGCGGCAGCAGCAGCCAGCTTTTTTTTTGTGCTTTTTGAGACTCGAGAGTGTGTAGCAGTTTTGGAAGCTCAATCTGGTTGTGATTCTGATCCTGTGGGGCTAGAGTTTCCCCGTGGGATCAGAACCCCGGCTACATCTGTGCGTCTGCACAGAAGGTCGGGCCATCGATGTCAGAATCGCACCCAAACAGTTTTTAGAGCTTACCCGTGTCATTCTCTGAATGGTGGTGAGTGTTTAAACTGATATATTTATTTTGTAGTTATGATGTTTTTATGGTTTATATTTTACCAATTATGCACTTCTACTATTCCTTGACACAGGCGCTCTTTGTCATGTCTGTTCTTAATAGATTAACTTTGATTCCTTTTTTTATATATGTCATTTTTTGTATTTTAATTATTTGCTATTTATTGGTTGTATATCATTGAATCCACACTTTTTTAATATAATTGTTTTATAATAAGTATTTAGATTATCATATGAGTTTGGCTTTTAACACATACATTTATATTTATTTATTTGTCCATATGTGATGATCATCTTTTACATATACTTTTTATATTTATTTATTGTTTTGCTATGGTTTTGTTATGTTTTAATGATAACCCATGTTGTATTATGGGCCCGATTCTGCAAGGCAATTAGCAATGGGGAGTGGGGTGTCTGTGTGTATGCGTGTATGTGTGTATGGGGCAGGGGTAGGGCATGCACATGTTTGTGAGTGTGTGTGTGTTTTCGGTGCAAGGGTAGTGTATGTGTATGTGTTCAGGATTGAGGTATTTTTGTACTGGTATGCAGGTAGTGCAGATGTGGAGTGCCTGTGTGCATGCATATGTGTGTGTATGATGCAGGATGGGGTATCTATATGCATATGTGCATGTATGTGGTGTAAGGATGTGTGTGTATGACCTGATGCATTCTGTGTTCATAGGCATAACTTTGTTTGTACAGGCACAAATAAAACTATGCACACTGACAGATAGACAGATGGGTTGACCCTCAACAATAGGTGATTTTGCCTAATGTAAAACACACCTAATAAAATAGGATCAAGAAAGTCTGGGGGAAATCCATACTGATTTATTTCTATTGACTCTACTCCAATCTCACATGGATGCTAACAATTTATTATGGTGACTTTCAATGTGAATTCTAAAAACTTGGGGATACCACAGAATGAAACCATTAATGAGTTACAAGAGAAATTAGATAAATGTCCTAGACATCACCCTATACCATCTAATGTTTTGGTTAATTTAATCAGAAATTCTTTGAAGAATAATTATTTTTTTTATCGCAAAATCAATTTTATTTGCAAAATTTCTGTACTGAAATAGAAGCATCATTTGCCCTTCTCTGACTAACTTGTATATTGAGCACTTTTAAGAAACTGACATAATATATTCACCTTTTTTGGACTATATATACTTATAGACACAGTTTATTGATAACGTATTTGTTTTATGAATTGGGACAAAAAGTCAATTAAGACTATTTGCAATTTGATATTAATTATAGTAGAGAAAAGACACATTTCTATATGTTAAGTGAGGCCAGCCCCATAATGTGGTTACTGCCCAAGCAACAAGGTTTTAAGCCAGAAAAGGAAGCAGTAACGTGGAGCTGGGGGAGGGGGGGCAGGGGATAGAAAACAAAGGGAGCAAGGCAGAGGCACACAGGGAGAAAATGATATAGCCATGGAGGGGGAATGACAGCAGGAAGTAGAAGGGTAATATAAGTTGAAGGAGCAGAAGAGAAGCCATTCTCAGACAAAACAATAATTAAATGGAGATGCAATGGTTGGGTAAAAGAGGGATGTTCTGGAACCAGCTATTCCCAGTCCTGAAGAACTTGGCTATGAGAATGCAAGCCCGCAATTACCTAATCTTGCATCTTGGGGGCAATGAGATGGTAAGAGTAAAAAACAATGATTTAATTATCACGGTCAAAAAGAAATTGCAAGGCTGAAGAGTAATTGGAGACAGGGCCGGATTTACCTATACGCCATGTACGCCATGGCGTAGGACCCACAGCTGGCAAGGGCCCACAAAAATGGAAGCCCCCGCGGGTCAGTCCATGCTGCCGCGGCAGCAGAGGGGGCCCCGCGGCGGCAGCCAGCAGGTTTTTTTTTTTAATTAAATTTTGCTTTAGGCCGACGGGGGGGGGGGGGGGGTAGGACTGGTAATGGGCTATTGGGGGGGCTGGGACAGGAAATGGGCTGGGGGGGTTAAGGCTGAAGGTGGGCTGATGAGGGTAGGACTGGTAATGGGCTGTTGGGGGGGGTATAACTGGTAATGGGCTTTGGGGGGGCTTAAGACTGGTAATGGGCTGTGGGCTGATGGGGGCTGTCTGGTAATGGGCTATGGGGGGGCTAGGACTGGAAATGGGCTGGGGGGGTAAGACTGGAGGTGGGCTGATGGGGTTAGGACTGGTAATGGGCTGTGGGCTGTTGGGGGGGGGGGGTTAGAACTGGTAATGGGCTTTGGGGGGGTTAAGACTGGTGGGCTGTGGGCTGATGGGGGCTGTCTGGTAATGGGCTATGGGGGGGGCTAGGACTGGAAAGGGGCTGGGGGGGTTAAGACTGGAGGTGGGCTGATGGGGTTAGGACTGGTAATGGGCTGTGGGCTGATGGGGGGGTTAGGACTGGCAATGGGCTATGGGGGGCTGACTGGAAATGGGTTGATGGGGTTAGGACTGGAAGTGGGCTGATGGGGGGTTAGGACTGGTAATGGGTTATAGGAGGGGCTTAAACTGAAAATGGGGTGATGGGGGGTTAGGCCTGTAAGTGGGTTGATGGGGGGCTAGGACTAGTATTGGGTTGGGGGGTTGCTAGGACTGGAAATGGTCTGATGGGTGGCTAGGACTGGAAATGGGCTGATGCAGGGACTAGAAGGGAATGGATGCTGGGTGAGGCTGGAACTAGAAGGGAGCTGATGTTGGGGGAGGATTAGAATGGGATGGGGCTGGAAGAGTAAAATGGAGAAGGGAAAATATTTTGTGTGGGAGGGATAAAAAATCTACAATTGGCCGGGTATTGGGAGAGTAAGTGGGGATTGAGGATGGAGGGGTAAAATTTGAGTGGATGAAATAGGAATGAGGAAAGAGCAAAAGGAGAAAGATTAGTATGTTAAAGCAGATGTAGAGAGAGAATGGAAAAAAACTAGAAGAGAGAAGAAAGGACAAATGGACAGCAGACGATGGAGAGTTAGCAGAAGACACAAAGAAACCAGAAGAAAGTGGCTGGAGCAATTGCAGCTGAAAAAAATGCACAAAAGGTAGAAAAATATCTCTTTATTTTGAATTTATTAATTGGAATATGTCAGCTCTGGTAAATGTGCATCATTAACGTCTGCGCTTTGTTTAGTACAAGAGCAAATTAATGTATAGTTTTATTTCTACAGTGTTGTACATTCCAAGTTTGGCTTTTGGGATTCCCAGTTTAATTATTGTCTTCCTGTTTCTAAATTGTGATTACTTGTTTGGTGATGGTCTATGTTCTGCATGTGTAACTGAGCTGAGGTGTTCTGTTTATATAATTCCTATTTGACATTGCCACTTGTTCTCTTTCCCCAGTAGGTCATGTTCTCTGAAATGTATTGGTTTAATATTTGCAGTGTTGCCTTTTGATTGGTAGAGTATGGTGCTTTGTGAGTCCTGGTAGTGCTGTTAGGATACGGCGGGTTTGCTATGGGTTCTAAATGGGCAGTGTTTGTAGTAGTTCCTAATGTGTCTGGCAGTTGGCACTGGATTATAGTAATGTAGAAATCTTTTAGTCTTTCTTTATCCATACACTCATTAAGAGGCATGTTTACTAAAAGTTAGTATATGGTAACATTATGCAAATATTTATGCAAATGAGGCCCCGCACCCCCCTTGGGCCGCCCCTGCTGGGGGCCCACAATTTTTGTTGGCGTAGGGCCTCACTCAAGGTAAATCCGGCCCTGCGTGCAGCAGTATTTTGGACACGTTGGAGACAAATGAGCTGGGACTGGGGGAGGCCGGCCAAGGATACATTACAATAATTAAGATGAGACATGACAAGACATAACAAGAGAGAGAAGCAAGGTAGTCAGAGCGGAGGGGGAAAGGAAAGGACGAACATATGCAATCATGTCCTGTACTTTGGGAACTCTCCTTTGACCTTCTGCATAAAACTTGGAAATGTAAAATTTGTAGAGTCCATATATGCTAAATATGAAAATAGCAGGACAGTAAACTCATTGCTGATTTGGCAATAATTTGCTAACCTACAATAGCTGCAGGCAAATTTACCTCAGCCGGTTTAGTTTCTAATCTCAGTTTGGCATTAATCATGTCTACCTTCCTATCTTCCCCAGAGACAGTCACAACTACCCCTACTTCCTTATTCACTTTCTAATCACCCAAAGCTGACTTCAGCAATCTTGTTTTCTGACTTCCCTACACAGTTCTCTCATGGCAAGCAGGATCTCCTTCCTTCATGTGTTCTTCTTCCTTATTCTGCACCTGAGTCTCTCTCATACTCCCAGTGGGAACTGCAATCATCTCTATATTATCCCATCACATGGATTTAGCAGAACTCCCTGCTCTTCTTCTACAAATTGCCAATTCTCTTGATATCTGAAGTGTTTCAAGGCTTTTTAATATGCCTTACCGCATATGATTCCACTTTAGCATGTCCTGCTGTGTGGCCACATCTTGCATGTCATTAGCATTAATTGCCAAGTTAGCATGGATGATATTCTGATTTTAATTCAGGTTAGTAAATGGGCCACAGAATGCATGTGCCTGTCACTGTAATATCAAGAAGCAGAATGCAAAACAAAGATTTACTGCATTGATTTCTGAAATAGACTTATTTTCCCTCTCGTTATCTATATATCTGGAGAAATTCGTCATCTAGCTAAGTTTGAAGAATGGTCAAGAATTTGGCAGCTGAGATTTAATGCCTGAAAATGCAAGGTCATGAATTTGGGCTACAAAAATCCAAGAGAGCGGGACAGTGCAGGGGGGCGCAGTACTTCTGTCCACAAAATAAGAAGGGGACATGGGCATGATTGTTTCTGTAACCTGAGGGTTAAATAAAAAGATTTACTTGGTGGAGGTATCAGGGACTGTCCATGGTTTCGGATTTTTTTCCTTTTTTTACCAGGGCTGCAGGAGCAGCAGAGAAAAAGTGCTGTTTTTTTTTTGTTTGTTTGTTTGTTTGTTTTTTCAAAAGAAAAATGTGTATTGGGCTTCAGGGCAGTTCCAGTCTTAGAGCCAGTAGCAGCCACGATTTTAAAAAATAATAAATAAGGAGACATCGGGGCTGCAGGAGCAGCTGAAGAAAGCCAGCAGTAAGCTGCATGTGTTTTTTAGGGGGAGGGGGAGCTGCAGGGGTAGACCTTGACTGGGCTGTGCTCCTGCGGCATGCTTCTGAGTCTGGCCTGAGGTGTTATGAGGACTGATGGAAGTGTCTGATGTGACTGGGGACGGCCACGGTGTTTGTGGCTGCCCCTGATCTCATTGAAAGGCTACCTTGAAAGCATCAGGGGAAGCCACAAAGGCCACAGCTATCTCTGATGTTAGTGGCGAGGGGTCGGAAATGCTGGCATGAGTGCTCAGAGGCTCAAATAGGCAGGAGACCTTGGAAGATGGGCTGTCAAGGCCCGATAAGTCCTGCGATGGGCTAGGCCAGGGGTAGGGAACCCTGGTCCTGGAGAGCCGCAGACCAGTCAGGTTTTCGGGATATCCCTAATGAATATGCATGAGATATATATGCATTAAAGGTATCCTGCCAACCTGACTGGTTTGTGGCCCTCCAGGGCTGGATTTGGAGACCCCTGCCTTACACCTCTGTCATTTAAGATTGTGAGTGGGCAAGGTGCAGATGTCCTAAACATCGAAAGGGTATATAGAACGTGTCACATTCCTCCTCGATTCTCACCACCACCAAAAAGTTGTCTAATAGACAATATTTTGGTGGTGGTGAGAAGTGAGGAGGAATGTGACACATTCTATCTAACCTTTTTGATGTCTTGGACATCTGCACCTTGCCCACTCACAATCTTAAATGACAGAGATGTAAGGCAGGGCTCTCCAAATCCAGCCCTGGAGGGCCACAAACCAGTCAGGTTGGCAGGATATCTCTAATGCATATATATCTCATGCATATTCATTAGGGATATCCCGAAAACCTGACTGGTCTGCGGCTCTCCAGGACCAGGGTTCCCTACCCCTGGGCTAGGCTGTGGCACAGGTGGTCTTGGAATAAGGATGTTTTGGCTAGAATAGGGGTGGGCACCTCCGGTCCTGGAGGGCCGCAGACCAGTCAGGTTTTCGGGATATCCCTAATGAACATGCATGAGATATATATGCATTAGAGATATCCTGCCAACCTGACTGGTTTGTGGCCCTCCAGGGCTGGATTTGGAGACCCCTGCCTTACACCTCTGTCATTTAAGATCGTGAGTGGGCAAGGTACAGATGTCCTAGACATCGAAAGGGTATATAGAATGTGTCACATTCCTCCTCGATTCTCACCACCACCAAAAAGGTATCTAATAGACAATTTTTTGGTGGTGGTGAGAAGTGAGGAGGACTGTGACAAATTCTATCTAACCTTTTTGATGTCTTGGACATCTGCACCTTGTCCACTCACAATCTTAAATGACAGAGGTGTAAGGCAGGGGTCTCCAGATCCAGCCCTGGAGGGCCACAAACCAGTCAGGTTGGCAGGATATCTCTAATGCATATATATCTCATGCATATTCATTAGAGATATCCCAAAAACCTGACTGGTCTGCGGCCCTCCAGGACCAGGTTTGCCCACCCCTGGGCTAGAATGACCCAGATCATTTGCAGAGGCCTAAAATGGTCATGAATAGGTGGAGCCAGCCTTAAAGGGGCCATCTTCCCTTGCAACAGCTAAAAAATGGTCAAAAAGTACATTTTAAAGTTTTGAAGGTGCCAAGAATTAAAAGAAATAGTTGGAGAGCCCCACAAAGTGTTCTATTAAAATTTTAAATGTTTATTTCCACTGCAATTAGCAACATTAGAGAGGGAGTGAGCCCAGGGGCGTGACCTACATTGAGATAAGCCCGATGCTAAAAGTACAAGTTTAAAATTTTTTAAAGTTTATTAATGATCCTTAGGAGGTGTATGGAAGTCAGGGAGTTGTTCAAAAAGGTTTTTGTGAAGTTTTAAGTTTGTTTGTAGCAGCGATTCACATCAATTGCAAATGTAAAAGTGTTTTAAAAGTGTTAAAATGGTTTAAAAGTCATAAATATAAAATACTATTTTAAAAAATGGTTTAAAAGCTGTGCTAATCTGATCACCATATGTATTTGGAGTAAATTGTGTAAAAAATATTATCTAAATGAAAAAATGAACTTGAAAATATGCAAATGCCAGGATGTAGACGGGAGGGAGCAAGGATTCAGAAAAGCAACAGTGTAGCAAAGAGGCACAGCTGAGAGGAGCTGTTAAATGATGCAGTTAGAGGGAAAGCCTGACTGCTGTCAGAAAGTTGAAAAGTCCTATATGTAAAATCTTTAAATACCTACCCAGAAAAAATTTCTGGAAAGAGGGGATTAAGTATTGTTTTAAAGGGACCTGGGGATTATTTAGTGACATCAGCAGTGGCAAGGACATTAATAGAATGTAAGTGATGAGAGGATCTGTGTGTCAGTTGGAGCTTGGATGGGGATGAGTGTGGATGCATGTTGGTATATCTAGCAATAGGGTCCTGTTTTTTAATGTTTTATGAAAGTTTTGCATGTTTGAGTGCAAACTAGAGTATTTTAGAGGGTGTATGAATGAAAATAAGTGATGGGTGGTGTTTTCTGTGATATGAGTGGAGAGATTGAACTTAAAAGGAAAGGAAGGAGAGAGAGCATATGAAGAGAGTAGAAAAGGAAACTAGGAGTTCAGAGGCTGTGTACTGAGAGAAGGGAATTTTTTTTTTCCCAGTTTAAGTAGTAGGGAGATAAGATCATTTTAAAATAGTCTGTTCTAACAGTGAGAGTAATACTGATAATACATTTTATATTGTAAGAACTAGTTAAAAGTATATTTTTGGTAGGGTTAGTTAGGGTAAGGTATACTACCTGGTAGGCTGGTTTGGTCCAATAGTTTAGGAGTGAAGAGAGAAAGAGTAAGAAAGGTGAGTGAAAGGTGTTTTGTGTGCAGAAGGGTGGAAGAGAAGGGTATTCTATTTATGAATGGGAGTAAGAGGAAGTTGTGAGTGAAAGAGGGAGTGACTGGGTGTTTATAGGAGTGAAAGGGAGAGTAAGAAGTGTAAAATCCACTACAAGCTTGCCAAATAAGGGGGTTTTTTTTGGTGTGTGTTTTTTTACCAGAGTATGGGATTTTTTTCCCTTAGATAATATGGACTAGGACAGTTTCATCCTGGGAGGTTCAGGAAATGAGTAAAGTTATAGTATAAGAGTAGGATTTAGGGTAGGGCAAGTTAGTGGCGCTGAAGACCTACTGCACATCTTGAAGAAGACTGAAATCCCACAGATCCAGAGCCTATGTCGCCTGATGACTAGTTGAAGAGGATCTGAAGACATTGGGCCCCTACGTGGAAACATCTGGATAAGTAAAGACTTTTTGAATGGACATAAACTTAATATTTGAGCTCAAATTTATACACAGGGTCTGGTAAATCCCTAGAAGACTGATATAAATGGACATTCATTGAAAAACACTCTGTATTCACTACAGATAAATATTGTTGCTTAAGAATTTATTTATTTAAAGATTTCACTCTATGGTATAGGAAACAAATATACACATATTTTCCAACATTTAAATGCTTATCTGAATTGTAAAAGACCTTTGGGGTAACAATAACATTTATTTTGGAAACATCTAAAACACTCCAGAGCCTAATCCTTTAGTTACAATTAATTATCCTGCCTGTTGCTCTTCAAAACTCTTAAAGAGTGGGGTAATCTAGCAGGACATGTTTTTCATGCTCCAGCCACTCTCTGGAGAGGCATATAATAATGCCATCACCCTGGCCTAACAGTGTGACAATTATTTAAAGAGGAACCAACTATTATATTGCCTCCAGAGACATTAGTGGTCTGCATTTCTGATGATCTTAAAGTAGCTAAACAGGTAGAAAAGACAATGACAAAAGCCAAAAGGATGCTTGGGTGCATAGGGAGAGCAAAGCCCACTAGAAAAAAGGAGGTGATAGTGCATCTGTATAAGTCTTTGTTGTGACCTCACTTGGAGTATTGTGTGCAATTCTGGGGACCACACCTTCAAAAGGATATAAACAGGATGGAGTCGGTGCAGAGGGTGGCTACTAAAATGGTTAGTGGTCTTCATTATAAAGCATATCGGGACAAACTTAAAGATCTTAATATGTACACCTTAGAGGAAAGGTGGGATAGAGGTGATATGACTGAGACATTTAAATACCTCTGTGGCATAAAGACGAGAGCCTCTTTCAATTGAAAGTAAGCTCTACAACAAGGGGACATAAGATGAGGGTGAAAGGGGATAGACTCAGGAGTAATATGTGGAAATATTTCTTTATGGAAAGAGTGGTAGATGTGTGAAATAGTCTCCCAGTGGAGATAGTAGAGATGAGGACAGTGTCTGAATTCAAGAAAGCATGGGACAAACACAGAGGATCTCTAAAGGAAAAAAAAGGGACTATAGTAGTTGATGTGGAAGGGCAGACTAGATAGGCCATGTGGTTTTTTTCTGCTGTCATGTTTCTCTGTTTCTATCAACCACTAGTCAAGGGCCATGCACTAAATATGCGGAGGGTAATTTAATAAAATATTTTCATGTGTTAACCCTGCGCTCCCTGTGGCGCTTTAGTAAACATGACCCTATTCGCATTAGTAAAACAGGTACCCAGAACTAACCCCAATTATGCACACATTCTCACACACAAATTTACATCTGCTCCATAGAAGGGTATATGCAGGCATTGTAAAATATATGCTCACATTGCAGTTTCACCCCTGTTTCCCCCAAATGCCATCCCTGGAGATGTCTACGCTCAGTCTGCAATAGAGTATGAATGATCTTTGTCAGCATGCATTTACCCTACACTGTGTTATAAGTGCCCTTTTCCACGTGAAAACCATGCTTTACATGCAGAAAATGCTTGGTACAACTGCTCTGAAAAGAAGCAGTTGTATCATTGCATATGTTTTAAATGTCATCCCTCTGCTTTCAGGTATTTCACTGTTAAGATTTGGTTACTTCTGAGGTTGTCCTCTCTACTTTGCATTTTCTGTTTCTCTCTATTAAAGAAATTCCAGTATCATTCCGTATTTTCCTCAAGGACAGGAGTTACTTTTCACCAGGCTTGATAAGGCCTTGCAATGCATTTCCATGATAAACTGAATATGGATCATGTCCCATATAAGAGGAGATTGTAGAAGTGCAGCTTTTGGCTTGCATATTCACAGAGCAAATAGGTTGATTTTACTTTTCTTTGTTCTGCTTTTCACAAACAAAAAAGATTTTCATAGTAATAAAAAATGGCATTGATATAACACTTTGCATGTCACATCCACAAACGATGCCTGGGGCTATTTTTGGGCAACTTTGCTTGTTTCAAATTCATGAGCATGCCCTTAAGATTTGGATACTATTGTTTCATAATATGCATACTGATCATATACAAATATACACCTAACTTACAGAAGAGGAAAATATATGAAAAGAAAAACAGATTATGGGTATGCATAATTTTATTGTTAAACCTAGAGGTCAATCACTATAACTAGGTACAATAAATTGCAATACTGAAGCCACAATCTAGGAATTATAAAAAGATGTGTTTAAAAGAACAGTGGAAATACGACAGAATTCACCTTTAGTTGGTCTTTTTTACGGTTTTAATGCAGTTTATCAATGGAAATGCCATTATTATCATTGCAGGAAGAAAATCTGTTATCTCTCATGGTGTTAATTTGTTTTTTTAATTCCATAATATTGATTTGTTTTCTTCCCTATTATCAATTTAAATATCTATGATTTTCCTTCCATCTGCAATTAAAAGATGTGTGTATTATTTCAATTATCTAGTGAATATTAAAACATGCCCATTAAAATACCAGGGGGAAGGGGGGAGTATTCATCAATAGCAACTAGCACTTTGAAAGCTGTTGCCACTAAATTCTAATCCAGGATATTCAATGTCGGTGTCATATCTGGCCACCAGCCTTGAATATTTGGGTCACTGTAGATCCCAGAAAGTAATCGGCAGTGGCAATATTGAGCTGCTGTCCATTTAGCTTCTGCAGGTAAAGATAGGCCAGACTTTGCCTGCTTGTCACTAACCATGCAGTGGCTCAATATCAACGCTACCCGGTTAGCGATGCGTGCCATCTTCGCTCCATCCAGGAATGCCCACGACATGCACGGATACTAACCGCTTAGCATCGGGGCATGTAGCGGTGGCACCTGCGAATATGCATTAGTGCTGCTGCATGGGTAAATGTAGATCGGTTGTTACCCCTTCAGGAAGTAGAAAGACTAGGGGGTACACAATGAAGCTACAATATAGCCCATTTAAAACTAATAAGAGAAAATAGTTTTTCATACAATGCATAAACAAACTCTGGAATTTGTTACCAGAGGATGTAGTAAAAGCTATTAGTGCAACTGAATTTAAAAGAGGTTTGGACGGGTTTCTGGAGTAAAAGTCCATAAACCATCATTAAAGAGGACCAGGGAAATTCACTGCTTACCAATTACACAAGCAGCATAGATTCAAACAGGATACTGGGCTTGATGGGCCCTTAGTCTGACCCATATGGCATTTCTTATGTTCTTAATATCCTGTTCAGCAGCATTTACACGGTTTGAAGGTCTGCAAACTGTGTAAATGCTTTTGAATAACACCCTCCCACGCACTACCTTTATAGTCTGACTGTGTTCTTTTATAAACATTTCTGTGTGTACTATATACAGTGATAGATAGATGTGGAACCCGATCCAAGAAGGGGCACGTCCAGCCGTCCAGATGTCCCAGATCAGGATGGGCCCCGTTGTACCTATTTCTGCACTGCGGGTGTAAGGCGCTCCTGTGGTAGCAAGATTGGACAACGGGATGGCCCGGCTTGCCCCTTCAGCAGCCGCAAGGGACATACAGCAGGCAGTATGGTCCAGCCCCCCTATGCTGGCGCCGGACACCGCCTCTGACCAGCTTTCCTGCTGCCCGACACCCAGTGAGTCTGCTGGGGCTAGAATTGGGCAGTGGGGCATTACCTGCGGTGGCTCTATTGTGTTGGGGAGGGGGATCCAAAACCAGGGCACACAGGTACCCAGAGCTTATTCCACCTCCAAAGTGGAATGAACTGTGTGTCTCCCTGGTGCTCCCTGGATATACAGGGCCGTGACCTGAATTTGTCCTGTACATCCAGGTGCCTGGCCCACCCACACTCCGCTCCCAAGCCACCCCTGTCTCAATCTCCCCATACATAGTCTCTTTATGTGTGGGGAGATTGTGTTTCAGAATTTGGGCAGGGTGGCTAGTGTGGCTGCATGTCCCACTGAGACATACAGCCCCACTAGTCGCCATAGAGAATTGGGCCCATTATGTAGGACTGGTAAATTTCTATCTGGGTTACTGTGGAAATCTGCTTCATTTTACACAATAAAGCACAATTACTTCATCTATCTCTGTCTTCCACATCTAGTTAAAAATGAATAAGCCAGCTAAAATCCTCTGTATATTGATTCATCTAGAGAAACAAGTCAAAAAAATTAGATAATCCTAGAAGATATCCCATGACAAGTTTGTACTTCTGAAGTTAATATTGATTGGAAGCATGAGTCTATTAGATTAATTATGCTGCATTATGGACTTCTTTCAAATATAATATAATTATCTTGTGCTTACTAAGTTACATGGTGCTAATGAGTAAACATGATGAATTCTGATACTATGTTTCTGACATAAATGAAGTTAAACATTGTAATAAGCAGTTTTATCAATTAAGTAGAATTATTTTATTTTTTAACAATAGTTTCTCTGAGATTCAGCTGTGAATTTTGAAAAATGTAAATTTCCCATAAAAATTATGTCCACCAGGTGTGACAGTGGGTGGAGGGAGAGTGATTCGGACTCTGGGGGACGGTTGCTTATCAGGGGCTTGGAGAAAGAGGGAACAACTGTAGCAGTTCCAGGGAAAATATTTAGGTAACACCACTATAGATTGCCTGAGGTTGAGAGGACTAAGGTCATTCATTTGGTTGAAGAGATGTCAAAAATGGGGGTGAATAAAAAAGGTCATGTAGTCCATACACTAGTCATGTTCTAGTCTAAGACAGATGGGTCAAGAAAGGTTTTACAGTGATTTTTGTCAAGGAAATGACACCACTGTGTATGATGTTAGCACAGGTGCATGTAATACCACCTTCTGAACTGCTGGTAGATGATCCTGTGCTGGCAGTTTGTGCGTGGTGAGAATTATATGCCAACTGTAACAGATCCCACCATGTCTACACTGTGCCCCACTCTTCCCACTCACAAACTAAATATTAGGGGCCCAATTTGAAGTCATCCATAAACCCCCGACTAACTGGTTAGCTCCTGAGCCTTAAAGATAAGGGTTTTCCTCGCCTAACTTTAAGGTGCAGATCACTAACTGAGCAGCACACAATATCGCTGCTCCTGATTAGTGATAATCTCCACCTCTGCTCTGCCACAGAATGCCCCCAATATGCCATGATGCTGACCAATAGCATTGGGGCACGTAGGGGACTTATAAGGGGATACTCAATGGCACTAACTGTGTAAATGCCATTGGATATATCCTTTTAATGCATTTACATGGTTTACTGAGCTGTAAACCATGTAAATGCCTTTCAAAAATTGGGCTTAGATATACAGGGTGTGTGGAAATGCCATGTGCAAACTGTCAGTGGCCCACATTAGCTACCAATGCGTGTCCCAATGCAGTCAGCTTGCACCAGAACATGTGTACTCAGCAAAAGCCCTGTAGATGGCTCCTATGGCAATGCACAAGTCCATTGCATGGGAGTAAGAGAGTGAACTGTCTGCAGGGTCAGCAGGGTCACAGGTGCAGTGCCCCCCCCCCCCCAACATGTGGTGGTTCACCATGTGCAGGGTCAGCTGTCTGCAAAATGGTCATGCTTGCGTCCTTGCAGAAGGCAAGTCTAGAATAGAAGACAGTGTATCATATGAGATACAGTCATCCTCCCTAGTCATTACCAGGACCAGGTGCTCATCCTCCATTGGCCTAATTTGGGGGCTACAAGCAATCTGTATGAATATCTGAAGCCTCATCTTGGCCCTCTGACTGGCGTTTACATGCCATAACAGGGCTCGGCAAGTGCCTGAGAGCTCTACCTAACTTTGCCTCTCGCTTCCTCCAAAGATCATTGGCTACAGTAGGTGGATTGGGCTGCACCCAGTTTGCCAGTTGCCACCATCAGGTACTGTCAGGGCCAGTCCAAGGGTTTCTGCCACCCTAAGCAGATCCCCCCATGCAAACCCCACCACTGCTGCCTTGAGGCTCGCCATAACATGGAAGGGAGGATTACTCATGCCACTCCCCCCCCCCCCCCCGGCATCCATTGTCTCATCTGGGGGAGGACATGGATATTACTCCCTGTCATGCAGTGGCAAAGTTTAAGGCTGTATCACACATGCTCACAGCATGCCACTCCGGGCCCCCTCTGATGAAGGAGGCAGGAGTGACATGCCGGGACTACCTGCATGTGCACCGCTACTTTAAGGCCATCCACAACATTGAAGCGGCAACTGTGCCATGCTTTCAGGGAGGGAGAGATCGGCTGGCATGCCGCCTATCAGGGTCTGCATACCTAGGTGCCCGACAAGTTCACCTAGTGTATTGGCCAGCCCTGGATACTGTGACCCATGAGCATCTGCGTCACTACTGACCATGCATTTGCTAATGACAGACAACAGTGCATAACCCTTAATCTGCAGTGTGAGAGAATATGTGGGCAAGCACAATTGATGGCACCGATATACAGCACACATGTGGCACCTATAATACTCAGCGACTGGGAAGTGATGTCTGCAAACCATTATTGCAATTATACCCTGAATGTGCATGTGCTGTGTCCGGGCTACATTATCAGTCCCAAAATGGTGGCCAGGTTGGCTGTGTCCACAACTGACCCAGTAATCTGCAGTGTCCCAGAACTTTTACAAGGGAGGATTGGGTCAGGATGCCCCCCACATGCACATATTGACTGAATATATGCATGCAGGGGGAAAATATGCCAATGAGGCAGGCAGATTAGGCAATATGATAACATCCCATGTCAGAGGAAAAATACACACGCTGCTGTCTCATTTGCCAAATGATGATATGAACATGTGCATGAACCTGCGATCCTTTCATGAGTAAGCACTCAGTTATGGGGCACATCCATTTGATACACATGAGAGTCAAAGTTAATCAATCTGGTCTTCCAACCATGAGATTATTCCAGGATTGGCCCACAGGCACACACGTAGAGATCAATGTGCTAGGTCACAAATGATCTTGAATGTGTGTGTTCATGTATCAAGGCCTGTCCTTCTAGCAGGACAGATCCCATATGTAAGACTTGAATCTCAGTTGAACCAGCAACATATCAATGCAATTCTACAGACAAAGCTAACAAGATGTCCCTCTCCCACAGCTGCCTAACATAACTTCTCAGACAAGTATGGCACAGAGCCTGCAGAGAGATACACAGACAAAGGCATAACCCAGATTATGCCCTCATGCATCCTGACATTGACCACCCATATACACATGGAGTGCTGCACCCATGCTCCTAACATATGGCTACTGTGTATAAAAAAAAAAGAAAAGGTCAGTGGTTCAAGACCAGCCTGTGGATCAAGTGTAATATGTGCAGTTGTGTTAATGTTATCTTGCATTTCCATATCTTTATCTGAAGATGCACCCTCCCCATTTTATCAAACATTAGTCCTGACAGTTTCCAACCACATTGAGAAGCTGCACCAATACTGACTGGCTTGTAGACTGTGCTAATACTGCCCACATACAGAGCAGGTGTTAACAAATTATGTGTGTGTATACACTCACAGAGGGTGTTAGCAACGTCCAAGCATTAAATGAGTCCTAAGGGCTAAGTATGAATGCCAACTTACACCTCTTTTGGACAGTGGGATCATGTGTGTGTGTGTGTGTTTGTGTTTGTGTTTGTGTGTGTGTCTAGAGGACTGTGAGCTGGAACAATGCATTGTGCATGCATTTGATGCCCAGGCTTTATGGCTGTGCATACAAAATGCTGCATGGTCAGTTATTCTGCAACTCCACAAACTGTGTGAGACACCAGTTATAGGCAGAAGGTTAGTTTTCAGTAAGTAGTTGCAACCTGTGGGGGTTGCTGGCTGACTAGCTGTGTCTGTATACATGTTGTCCCCAAAGCTTTGACGCTCAAATGCCTTCCCAGTTACACCATCATCAAGGCCCGTCCCCACAGCATGCCCCTACACATACCTCACAAGATGAGATTGCTGTACAGCTCCCATATTGCCTGCTGGTTTGATGGAGTGAGCTGTGGGGACATGGTCTCACCAGGTAGAGCTCCATCACATCTTTGTGTGCAGAAACCCTCAACTCTGATTGAGCCTCCAGGCCTCAGGAAACACCTGGCTGTATAAGTGAGAGGCCTGATCAATGCCAACTGCTATAATAGCCATATCTGTGGCTACACTGACAGCCCCCGTGGTGCAGCTGCAGCCTATTGGGAGCTAGACTCATTTGGAGGGCTTGCCTCTGTGAATGTTCAATGCAGTCACTGAGTTGGTAAGACAGGAAACATAGAAACATGATGGCAGAAAAAGACCACATGGCCTATCTAGTCTGCCCTGTAGCTGCATGCACTAGTTTGTAAGCTCTTTGACTAGTTTGTAAGCTCTAATGATCAAAGGACTGTCTCATATGTCTGTGCAGCTCTGCATATGACTTGTAGTGCTATACAAATGCTCAGTTGTAGTAGTATTAGTAGTACGAGCATGGCATTATGTTCAATGCTCACTGACAAAAGCTGTGTAGGGAGACATAGTCCTTTGGTATGTGACAGACATAGGCTACTGTGGGTCAACATGCACTCGTAGCCTGTCTCTAGGCCAGTTTACAGTGATCTTTGCATTGAATTAGCTGCCCCCAAGTTCAAACTAAAAGAGTACACAAATGAAGAGCAGAGAATTCTGGGTTTTGTCTAAAACAGAGCAGTTTGCACAGGATGTACATGAGTCAGAGGTTAGGTTAATGGCTGAGCCATCTTAGCATGGGTCTGGCATGAGCATGACCTGCCTGCACACATCTGTTCATGCTGAGAGGCCACTCTCACTCTGACCACGTCACAGCTATGTATCCACATAGTGCTGTCTAGGGTCAAGCTGTAATGACATAGGCACTGTTTCTTTATGGTAATCTAGTTATTAACTAGGCTGTTGGATATCCATGCAGTTTGGACAAAGCCAGACTATATAATAAAAAATCCCCAAGGAGCCAAAAACATCAAAAGAAAAATTCCAAAACCCCCCCAAACTAGGCTCAAAAAGAAAAAGAAAAAAATATTACTATCAATACCATGTGAGATAAAAAACCAAAACAAACAACCAGTTCAGAATTATCATCAGAAAATATGTATATTGCCTAAACCAACCAATTCAGACTATTGTTTAGAGGGGTTTTTTTTACCGCTGATGTTCTTATGAGTCTGTTTTGATTATAGTGGCATCTGTCCCATCGACTGGCTCTTCCTTCTTGCCGATGCTGGCGGAGGTGGCTGAGGTCTTTTTTCCTCTACGTTATGTCTGTTTAGGCAATATACATATTTTCTGATGATAATTCTGAACTGTTTGTTTGTTTTGTTTTTTTATCTCACATGGTATTGATAGTAATATGTTTTTCTTTTTTCTTTTTCTTTTTGAGCCTAGTTTGTTTGTTTTTTCTTTTTTCTTTTGATGTTTGCATCTTCATGGTGGCTATGTATATATGCAGGGGGTGGTAACTAGCAGATTTTGCAGAGATAGAATGTGAGCGGTTAGCACAGCCCAGTACTGAGCAACATCTGCAGGCTGACTGTGATAGATCTAGCTAAATAGATGTCTCAGAAAGAGAGGAGAGCAGTATTTCTAGGGCTGTCTGTTACCTGCTGGTGCATATGCTTTTGACTGGTTTGAATCAACACCAATGACTGCATTCAGATTTCATGAAAACAGCTGGCTAAGCCCTGCAGCATTATATACGATGTTACATGAGAGTCCCTGGCCAACGGGTGCAGAAGACAAAAGCCACATAGGACATACCTCTCCAACATGTAGTAGTTTTACAAGGTACAAAGCTGCTAGCATAACATACCATAGTTAATACCTGCAGTATTCTAGCAATGAAATACATGTATGCTAGAACCTGGAGCAACCATATACTGTGAGGGCTTGGTCTGGGGACTCTTCTTCGCATTCAGAGTGGCTGGTGAAAAAGGATACTTGTACATGTGGTGGCTGTTATGTCAATCAAGCACACAACATGCCAGCACATTACAGAGCTGATGTGATGGATTCTTGCATTCTCCATGGGGCAGAAGTAGTATATAGATGTTCAGATTGTGAGGTGCATCCTGGAAAATAAAGAGGCTAACCAATACTGGCACACATTATTTATTTATTTATTTATTCAACAGGATTATACCACTTTATCATTAAGTCATTTACATTAAAACTCAACTCAACTGTTACATTACAACAAGGGTATCAGACATGGAGAACGTTAACAAGGGTATGAAACTGAGTAACATTGGATATGGTCCATGAAGCTTCTGGGTTACGTGATATTTCCAGATTTTGAATTTCCTGAAGAAGTCCTTTGTGTCTGAAGTTGACCTCAGGTCCTCTGGTAATATGTTCCATATTGATGGCACTGCTATGGAAAATGTCCTAATGCAGATGATCTGTTTACTTCTTGCCTTGTTTTTAGGGACTATTAGGTGGTTTATGGTATTGGACCTTCTAGGTCTGATTTCTAGAACTCATGTTATGAGTGACTGTAGGGTGTCAGCTGTTGTATGGTGAATGATTTTGAATGTAGTGAGAATGATCTTGTATTTTATACAGGCATGTATTGTGAGCCAGTGGAGCTGTTTCAGAAACGGGTGATGTGGTCTTGTCTTGTGGATATTTATTTATTTATTTATTTATTTATTTATTCAGATTTGTATACCACTTTTTCCTTCAATCAAAGTGGTGGGTTAAACAGAATAGTTTTACATTGAAGGGATGGCATGTCTTACAAAGAGACAAAGCATTACATTAATGCCTAGTTGTGCTATCTATACATTCAAGCAAGGTTAATGGAGTTCATAATCTGCTTGGCCATAAAATTCAATGAATAGGAAGGTCTTAAGGGATTTTCGAAAATCCTTTAGGTCTTTTATGGCCTGCAATTCATCGGGGAGAGAGTTCCAGAGGTTTGGTGCTGATAGTGAAATAGCTCTGCTAGAGGTAGATTGTTTTGTTTTATTGTATCCAGCTGGTGGTTGTAATTTATTGATGCAGATAGTTTGTCTAGGTCAGTCTTTTGTGTCATCGGATATCAGGCAATAGAGAACATCTGCCGAGCATTGATGTAAGATCTTAAATATACTTGCAATGGTTTTAAACTTTGCTCACACTCAACTATTGGTAACCAGTGCAATTTTTGAAGTATAGGGGTAATGTGTTCATTCTTAGTGGTGCCAGTTATGATACGGGCTGCCGTGTTCTGCACCAGTTGGAGTGGATGTGTAGCCTGCTTTGGTAGTCCTTGATACAATGAATTTCCATAGTCCAGTACTGGTGTGACGATTACCTGGCATACAGTTCTGAAATGGTCCTGGTTGAGTAAAGGCTTGAGTCTTCTGATGAATTTTAAACATTGGTATGCTTTTACAGCAGTTTTGCTTATGTGTGTTTGAAGGTTTAAATTTCTATCTAGGTTGATGCCTAAGTACTTCACCTCATCTTTTATTGGACTAGTGTGATTCAAGATGTTAAGGGTTTGAGGTGGTTTAAAATTAGGATTTCTGGATATAAACATCACATCTGTTATTTATGAGCCAATTATTCAAGTCTTTGAGGCAATGGATCATGAAATTAAAGTCTGGTTCGAGTGTGTCGACTAAAGTATAAAGCATAATGTCATCAGCATAAATATGATATTATAACAAATGGCTTTTGATAATGTCACAAATCGGTTGTAAGTATATATTAAATATAAATGCATATTAAATTATGATATGGGCTGCCATATTCTGTTCCATCTAGAGGGAGTGTAAAATAAACTTAGGAAGTCCTTCATAGATTAGGTTACAGTAATCCAGGATAGGTGTAATTATTGCTTGACAGACCATTCTAAAGTCATCATGGCTGAGCAGGGGTTTACGTTGTTGCATCAGTTTCATCTTGTGATAAGCCTACTTTGTTGTTTTCCTTATATGTGGTTGGAAGCTGAGGTTTTGGTCAAGAGTAATTCTGAGGTATTTTATTTCCTGTTTTACTGTTATGTTATTGTGTGATGATTTTATGAGTGATGGGTGTGTGAAATCCTTATTCTTGGTGATGTGCATAACCTCTGTTTTTTTTAAAGTTGATTTTCAGGTTGTGGTGGTGAGCCATTCTATCATTGCGTCTAAGCATTCTGTTATTTTTGTGTACTCTGGCTTATTTGTATTAAATGGAGTGTATATAATCACATCATCAGCATTTATCTGATATTGTATTTTATGGTTGCATATTCTTGAACATTGCAGCCATAGTGGTGACCCTGATCACTGGAGCCTTGCCCAGTACCTGCATGTTTTGTATGATAAAGATGCATGGCCCCCCAGAGAGGGCATGATTGTCTGGGATGGACCTCATGGGTCATGACTGAGATATGAGTTTGGTGTATGTGTAAAAGTACTTATCTTGTAGTGTACAGTAGGTCACAAGGGAATTCACACCCTGCACAAGTGTTGCCAGAGGGATTAGTGCCACACTGCAGCCCAGCAGACCTCTGTGTGAATGTTGTTTGGCTTAGGAGGTACAGTGGAGGGAAGGGCATCCTGCCCTCATATATGGCTTGATCTTTGGACAGGAGATTAATACTGTTGCTGTGTGTCTGTTATGCAGATGCAGTACTGAGTGTCCAGTGCAGTCCTTACTGAATGTGTACTGCTGCAGACAGGCCATAGATGTGGTTTACAACTGTCTCAAAATGTGCCTGCCAGGTTGCTTAAAGTCCTGGGTTTAGGTCATTGCAGCCAGGGACTTATAGTCTGATTTCTAGAGAGTGCTATAGAGTAAGGTATGGAGGGATATCCAAATGGACTGCGTACTGGCTCAGTAATGAACAAACCAGGGTTCAAATCCCACTTGTGTCCTTGAAGAAGTCACTTCATTCTCCTTTGCCTTGGAAGAAAGCCCTGTCACTATACTTTCAGTCACACTATCAAGAAAACCTGGGTGCTGCTGGGTCAGCATAGACTTGAGGGCACATAGTATTATTATTATTCTGTTTTATGTGTCATGATAGCACATTGGGTCTGCAAGGATGCACATTGAAATCATACTCATTTGACAGCATGAGTTTATTGACTCTGCTGCAGCATACTGCTGCATGCATCGTACAACTTGATGGTGTAGATGCATGGCACATACATTGTACATGATTGCAAACTTTCATGATAACTGTGAATCAACATATTTTACTCCATCACATATATGCAGTACATGCAGGCATGTCATACTCCTGAGATGGCCACCTGCACATATTATCACAGCTCCTTACTTGCTCCATATGGCCAATGTGGGAGACACATCAATTCAGAGACATGAGTAGATTCCAGGTTTGCAACATCATGCGAGTGACCTTATTCCACCAGACAGTATGAGTGTAGAATTTATCTGTACAGGAACACTTTCTATTTGCATGCAGCTTGTGCAGATGTGTGGCTATTTTGTCCTTGGATCATAGCCTACTTACTTGGCCAGTTATAATATACATATGTTTCAGGAAGATTGTATGGTGGTTAGAGCAGCTGAGACAGCTGTGAAAACCAAATAGATGGTATTAGACCGTCCCTGTGGCACAGCAAGTATTTTTTGCACAAACTACAACTGAGAATAGCTGCATTTGTGAGGGCACATTGGGTACATTGGGACAGCAAGACCATACAGCACTCTCATCTACCCCCATCCATCCTTTAGCCAAGAGGACCTCAAATCAAGTCCTGGAGTGCCGCAAACCAGTCAGGTTTTCGGGATATCCCTAATGAATATGCATGAGATATATTTGCATGCACTGCCTCCATTGTATTTGAATCTATCTCATGCATATTCATTAGGAATATCCCGAAAACCTGGCTGGTTTGCAGCCCTCCAGGACTGGATTTGAGTACCTCTGCTTTAGTCCATCCATCAGCATATATTCATCCTGTTCACTCATGTATTCTCCTGCCAACTGCTATGCCCTGGCCCACACTGTCACATTTTACTCATTAAGGTGTATCACTCACACTTGACCTGAAGGTGATATGCAGGTCACCACTGCAGCCCAGACATTCTTTCTATGTCAACATCGTGACCATGGTAGCTACTCCATAGCATACTTCTACCCAATCTTATACCACCCACTGACATCACAGTCGGATTACATGAGCACCCTTCATGATACAGTACAACTGCCTCCCACATTATCCATACACTCACTGTCTTACACGTATGTAACATATGGATGAGACTTGTCTATCACCAATTCCCTTTGTTCCCATCCAGTACCTCACTTCTGACCTTTCCATAGGCTCCCTTATCCCGCATTAAGGCAACCGCTCTTAGAGCACGTTATCCTGCACACTTAGAGCTCTTAATGCCCACTGTCCACTTAACACCCACTAACTGTCTGCTAGTACCCTTTGCACAGGAATGCCTCCTCCTCACCCCAGACTTTAATATCTGCTAGGGCCCATAACACTGTCGTTAAAGCACGCTAAGGGTGCATCCTTACCAGTCCTTAGTAAACTTACCCCTAAGAGTTTCAAGTCTGACTGAGACATGAAGAAGCTAGTGGGGCTTGCTATTTGAAAGAGCAAAAAAAAAAAAAAAAAAGACTAAGAAAAAATACCTACAAAGGAGAAGAATGTTCTAACCTCCCTTAGTGGTGCTGTATCTCTCTACCTTTGCAATTAGGTGGCTGAAAGTTTTGCCTTTCTTCTCCTATCTGCATCTCCAGTGAATGTCTCTCTGAGTTGAGGAGAGCAGGCCAGGAACATCAGAAAGGGGAAAGAAAAATTATCATTTTACAGTGTCCCAACTGATAATTGCTTTTACTGTCCTGGGCATTGGCTGAAGGTGTGTGTGCACTTTATTTGTACAACACAGTGGCAACAGTTTCTATAACATGAAGATACAGTGAAATATATTTTTATAACAATATTGTTCACCTTTGCCTGTAACAGCAGCTGTAGGGATGAGAAGACAGCTTACTATATCTATTTATGATATCCCACATTCACAGAATACAGTTAAATACAGCTAAAAGTTAAATGAAAAGTTAAATAAAAGCTAAATGACAGGCTCTGAAGGCAATGAGATCAGGGGTTTTTCAGGGGGTCATATATTTTTCTCACTTGCTGAATCTGGTTGTCAGAGACTCCCTAGGGCTGGGGAGTAAAGGAGATGGACAGTCCTGTCCCGAGGACTTAATCAAGAAGTGCTCAAAAATAGCTTGCTATTTTCACTGGAGTATGAAGGGTGGGTGTGAGCTGCATGAAAGGCAAGGCTGGCCCAAGGTTACATGCTGTCCTAGATGATCCTTTAGCCATGTGCCACCTCCCTTGGCTGCTTAAGGTTCTTTCCCCTAACCCACCTTCACAGTCTAGATTCTCTTCTTCTCTTCCCTATTCGCCTGGTGTCCAGTATCTCCCTTTCCTTCCGCCTGTTACTTCTGCCAACATAACTCCATCCTTGTCCCAGACAAGCCTGCACCAAAAGTAAATGCAGTACGGTGGCAGACTTTTGAGCACCCACATGTGTGCTTATGGCCTGGTGGTCCTGCCTCTTCCAATGCAAACATCTTGCCAGAGGGTATGGTGGCAGCACTCTATGAGCATGTGCACGGGTGCTGCTCACAGGCCTGATGGTACACTGCCTTTACTTTCAAAGGAGGCTGTGCCAGTTTTGCACTACCCCTTCCCCCCCTTCATGTGCCTCTCTAGATTGATGTCTTGTTCATCTAGTGCATGGGCCAGCCCTGGCAGAAGGCAGGAAGCAACAGGGTCACCTGCATACCAGCTCAAATATGATAGTAGCACCAGGTGGGGTTCCACCTATGACATACTGGAGAGGTTAGTGAAGCATGGACAAACTTGCCTCAGATGTCCTTGGAGGTCAGGATCAGCATCAAAGGCCCCTTATCTCACCAGGCTTGGGCAGGTGATAGAAATCCTAGATCCCTTTAAGGATGCCATAGAGGAGATGAGTTCCACAAGAGCTATGCAGAGCCTTCTTATCCAAGTAGGGGGTCATTTTGAACCATGAATAGCCCTTTCCCGGCCCTGGACCTGGCCCCATCCTCCTTCCACATGCATTGTATGGGGAAGTTAGATGGGGGCTGGAAAGGGGTGGATCGGGGGCAGATTTAGAGTGGGCAGTCGTCGGCCTCAGATGAACAGGGCTAATTCTAATGTCGTCCCTGTATGTCCAGGGCCAGCGACTTGAACGGGCAAGTTATTCCACCTCCAAGGTGGAATAATTTCCCTGATGCGAGGAAACAGTAGGACCGTGGCTGGGAAGGGGCGGCAAGGGGCAGAAGGCATTCCCCGCAGCCCGACCCTGGCCCTGGGAGGCCAGATCAAGGGTTGGACTGTGGAGAAAGCACTTTGGTTCCAGAGGCTGGAGATCGCGGCTTTTAAATTGAGTCATCCAGGCAAGATCTGTACATGCAGGCCGGGCTGAATCGTGGTCCCATCCTGCACGTACAAGCCTGTTTGTGATTCTGATCCCGCAGAGCTAGACGTGCCCTGCGGATCAGAATTGTGACTCCCTCTGTGTGTCCGGTTCTGACCGGGTGCACAGAGGGCCTGTACATCCAGGATGGAATGACCCCAGTAGTGAATATTTTACAGGGGAGGTTACAGTAGAACATTGACAGGGATTCATATCAGAGGATTTGGTGATGGTGGACTTCTTGAATTCTCAAGTGGGAAAAAGGCTGAACACTTTATAAAGGAAGATGTTATATGCTAACTGGTCTCTGTGACTTGCAGATAAGAGGAATTATTGTTCTGCAGTTCAACTCACTGATGTACTGAAAGAAAAATCTGGAGATAGAGATGGAGGAAAAGGAGAACTAGAGAAGGGGGGCATTGGTGATGCAGCAGGGGAAAGAGTAGGCACACCAGCAAGCAGCATGGTACATTGAACACCACCTGTCACTTACTATTCCCCTCTCTGGCTTTATATTCTTGTAGACCATGAGCCCCAGTCAGAGAATGCCCTAGCTGCAATGCTAAACTGCAGAGATTAGTCTACCACGTCTTACTCCTGCTCAGATTTTAAAGGCATACTACCTTGCAGAGCCCATCAAGGCCATGCACAGAAATCCTTTAGCATACTGGTCGCACAATTTGACAGTTTGGTGAGACCTAGCCAAGATTGTGGAGCATTTTCTGTTTTGCCCTCCAATCAGTGTTTCCAGTGAACAATATCATCCATGGCAGGGGATATCGTTGCTCCCCATCATTCACATTTAGTACCCGACTTTGTAAAAATGCTAATGTTTCTTGAGAAACACTTTCCTTGCTTGGTTTCCCTTCATTTTCATGAGGCTGGGAAGAAGAATGAGTTCAGAGTTATACTGAGGGTCAGCTGCCCACACTCTGCCTTCAGTGTGTCTACCAGATGCATTTTTGACAGTTTACACTATAGTTTCTTCAGGATGTTGTCCATTTTCTGTGGCTATTTTTCAGCCCCTAATTCCAAAACTTAAAAGAAAAAAAGCAAGAAATTAAAAAAAAGCAAAAATCAAAGCAAGCAGGAAGGAAATAAAACAAAACTGAAAAAGTCTCCCTCTGCTGCTGCTGCAAGTCACTGTCTTGCCATTTCTACCATGCTCTGCCCCTTTGTTACCAGTCTTGCACTGGAGATCTGAACCACACCAGTATTTTGATAGTTGCAAATCCCACTCCTGCCTGCACAACTAGTTTATGGCCTGCTTTAATGTTTCCAGTGGGTCTGTTTAGGTCCACATGGCAAAACTTAAAAAAAAAAGGAAACAAAAAAAAAAAATTAAAAAGCAAGAAAGATCTCCTTTCTCTTTCCTTTCTTTGTCACTACTGCCTGCATCACACTGTTGGCACTGATCTTATGACTTGCCTCAGTGCTGCTCTTGCCCTCTCCTGCTGATTTGAGTGGTTCATGCCTCCCTTCTAGCTGTGTGACTGTGCCCAGTGTGCTTTGACTGTTTTGGGGCCACTCATCTTCATGTTCCTGCTCTGTACTTCTCTGGGTGCCCTAGGCTTGTCATTGTACAACTTTCACCCCCTTTAAATGGTATGCCAATTTGTTGTCATCATTCTAGTTGTATGAATGCAACCAGTATGCTTTGGCTTTTTCAGGGCCAGTTCTCATTGTCTACCTTCTTTATAGCATTGTGGGTGCCAAGGGATTGTCATAGTATGACTTTTACCGTCTTTAGTGCCATGCCTATTTGTCACTGTTTGCCTCTTTGGATGTTTTGCTACCCATTTTGGCATGCATTTCCTAACAGCCTGAGTCTGAGAGAAACTGAACCCTGCACAATGAGAGGACACTACCAGCCTATCACTGTCATTAATTTTTGAGGTCTTTCTTCAAAAATATTTGCAAATTTCTATTTTTTATGTGTTTGGAGGCCCATGCCAAGGAACTCAGCTACTGCTATGCCCTTGAGTGAACAAGGGTATTTCCTCTATCGGGAGGGATGAGCATGGAGCGCTGATGGAGGAAGGGAATGTCCATCTAGCAAAATCAACCCTACCTATCATGAGCTAACAGATTGCCCTCGCATCCAGTATTCTTCATTACTGTACATGTCAACTATTGGTCATCTGCAGCAAGTATTAGTCTTTCATTATAGTGGTATCCAGCCTATCTAGCTGCTGTGTTGGTTTTTCTCAGCTTTTTTGGGCTCTTACTGCCAGTGCTGCTCCCCACTCCTACTGCTTTTGGGACTTTCACCATAGGGCATCCTCTAATTCTTATTTAAATCCCTTGGCATGAGGGTGTGTGGTGGCCAGTGAGCCAAAAAAGATTGCTGCTTGACTTGCTAGCTGATCCTCCCCAGCTTGATTAACACCATTTATTATTTCAACTAGCCAGTTTTGATGTAAAGTTTTTTTGCTTGCAAGAGCTGGGAGAGTTGGCTATTGGCCCACTATTCAGTGTTTTACTCAAAATGCCCACATTGGACTGATCCTAGCCTCAGTCACATGGCTGTCTGGAATAGTCACTGCATGGCTTGGCAAATTTATACTCACAATCCTTGGTGGCATCTGAGGTCTACAGTGTGAACTGTCTCTGCCTGATATTAGTAATGTTCCACCTGCCCTTTAATATCAGGTTAGAGTTTTGAAAATTGCTCATTAAATTCACAGAACACCCTTTTACTTTTTTTTTCTTTTCTGTGCAATCTGAATGTGTCACAGATAGGCAGGAAGCCATTTAGTATTTTTGCAACTGGACTGTGTTTAGAATGATGTGCTGGTGACCATGTTTGCTGACAAGCAATCTACTCAAAGAGTGCAATTAAGGGACTTTTTAAGGTATTACTCTTTGGATACTCTTGAGTACAAGTGGAGGAGTGGCCTAGTGGTTGGAGCAAAATACTTCAGGCCAGAAGTTCAGGAGTTCAAATACCACTAGAGGACAGCAACCTTGGGCCAGAAAGACTGGGGTTTCTAGTCCCACAGGTGCTCCTTGTAGTCTGGGCAAGCCACTTAACCCTCCAGAGCCCATGTTCCCTGTAAAATAGTTATCTCCAAGTTATAATGCCCTGTTCAATGTAAACCACACTGATGCAGAATAGCACAGTATATAAGAAAATGTAAATAAATAAAGTGCTTGATTTGATGGCATAACCAAACTTGCCTTATACTTTTTCTGGAATTTCCAGAAGAGTTGTAGGTGCAGTGGCTTCTCATAAGATTTTTGGGAAAACCTCTTTATTTGTACCTCTTCTTCTCTGATACCATCTGGGCAAAGAGCATTCCTTTCTCTCCAACATATGTTTACATTCAATGCAGTAATTATTCACATTGTTAAATATATTTCCTCAGCTCTACAGATCTTACTTTCTGCCAATCCTCTGGAGTTTCCTCCTTTTTACAGTATTTATGCAAAATCTGACTAGACAATATTGATAGCACTGCCTCTCTCATGGACCTTCATCTTCTAGAGGAAGCCATTCCAACATGTCTGATGCCTCAAGCAACTTCTTCACCAGCTATGCATTCCCCAGTTACAAAATTGGATGTGGCTGAATTGTTGAGCCAAATTAAATTGGTTTGGCTTGATATTAATAAAGCCATTTACTGAGATGACATTATTGGTTGACAGGATTTTCCAGAACAAAATAAATAGGCAAACTGTATAGGCAAACACTATATAGGCAAATACTGTATAGGCAAACAAATTGATTCTACTGTTCTTTGTAATCTAAAGTTCACAAGTTAAAGATGTTGTGCAGGGAAATATACTGTAACAGAAACAAGACAATTTAGAGAACTGCCAAAGACAAAGGAACATCAGAATTCTGGGTATCCCTGAAATTAAACAGGAAGAGATATTCAAGAGATTATAGAGGAGGTATACTGCTTGTGCATACCAAAGAAAAAGGGTACAAAAATACCTCTGGGAAGATCATACAGAATTTCTTTTTGTGTTGGAGCTAGACTTTAGATCACTAATTGCATGTTTTATTTTATTTTATTTATTTATTTATTTAACATTTCTTATTTACCACCTTTTGGGGGTATCAAGGTGGTTTGCATTGAACACAACGGAACTTAAGGGGTATGTTTACTAAAACCCCATTAGGGTGCGCACCGCGCTAGTGTGCGGATGCCATATAAGGAGTGGGCGTTTCAGTCAGAAAAAAGCAAAACTGGGATTAATCATGCGCTAATGTGCGCCCTGCACATTAGCGCATGAGAAAGTTGCGCGGGAAGCATAAGTGGCGCACTGATGTGCATGTACAGGAACAGAGCCACAGTACAATGGTTAAGACACTGACCAATGATGCAGGGATCATGGGTTCAATCCCCCACTGTGCCCAATGAAGAAGGCTGGCTGAGGCATTACCTATTATGGGGAAGATTGCTTTAGAAGGCATTTTATCTTTATTTTAATTATCTCTACTAGCAAACACACTCTCAAAGCGTGTTAACATAAGGCGCCCCATAAGGCACATTTTAAAGTGCACTGTCCGCCAAGGCACTCTAGAATGTTGCTTATAGGGCGCTTTACAGGGTGCCATATGAGGTACCGCAAGGTCACAGCACTGTTTTTGATGGCAGCACTGTGCAGTTTAAGGAATGAAAATCATAAGTAGGTGCGCGATGGCAGCACTGTGCATTTAAACGCATGGAAATCTGAAGTAGGTGCGCTGACATGCAAGGAGGAACAGCAGTGTAGCACAAGGGTTAAGGCACTGACTGCTGATACAGCGGTCATGAGTTTGCTCCCCAGTGTGCCTAATACGTAAGGCTGGCTGAGGCATCAGCTTTGCAATATACGTATTGTTAACTGCAGCACTTCATTTGTATTTTATTAATTGCTGCCAGCAAACACGCTCTCATGTGCCGTAACTGAAGGTGCCGCATAAGGCACCCTATAAGGCACTCCATAGGGCACATTATAAAGTGCACTGTCTGCCATGGCACCCTAAAATGTCCCCTATAGGGCACCCTATAAGTCGCTCCACAGGATAACGTATAGTGCACCTTATATGGATGGTAACCATACGGTGCCCTATAGGGCGCCTTATAAAGCGCCCTCTGAGGCACCTTATGGGTACAGTACGCAGAGAGTGTTTTTGCTGGCAGCAATAATGTACATTAAAAAGAGATAATGCTTTGGGCAGCCCTATCAAGCAACCCCACTGTGGGTCTGAACCCATGACCTCTGGCTCCACAGGCAGTGAAGTAACCAGTGGGCTACAGCTCTATAGTTGCTAACAAGCCCCTGGCTGGCTGTAGAGGGACTGCACATCACCACACAGACAGTCTGCTGTGGTCACCAGGATAGTGTTAGGCCACCTGTATCCATGATGCACTGCACATGCAAATCAGCTGTCCACAGATGAACACAAGATGGGGTATGCACCCCCACAGCACCTCGGCCTGGTAGGGGGAACTGACCATGTCCACCCCCACAGCACCTTGGCCTGGTAGGGGGTACTGACCGTGTGTGTTACTGGCACAGAGTAGCTACACACCATCACATTGTGTGGGTACTGTGCTCACCCTGAGTGTGCGGTGGGGCGCCCAGCACCAGGTCCACAGCACCTTCCATGGCAGAAATAGGCCATGCTGCAGGTCCCCAGTAGTGCTAATGTGTGAGATAGGTAGTTTTTGCAGAAGCACCTTGGATATCTCTATCTGTCTGTCTCAGTCAGGTGTAGCCCCTAGGAGGATTATGTACCACCACCTCTCTCCTCCTCCAGGGCTGAGGGTGGCAAATCAGGGTCTCCCATCAACAGATGCACATTCTACCTCCCTGCAATGGTGGCAGTACAGGTGACCATCAACCCCAGTCCTGCAGGGGAACAGACACCCTACAGGGCAGTCAATGCAGCTCTGTTACTTCCAAAACACAATAGCAGACAGACATTAGGCCTGGATATGCTAAGCTGCTCCCTACCACTATCTGATGTTTTCCTGCAGCAAGCCTTCAGACACTGCACCCTGCAAGGCAATCCATCAAGACACATACCAGCTGCAAACAGTCTGCTAGCTAGTCCATAGTGCATGTTCCTGGTGGAAATGCATGCACCCAGAACTGGGATGTCAGCATACACAACAAGCAGATAAGTCAGTGACTGGGCTCCAAAAGTAAACCCATAAATATTACATGAAAGAAATACTATATAGCACTATGAGGGTGCCTAGCCATGCTGTGGTCACTGCACAGTCAGGGTGAGAGTGATCTCTCAGCAGGACATGCTGAGGCCACCCTGTCTGTGTAGGTGGTGGCCGGGCACTAAAATGTCCCAGCCAGTGCCCTATGCCCTGTGCAGATGCATCCTGGCCAGGCCACCCTGTCCAGGCTATACCCATGGTACCTTGCTCCTCATTATGCACATTGGCAGACCAATACTGGCAACAGTGCTGACAGTGTGGGCTGTGGAGGGTGTTTGCAGCCACCACACACTGGATAGACAGACAGACAGACACCCCCACACCTATGCCAGCATTGTGCTACTATAGAGGAGTTTAGCAGCCCTGGCTACCACACCAGTCCTGGGCACAGTACAGGCATGGATATGGTACACAATACTGTTGGGGGTCACTCCCCAGGGTGGTAAACACTGTCAGAGACCAGACCTGAAGCACGCACCACAGACCAGAAAGGTTGTTATGATGGAGCTCAATCAGCAAACTGTGCTTAACGTAGGAATTGCTATCTGCCAGTACCGTATATCCAGGTGTAGGGTGGCATTGCTAAGGTATGCAAGTGCAAGTATTGGGAGATGCACGCAGTGCCCAATGTCCTGCCTCTCCAGAAGGCATTGGCCAATGGGGCCTGTGGGTGTGGGTGTGTCTGCCCCTGTTGGCTGCTGCTTTACGGCAGAGATTCCCAACTCCAGTCCTGGTGTGCCAAACACTGTTCGGGTTTTCATGCTGTCCCTCATGAATATGCATGAGATACATCTGCATACCATGGGGGTGGTGCATAGATATGCAGCACAGGCATCTTTATTAGAGGCAGCATGGAACCTGAATGGTGTTTGGCCCTCCAGGACTGCATTTGGGAGACTCTGCTCTAGGTAATGCGCCTGTATATGGTGTCTGTGCTCGGTGGGGTAAAATATAGGCATATTAACCATGCGTATGTTCTCTGCAATAAAGGTTTGTCCTTACTATCATGGTTTAGTTGTGGGAAAAATATGTGGACTGGATTGGCAGTTGCCCCAGCTTGGCTTTGAACCTGTGACTTTCTGCTCTTGCACACACTGTCTGTGTGTACTGCACCACCGTGTTGCCACAGATATGCTGCATTCCCTGGGGAGTCCATGACTGTACATCCGACAGGGCCTGTTTGTTGCAGTGCATGGCACCCACCTGGACATGGCTATGCCATGGTCTGCTGTTGCCACCAGCTGCTGCCACCTCCACCACCAGTACCGCTCCATCCTTAGATTGGAGACAGCATAAACCCTGAAGGATTTGTGGCCTTCCAGGACTGCATTTGGGGGAATCTGCTCTAGGTAATGTGCATGTTTCTGGTGTCTGTGCTCTGTAGGGTAAAATAGAGGTGTTTGAGCCATGCTCATGTTCTCTGCAATAAAGGTTCGTCTTTACTATCACGATATAGTTGTGGGTAAAATATGGGGACTGGATTGGCAGGAGCCCCAGCTGGGGCTTGAACCTGTAACCTTCTGTCTCCAAACACACTGGTTGTGTGCACTGCACCACTGTGTTGCCACAGAGACAGTGCATTCCCTGATGATATCATGACTGTCTGTTTCAGTGCATTGCACCCACCTACACAAGGCTAGGCCATGGTCTGCTCTGGGCAGCTGCCACTGCCCCCCTTCACCTCCAGTACCCCTGTGCCACCATGCTGACATGCCCTTCTGCTGGTGGTTCAGGTGGTACGCAGTCTCAGGCCATCCTGTGTGCGGGTAGGTGGCTGCCTATGGTGCGGGTTCTGGGGTAGGGGTGCCTGCATATCTGTCCGCATGTCCCCCAATCACTGCCTGCCAATTTCTGTGCCCTTGGGGGAACCTGCTGGGTACTGTCCCCTGTGACACTGTGCTAAACACTCTCGTGCCCATGTTGGGCCCTCATCAGTTGCTGTCAGGCTGCTGTTCAGTTTCAGCATTCCTAAGTGCCATCTAGGCATCTGCCTAGTCCGCACTGTGCCCCAGCTGCACCACAGCATGTGCCGCCTGCAGCCCTCTGAATCCCCTTTCCCAGCATATGTCCAGTTGCCCATTCTGACCTGCCCGCCCTGCTGTTGTGGAACATGTGCATGCCATAGGTAACCTGTCCAATGGAGAGGGAAACCCTGATCAGTGTTATTTTCCTACGGGATCATTCACCTTGTATGGGGACGGAGCGTAGACCCTTCTAAAATTCATATTTATTTTTTGGGGCTTTGTTGGGAGTGCTTTTTTATGTTTACCATTACTCTCAGTATTTCCCAGCTTGCTTATGATTTTTTTATATTTGTTGGGGTCATTTTTAATGTTTATTTGCCCTTTTGTTCTGTGCACATGTATCACACTGCTCACTTTTTGTAGGTTTCCCTGGTTTTGCTGTACATTGCTGACAGAAATGGTTTCTCTTCCCTTTAAATCGGCTCTACCGTGAGGTTTTCACTCGCGGTATTTTTTTGCTTGAATTTCAGCCCCGCTCGTGTGCCGTGAGCCTCTCCCCTCCCACTCTCCACCCATTGACCCCGTCTCTCCGCCCCTGGGGAGCCTTCCTCCGCCCTCCGAGGGCCTTTCCACGCCTTTATCGCACATCAGCGCGCCACACACATGAACGGGCACTTTAGTGTGGCGTGCACATGTGCGGGGCACAAAAACGCATCATTAGCATGCACTAAGGTACCTTAGCGCACGCTATTGTGCGCCGTGCACTTGAGCGCAGTTTAGTAAACATACCCCTAAGTTACATAGAACATTCACAGGAACAGTGTAGCAGATAAAAGATAGAGGTTATTTTAACTATCTATATAATAGGAAGGGTAGGGAGTAGGTTATACTGAATACAGGTAACTTATTTACAGTGTGAATAAAAAAAGAGTCTAATTCTGTGTGTAATTGAGGTTGCTTGGTTGTCCGATATGATGTTATGTGACTGTCCCATGGTATTCCTGGAAGATGTGTGTTTTGAGCCTCTTGTAGAACTCTTTTAAGTCTTTTATTGCTCTTGTATTGCTTGGTAGGGAGTTCCATAAAGTTGGACCATAGATGGAGAAAGTGTGTTGGCATGTTTCTTGTGTGATAGTTGTTTTGTGTCTGGGGACTTTAAGTAGGTTTGCAGTTTGATCTCTTCTTGCTCTGCTATCCAAGGTTGTGTGAATGATGACCACAAGCAGTCAGCAGATAAATTGTGTATGCTTTTAAATGTGTTCATGAGCGATTTGTATTTGATGTGTGCTTGGATGGGCAGCCAGTGTAGCTCTTTCAGGACCGGGGTGATATGTTCTTGTTGGGATATCTATGAGATTTCCGCCCAACTCCTCCCCCCCCCCAACTCCCCCTCTCTCAGTCCAGGTAGATGGATCTACTATCCTTCCTGTTCCCTCTGCCCGCAATCTAGGGGTTATCTTTGACACCTCTCTCTCCTTCTACGCTCATATCCAGCTTGTAACTAAGACCTGTTGCTTCTTTCTCTACAACATCAGCAAAATCCACCCCTTCCTCTCTGAACACACCACCAAAACACTTGCCACTCTTTGATCGCCTCGTGCCTCGACTACTGCAACATCCTCCTCGCTGGTCTCCCCGTAAGCCACCTCCTCCCTCTTCAATCCGTACAAAATTATGCTGCTCGACTAATCCTCTGCCAGCCTCACCACGCACACGTTACTCCTCTTCTCAAGTCACTTCACTGGCTCCCTGTCTAATTCCGCATTCAATTCAAGCTTCTCCTTCTGACCTATAAATGCATTCACTCTATGGCCCCTCAATACCTTTCATCTCTTATCTCCCCCTATGACCCCATTCATAATCTGCGCTCCACTAACAAATTGCTCCTATCAATGCCCTTTACACGCACCGCGAACTCCCGACTGCGCTCCTTTCACCTTGCTGCTCCATACGCCTGGAACAGCTTACCTGCATCTGTGCGCCAGGCATCCTCCCTGGCCCTCTTCAAATCCAGGTTGAAGACTCACCTCTTCACCGTTGCATCTAGATCTAACTTATGACTGTACTGTGTTCCTTTAACTAGATTGTAAGCTCTGATGAGCTTGACTCTGACGGGCAGGGACTGTCTCTTATATGTTGGCTACCTCCTGTAGGTTAGCTGTGCAGCGCTGCATGCATGACGCTATATAAATGTTGAATAGTAGTAGTAGTAGATCATGCGAACTGCAGAGTTTTGGGCAATTTGTAGCAGAAGGAGAGTACCTTTTGGTAGTCCTTGTGGTATAGAATTACAATAATCCAAGTGAGGGGTGATGATCACTTGGCAGACAGTGCAGAATAGATTATGATCCTATAGCGGGCGGAGGTTGTGAAGAATCTTTATTCTTTGATATGTTGCAGTAGTTGCTTTCTTAATATGTGTTTGGAAATTCAGTTTCTGTCTAGCATCATCCCAAGGTATTTGACCTCAGATCTGATGGGGATGTCATAGTTGTTGATTGTGATATTCTCTGGAGATGTGAAAGTGGGGTCTCTGTTTATGACCAGTGCCTTGGTTTTGCTAAAATTTAATGTAAGAGATTGCTCTTGTAACCATTGGGTCATTTCATTAAAGCATGAAAGTATGATAGAGAAGTCAGGATTCCTTGTAGTGAATGGTGTATATAACATAATGTTGTCGGCACAAATGTGATACATTATCCTGTACTTATGGAGGATGCAACATATGGGCTGTATATATAGGTTAAATAAGAGGGCAGAGAGGGCTGATCCTTGTGGCAATCCTTGATGTACTTGGATTAGTTCCAAGGTCTTGTTGTGTAGATTCATTTATTGTGTGAATTCAGATAGGTAAGAACAGAACCTTCTTAGGGGGTCCCCATTTACCCCAATTTCTAACAAGGTGATCAATGAGTTTCCTGTGGTTTACAGAGTCAAATGCTTCAGAGATATCGATGAAAATGAGGATGAAGGCTTGCGTGGATCTTTCTATTCCCTTTATCAAGTTGTCTAAGAGGGAGATGAGAAGCGTTTCTATGCCATAATGTCGGAATCCATGCTGTTGATTACACAGATCTGCAAAAAACTTTTTTTCGAGAGCTGTTTTGGTTATTCCACGTAATCTTTATGTTTTTTGGTGTGCTGAATCCGAAAATGACCTCCATTTTGTCATAGGACATCACGTTTTCTGACAATTTAGGTAACTATGTTAAATAAGGCAATACCTCAAAATAAATGGAAATAGACTTATAAAATTAAAGTTTTATTACAATATTTTCATGAAAATCCTTTTTTGAACTGAAATGAGCTCACCTACACACACTAAACTCGATTCTTCTTCCTTGTGAGGCTCCTCCTGGTGCATTTACGCTTGTGAGTAGCATCTGGAATGTCTCTCTGAAGCATCCAACAGTAGTCTGCCATCATTGTAATGCTCCATTTTCCCTGGTATCTCCTTTCCATCTCTTTAATGTCTTGGTAGAATCATTCACCTTGTTCCTCACTCACAGCTCCCAAATTTTCAGGAAAGTAGTCAAGGTGGGACTGGAGGAAATGGACTTTCAAACTCATCAGGCAACCTAAAGCTTGAAATGCTTTCAGCATTCGTCCGACGATCTTTTTGTAGTGAGGATCTTTGTTATTGCCTAAACATTTCTGTACGACTTCTTTAAATGCAATCCATCCTTCTTTTTGAGGATCCGTCATGGTATTGACAAACTCTTGATCAACTATAAGCCTTCTAATGTCTGGTCCGACGAACAAACCTTCCTTCAATTTTGCCTCCAACAGGCATGGAAACTTGGTGACCAAGTATTTGAAGCATTCTCCATCTCTTGGAAGTGATTTTACGAATTGCTTCATCAATTCCAATTTTATGTGGAGAGGTGGTAGAAGAACTTTATGGGAAGGTACCAAAGTTTCTCAGAGGACTTTTTTTCACCAACTGTGAGCACCCTCGGCTGCCAACTCTTCTTGGTCCAGTGATTTTGTTGGACTTGACTGTCCCATAGACACAGAAAACAAGGATATTTGGTATACCCAGCTTGTTGCCCGAGCAGCATGCACAAGACCTTCAAGTCCCCACACACTTGCCAACCATGGTCTTGATATTTAAGTTTACAAAGAACCAATTCCAAGTTCTCGTAGGTTTTCTTCAAGTGTACGGAATGACCTACAGGTATGGAAGCGTAAAAACCGTTGTGGAGTAAAACTGCTTTGAGACTTCTTTTTGAAGAATCTATAAAAAGACGCCATTGCTCTGAATCATATTGGATTTTAAATTGACCCATCAGACCTTTGACATCGATGCAATAAACAACTTGTCTTCCTGTGAGAAGTAAGGAACGAACTCCTTTTCACGATGTCTGAACCATGAAGATGACACTCCTAGCAACAATAAATTCCTCCTTTTCAGCCTTGATCCGAGTAACTCAGTGGCATCTTTGGGAAGATTCAAGTCTCTTACCAAATCATTCATCTCCTCCTGAGAAAACAATTTTGGTCTTATATCATCTTCAAAGTCAGAACTTTATTCGTCATCTGGTTCAGGTATGACTTCACCTTCATCAGAGCTAGGTATCTCTTCCAAGGTAGCAGGGGGCTTGGGTACTGGTATATCTGTGCCATGGGGATGGGACGAATTGCCGAGTGAAGATTGGGGGTATAAAATGGAATGCTTCCATTTGGAATTAAACCCTTTCACATCACATGAACAAAAGTAACAGCCGTCACTATGGTTCTTTTGCTCTCGCCATACCATAGGAATCCCATAACGGAAAGATTTTTGCTTACCCTTGAACCAGTTTCTGAGGTCCTCAACACACCGTTTGCACACTTTATGAGGTGCCCAGACTTTATCTTGATCTCCAATTTTCAGTCCAAAGTATGCAAAGTATACTTTTTTCACAAAGTCTGTAATATTCTGCTGTTGCTTCAACACTGTATATTCACCACAGATGAAACAGAAACTGTCTGGCGAATTAATACACTTTCGCGGAGCCATAACATAATGGTTGAAGAATAACGAGCTAACACGAATTGCGATGAAAAAATGTGAACAGCCTAGAACCAAGAAGCTGATGATGATTCGTGCACAAGTGTGGCAGGCAGGAGAGAGCAGCTCTGTGTCTGTACACGAGACACGTCACAGTGCTGGCCACGCCCCCCTGCACTGACCGGAGCTGCTATCTGCCCTGTGTCTCCCTCCCACTGGATTCTTCAGGAAAGATTAACCCCTTCTACCATTAGAAGCACGGACTTAAAACTTGCTTAGCTTATGTATATATTGCTGACCATCAGATTTACAGTGCTATATTTTTTTTTACATAACTCGGACAACCCCTTTAAGGTTTTTTTGGCATTTTATATCTTAAATGCACTTATGTGAATTAATTAATAGTAATTTGAATTAATTAATAGTAATTTGAAAAAAAATTGATAAATTTGAAGGCAATTTTGCATGTTGTGGCAAATCATGACGTCTAGGAATTTTTTCAATATTTTATTTGTTTTCAGCACACCAAAATACATGGAAATTAGATGAAAATAATCAAACAGCTTTTTAGTCGCAGACCTGTGTTATCAATAGGAGCATGTAACTCTACAAAGTCCTGGAGCTATAGCTGAACAGTTTTCTCTATTATTTTGGCCAAGAGAGAGATACTAGAAATCGGTCTGTATGATATGGGTAGGTTGGGGTCAGCTAAGGAGTTCTTTAGAGTAGGTCTGACTGAGGAGGTCTTCAGGTTAGATGGTATCAGTCCTTGAGTGAGAGAGGAGTTTATTATTCTGAGCAATGGTGGGTTAGCTCTTTTCTGGCCGCTTTAATCCATGCTGTGGGACATGGGTCTAATGGGAAGTGGTGGTATTTATCATTGATGGGATTTGGTCTAATTAACTAGACCAAATCCTATCAATGATAAACACCACTTCTCCATTGGGAATTTCCAAGAGGGAACAATTGATAGTTGATTGTTTGATATTGGGGTAAATGAGTTTCATTTTGGCGTGCTACTTGCCTCTTGCTGTTATCTGATCTAGTTGAATTATATCTTTAACAGGAGGGAATTCACTCTGAAAGTAGGAGGCATATTCTTGTGGATTCAAGCTTGAGGCTTTCAGAATAGGTGGGGCTCATATGAGTGACTTGGTGATATCAAACAGCTCCCTAGTTTGGTTGAGTGCTTTAGAGATGAGATTACTGTGCTATTCTCGATTCCTCTGATTTATCAGTTTATTGCAATCCTCATGCTCGGTGATGCATTCTCGGTGGTGTTAAGGGTTTTGTGTTCTGTGCCATCTTCATTCCAGTTGTCTTAGTTTAAGTTGTGTTCCTTTATATCTCTTGAATATCAGGGTGCTGTAGTATTTCATCTCATTGTTTGCTTTAGTGGTAGGACGGCAAAGGATGTCATATTATACCAATCATCTACTAGTTTTGAGAGATCCATTGGGGTGAGTCTATTAGGGAGGCGAGATGTTCAATCAGAGCTTCCTTCTTGAATTCTCAGAATCTTCACATTCTCTGCTGTTGAGGTTCCCTTTTGTGATTAGTTAGGAGCAGTGGTAGCTCAAAAGATATCCTGTAGTGGTCAGACCATGGTAACGGTGTAGTATTGATGTTCTGAGTGGTCATTTTTTATGTATGAATACCATTAACTCTGGTAACCCGGAGGCCCGCCTGGCCTCTTAGCCAATTAACCCCCCCCCCCCCCCTTATCCACACAAACACCATGGAGACTAATCATGGTATAATTCTGGTCGCAGCTTTATTCAAACATGTAACATAACATAACCGGCCCAACATGGGCCAACGTATTCAACATCCCCAAATAACATAACCCCCCCCCCCCCAGCACCGGACAATGCCCACACCCGCCATCTTAGTAGCAAGGCTGAGCATTCTCCACCCCTGAACCCCCGCAGCCTGCCTTGCCATGCTAGTAGCAAAGGCCGGCACACCACCCTAAACTGGGCCGAGGCCCCCAACCGGGATGCCTCGCCCCACCCCCGGGGAGCCCTCCGCTCCCCCACTGCTCCTAAATTAGTTGAAGCCCCCGCCGCCTCGGCGAGCATGGGCTCTCCACCCCGCCACCCCACCCAGCTGCAACAACCCCAAGACAAAACCCACGGGCGGGCGGGCGGGAACGCTGCCGTCCCGCCGAGGAGCCGCACCGAAACGGCCTGACCATGCGGCTCCTCGGCAGACCCGTCCCCACCCCCCAGCCTCTCGTCCAATAACATCGCTCCCCGGCCTACCAGGGAGTGATCACTCTGCCTCCTTACGGCCCCCCCCCGACTCCCCTGTCACGTGCCAGAGGCCGAGGCCGGGCCCTGGCCCAGGTTACTGGCGGCCGCGGGGACCCGGCCCGCGGCCTGGCACATTAACTCTGGTAACCCGGAGGCCCGCCTGGCCTCTTAGCCAATTAACCCCCCCCCCCCCTTATCCACACAAACAACATGGAGACTAATCATGGTACAACTCTGGTCGCAGCTTTATTCAAACATGTAACATAACATAACCGGCCCAACATGGGCCAACGTATTCAACATCCCCAAATAACATAACCCCCCCCCAGCACTGGACAATGCCCACACCCGCCATCTTAGTAGCAAGGCTGAGCATTCTCCACCCCCGAACCCCCGCCGCCTGCCTTGCCATGCTAGTAGCAAAGGCCAGCACACCACCCTAAACCGGGCCGAGGCCCCCAACCGGGATGCCTCGCCCCACCCCAGGGGAACCCTCCGCTCCCCCACTGCTCCTAAATTAGTTGAAGCCCCCGCTGCCTCGGCTAGTGTGGGCTCTCCACCCCGCCACCGGTGCGAGGTAGTTTATCTATCCTCGCACCGCCCCCCCCCCCATAAAGCTGCGACCAGCCCACCGCTCAAGTGCCTCCTGCCAGTCATTTAACAACAGGTCCTGGCCCACGGGCGAAAGGTGCACACCGTCCGCTCGGTACAGCCCCGCACACCCTGGGTATGCCCAAGTGTGCAGCACCTGCCATCCCCCCGCTTGTTGCAGCCACCGGCCAACCTGCCGGTTGATTTTTGCCAAACCGCGCGACCACCGTCGCTGTGACTGACAGGCCGGCCGAGGAATAATGTCCGACCAGACAATCAACACTCCCGGCCAGTTCTCCCAAAGCACCTTGATGTCCCGCTGCACCGCTCGTATGAGCTGCCTACAAGTCCAATTGGAGAGGTCGTTACCACCTAAATGTAGCAACACCCCCGCTGGCCGTTGCCGCCGCATCCAAGGGAGAAGCTGCCACCATCGCATGCCACGCTCCCCCATCCAGAGCAACCGAATGTTGCGGGTTGCCAGTCCCAGATGCAGTCCCAAAGGGCGCAGCACGGCTCTCCTCTCCGCCCAGTACACGAAGGAGTGCCTGATGATCCACCATTCTTCCGCCGGACCCGCTCCAGCACCACCTAGCCCAGGGTCCGAACCCGGAAGCAGCCCTGAAACAGGAAACAAAGGATTAATAACCCCCCCCCCCGCACCCCTACCCCACCCTCTCCCGAACCTCTTCATACCCGGTCCGGGCGGACATAACCTTCAAAAGCCCCCGACCGCCATCTACCGATACGTTGGATCACCTCACCCCCCAACCCCGAAGCTGCCGCGCTGGTCGCCGCCCCAATCCGGAAGGAATGGGACGCGTACTGCCGCTCAGCACAGCCCAATCGCTGCAGGGCCAAGCGCATCACCGCCGTAAACTGGAACTGCGTGACCGGTTTCCCATCCGCATGACGAAACAGGAAACCCTCCACGTCAGGCCGCCGGTGCATAAATTCCGCCAAATTACGCACCGGGCAAGAACTAAGCCCAGGAAGAGCCCTCAACAGCACCTCCCTTCCCTCACCATGTGAATCAGTCTTCGAGCGCACCAGAAAAATGCGCACTGACGCTTCCTGGATTTCCACATGCTGCACCTCCAGCCCACCACAGGCCACCCCCTTACCGGACCTAGGGACCAACTCGCTAACCCGAAATGCCACGAAGAAAGCCGTAACAAATAACGCCCGAAACAACGCCGCTTCAAATTCAGAAGCCGCCACCTCCATCAATACCTCCCACATACGCGCCAGCAAGTCAAGAGATATGGGGCGGCGCCAGTCGCGAACAAGCGGCTGTTCTCTCACCCACCCGGCTAACAGCCGCTTCACCAAAAATGATGTACTAGGACTGCCCCATCCTGCCACTTTGCTGAAAAAAGAGAAACCCGCCAAAGCCGCCCTCACGGACGTCTGAGACCAGCCACGCCCCTTTGCCCACACTATGAATAACCCAAACAACTGCGCATCGCATCTGCCCCCCCTCCATCCGCACTCCCATAAAAATTCCTGAACCATGGCATACCCGCGCTCATACGCTGCCTACGTACCTGGAGCTACTGAGGACCGTAGCAAATTCATCACTCCTGAGTCCCAACCCGCCAAAGGTGCTCCGGCACCACCGCCAATGACTCGTCCGCTCCAGTGGCCAAGGCTCGAAACTGCGCCCACTGAAAAAGGGACAAAGCATCAGCTATGGCATTCTGCGCTCCCGGCACATGCCGTGCCCGCGCCGTAACGTTGAGACGCAAACAGGCTGGCACAAATAACCGCATTAACGCCACTACCTGAGGACATTTAGGCGACTGTCGATTAATCACCTGTACAACCGCGGCATTGTCACACCAAAAGACCACTTTCTTATCCCGCAACCTATCCGGCCACACCCAGAATGCCACCACTATCGGGAACAACTCTAGGAAGGTCACATTATGGGTCATCCCGCACTCCTTCCACACTGGCAGCCAGGCCACTGCACACCACGACCCTTGACAGTATAACCCCATCCCAAAACCGCCTGCCGCATCTGAGAACAACTGCAGGTCAGCGTTCGACAGCTCCGGCGCCTGCACCAGCGCACAGCCATTAAAATCCACCAGGAAGGACTCCCACACCCGCATATCCTCCCTCATCCCCGACGTCACGCGGATATGATGATGCGAGCGCCGCACACCCCCCATGGCTAATGACAGCCTACGTGCAAAAGGCCTCCCCATAGCAATCACCCGGCAGGCAAAATTCAAATGACCCACCAAAGCCTGCAGATCTTTCAGGGTCACTTTAGAGGCCGAACCCACTGCCGCCAACAAAGCCCGTAGCCTCACCACTTTATCCAGTGGCAAACGCACCAAGAATTCCACCGAATCTATTTCGATCCCCAGAAAAGAAAGGCACGTCACCGGCCCAAACGTCTTCTCCCCCGCCAACGGAACCCCAAATTCGGCAGCCATCTCCTGGAAGGATACCAACAAAGAGGCACAGATCGCCGACTGCGGATGCCCAACAAACAAGAAATCATCTAAATAGTGCACTACAGACTCACTCCCCGATCGCTGTATGAGCACCCAATGTAGGAAGGAGCTAAAGGCCTCAAAGTAAGAACAGGAGATAGCACAACCCATGGGCAGACACTTATTGTAATAAAACTGGTCATCAAATTGAAATCCCAGTAACAGAAACGCTGATGGGTGCACCGGAAGCAGCCGGAACGCCGATTCGGCAGCCATCTCCTGGAAGGATACCAACAAAGAGGCACAGATCGCCGACTGCGGATGCCCAACAAACAAGAAATCATCTAAATAGTGCACTACAGACTCACTCCCCGATCGCTGTATGAGCACCCAATGTAGGAAGGAGCTAAAGGCCTCAAAGTAAGAACAGGAGATAGCACAACCCATGGGCAGACACTTATTGTAATAAAACTGGTCATCAAATTGAAATCCCAGTAACGGAAACGCTGATGGGTGCACCGGAAGCAGCCGGAACGCCGATTCGATGTCCACCTTCGGCATCCGTGCCCCCTTTCCACACCTGCGCACCAGCTCTAATGCCTCATCAAACAACGCATAGCGCACTGAACACAGATCCCGCGGGATATGGTCATTCACCGAATCCCCAGGTGGAAAGGACAAGTTGTGGATCAGACGGTAACAGCCAGGCTCCTTCTTTGGGATGATCCCCAAAGGCGACACGATGAAAGGCGAAAAGGGGGGGGTGGTCGAAAGGGCCAGCCACTCTGCCCAAGGCACATTCCGCCGCAATCTTACTGCGTGCCACCTCCGCCAAACTCCGCACCGAGCTAGCATTACTACCCCACACCTCCTCCACCCTCCCCTGAAACGGAATCCGAAATCCTTCCAAGAAACCCAACCCTAACAGCCTCGCCTCCGTGCCGTGTCCCGAGCCTGCATATCTCTCCACCCACAGCCGTAACGCTTGGAGTTTAATGGGGGTAGGCGCCAAACCCCCATTCCCTCCCTTACTTACCCCCCTGGTGCCCCGGCCACCACCTTCCGACTACATTTCGTCACCGAGTGACCCACCCCACAGTGTGAGCATGCGTGCCGGAACTTACAGTCCGGGAAGGGGCAGGACGATTTATTAAAACGCCAGCATACATCTCCCCCCAGCCCACTTTTGGGCGACCCTGACGGCACCCCCGTTGCCCGAAAGGACTGAAAGGGCACCACCGAAGCCTGACCCCCCACTTTACTAAACCCCCCTGCACCACTCACACTACTCCATTTCGCTGACATCTGTGTCAGCCAGAGATTAATATCCTTCATCCCCCATGACAACTGCCTATTTTCTTCCATCATATCCCGGAATTCCTCATCATAATTGAGCCAAGCCCAGCCCTCGTGCGCCTGTGATGCTGCCAGGATGGCATCAGCGTAAGCCAACAACTCCCCATACTTACTCGGGTCCGCATGCCCACACACACTCGCCATACGCAAAAAAGCGTGGGTCCAATTCAACGTATTGCGTGATACCTTCCGCACTCTCCCCGCCTTCTCGTCATCTGTGCGCTTTTTCTTACTCTCTCCCGAGCGCTTTCTCCCATCCAAAAGCCGGAAAATATCAATATACTGGCGTTTTAGTATTCGCCGCCTCAATTTGCGTGGCACCGCCTCCCACAATTCCGCGCAATGCACCACCGAGGACACCGACCCATCTCCTGCCCCCTTCCCCGTCCCCGAACCATTCGACTAACTCGCCGATGACGAGGAGGACGAGGAAGACGAGCTCCGTCTACAATGACGCCTGTGCTTCCTCTTTGCCTTAACCTTGCCCCCCCTTCCCCCAATGCACCTCCACCATCTCCCCCCCCCCTGTGATCCCCCCAGACTCACCATCTGCCACGTGCTCACCAGCCACTGGCATCTCCATGGTCACGCTGGACTGCTCTGCACCCTGGGCCATCGACCGACTGCTGCACGCCTCGCCAGCTGCCGCTACACCACTCGCTGGCACCTGCCAAGGAAAAGAAGCACCACCAGGAGGACCCATTCCATGATGCCCAGCCCCCCCAGCCTATCCCACCCCCTAGTGGCCATGCAGACGTACCGAGACCCCTTGTGGCCCAGTTGGCCCCCCCATGCAGGTGGCACCCCTCTACCCGGGAACCCCATCCCGCTCCAATCCCCCCACCCGAGCCCACCAGGTCCCATCCCCATGGGCTGCCCAGCCACTGGGGGCCAACCCAGCAACCCCTGCCCGACCGGACCCCCCGGGGCCAAAGTGCCCACCCCTGGGGGCTGATTGGAACCCCCATTGCCAATTCCATCCCCCCCAGCTGATCCGGCACTCTAGCACTATCTACCCGGCTCCCCTACACCCCTCTGCCCCCTACCGGTCCTTGCCCAACCTGCCCGTGGCACACGACCTCCACCTCTGCACCCCCCGCCAACCCTACACTAGAAACCCCCCTATCCAGCCCCCCATGACCCCGCCTGCTGCCCCTCCCCCGAAGTCTCGCCGCTCCCCTGGCTACCCGAGCAGGCTGCACAACAGCCCCAGCTCCTGAGGACACTCTAACCCCCCGAGACCGGCCTCTCACTCCCAGAGTGCTCCCACCAATGCCCTTACCCCTCTGCCGCCCCCCCAAACCCTTCGACGAGTGCACCATGGTACCCCGCGCTACCTGCACCCCTCAAGCCCCCTCCCCTGACCAGGACCTAAGCTCAGTTTCTCACGTGGGATTGCAGGTATATTCCTTTTTTTTTTATTATTATTTTTTTTTTATATAGGATAACCTCCTGCTGTCCCAATAGCTCCAACAGCACCCAGCAAACCGAGACCACGAGCAACCCGGCCCTCCCAGGCACCTCCGGCGTTTTTTGTTTTTTTTTAAATTTCCGCTTTATTGTGTGCCCGCCAACCCCACCTCAGGCACAGAGCCACGTTGGCCCTCCCAAGCACCCCCGTGTATAGCGGGGTGAGTTTCCTGTGTTTTTCTTTTTTTTTTTTTTTTTTTTATTTACTTACGTTTTAAATATGCCTCCCCCCAGACCCAACCCCCACGCACCTGATCGCCGAAAAGCCCCCACACCCACGCTCACCGCCCACAGTCCCAACGCCGCGCTCTTCCTCTGATCGCCGAGCCGGGAGCTCACACAAACGCTGCCGTCCCTGCCGAGGATCCGCACCGAAAAGGCCTGACCACACGGCTCCTCGGCAAACCCGTCCCCACCCCCAGCCTCTCGTCCAATAACATCGCTCCCCGGCCTACCAGGGAGCGATCACTCTGCCTCCTTATGGCCCCCCCCCGACTCCCCTGTCACGTGCCAGAGGCCGAGGCCGGCCCCGGGCCCAGGTTACTGGTGGCCGCGGGGACCCGGCCCGCGGCCTGGCACATGTCTAGAGTATACAGGATATTTTCATTACTTTGAGGATAAACAGAAGCTTATATCAGCTTTAAAGAACAATGCTAGTTTAAAAGTTAAAGGTAGTCCTATAAAGATCTTCTTGGGTTTATTCCAGTTTACTTTGCAACAATGTAAGAGTTTCAAACCTCTTACACAAATTCTTCTAGGGTACTAAGTACAGTTTAAAGTTTATTTATTTGATATACCACTTTTTCAAAGAAAACAAAGCAGTTTAGAATTCAAAGATTAAAATAGGTAGTGAAAGGAACTCCAAATGTTGATAGAAAAGAGAAATGATAGGGAAGAAAAGGTAGCCATTGAATAATATGGGACCTTAGTGCACAAACCGCGTGTACACTGCTTGCACCACTTAGTAAACCAATTACTTCATCTCAAAGAACTGAAGAATGTCTGGATTGGGTTCAAGCACTGGAAAATAATCTACTTCCCTCAATGCCTAAAGAAGACCAATTGATGCAGATGCTAAACAAACTCAAAAGCGCTCCAGGATTCTTGGAATTCTTCTAGAATACACTCTAATGAAGAAATGGATACCTCTCAACCTACATGAAAATCATACTTCTTATAGTTAAACTAGGAAAGCTATGCTTCCAATTTCTGTTTCTCTTCATTTCACTTGTTTGTATTAGAGTTGATATCAACAAGAAAGGCTTTATATTAGGATAGGGAGGATATGACATGAAGTTAGTGGAAACATCTGCTCCCCTTCAATGTGTCCTAAGAGTGACAACAATTGGACAGGTTCTTTTTCCATTGTCCTCTTTGTTGCTATTTTTTTTTTCCTTTGGGTGAGTGGGTGTTTTTTTTTTCCTTTATTTCAGATGTCAAACCAAGTGGGATGGTAGAAGCCGGGGGAGCAATTTATTTTAGTCATTAGGATGTATGGATGTCTACGTTCACAGTTCACTCTATGGAAGTGGGATAATGGTGGCTTCCTTTGTGTTGTGAAATGTCTATAGGCTCTACAGTTCCATCAAGAGAAAAATAGCTTTAGATCATTTGAAGAAATTCCATTCTTCAATTGTGTTTTTTTGTAGGAGACTAACCCTTCTCTTAATGAATGTAAAAAACAGAAAAGGTTGGTTCTCTTGGGTTTTTAATCTTCCCACAAGAAGACTAAAAGAGAGGTGGATATTCTCTTAGTTAAATATTCTTTCTTTACCTCTCATCAAATTTTCTGATCCAAAGGGTAGATGAGCAATTTATCTTAAGGTAACTAAGGGCTATGTTTACTAAAGGATGGTAAGGGAGCAAGTGTGTCATTAACACGCATTATCGGTGCCCATGAGCAGTTAACGCCGTGGATAGCGCCAATAAAGCTGGACTAATCTGCGGAAGCCAGGCCCATAGCGTTAAGGTGAATGGAGGTGGAGGGTGGGCGTGAATGGGGTAGAGAGTGGGCGGGGATAGCATGTGCTCTCTTAGTGAAGGGTTGTGTTACCGTGCGTTAGAGCTCCCACTGCTGGGAACCCTAATGGCACCTGAAAGCTCATGGTAAGGGGTATTTCTGAGGTGAAGACAGCTGATTTCACTATATGCAATGTGCTCAACCCCCCTCCCCCCCCCCCGGCTTTTCCAAATATGTGATAGTAGTGCTCCATTGGCAGCAACAGCAAGTAGGCCAATTAAGAAAGGGCACTATGTTATTGGTGCCAATTTGAAAAAGGAGGTGTCACATGGGTGATGCAGTGGGATTGGCTGGCCCACACGCTGACAAGGCCACAGCCTAGGGTGTATATTTGTGATGTCTGGTACTACTCCACTGTTACAGTGCAGAACACATACATGCTGCCGCAGTCAAAAAGAAATCATGTCACCCCCACTGTGGCATGCTGCATACACAATTATGTCCCTGCCCTGTGTGTCCAATGTAATGTTGCAGTTGCCACTATCAGTGGGATACCAACTATTAATTGTGGGCAATTTCAGTTGAGCCAATTTCCACTGAAAAATGATACTGAGTATATGTGCTCAAACTATGACAAATGAAACAGAGTGCTCGGCACCAAGGTCTCAGTATAAAACCTTGCCGTATTAATTTGTTTCATGATCAGTCAGTGCTCAAAAACTTCACATTTTATTTCTTTTCATTTCTTTTTTCTTTTTTTCTTTTTCTTTCTTACTAACAGAGATACCATTTATATTTATATTTTTATGAATAAGTAAGAAAAAGAAAAAAAATTATAAGTTAGTAAGGAAAAAAGAAAAAAAGAAAAAAGAAATGAAAAGAAATAAAATGTGAAGTTTTTGAGCACTGACTGATCATGAAACAAATTAATACGGCACCGTTCAAGGGTCATTGATGTGAACAGCAGCTTATAGTTTGGGTCAGAGTATTTTAACTCGAACAACTTGCTGCAAAGTTTTATACTGAGACCTTGGTGCCGAGCACTCTGTTTCATTTGTCATAGTTTGAGCACATATACTCACTATCAGTGGGATGGCAAGCATGTCAGCAGCAGGTACAGCGGAGTACTGGTCTAAGGCAGCAGCATGGGTGCCCACATCCCCAGGTGGAGGGGGTCAGGAGTGGCAAGGTGTGCCTAGCTGCACATGTGCAACTTCAATATGGCTGCCTGCAGCACTGAAGTGGCAGCTGTGCCACGATGGCAGGGAGAGAGGGAATGGCAGGCATGCTGTTCACCATGATTGGAGGACTCTAGCACCCGGCTAGTTTGCTAAGTGGATGGGTTGGCCTTGGGATCAGGTTGCCCCTCACCCACACATATTGAGTGGATATGTGGATGTGGGGGAAAAAATATGCCACTGAGTCAGGAAGACTATGCAATATGATAACAGCCCATGCCAGAGGAAAAATGCCCAATATGCCCCCTCACCTGCAAAATGGCGACCATAATCTGTGTGTGAACCTGTGATCCCCCCATAAACAAGCACTCAGTCAGTTGCAACCATCTGAGCCACATGCAAAACCATTTAAGCTATGTTGATCTGCAAGGTATGAGGTTATTCCATGACTGCCACACAAGCGCACACCAGGAAAAGGGAATGCTGGTCATTCTGCTAGTATACTAATGGTCTACAATGTGTGTATTCATGTATCATGGTCTGTCCCCTTGACTGGACCAAACCCATATGTAAGACATGAATGACAGTTTAACCAGTAGCATAGCAAGGCAGTGCAACATACAGACTAAACAAGATGTCCCTATTCCACACCTTCTGAACATACCTTCTCAGACAAGTATGGCCTAGAGCCTGCAGAGATCTATGCAGACATAGGCATACCACAACTCATGCCTGCATGCATCCTGACAATTACCACAGATATACCCATGGAGCGATGAACCCACTCTGTGGCTCCAAACACATGACCAGTATGCATATGAGAGAAAGGTCATAGGTTCAATACCAGTTGATAGATCAGGAATTGTTTATCCAGGTGTGTTAACTTTATCCTGCATTTCCAGAACTGTATCAGCCTGTGCAACCTTCAACATTTTGTCCAGCAAGAGCCCACACTCTTAGCTGCCACACTGAGAAGTTGCACCACCCATGGCTGGATGGCAGAGCATGCTAATAGCACCAGCACACTGAGCGGGTGTTGACAGTGCCTGAGCATTGCAGAGCATGCTAATAGAACCTTCACACTGAGCAGACATTTACAGCACCCTAGCATTGCAGGACATGCTAATAGTGCCTGCACACTGAGTGGGTGTTGGCAGAGCACACTAATAATGCCTGCACACTGAACAGCCATTGACAGTGGTGGAGCATCAAAGGATGCCTAAGGGGCAGGGGAGAATGATAACCTTCAACACTTTTGGGCAGCGGGGTCATGTGTGTGTATGTATTTCTCCAGAATAATGTGAGCCTCAGCAATGCACTGTGCATGCATGTGTTGCCCAGGCTTTATGGCTGTGCATACAACATGCTGCAGGTCAGCTATACAGCAATCCCACATACTGTGTGAGATACCATTTACACATAGAAGATGAGCTTGCAGTAAGTAGTTGCAACCTGTGGCTGTGATGCTGTAATACATACCCAGTTATACCATCGACAAGAACCATCCCCCCAGCATTCCCCTACACTTACCTCCCAACATGACACTGTTGTGCAGCTCCCAAATCATCTGCTGGCTTGACTGGAGTGAGCATGTGTGTGTGTTTCAACCCTCACCTCTGCCTCAGTGTCCAGGCTGCAGGACACACCAATTTGCATAGATGAGAGGCCAGATTAATGCTTACTGCCATAACAGCTGTATCCATGGCAACAGTGTTAGCCCACCTGGCGTAGCTGCAACCTATAGGGAACTAGGCTCAGGGGGAGGGCTAGCCGCTGTGAATGTCCAAGCCATTCACCTAGTTGGTGACACTGGCAGGAATCTGTGATTTACCTGCATGCACAATGCACTTGTCCTATGCTGCATTCACAGAGTGCAAGTGAGGAGACCCTTTGTTCCATGCAGTGTATGTATATACAGGGAGGTACACATCAGGCATATTCATTCACAGGAAACACCACCTCAACGCTGTCTACTGATCATTGGCCCAAGTACCAGCAGTACATTACCTATTATCCCAAATGAGAGTCCAAATGCACCTATGTACCTGAATGGGACAGTGGGACACTGACCTCTGAATTGTGCATTCACTCTTTCAGATGGTGAATCTGGCAATGGATTTCATGTTGGTCTCTGCATCACCCACCACCATATGTGAAGGCATGCTTGGAGGTTAATGTTGGGGTGGGGGTGGGGTTGGGGTAGTGATGGGGGGGACAGTACATGTTTAGTATTTGCCCTTCATAGGTGGCATTGCTGGCCAAAGCATATGTTCAATGGCCATAACCTTTGCAGGCCTATTCAGTATCAGCATGTGTTACAGCAGAGGGCCTGCATGACAGCCTCACTGGCTCCCTATGGGCACTGAGTGCAACAGTCACAAGAATAGTGTTAGAGTACAAAGAGGCAGGGTATTGTGGCGTATGTGTTGCCAGCAACTATTCCAACATCCAACCCCATGTCCAACCTGCCATACTTCCATGCGCTCCTGGTGGGAGGGGGGGGCAAATGTGACTGCAACATGCGAGAGTGTATGTACTGCACTGGCCAGGTTTGGAACATCCATGGCTAGAACATGATATTATATGCGAGTACAGGAATGGAACAAGGTTCATTGCTCACTGCCAAGATTTGTGTTGGAGAATACCATATTTTTGTATGTGACAGAAGTAGCCCACTGTGGGCCAGCATGCCTTCTCAGCCTGTCTCTGACCAACTTTCCACTGTTCTAAGCATTGAATTTGTACAGCATACCAAAGGACTAGCAAAACACACTGGTAGTGGTAGTAAGCACAGATCTGCTCCAGAACCTGGAGAGTTCATCTATTGCAGGGCTTGCTCTGGGGGTCAGGTGATGTGTACCCTCCTTCACAATCAGGGTGACTGCAGTAACAGCTTATTTGCACATATTGCAGCTGTCATGTGCAGGAAACACATATTGTCCCTGCATAGTAGAGTGCTTATGTGATTGATCACTGCATTCTCCATATGACCATCATTTGCATATATGTGCTCAGACTGTGCAGTGCAATATGGGTAATGGAGGGGTTAACTAATACCATCACTGAAGGCCCCATTTGCACCATAGTGGTGACTATGACCACTGAAGCATTGCCCAGTACCTGCTTGTCTTCTATGATAGTGAGAGATGTATGCACGGCCCCCCTAGGAGGGAAGTATGGTCGCTGGATTTCAATAAAGGACTACTTTTTTCATATCTCGCTTCCTGTGTTCTGTCCCTATCTTGCAGTGTATAGCAGGTGGCAAGGGATTGCACGCCCTGCACATGTGCTTCCTCGGAGGTTAGTTCCACACTGCAGTGCAGCAGACTTCTGTGTATGACTGTTGTTTGGTGTTGGAGGTGCAGTGGAAGGACAGGCATCTTGACCTCACATGAGGCTTGACTTTTGAACAAGGGATGTATTCTGCAGCTGTGTGTCTGTTATGAGCTAGTGTAGTGAGTGTGCAGTGCATTGCATTCTGCATGTGTCTTGCGGTGGGCAGGCCCTAGGTGTGGTGTACCACTGTCCCAGACTGTGCAAGCCACGTCATTTCATGTCCTGGATTTTGGCCATTGTAGGCAGTGACCTGCAGTCTCTTTGATTCTAAACAGTGCTATAGGGATGAATGTGGAGTTGTAGCCTAACGGTTAGTGCACTGGTTCGGTATGCTACATTTCCACTTTCTCTCTTTGTGTCTGTGGGATACTCACTTCAGTATACTGCCAGAAACAAAGCAGGGCTTGCATTGACTGATGACAAATATTCTTATACTTTTTTTGTGTGTGTTATGATACAACATTGGGTCTGCAGACATGCACATTGCAAACCTGCCTATCTGACAGCATAACTTTATTGGCTTTGCTGTCGCCCCTTGCAAAAAGTCAGACATGTTCACCCTGCAAACGTATGGCACATGAGTTGTTCATATTTGGAATATTTCACAATAACTGTGACTGAACATCTTTGGCATGCAGTATATGCAGGCACATCCCACTCCTGGGATGGCTACCTGCAGGGATCATCACACATTCCTACTTGCTCATATGGCCAATATGAGAGACACTTGTCCAGTTGTTAGATGTACATGTGTCAGGGGGATTGTATGGTAGCTGGAAAAGCTGACACAGTTGTCATACCCAAATAGCTGATATTGGGACTTCCTCATAGCACAACTAAACTTCTTTCAAACACACTACAATTGTATTTGTGCAGTCACATCAAGTACATTGGGACAGCAAGGCCATACCACACTCTCCTCTACCGCCATTCATCCGCCATCCATGCATCAGCATATACCCATTATGTACAGTCATGTATTCTCCTGCCAGGTGCTACACCATGGCCCATACAAGTACTGTTTACTCATACAGATGTGTCATGCATATAGCACTGTAGGCACATTGGTGTACATGTGACATCATATTACAATGTTGACCTGTGTCCTTTGCTAGCCTCCCTGTTCTCCCATGTTTTACAGTTGTGTGTTTCTTTTACATATGTTTTCATTGAAAGCTAGGTCATTAGTTCTATGTCCCACACTGTCACACTTGTGAGGCAGAAACATCATCAGTGAGCTCCATATGGGAGAAAAGTGCACAGCAGAGGTGCCAAAGTCTAGAATGTTGATAAGCACAGGCACCAAATTAGCTGAAGATCAGGCATGTCCAAACATCACTGCCATTACAACTTGGGCATGTACCTCATGCAGCTCAGGCAGACAGCCTGTCCATTAGGCCTGCACAAAAAGGACAGATGCAATACACTACCATTGCCCAACACTTGTACCCACCTGTTGGGCCCAATATTCCAAGGCATTTACATGGTTCACAAACATGTAAACAGTGTAAATGCCCCTAAGTGGGATATTCAGCAGCATTAACATGGTTAATGCTGCTGAATATCTTTGAGTAACACCACTATATGCCCCAATGCTAACCACTTAGTATTGGGACATGTCAAGGGGCATTACTGGTCAGTGGTGATATTAAGCTGTTGCCCAGTTTTCAATCAGTGGTGAAAGCCAGGTGCAGGAAACCCTGGCCTAACTTTCACCGTGTATCCCTAACTGATCAGTAGTTCTATATTGCTGATGCCCGATTAGTGATCAGGCTCTGCAGCAACCCCAAATATTCAATGCCAGGGCAGTATATGACCCTGGCATTGAATATCCATGTTTAATGTTTAGCACCGGTAGCTAGCTACTGTAATTGCACTAGCCGCCAGCACTGAATATCCTGCCCATTGTGTACAATATGAGTAGGGCCTTTTTTAGGTTCTGAATCATGCATTGAAATCCCTGCTGAAGGTACCATAAAGCATCTGTAGCAGAAGCTCACCACCCAAGATTGTCTCACAAACCCATTCTTGGAACTCTTGCAAACTCTGCAGCATCTAGGTCATACAAATCATGGTCAGGCATGGTGGAGTATGACCAAGGACCAGCAGGGCATCTACACTGTCTCACCTTGATGTTATGCTCTCCATAGCTCTCGCCCACATTCAGGGGACACTGTCACCAAATGTGCATACATGCCAATTGACCTAGTTTCTTGACTGTGATTACAAGGCAGTCCTGATTTAGTGAATATGTCATGAAGAAGCATCAGGGGACATGCAACACTGATGCCAATGCAAACTGTCTCACAATACAACAAGTAGACTGCATTGCTGTGCACACTGATAACCAGACTGGACACATTCTGTCACTCACAAAACTGAAACAAGGGCAACATGTCCCTGCATGCAACAGGGTAAACCATGGACTGGATGCAGCTTGCAGGGCACATCTACAGCCACTTTCCAAGCCCACATGCAGCACTGATCACAAATGTGTACTATCAGGGACCACATATGTCATAAGGCATAGCAATGTAAATACAGGGGCTATACATTTCAAACAAAGATACCTAAGCTCCACAAACAGAACAATGGGTGGAAAAAATCATATTGCTGAAGCTGTTGCCCCCGTTACAGCTTCTGCCTCTGTCCAGACAGAGGTCCCAATGCCAATTGAAGGACTGGTTCCATGTGCAGGGTGCCTGCATGCTGAGGCTCTCAGGAAACAAGTGGAGGAACTCAGAGAGGAGGTGTTGAGGCTGAGGAGCATTCAAGACAGTGAGAAGTGCATTAATGAGATGCTTCTTGCAGCAACCAAGCTCTCCAACAGAGGAGAAGATGGGTGCCTACAGAATGATGAAGGTTGGACAGAAGTCACCAGGGCCTGCAGAATCACCAATCCAACTTCCACAGTCCTTGAATTGAAGAACCATTATGCAGCCCTGGAAGTGGAGGAAGTGAAAGTATCCCTGGAAAGGGAAAAACCAGAGCTCAAGTACCCCAAAGTTGCAGAATCAGTGACCACAAGGAAGCGAAGGGTAGTGGTGGTTGGTGACTCTCTCCTGAGGGGTACTGAGGCATCCATCTGCTGACCAAACTTGATGTCCAGAGAGTTATGCTGTCTGCCTGGTGCCAAAATCCAAGATGTTATGGAGAGTTTGCCGAGACTCATAAAGCCCACTGACTATTACCCAATGCTGTTAATCCATGTCGGAACAAATGATACTAGTCTTTATTAATAAAGAAACGCCCCAACGCATTTCGGAAACACCTTCCTCAGGGGACTGAGAACTGCCAACAAACATATTAAAATCAATAGACATATAAACTAATTATAAATATATATATATATGAAAAATATATATAAAAACCATATTAATCATAAAACATATTATGATTAAAGGTATAAACATGTAACCCATAAATAAGGATATAATAAAAAATACTTACATAAATATAAAATATTGGATATTAAGGAGAAACAAAGAAGGACAAACATAAATATTGTGGTAATGAATGAACAAAATACTTACTGTTCAATGTGTCATATATCAATTGAAGCACACAGGACAATGTAACACAGAATCAGTATAGTAGTTGAATGTGCTAAAAAGTGCATATAAACATAACATTCTGTTAAATAATATGTACATAAGAGTCAAAGATAAATATTAATAAAAATGAAAATGAAATCAAATCAACCTTAATGGGAAACCCAGACCCCAAAAAACTACAAGAACATATAGGATGTAGCACCACCCATAGAAAAACATAAAATCTTAATCTGAACGTATCAAAAGTAACTTCATGGCTCTGGGAAAGAGGGTGAAGCAGTTAGGTGAACAGGTGGTGTTCTCCTCAATTTTTATTTTATTTAACATGTTTTATATACCGCTTTATCATTTCAATGAAAGTGGTTTACATTGAAACTTAAACTTGGTAATGAACATTAAACAGGGACATTGAAAACTTGGATTTTTCTGAGGCAATAGAGGGTTCAATGACTTGCCCAAGGCATGCTAATGAGAAGTGAACCCTGGTCTCTGGGTTCCCAAACCAATGTGCTTAACTATTAGGTAACTCCTCCAGTCCTCCCTGTTGAGGCTTCAGGCCAAGGCAGAGAGGCTCACATCCTGGAGATGAATGCATGGATGTGTGGATGGTGTCATTGAGAGTGTTTTGGTTTCCTGGACCATGGGATGCTCTTCCAAGGGTTGCAGAGCAGAGATGGCATCCATCTGTCCAAGAAAGGTTGATGCATCTTCAGTAGTAGACTGGCTAATGAACTGAAGAGGGCTTTAAACTAGATTCATTGGGGATGGGTGAAGAAAGCCCCCTGGTAAGTGATACATTAAATACCTTTATGGAAATGGATAAAAGGGATAACATATGGAAAGCAGTGTATATAAATGCCCGTAGCATGGGAAACAAGATACCTGATGTTGAAGCTTTGGTGGGAGTGCCAGACTTGGATTTAGTGGCAGTTACAGAAAAATGGTTCACAGAAAACCATGACTGGGATGTAACTATACCAGGCTATACTTTATTCAGAAAGGACAGGGTAGGAACAATGGTGCAGAGATGAGGGTTTTGGATTTGTTAGATACTGGGGAACATTCTGGGGAAAGGAGGGGCTCTTCCGAAGGGATGGGCTTCACCTTAACCGGGATGGAACCAGGCTGCTGGCATTAACCTTTAAAAAGGAGATAGAGCAGCTTTTAAACTAGATATTAGGGGAAAGCCGACAGTCGCCCAAGAGCGGATGGTTCAGAAGAATGTATCCTTGAAGGATACTACCAAAAGCAGAGAGGTTCCACAAAAGAGTAAAGTAGCCAAAATGCCCTCAAGTATGGAGCAGAGCTTAAAGATCCTAAATTACCCATGTCTAACAATAGCCAAATTAATATGAATAAAATACATTCTCTAAAATATTTGTATGCAAATGCTAGAAGTCTAAAAAAAAAGATGGGAGAGTTAGAATATATAGCACTAAATGAGAGGTTATATATAATTGGAATATCAGAGACATGGTGGAAGGAGGACAACCAGTGGGACACTGTGATACCTGGGTACAAACTATATTGTAATGATAGAGCTGATCAAATTGGTGGAGGGGTTGCTCTCTATGTTAGAGAGGGCATTGAGTCAGAAAGGATTAAAGTTTTGCAGGACACAAAATCTGCTGTAGAATCTATATGGATTGAAATTCCATGTAAAAGGGGGAAGGCAATGGCAGTGGGGGTGTACTATTGAGCACCTGGCCAGAATGACCAAATGGATGATGAAATGCTCAAAGAAATCAAGGAAGCTAACAAAGGTTACAGCACAGTAATAATAATGGGTGATTTCAACTACCCCGGTATCAACTGGGTCAGTGTCATGGCAGGACATGCTAGGGAGATAAAGTTCCTAGATGAAATAAGAAAAGTGGAAGGAAGTCCAAAAAAATGCCAGCATGGTTTAAAGGTGAGGTCAGAGAGGCTGTTGTTGCCAAAAAAGCATCTTTCAGGAAATGGAAAAAAGAGCCAAACGATGAAACCTGGAAACAGCACAAGCACTGGCAAGTCAAATGCAAGGCATTGATAAGGCAGGCAAAGGGAGAATTTGAGAAGAAGCTTGCTGCGGAAGCAAAAACGTGAAGTAAAGACCTTTTCAAGTACATTCGTAGCAAAAAACCTGTGAGAGTCAGTTGGTCCATTAGATGATAAAGGGGTTAAAGGAGCACTAAGAGGCGACAAGGCGATAGCGGAGAGACTGAATGAATTCTTTGCTTCAGTCTTTACTGAGGAAGTTGTAGGGATGTTACCCATGACTGAAGTGGTATTTAAAGGTGCGGAAGAATTGAAGGAAATATCGATACATTGGGAAGATGTATTACAACTATTAGATAAACTGAAGAGTAGCAAATCACCTGGGCTGGATGGTATACATCCAAGGGTGTTGAAAGAACTGAAATACGAGATTGCAGACCTGCTATTAGTAATCTGCGAACTATCATTAAAATCATCTCTAATACCTGAAGATTGGAGGATCGCCAATGTAACACCAATTTTTAAAAAAGGTTCCAGGGGTGATCTGGGAAACTACAGACCGGTGAGCCTGACATCAGTACCGGGAAAAATGGTAGAAACCATCATAAAGAATAAAATTACTCAGCATGTAGATAGTCATGACCTAATGGGAGACAGCCAACATGGCTTTAGACAAGGAAGATCTTGTCTTACTAATCTGTTATGTTTTTTTGAAGGAGTGAATAATCAGGTGGACAAAGGTGAGTCGGTTGATATTGTGTATCTGGACTTTCAGAAAGCCTTTGACAAGGTCCCTCATGAGAGACTTTTGGCAAAACTAAAGAGTCATGGGATAGGAGGCAGTGTACTATTGTGGATCAGGAACTGGTTAAAAGATAGAAAGCAGAGGGTAGGTCTAAATGGCCAATTTTCCCAATGGAGAAAGGTGAATAGTGGTGTACCCCAGGGATCTGTGCTGGGTCCGCTGCTTTTTGACATATTCATAAATGACCTAGAAAGTGGAATAACGAGTGAGGTTATCAAATTTGCAGATGACACAAAACTATTTAAAGTTGTTAAAACCCAAGAGGATTGTGGATAATTGCAAGAGGATCTTGATAAATTGGAAGACTGGGCATCAAAATGGCAGATGAAATTTAATGTGGACAAGTGCAAGGTTATGCACCTAGGGAAGAACAACCCAAACTATGGTTACAAGATGCAAGGTTCCACATTAGGAACCACCACCCAGGAAAAAGATTTAGGTGTTATTGTGGATACCATGTTAAAACCCTCGGCCCAGTGTGCAGCGGCGGCAAAGAGAGCAAATAGAATGCTAGGTATGATAAGGAAAGGATTGGAAATAAAACAAAAGATATTATAATGCCTCTATATCATTCCATGGTGAGACCGCACCTTGAATATTGTGTGCAATTCTGGTCTCCGTATCTTAAAAAGGATATAGCGATTTTAGAAAAGGTTCAGAGAAGAGCCATCAAAATGGTAAAGGGGATGGAAGGATACTCCTATGAAGAAAGGCTAAAAAGGTTAGGGCTCTTTAACCTGGAAAAGAGACGGCTGAGGGGAGATATGATAGAAGTCTATAAATTAATGAACGGAGTGGAATGGGTAAATGGAGATCGATTGTTTACCTTATCAGAATATAGAAAGACTAGGGAACATGCAATGAAGCTACAGGGTAAACTATTTAAGACTAATAAAAGAAAATATTTTTTCACTCAACGTGTAATCAAATTCTGGAATTTGTTACCAGAGGATGTAGTAAAGGCTGTTAATGTAGCTGGGTTTAAAAAAGGTTTGGACAAGTTCCTGGAGGAAAGGTCCATAAACCATTATTAAGAAGGGACCCAGGATATCAATGCTTGAACCAATACAAGCATTGTGGAACCTGTGTCCCTTGGGGAAACTGCTAGGTACATATGACCTAGATTGGCCACTGTTGGAAACAGAATACTGGGCTTGATGGACCTTGGTCTGACCCAGTATGGCATATCTTATGTTCTTATGTTCTAGGAAAAGGGGAGGAGTGGCACTATATGTAAAAAATACTATTAAAGCTTTGGAATTACAGAGCTTAAAAAGGAGAGAGGAGGCATTGTGGGTTAAACTAGAAAGAGGGAAAGAGAAATAATTTGCATTGGTGTGATATACAGACCTCTCTTACAAGAGGAAGAGGTGGACAGAGGGTTAGTTGAAGACATACACAGCATTGCTAGGAAAGAGGAAGTGCTACTAATAGGGGATTTCAATATGCCAGATGTTGTTTGGCACATTCATGCTGCAGTATCATCCAGAAGTAAGAAGATCCTGGATTCTCTACAGGGAGAACTATTCAGACAATTGGTAACAGACCCCACATGTGAAGGGGCCATAGTGGATTTGGTGTTTACCAGTGGTGAAAGTGTTTCTGATGTTATAGTGGGAGATCATTTTGCATCCAGTGATCACCAGATGGTGTGGTTCACTATTAGGACTAGGGCTGTTAGAATCCATTCAAAAGTGAGGGTCTTAGACTTTAGGCAAACTAACTTTGCCAAGATGGGCCAATCACTCAGGGAGTCGTTAGCTGAACGGGAACAGCTGGGGGATGTAGAAAAACAGTGGGCAAAACTGAAAGGGGATATTTTAAGGGCAACCAACCTTTTTGTTCAAATGGTAAATAAAGGTAAAATGAAAAGGAGACCACAATGGCTTTCGAAAGAAGTAGCTGAAAAAGTGAAGAAAAAGAGGGAGACCTTCATGAAATTCAAGAGATCACAGAGGAAAGCAAAGTTTCAAAAAGAGGAGCAAATAGCCAATGTAATAAAATGGGGGGATAAGACATTTTTCAGAAATGTTAGTGAGAAGAGGAAGGGCAAGAGTGCTATTGTCAGACTCAAGAGTGAAGGGGAGGAATACGTAGAAGCTGATGAGGATATCGCGGAATTGCTTAACAAATATTTCTGTTCTGTGTTCACAGATGAAGAACCAGGAACAGGATCTCAGAAAACAGCCACAAACAGGAACAGAAATGAGGGGCATCTTGAACAGTTTTCAGAAGACTGTATTCATGAGAAACTACTCAACTTAAAATAGACAAAGTGATGGGAATGGGTGGGATAAACCATAGAATGCTGAGGGAACTTGGGGACGTTCTAGCAGCTCCACTGACTGACCTTTTGAATGCGTCGTTGGAGTCGGGAGTGAGGCTCATGTGGTCCCTTTACACAAAAGCGGAAGTAAGGATGTGATTGAAAACCGGTTAGTTTAACTTCGGTGGTGAGTAAATTATTGGAAACACTGCTGAAAGAGAAAATAGTGAGATTTTTGGAGTCCAGCAGATTACAGGATCCGAGGCAGCATGGATTCACATCTGTTCAGAATTGTATTTATAGTTTTTACTATTTTGAAGATCTTTTAGGAACAGCAAACAAATAAACAAACAAACAAACAAACAAAAAACCCTTTAAAAATAATGAAAGTTCTCAATAAGGGATAATTTTCAAAGTCAAACAGGTACATAGTGATTTATATGTGCAAATTGTCTTTCTTAAAATTGTCCTTCAATACAGCAAAAATAACTTATATTGTTATATTTTTAGCCACAAGGAGGGAAGGTGTGCTAAGGAGAAATAAGACATGCGGATTGCACTTTCAAATCTCTCCATGTTGTTTTCCATGCAAAACGTGCCCACGCAAAAATCCTGTAAGCAGTCTTGAACACATATCTTGATTTGGCTCATGGGGGAAAAGCACCTGTGGATTGCTGCACTGTGGAAAGTTTGAACATTGTCCCGCTAGTGACTATAAAATGATTCAGGATACATTTGTAAGAAATGCAATATATATAATTATAATATAGTGTTATAAAGTGGCATATTCTGGGCTAGAAGAAAAAGACTTGAAATTAATGTAGCAATTGGTTGATCCACAGGAATGAGCAAATAATTACAGTGAACTGCTCAATCACTGATGGTGGAATATGCACAGGAAACAAGTTCTAAAATGTGTATAATGTTGCATGCAAATCACTAATGAGATACAAAAGGAAACAGAACATATTGCAATAATATTGGCAGATAAAATATCATTAGCAGAGTTGTTTGTGTTTCCATAGAAGAGCAATGAAGATAGAACTAGGTAATCAGATATCAGAACCAAGCGGATGAATAGAAAGTGCAGTCTTTTGAGTAGAAATGTATAAACAAAATTATTTATTGCTTAATAACAGAAATATACAGTGATTCTTACAAGTTAAGAGGAAAGAAATTAGAGTCTTAACTCAGAAAAGAACTGACAGTGTGAATAAGTGAAAATAAACCAAAGATAACATTACAAAGTTAGACAAAAAGATGCCAAAAGCATTGGAAGTTTCAAAATAAAATGCTTAACATGGTTCATTAATGTGATTTTCCTAATCTCTGCTAACTCATTTCTAGATATTGGGAGTTAGGCGCCTGCTTAAACTGGGGTATGATGGTAGGGAGTGGATATTGCTCTGGGAAAGGGATGTCTAATGGTGTTTGGATGGGTTGAGAGGAGGAAAGCTTGTGATCTGTGAGTTTTGGGGGAGAGGACATTCTCCATCCTAATCCACCCAAAATAAAAAATAAAAAAATCACTTAGCATAGAGAATTTGGATATGGCTTAGAATTTGTAAAGTCGCATTTTAGAAAGGATGTCCAGGTGCAATCTGGGACATTCAAGGCAAAACATCTGAGGAAACCCTGGCGATGTTTATATTTCAGTCCAGTTTTAGAAACATGGACATCCCCAAATGGACAGTCACAGAATCAGCTACTTTGATGTTCCAGCCTGCATTTTCCACAAGGAAATTGTCCATGTTCAGTAACATTGCAAAATTCAGATGTGTAGTGGTAGATTAGTAATCTGTTTGAGCTTTGATTTTACATGTCAGAAAATATTGATAGTGATGATAAAAGCACATCGTGCTCTTACCCAAAATAGCATTGTCACCATGCAACAAGCACTTGTTTGTTTCTTATTCATGATCAGGAGCAGGTAGAGGCATGGATGCCTCAACAACCAGGGCCTGACATACTTTTGTCATGGTGGAATCACCAGTGATGTGCATCTTTGTTGCTCCACCAGGCCACTCCTCTGGCATACTCCCTATTCCACTTGGCCTTCTGAAAAATCGATATCCTCGGTTTCTAAAATGGCACTAGGGACGCCCTTGTGAGTTGTATGTTTGTGTACTCATTTTCAGATGTTCAAAACACGAATAGGGCTTCTAAAATTATACCCTTAGGCTTTACCATATAAGAAAGATGTTAACTTATTGACATTAATGAAAATTAGGAATGAGCACACAAAAAATTAATTTGACTTTTGAGTAGCTATAGAATTGCCTGATTTGGTTACGTACCTTTTTAATTAATGAACATTTTCTATGAACACTAGAACTCGTTAAAGTACAAAATTGATTGTATTGTCCTCATTCACAGATTACATTGATTTTCCGCACACCTTAGGGTACCTAAATGAACTGAATATATAAACTGAAGAAGTGGAGGAGTAGTTTAGCTGCTAGAGCAGTGGGCTGAGAATCACTTAACTCTCTCTCCCTTAAGTGGTACATTTTTGTACTTACCATGCATTAGGTGCACAGGAGGGCATTCCAAGCACCCACCACCCTTTCGGTGAAAAAGTATTTCCTGACATTGCCTTTCAGTTTACTCCCTTGCAGCTTCATGTTATGCCCTCTAGTTTTACAGCTTCCCCATCTTTGGAAGAGGTTTGTTTGTTCATTAATAATCTTTAAGTATTTAAATGTCTGAATCATATCACCCTTGTCCCTCCTCTCCTCCAGAATGTATATATTTAGGTCTTCAAGTCTCTTCTCATAAGTCTTCTGACACAGGCTCAAAATCATTTTGGTGCCTTCCTCTAAACCATTTCCAGTCTTTTTATATCCTTTGTGAGATATGGTCTCCAAAACTGAACACAATATTCCAAGTGTGGCCTCACCAGCAACTTGTACAGTGGCATTAGTATCTCTTTTTCTGTTGGTAATTCCTCTTTGTATGAAATCCAGCATCCTTCTGGCTTTTGCCACTGCCTTGTCACACTGTTTCGCCACCTTGAGATCCTCAGAAACAGTCACTCTGAGGTCCTTCTCCTGGTCTGTGCATACCAACCTCTCGCCCCCTATCACACACAACTCCGTTGGATTTCTGCTTCCCACGTGCATGACACTGCACTTCTTCAATTTAAATCTTAACTGCCAAGCATTAGACCATTCTTCCAGCTTTTGTAGATCTTTCCTCATGTTATCCATTTCCTCAGGGTAGTCCACTCTATTGCAAATTTTTGTGTCATCTGCAAAAAGACAGACTTGTCCATTCAGTCCTTTAGCAATATCACTCACAAATACATTGAACAGTACTGGTCCCAGGACCACTTTAGCAATATCACTCACAAATACATTGAACAGTATTGGTCCCAGGACCAAACCCTTGGGCATACCACTAATCACCTTCCTTTCATCCCAGTGAGTTCCGTTTACCATCACTGTCTGTCAGTCAACCAATTTCTGATCTAGTTCACTACCTTGGGACCCATCCCCAAGCTGTTGAGTTTATTGATAAGCCTCTGTGTGAGGAACACTATCAAAGGCTTTGCTAAAATCTAGGTAGATCACATCCGTCACATGCCCTTGATCTAGTTCTCTGGTCACCCAGTCAAAGAACTCAATTAGATTTGTTTGGCAAGATTGTCCTTTGGTAAAACCATGTTGCCTCGGATAATACAATCTGTTGGTTTCAAGAAAGTCCACTATTCGCTCTTTCAGGAGCATCTCCATTACTTTTCCCACCACTGAGGTAAGGCTTACTGGCCTGTAGTTTGTCACTTCTTCCCTATTGCCACTTTTGTGAAGAGGTACCATATTAGCCCTTCTCCAGTCCTGCGGAACTTCTCCTGTCTCCAAGGATCTATTAAAGACATCCTTAAGCAACCCCACAAGAACCTCTCTGAGCTCTTTCAGTATCCTGGGATGTATCCCATCTGGTCCCATAGTCTTGTCCATTTTCAGTTTTGGAAACTGTTCTAATACTTCATCTTCTGTGAATGGTGTTGTATCTACTCCATTCCCATTTGTATATTTGGTCCTTCTCCGGGATTTATTTAGTAAAAACAGAGCAGAAGTATTTGTTTAGCATTTTCACGTTTTCAATGTCACTTTCCACAAATCCATTCCCAGCACTTTTGAGTCCTGCAATTCCACCTCTGATTTCCCTCCTCTCCCAAATATACCTGAAAAAAGTTTTGTTGCCACACTTCACATCTTTAGCCATCTTTTCTTCTGCCTTTTATTTTGCTGTCCTTATTTCTCTTTGTGTCTCTTTTAATTTGATCCTGTATTCTTTTCTGTGTTCCTCTGTTTGTGAACTTCTGAATTTTGTGAAAACTATGTTTTCTGCCTTTATTTGTGCAGCCACTTCTTTGGAGAACCAAAGAGGTTTCCTTTTCCTCTTGTTTTTATTTACTTTCCTTACATACAGTATGTATCTGTTGCCCCTTGTATTGTCTTCTTTAGTTTAGCCAATTGCAATTCTACTTTTCTTATCTCCTCCCACCCTGCTAACTCTTCCTTTGGGCACATAGCCATTTTACTAAAGTCACTGTTTTTGAAGTCTAGGACTTTGAGCTTGCTGTGATTGGACTCCACCTTGGCTTTTATCTCAGACCACACCATGTGATGATCACTGCTGCTCACATGGGCACTCATCTGGATATTCAACATGCTATCTGTTGGTGAGCACTAAATTCAGCATTGAGCTTTCTCTGGTCAGTTCCATCACCATTTGTCTAAGTAATGCATCTTGGAAGGTATCCACAATTTTTTTACTTCTTTCCAGTTTTGCAGAAGGGATGCTCCAATCCACATCAGGTAGATTAAAGTCACCCAATATGATCACTTCCCCCTTCATGGCTATATTTACAATATCAACAATCAATTCACTATACATTTCTTTGATTTGAGTTGGATGCCTGTAGACCATATCAGTATGGATGACAATGCCATCTCCCCTTTCCAACACAATCCAGAGTGCTTCTTCTTTTCCCCATGTCCCCTGCATTTCAGTAGCTTTAATATTGCTTTTGACATATAGGGCTACTTCTCCTCCTTTTCTACCCTCTCTATCTCTTCTAAATAGATCATAGCCAGCTATGGCTATATCCCATTCATGTGACTCGTTAAACCATGTTTCTGTAATGTTCACAATGTCTAAGTCCATTTCCACTATTAGGGCTTCCAGATCAGGAACTTTCTTGGCTAGGCTTTGTGCATTTGCACTCAATGCTTTCAAGCATTTGTTGAATGGCTTGCCTGCCTTTTGCATGGGTTTTGTTCTACATGCCCCTTTCTGCTTGACAATGATGTGTTGTTCAAAAGTGTGGCTGTTTCCAATGTTGTTCTTCTTTTGCTGGGAGTGACGTACTGAACTTGTCCTTGTCCATCCGTCACCCCCTTTCCCTAGTTTACTGTAAAAGCCTGTCCACATAATGCCTGAATTTTTCACTTAGGATCCTTTTCCCTGCGATGGAGAAATGTAGTCCATCAGTTCCATATAGTCTCTTGTTGATCCATATGTTTCCCCAGTCACCCATATATCTAAATCCTTCTTGTTTGCACCAGGTTTGAAGCCATGTATTTAAGTTGTTTATGCAGTGCAGCCTTTCTGCCCCCTTACCAAGAATAATGCAAGGTAGATGGAAAGGCTATACATTAAGGGGTTATTTTAAAAACTTTATTCATGCTTTGGACATCTGCAAATGAGCACATAGCTGTCCAAATCTGGAAGACATCCCTGAAGCCAGTTTAGAATTGCTTTTGAGAGACATCTCTGGTGCAAGGATGGCCATGTTGGAGGCATGTCCAGGGCATTCCCAAGCACTTGGATGTCTGTGACCAATATGAGAAATGCCCTGCATGTCCCAGCCCTTGTCTAAGTCTCAGTTTGCTTCAGAGCATGAAGAAGACTCAGGAAATTACTCTTATGGTAGGAAAACATCCGTAGGGTGTAGATAAGATGTCCTCCTATTATCTCCAGTACTGTTCACAGTTGTAAAGACTTCAGATAAGAAATGGGGACACATATTGTGTGGTTATAGTACTGCCAAACATCTAAGCTTTCAGTGTGGTGGGCTAGGACATGGCTCTTTTCTAGCATATCATTTCTGGGATATCTTTGTAGCCCTCCCTGTGGACGTCCATATTGAGTACATAGACATTTGTAAAATGAATCCCAAACTTGCACATGGTAGGCATTTTTTGGGATGTTTTGCCTTGGACATCCAAGATTGCTTCTGGACATTCTTTCTAAAATGCCACCTTACTTTTTGGGGGTATGATCAGCAAGTGCCTTGAAGTTAGTGCACAGGGCACACACTTACCACATGGGCTTATGTTACATGCATCAACAGAGAGCATGGGTACATCCATGCTATTGCTGATGCACCCAGCTCAGATCCCAGTGCTGCCTAAAGCCAAAAAGCTCTCATGAAGAAGCACACCAAATCCCATATAGGGTCATTCCAGAAGCCTAATAAGTGTTTGGATGTGTGTCGGGGATGTTTATGTACCGAAAATGTCTACAAACATATCCCGGTACATGGCGCTCATGCACGTTTATCTCACTTGAATGGGGATGAACGCATGTGTCCCCAAGGGGGCAAACAAGGGTGCGGCCAGCTGCAGAGGCATGTTTACCATATTCTTGAAAGCTCCATGTACATTCATGGCCTTTTCCGGAGACATGCCCACTATTCCTGCTGGAGACATGGAATAAGGCCAGGACCTTGAAATTTTTCAGCTGTCTTCTGCATTTGAGAGTTTTGGGGGGTTTGCAGGTTGCATGGGAGGATCTGGTGTGCTGATCTGTAATTAAAAGAGGACATGAATGTCTAGCCAGTACCTGGACCAGGTTCCACTGTGATAGGACAGTCATTCAACAGCTATGCAAGGCATTGGGAGATATGACTGATGTTATGCCAACATTCCTCAGATTGTGCCATGAGGCCTACAGTTTTACACGGTCCAGGATCTATGCAAACTGCGAGAGTGGTGATATATCTGGAGGCTGGCTAACTGGTATGATGGCACAGCGATCCCCCCTCCCATGCCCATACAGGCCTGACCAGGGGAACATTGCTATATAGCAGACCATGGGAAGGTAGGCAGGGTTGCATCACAGATAGCAGATGTTTACAGACCGAAATGAGCCAAGACAGAGAGTGGTATTAGACAGTTGTAGCCATATGTAGGGAGCTGATGTGAGAAATGTAAATACACAGATATGTGGGAAACAGATGCCATTGCCAGAAAGCCATAGTCATTAAAAGAGCATACTTTTGTAGCTCAATAATATTATGCATCCTTTGGGGAATTGCAAAGTTAGTTAAGGTTGTTGTGACCCTGGTAAAGGTTCATACCTAGCATTTTAAAGAATGTTTTTAGAGATGTCCAATGCAAGAATAACTGAAGCATTTTTATACTGCAAAGTAATTTTTGATGTAAGGTATGTCAGGACAAACATATTAATATTTACTTTATCTTTTAATATATTAGAGTGCACTGAGATTACTTCACACTTTTCTTGGCATGAAAAAGAGTACTGTATATATAGTATAGTTTGCATCAGCATTTATTTATCATCAGTATTTATGTTTAGTTTGCATCAGTAAAATACTATCAGTGAGAACAGCAGCTTAGGAGATGCATGTTTTAACCGATGAGGCATGGCTGTCAGAGCCGTCTACAGGTATATTGCGGAGACTGCCATGGTCAGAAACGGGCATCTGTCCAGAATATGGTGAGCTTGGGGATGTCCAAAACCATGCAGCATTTACCCGTGTCCCATGTTTTTCTGCTTCACTGCATGGCCCATGTCTATACCCGTGTGCAGTTCTCTCTGTAAATATGTGCATGGGCTGGCAGTACAGCATGTTGGATGTGCCACGCCAGATGTTTCTATGAACCGATCCCAGAAATGTGGATGCATCTATATCCGTGGATGTGGAATTAACATGGAATCATGCCCGTGCCAATTTATATGTTTCCACCAGAGATAAATGGAATCTAGTTCATAGCCCAACACCAAACCACCAATTACAGCTCTAGCCCTGAATTTTCCAAAAAAACATCCTCTTATTTCTGATCAATCACTCAGAGAGCAGCACTACAAATGATCACAGAACCCCCAAGTCTGTCAACGTCTCCCTGATCACAGGCTTCCCCAATGTCCAAAGCCCAACACTTCTCCAGCCCTTTGATCCAACTCATCACTCAGGTCATTCAGGGTGGGCGTATTCCTCCTATTTTCCTGCCTCATTGCCGCCAAGGTTCAAAATGGTAGATCTGAGACCTAGGGATAGTATCATTATATTACCATTAGAGGTTCAAACTCCAAACTGCTAAGAATTAGAGACACTATTTTGAGCTGTTTGTCAATGGGGAAGAGTGTAAGGGTATTACTTCTGCCCTGGGGTAGGGATGGGGAGAGAGTCAGGTATTGGACTTCAGAGAGTTTCTGTAATCAGGGGTGGGTATTGAATGGCCAGTTTTCCCAATGGAGAAAAGAGAATAGTGGAGTACCCCAGAGATCTGTACTAGGGTACTCCACTATGCACCTAGGAAAGAATACCCCAAAGTATGGTTACATAATGCAAGGTTCCACATTAGGAACCACTATAAAGGAAAATGATTTAGGCATCATCATTGATAACATGTTGAAACCCTCTGCCCAGTGTGCAATGGCAGTCAAGAAGGCAAATAGAATGCTAGGATTCATAAGAAAAAGAATGGAGAATAAAACAAAGGATAGTTGTAGGGTTTAAGTACTTGTAGAGGTAGAGGTTAAGTATGATACATTTGGGATTTAGTATGATAGATTTGCTTTTAATTTTTAAGTGCTAAGGATTAATAATGTTCCTGATTCATAATCACTTACTGGCTGCCCTGAATCTCACAAAATAGTTAAAGCACAGTCATTCTGCTATAACATGTGAGCCAAGAATACAGGCCTTAGCAAGAAGAGATCCAGCACCGGAAAGAACCATATAAGGAGATATCATGAGCCTTGTGAGGTGCCAGTTTGGGCTGGAGAGTCTAGACTAGGACCTGCAAGGGGATATCAGATATAGGCCTGTAAGGTCTATGTGTCAAGAAATGCATACACAGGAAACCACAAAGCTACCAACATATATGCTGGGCCCGGCTCTGAAGAAAGCAGATTAGCTGGATCATGGTGAGTATGGGAAGAGGGGGGCCAGGGGGATTTTGCAACAGGAACTAAGGGGAGTAAATGGTAATAATAGGAAATAAGGTAGGGGAGGGGGAGAGAACACAAAGGAATAGCTCTGGGGACTGGACTGTATGTAAAAATGCGGAAGAGAAAAAGGTATAAATTGTAATATGCTTTCTATATTCTAATGGGGAGAGTTGCATTCTTGAGGTGCCTAGTGCCCGATAGAACTCTCTTCCCCACTTCGCTGCCTGTATTTGGTCATCAGTTATCTAATAAACAGAGACTCTGATTGCACCTGTACTGACTTTTCGGATCTGATCATTTCAGGTAATAATAATAATTAGGTGGTGGTCTATTTTTGTACGAAACAGGGCCGTACAAAATTTTTGCCGAAACCCGGGATTGGCCTATGGGTGGGTCTTTATGGCCAAGATATAAATTTAAAGATTTGGATTCCCCTCAAGAAAAAGAGGGAGGTACGTAAAGATTTGGATTCCCCTCAAAAGGTTGAGGGAGGTGTGTTCCCGGTGCTGAGTGAAGACCGGAGAAGAAGTGAGTGATTGATTCCCTAGGATGACGGCGGCCTGTAATGATGGCGTCGTGAGTATATTTTTAACCAAGCTTGGTATGTGTTGTTTAATTTTTGTTGTTGTTATATGCATAAAGTGTAAGAATAATTTGCTGTTATAAACTGGGACTGAATGATAAGTGATTGAGACAGTACGTGTCGTCTGACACGAAGCGTGTGTGTGTTCTTGCTCACGGTTCCATACCTCCGTGAGGAGATTGGCTGGGCTTGAACGAAGCGAATTCTTGTTTGAAAGGTGTCCTGGACATTTCGTGCACTTCCTTCCTCTGTAAATAAAGAGGGTGGGTATTGAGACCCTTAAATAAAAGGTTGCACGTAGGAATCATGTCTCTGTTTAGGAGAGAGAAAGATGACAATCAGGGAATAATGATAAATCAGGTTTCCCCAATGACTCCGGTCGAACGGATGATGAGAGATAATCCCTTATTAGGAAAGGAAATAGAGAAAGTTTTTGTCTATTTTCACCCCCACACAGTGAAAACAACAGGTTTACTGATTTATAGGCTGAGGGACAGTGAAGGAGAATAAAAGATTGTTCTAAAAGAAAACAATGGAAGAAATCTCCTTATCTGGGATCAGACCAGAGAGGGTGACAATTAGATCAATTGAAAGAATCAGTCTAGTTACATAACAATGTAAACAAGATACACATCAATTGTAATTATGGAGTTCTGAACTTTGAGGTTTATTCTTTGAACATTGCCAGTACCTGGCCAGTGCTTGGTTGTGTTTAATGAATAATTGCTCCTATATGTCGTCTGATGAAAGATAGCTAATTGCCTGCAGCAGGATAAGATGGTTGCCTGTTTTTAGCTAGAAAGAGGGAGGGGGACTGCTGGGGGATTTTCTTCTGGTGATGGACGCATTACCTAGAGGAAACTCTCGATTGAGCAGTCTTTCTTGTTTGTTTAAATAAAGGATTTATTCAGTGTGACAGGAGTTGAAGTTCAGAACTCGGTGAAGTATTTTTTCCTCTGTAATTAGCTTGCTAGCTTTCTAGGTACGGAAATGACACTGAAAAAAAACAAACTGTTTTTAGAAAAACTTAGGGACCTGATTCTGTTCTATGTGTGATAGTTATAATTGTTGTGAATGAATGGGAAGATCTTCCATGCTTTGATATATGATTATTGTTTTGTGGTATATTCTGGAAACAAAATTAGTAATAGAGGAACAATAACAGCTATGATATCTGCAGAGTGTGATTCAAAAGTTACTTTGCTTTTGAAGCAAAAATTACCAGTGCAGCCGTTTCCCTTCTGGAAGTTCTGTATAACACTCACGCAATCAACGCTTTCTTAATTAGATTTTATGATCTCTGAAATTGAACTGCTTAGAATTCTTTGCTACTGGTGCAACAGAAGAAAACTGTTTCCTTTTTCCATTTGACCTTCAAAGTAGAGATTAAGATCCCTGCAGGATTATGTGGTATTCTGAGCAGATTGCAACTTGAGAATGATTTAAATCCTGAATGAATAAAATGTTAACCATGTTTGGATTTTGTTCTGATTGTATTAAGCAAAATTAAAAGTTAAACAGGGATTTTATATATTGTGGCAAGGTCGAGGTTAGCTGTAACTCTCAGTGATTGAAATAACTTAAAAAAAGGGAAGTGTTTGCATTCTAGATGTCCACCAGTCTTTTCATGAAAAGAGTATCAGTTTCGCTTCCCCGAACTGTAAGAATTACTGTGTAAGTCTTTTGAATTTCAGTTCCAGGAGTTCTGTCTTTAGTTGCTGTTTAGAATGAGCACATATATCCATTCAAAACTACACCAATTAAGTTAGTGGGACTGAGACACTGTTTAACAATCTAAATTTATATTTTCTGCCTCCCATTTGTTTGACTTTTAACAATTGTTTTAGAAGCAGGATTAGCTGTTGTGTGCGAGCAGCAATCCCAGAAAGCAATCCAAGAAGAGGAAAGGGGGAGGGGAAACAGCATTCTCTCTTTTGTTTGTACCTGTAGAATTTCAGGCAACTGAATTGGTGGAGCGAGTGACAGACATTCTGATAAGAAGTTATTTCAGATCTAATGCAGCACACCTGTGGACAACAGCGACCCCTACTGCAACTACATAATGCTGACTTTTGTGTGACCTTTTGAACTGGTTCAAGCTTGATTGAAATTTATATAGAATGGTATAATGGTATAAACAGTATGGTGTGTTCTCTCCTTCTGCTCTCTCTGAAGAATGGCAAGTGTTTGCTGCATTGTGTTTTAAATGCTGTCATGTATCAAAGTTTCACTGCTGTTGTACTTAATCCTTTTTATGCCTGGAAGCTAGTGTATCAGGCTGTATTTCTGCTCTTTTCTAAGCCATGCTTTAAGCTTACCTCTTTAGGGCTACTTTTGAATATGTGATCCAGCTCACCATTGTCACCGTTACTTCCCCCTTTGTTGCCCACTTGAATGATACTGACACTTGGACTCTTGAAGGTTTCTTCAACTGTCACCTCTGCTTGATCTACTTCCTTCCTGTATGAACTGTTGCTGACCAAGATAATTGCTGCCAAACCTGCTCCTTGGGACACCATCTGTTTCCTTCATCCTGATGGACAATTAGTTTTACTTCTGCGAGTTCACAGTATAACCCACATCTCCAAAGAGGTTCTCAATCACCCCCTGCCTTGAACTGAAATCGGGACAGTCTGTTGAACTTTTTGCTCCATTGCTATTACACGTAGGTTAGATGCTGGACTTCCTTGATATCTTTCTAGACCCCTGCCATAACTGCTGGACTTGGTATGGCTATCTGCCGTCTACAATGCTTACTGTATGTTCAAATGAAAGCTGTTATTGATTCTATAACTAAGTTGTCAGAGTCCCTAGAGCTGAATACACAAATGACTCTGCAAAATAGACAAGCCCTAGATTTGCTCCTTGCTTCTGAATGAGGCCTTTTGTTCTTTTATTAATGCCACTATCTGTTGTATAGTCATAGCGAATCATTCAGTGTTTGTGCTTAATGCTATGGATAAAATACGTCACTTGTCAGAACTACATATTGATGATTTTAAGGGTGGTTTCCAGATTGGAGATTGGTTTTCATCTCTCTCCTCCTGGTTCCACTCCCTTGGCTCTGGCTTGAAAGGTTTATTGATTTCTGCTGGCTTTATTTTAATCATTGCTTTACTCTTCTGTTGTTTGTTTCTATGTTTATATCCTGCTGTAAGAAAAATTGCACCAAAGTATCTACCTCTTTTTTGCCTGTTCAGACTAGCCCTACTCTTGTCAATGTTTCTTATGCAGCCGTCCCCATGTCAGACTATTCAGACCTGGATTTCTCCCATTCCCCAGCCGAATAAAAAAAAAAATAAAAAAAAATGGGGGAGTTGTAGGGTTTAAGTACTTGTAGAGGTAGAGGTTAAGTATGATACATTTGGGATTTAGTATGATAGATTTGCTTTTAATTTTTAAGTGCTAAGGATTAATAATGTTCCTGATTCATAATCACTTACTGGCTGCCCTGAATCTCACAAAATAGTTAAAGCACAGTCATTCTGCTATAACATGTGAGCCAAGAATACAGGCCTTAGCAAGAAGAGATCCAGCACCGGAAAGAACCATATAAGGAGATATCATGAGCCTTGTGAGGTGCCAGTTTGGGCTGGAGAGTCTAGACTAGGACCTGCAAGGGGATATCAGATATAGGCCTGTAAGGTCTATGTGTCAAGAAATGCATACACAGGAAACCACAAAGCTACCAACATATATGCTGGGCCCGGCTCTGAAGAAAGCAGATTAGCTGGATCATGGTGAGTATGGGAAGAGGGGGGCCAGGGGGATTTTGCAACAGGAACTAAGGGGAGTAAATGGTAATAATAGGAAATAAGGTAGGGGAGGGGGAGAGAACACAAAGGAATAGCTCTGGGGACTGGACTGTATGTAAAAATGCGGAAGAGAAAAAGGTATAAATTGTAATATGCTTTCTATATTCTAATGGGGAGAGTTGCATTCTTGAGGTGCCTAGTGCCCGATAGAACTCTCTTCCCCACTTCGCTGCCTGTATTTGGTCATCAGTTATCTAATAAACAGAGACTCTGATTGCACCTGTACTGACTTTTCGGATCTGATCATTTCAGGTAATAATAATAATTAGGTGGTGGTCTATTTTTGTACGAAACAGGGCCGTACATATTATAATGCCTCTGTATCGTTCCATGGTATGACTGCATCTTGAATATTGTGTGCAATTCTGGTCACCATATCTTAAAAAGGATATAGCAGAATTAGAAAAGGTACAGGGAAGAACCACCCAAATGGTAAAGGGGATGGAAGGATACCGCCATGAGGAGAGGTTTAAAAGATTAGGGCTTTTCAACCTGGAAAAAGGATGGCTGAGGGGAGAAATGTTAAAGGGTTAATAAATAAATGGATGGAGTGGAACAGGTAAGCACAAATTGATTCTTTATGCTATCAAAAAGTAGAAAGACTAGGGGATATATAATGAAATTACAGTGTAACCCATTTAAGACTAATAAGAGAAAATATTTTTTTCATTGAACATGTAATCTAACTCTGGAATTCGTTACCGGAGAAGGTAGTAAAAGCTGTTAGTGTAGCTGGGTTTGAAAAAGGTTTGGACAACTTCCTGGAGAAAAGGTCCATAAACCATTATTAAAGAGGACCCAGGAAATCCACTGTTTGCTCCAATATAAGCATTATGGAACCTGTATGTCTTTTTGGGAAAATGCTAGGTACTTGTGACCTGGATTGGCCACTGTTGGAAACAGGATACTGGGCTTGATGGATCTTTGTCTGACCCAGTATAGCATTTCTTATGTTCTTATGTTGATCTATGGGGGGTGTACAGATCTGATTGAATGGTTAGGTACTGATTGTGGGGTAATATAAAATTGGGATAAGTGGTTGGATCTGGGGGTCTGAATGGGGGGGGGATTGGCCTGTCAGCAATGAGGGTTCGAGTAAATTGCCATGATCATGGTTCTGCTATTATTTTATCAGTGGCCATGCTATAGGCAGCTGTGACAGTGTGAGGTAATGTATGTGAGATAATTGACTCTGCAGTCCATGCCTGTCCTCTTCCCGTACCCTACCTAGTTCGCAGTACACCACACATTAAGCACGTAATGCATGATTTTTAATCTGCAGCTGTTTTTAACTTATAGCAACCATTAGCACAGTCCCTCATTAACAGTTACTACATGTTAAAGCACACATGAACTGCTTAGCTCACTTTAGTTAATAGGCCCCATAGATTGTAAGCTCCTAGGGAGAGGAAACACTGCCTATACCTTGATGTAACTTGCCTTGAATGACTACTGAAAAGGCATGAGCTAACAAATGTGCATTCTTTTTTTTTTTTTAATTTATTTATGAAGATACCTTTTACATAGTCATATTGTATAAAACAATTACAACCAATAATACAGCAAATAATACAAGGAAAAATAAATATTTTAGAAACCAGTACAAATAAACAGCCCACGTCTCGAGGAAAGTCTAAACAAAGCAAAAGAAAACAAAAAACATACAGAGAAAACAAGGCCAAACCTCGAAAGGATATAGCCAACTTCAGCCGGACAAAATTTTAGTACCGACGCCGCCCACCTATTTAATCATGATATAATACGGGCCTTTTCCCGCTCAACAGTCCACTTTTCCAAATCGGATGAGGAGAAAAAGACAAATTTATCATAATGCAATGAAATACAACATTTGCAAGGGTACTTTAGAAAAAAAGTGGCCTCTAAAGCAAGCACCCTAGGTTTTAACAAAAGAAATGACTTTCTACGAAGTTGGGTAGAACGTGATACATCTGGGAATATCGATCACCACAAAATTGGAACTCCTTCCTCTTGAAATAAGATTTCAAAATAGAAATCTTATCATCCTCGGAGGATAAAGTAACCAATAGAGTGGCCCTAGTAGTAATCACATCTTGTGTATCTTCTAAGAAAGCTGTTAAATTGAAATCAGCTTTATCTGACATAGGTAACACCTCCTTATCCTCAGGGCTAGAAGAAACATTAATAGGAAGATAGTAACATTTAATCACCGAACAAGAATCAGCCTGAGGAAAAAGGAGAGTGTCTTTCAGATATTTCCTAAAGAGCATTATTGGAGACAACATCGAACAAGTGGGAAAGTTCAACAAATGAAGATTCATCTTGCGAGCTAAGTTTTCCAGATTCTCCAGCTTCTGATGCAAAAGAAAGCTATCTTTGGCATGAGCGGCTGTAAAATCTGCAAACTTACTAACTTGAGGCTCTAGTTTCGACAGAGCTGAGCCACAGGCTCCAATCTGGGAATCCAGGGACTGAAACTTTTGAACCGAATCCCTTGTAAATTGACAAAGTTTAGGAACAGTCTCTAAAAGCATATGTTCCGTGCGCGAGACAACAGTCCAGACATCCGAGAGAGAAACTGTGGAAGCAGACGGTTTGGGCGATAAAGGGGGAGGACGACTCCAAGAAACCTCGTTAGGAAGCACTTTTAATGAGGCCATAACAGGAGAGGCTTCCCCGGATAATTCAAGAAAACCAGGGGGGAGCGGGGGGGGGGGGGTACGTTCGATTGAGCTTAAGCTTGCACCACCAGTGACAGGATCAAGAGGGTCAGTACCTGGAATGACGGGATGCGGCGTAGAAACTAAATGCTTCTCAATTGCCCCTGCTTGAGGCTCAGCAGCAGGAGGTTTCTTCTTGCGCTTGCCACTTGGCATACCTCCTCAGGTCACATCAAATAACTCCAAAATAGCTCCAAAGGGGCTCACAAGGGGCAAAACAACCCCCTTTGAAACGCGCCCCTTAGAAGACGCGCCGACGGCTAAGCGCCGTAAGATCCAAATTAAGTAGGACCTTGGGGGTGACGTCAGCCGACTGTCCACAGAGCCGCCAGCTGCGGAACCAGCCTCCTCTCCTCCACTGGGTCCGGACGGCAGATGAAGACGCTCCCGATGAAAAACAGCAAGGCAAGGGCTTTAAGCCAGGACCTGGGGGTGACGTCAGCCGACTGTCCGCAGAGCCGCCAGCCACGGAACCAGCCTCCTCTCCTCCACTGGGTCTGGACGGCAGATGAAGACGCTCCCGATGAAAAACAGCAAGGCAAGGGCTTTAAGCCAGGACCTGGGGGTGACGTCAGCCGACTGTCCGCAGAGCCGCCAGCCGCGGAACCAGCCTCCTCTCCTCCACTGGGTCCGGACGGCAGATGAAGACGCTCCTGATGAAAAACAGCAAGGCAAGGGCTTTAAGCCAGGACCTGAGGGTGACGTCAGCCGACTGTCCGCAGAGCCGCCAGCCGCGGAACCAGCCTCCTCTCCTCCACTGGGTCCGGACGGCAGATGAAGATGCTCCCGATGAAAAACAGCAAGGCAAGGGCTTTCAGCCAGGACCTGGGGGTGACGTCAGCCAACTGTCCGCAGAGCCGCCAGCCGCAGAACCAGCCTCCTCTCCTCCACTGGGTCCGGATGGCAGATGAAGACGCTCCCGATGAAAAACAGCAAGGCAAGGGCTTTAAGCCAGGACCTGGGGGTGACGTCAGCCGACTGTCCGCAGAGCCGCCAGCCATGGAACCAGCCTCCTCTCCTCCACTGGGTCCAGACGGCAGATGAAGACGCTCCCCACAAATGTGCATTCTAAGTGAGCCAATAGTATGCGGAAGGGAACAAGTTGTACAATCTCCTGTATACATGGTAAAGGTTCGTTTCATGTGACATTCTCCCATTATTTGTATGCTTATGGCCATCTCTTCTTATTCCAGTATAGCATGCATGCTAAGTCATTACTGCATATAGCACTAATGTTAACATATGCTAAAGAGCCTTAAAATGCACACTAAATGTAATGCATAGACCTTCTAGTCTATCATCATGCAATGCTTGCTATGGCTAGAAACTACATAGAATGAAGGTAATGTTAACATTCTTTTTGTGATGAGAAGGAGTTATAAGTGAAAGCTGAGAAAAAGGAGTGTTCATTTATTTATTTATTTATTTATTTATATTCTCTTATATACCACACTATTCTGCATCAAGGTGTTGAAGCACCTTTTGTGTGAGTGGAAAATAGTAAGCAAGGATGACGGGATAACTGGAACAATATGCAAGTTTTTTTAGCTCAAATTCAACAGTGTCAAATTCTGTACCATTAAACAAAGTGCTTCACCTTTTTAAATTGTTATTAAGCTGCCTTTGATTATGAACAGAGTGTGGGAACAAATATGAATATGAATAATAACAATAGATGAAACCTTGATGATGACATTCCTGTTGGCATGTTTCAAACTTGCATTGATTCAACTGTTTGTCTGTGGTACGTATTTAAAAAATATATTTTTTACTAGACTGGTAAAGGGAGAAGAAAGTAAAAGTTATTATTCGTGGTCGCTGCTTCTTTTATTAATGTTAATATTTTTTAGGCCGGCTGCTCGTATGTGTCAGTTTCTGGTAAGCAGCAATTTTGTTTGAAATATATTTATAATGGGGATCATTTGAATAGCTTGTATTTGCCATAGGTAGGCAGTTTTAACCAGCATACATTGGTTAGTCACATTCAGCTTGTTAGTATACCTTAAAAACTGTAGCAGCCGCTTTAGTAAAGCCTGCTAAGTGGTGAACATACATTTTAGTGGGTCGTAATGGCCCACAGTGACAGTTAACATGCGGGCATGACAGCTACCGGCCATTAAATGGGAGTTAATTGTCCACTGTGTGAAGAAGTGGGGAATGGGCAGTGTATGGTTGGAGCATGGACACGGAGGGCCCATTGCAATTAGCATGGAAGGTACATATCACATGCTGTCAATGCGACAATTAGCACAGGTGCACATAATGATACCTCTATGGGTGGCGTTATGTGCACCTGTGTTAATTGCACTTCATGTTAGGATATGTGTCCATGTGGTAAATGATGGGAACATGCTGACCATGCCTCCAACAGTTATTATGGAGGCTTTGCACTTAACACATTCTATTGTTAATGCTAAACGAGTATTAAATGTAAAACCCTATTGGACTTTAGTAAAAGGGCTCTTTAGTATGTGTTAAATTAACACACTTTATTCATCTTAGGGGTATGTTTACTAAAGGGCATTAAAGTAGCAGGAATTATCAAGCATTAACAGCAGCAATAAAGCACAGTTACTTACCTGTAACAGGTGATCTCTGGGAACAGCAGGAATAAGTCTTCACATATGGGTACGTCGGTACCAACAGAGCCTGCGGGGGAATGCTCCCCAGCATCCCAAAAAAGGAAAGCTTTTGGGAGCATCCCACAGCGCCTGCGCGCTGCCTTCTCGCCTTTCCTAACCGCCTCTCTCCAGTTCGAGTTTTAAAGCTGAGACAAAGAGAGAGAGGAAAGGAAAGATAGATAGAGAGATACAACTCCTAAGGGAGGTGGGTGGGTTGTGAAGACTTATTCCTGCTGTTCCCAGAGATCACCTGTTACAGGTAAGTAACTGTGCTATCTCCAGGAACAAGCAGGAATGAGTCTTCATATATGGGGACTCCCCAGCTAGAGATGCCTGGGAGATCCCCAAGGTTGTGAGACCCTGAGAAGGGCTCTACCTTCTCCCATGGATCTCAGGCATCCAACGAGGGATGGAGGGTAGGAGTTGATTAAGCATGGAACAGGTGTTTGAGAACAGCCTGACCAAACAAGGCATCCAGGCGGGAGTCCTAGTCCAAACAGTAATGGGCTGTGAAGGTATGAACCGAGGCCCAGGTGGCCGCTCGACAGATCTGGTCGATGGACACAGAATTTAGATGAGCCATAGAGGTTGCCATGGCCCTCACATTATGAGCTGTGACATGGCCCTCCAGAGAAAGGTTCTTACTCTGGTAGGCGAAAGAAATACACTGAGCAATCCAATTGGACAGTGTCCTCTTAGAGACTGGAAGTCCCAAATGAGAGGGATCAAAAGCAACAAAGAGTTGAGAAGACTTTCTATGTTGCTGTGTCCTTTGTAAGTAAAAAGCAAGAGCCCTCTTACAATCCAGGGTATGAAGATTCCTCTCTGCACTTGATGCATGAGGACCTGGAAAAAAGACAGGTAAATATACCTCTTGGTTAAGATGAAAAGGTGAGACCACTTTAGGCATAAAGTGTGGATTGGTCCTAAGGACTACCTTGTCATGATGGAACCTTGTATAAGGTGGATTAGCCACTAAGGCCTGCAGTTCACTGATGCGGTGAGCTGAGGTGACTGCAATAAGAAAGATAACCTTCCAGGAAAGAAACTTCAAGGAGGTAGTGGCTAAGGGTTCAAAGGGTGGCTTCATGAGCTGACCAAGAACCAGATTCAAGTTCCATGCCACTGCAGGTGGTCTAATGGGAGGTTTAGTTAAAAGAAGGCCTCTCATGAATCTTGCAATAAGAGGATGAGAGGAGACAGGTTGTCCATTGAGAGGCTTGAGAGATGCTGCAATAGCACTCAAATGGACCCTTACTGAATTTGTTTTGAGGCCTGCATGGGAAAGATGCAGGAGATACTCTAGTAAAGAATTCAAAGGTATTGCTAGAGGGTTAATACCCTTCTCAGCACACCAAATGGTAAACCTTTTCCATTTAAAAGCATAGGAACATCTAGTAGAAGGCTTTCTGGAAGCATGAAGGATGTCCCTTACTTGCTGAGAAAGATGCCAATCTTGAAGGTCTAAGCCTTCAGCAACCAAGCCCTGAGATGGAGAGATTGGGGGTTTGGGTGCCACAACGTTCCCCCCTCCTGAGACAGGAGATCTGGAGCAGACCCCAAGTCCAGGGAGGGAGCTTGAGAGAGATGCAGAAGTAGAGGGTACCACACTTGGAGTGGCCAACGTGGAGCTATGAGGATCATAGTCCCTCGATCTCTCTGAAGCTTGAACAGGGTCTTGGGAATTAGGGAAATGGGTGGAAAAGCATACAGGAAGTCTTGACCCCAATGAAGGAGGAAGGCATCCCTGGCCTGAACTCCCTGACACGGAATTCTGGAACAGAATCGGGGAAGTTTGGCATTCCATGGACTTGCAAAGAGGTCTATGTCCGGGGTTCCCCAAATTCGAAAGATTCTGACTATCTGGTCCATATGAAGGGACCATTCGTGTGGAAGCAGAACTCGACTGAGTCTGTCTGCCCAAGAGTTTTGAACTCCTGGAAGGTATACTGCCAGAAGATGGATTTGATGCTCTCTGGCGAAGGCCCACAATCTCAGAGCTTCGTTGCAAAGCGACAGAGAGCCAGTCCCTCCCTGTTTTTTCACATAGAACATGGCTACTTGGTTGTCCGTGTGAATGAGGACTGTCTTGTAGCTGAGCAGGGTATGGAAGACTCTGAGAGCTAAGAAGATTGCTCTGAGCTTTAAGATGTTGATATGTAGGGAGGTCTCCTGTGGGGACCAAATGCCCTGGGTGGAGAGGTCCTGAAGATGAGCTCCCCAACCCTTTGGAGAGGCATCTGTTGTAAGGATTGCTTGGGGTAACAACTGTTGGAAGGGGGACCCCAGCAACAGATTTTGAGTGGACTTCCACCACTGGAGAGACCAAAAGAGGCGCCTGGAGGTTGCTATTTTGTCTGACAGACCCCTGATGCCTGGGTCCACTGGGTAGACAAAGTCCATTGAGCTGCCCTCATGTGAAGGTGAGCATAAGGGACCACATGCACAGTGGATGCCATGTGGCCTAGCAGTTGTAACATCTCTCGAGCAGTTAGATGGGTTTTTAACTGAATCTTAGAGGCTAACTGCACTAAGCGTAGGCAACGGGCCTGGGGAAGATAGGCCCTTGCAGTTGTGGTATCCAGCAAGGCCCCTATGAACTCTAGAGACTGAGTAGAGGTGAGTTGGGACTTTGGAATGTTTACCACCAGTCCCAGATACTGCAGAACACGCATTGTGCAGGCTAGGGAAGTCTGGGCCTCTGATTGGGATGAGGCTCGGATGAGCCAGTCGTCCAGATATGGGAATACGAATATTCCCAGAGTGCGTAGAAATGCAGCTATTACTGCCATGCATTTTGTGAACACTCTTGGAGTAGAGGCCAGACCAAAGGGAAGCACCCTGTATTGGTAGTGCTTTCCCTGATAAAGGAACCGAAGGAACCTTCTGTGTGCTGGGTGGATGAGTATATGGGTATACGCATCCTTGAGATCTAGAAAACACAGCCAATCCTGACTCTGAAGGAATGGAAGAAGAGTACCTAGAGAAATCATCTTGAATTTCTCTTTGCATAGGAATTTGTTCAATTCTCTGAGATCTAATATGGGTCTGTAGCCCCCTGTTTTCTTTGGAATTAGAAAGTAGGGGGAGTAGAACCCTGAGCCCTGTTGAAGAAGAGGTACTTCTTCTATTGCCCCTTGGGCAAGAATGGTAGAAATTTCCTGACCCAGAAGGTCGAGGAGAGATGTTGGAGAATTGAACTTTCTCACCATGGTGTAAGGAGGAAGGTTTGAGAAATGAAGTTTGTACCCTTCCCTTATGATGGAAAGGGTCCACTGCTCTGCTGTGATTTGCTCCCATCTGGGAGCAAAGTGAGCTAACCTTCCTGGAATGGTGAGCTGGAAGAAAAGGGAGGAAAGTTTGCAGATGATCTGTAACTTCCTTCAGAAACATTCCCATATAGAGACTATAGGAGTTGATTCTGGCAACAAGCATACTGGCTTGGAAAATTTTCCTGCCAAAAGCATCTAAGGTTCTACATTCTTTTCCTGGAGGAGTAGATGAGTGCCTCTTTGCACTCTTTAACTTTTTCATAGCAGACTCCACCACAATAGAATGGTGAGGAAGCTGAGTTTTATGAAATCCAGGATAAGGAGGGACATGATACATGGTATCCAACCTACGAGAATGAGAAGAGATGGTGAGAGGAGTCTCCCATATGCCCAGCATGTGGTCATAAAGGATCTCATGAATTGGCAAAGTGGCTGCTTCTTTAGGAGCCTTGGGATATTGCAAAATATCCAATTTTTTGGCTCTAGGCTCTTACTCAGGGGCTACTGAGATAGAAAGCCCTTTGGCCACTTCCCTTATGAAGTCTTGAAAAGACAAGTCTTCTGGAGGGGACATTCTTCTTTTTGGAGAAGAAGGCTCCTGAGGAAGGAGTACTGATGCTTTGACAGAGGCCTCCGATGCATCAAAGTCTTTGGAGGAATCGAAGTATCGCCTGTCTGGATGCTCCTGTAAATCCCGATATGCGTACTGGGTGGTATCGACATCGGGAGTCATCGGTACCGATTCGGTACCGAGAGGCATCATCGGACAGGGTACCACTGCAGTCGACACCGAAGCCGATGTCGATGCAATTGGTACCGGCACCGGAACCGATATCGGAGTCGGTGTCTGAGCCGGTACCGACAATGAAGCTTGTTGCGGTACCAGCAGCGTCGCAGCTTGTATGAATGGCGTGATGGCACGCTGCATGGTCAGAACATTCTGATCCATCGACGCCATGAATGTCTGGAGGTCGGTACCGGCAGATTCCACCGGTACCCCAGAACATTGCAACAGGTGATCGGTCGAGGCCGTGCCATCGATGTCAACCTGTAACCCCATAGGAGGAGCTTTGGAAGCCGGAGCTTCCCGCCGGGGTAGTTTTGCTGGTGCAGGATCCTCGAGGGCAAGCCCGGAGGCATCTCGATGCTTGGAGGGAGATCTACCCTTCGAGGACCGGCTGGACTTATGTTTGGTTACCTGAGATCCATAGGAGGAAGAAGAAGCCCTGGAAGACGTCGATGCCACCGAAGCTGCATCAGAGGGAAACAGTGTACTGAACTTGGCTGCTCGGTTCTGTAAACATCTTTTGGACATCATGGAACAGGACGCACAATCCGTGATGGAATGGTCAGGACCCAAACACTTAAGACACCAGTCATGGGTGTCAGTAATAGAGATGGTACCGCTGCACTTAGTGCATTTTTTAAACCCATAGGCGGGCTTTCCATGAGGAATTTTTCTGTTAGGCTTAAGGCCCAAAGAAGAAAAAATACACTGAAGTGAAACGGAAAGTATCTTTCTTTTTTTTTTTTTTTTGAAGAAAAAGAAAGAAAAGACTGGCGGTACTGGTCCGACGTCGAAGAAGGCAGACGCGCGACCAAAGAAATAAAATAAAATAAAGAACTTCTTCAGCGGTGACAGGAACACGACCTGCTGGCTCCACGGAAAAGAAGAACTGGAGAGAGGCGGTTAGGAAAGGTGGGAAGGCCGCGCGCAGGCACTGTGGGATGTTCCCAAAAGCTTTCCTTTTTTGGGACGCTGGGGAGCGTTCCCGCGCAGGCTCAGTCGGTACCGACGTACCCATATGTGAAGACTCATTCCTGCTTGTTCCTGGAGATAGGATTTTATAAATGAAAAAGACTCTGGGCTGGTAGGAGGCATTCCGGCGGTAAGGGTTCAATGGGCCATTTAACATGTGTTAACACGACATTGGGTGTTAAGGTATCGAGCATGCACCATGGCATCCGAAAATGGCTGTCACCCTAACACTGGATAAGGAAGCACCAAGGAAAGTCAATGTAAAGGTGATGGATGGAAAGACAGGTGGGAGCTGATGGACCTGCTGGATCCGTGGGTACCCTAGGTGGAAGCCAGTAATGTGGAAGGCAGCAGTACTGATGCACTGGGGGATGCCAATATAAAATGGCACAATGCCAGTGTTTGGCATAAGATGGGGAAGAGTTGTCACCCTGAGGAGTCAGAAGTGGCAGGATGTGTGCAACAAAAGGAGGATGGTGCAGGAGTAATGAAGTGCAGATCAGGCTCAGAAGAGGCGTGTGTGTGTGTGTGGGGGGGGGGGGATGTGTGTCAGTGTCATGTGGATGGCCTGATACTAGATATGTGGGTCTCACACCTTTCCCAGCCACAGAGCCACCATACAGCACTCCAGACAAATGTGCAGATAACAACTGACAGGTGTCAACCAAACTGGCCAACTAGGGCATTTACAGACATGAGGCGATACCTGCAGGTGGCTATTCGAGGGGTAGGATGGGTTCGCATGTACTGCAGAGATTTTATGGAGCCGAAGCTGCACAGTCACAGTCATCATGTCATACATGACTCATGTCTCACATGTAGGTTACAGCTGTATGCATGTAACTGCCTGTTAGTATACCGCTGTATCAGTGCAGTCATGTCGGGCTACATCTTACTGATGAATTGGTAATGTCTGATGATAAACAGGGACTGTACGGACCTGCAGTCAGCTGAGGTCTTGATGGGTTAAGTAAACTGCTCAATGTCACAAGGAGGTGATGTCAGTCCATGAAGGTTGTGGCAGACATAAAATGTGACAGTAACACATTCTGCAATGTCATATAAGGAGTGCTAGTGGGCTCTAAACCCTGGTATCATGGTCCCCAAGTCATTACCATGACCATTATGCCTTGCCTCCAAGCAGTTGTCTAACATCTGCAGGGTGAACATGTCTGACCCCCTACAATGTGCTGCAACAGAGACAATAAAACCATGCTCTCCGAAGGGCATGAAGGGGAATGTTTGCTGACCCAAAATATGGACAGACCGAATAACAAAGTAAGATGTGTGTCTGCAAGGCACTGCAAAGTCTGGACTGTTACAGGCAGGGAAATTGGTCCCTGGTCCGATTCTTTTTAACATCTTTGTTAGTGATACAGTGGAAGGGCTGTCGGTTAAGGTTTGCCTCTTTGCGGATGATACCAAAATCTGCAATAGAGTAGACACCCAGGAAAGTGTAGATAACATGAGGAGGGATCTAGCTAAGCATGAAGAATGGTCTAGAATTTGGCAGCTGGGATTTAATGTTAAAAAATGTAAGGTCATGCATTTGGGCTGCAGCAATCCAAGGCAACAATATAGTATAGGGGGTGAAGTACTTTTGTCCACTAAAGAAGAGCGGGACCTAGGCGTGGTTGTGTCTGATGATCTTAAAGTAGCTAAACAGGTAGAAAAGGCGACAGCAAAAAACTAGAAGGATGCTTGGGTGCATACAGAGTGGAATGGCTAGCAGAAAAAAAGGAGGTGATAATGCCTCTGTATAAGTCTTTAGTGCGACCTCATTTGGAGTATAGTGTGCAATTTTGGAGACCGCACCTTCAAAAGGATGTGAACAGGATGGAGTCGGTGCAGAGGGTGGCTACTAAAATGATTAGTGGTCTTCATTATAAAGCATACGAGGACAGACTTAAGGATCTTAATGTGTACACCTTAGAGGAAAGGCGGGATAGAGATGATATGTTTGAGATGTTTAAATACCTCCGTGGCATAAATGTTCAGGGAGAGAGCCTCTTTCAATTGAAAGCAAGTTCTGCTACGAGGGGACATGGGATGAGGGTGAAGGGAGATAGATTCAGGAGTGATATGCGGAAATATTTCTTTACGGAAAAGAGTAGTGGATCCGTGGAATAGTCTCCCAGTGGAGGTGGTAGAGATGAGGACAGTAACTGAATTCAAAAAAGCATGGGACCAACACAGAGGATCTCTAAAGGTAAAAAGTGGACTGTTGTAGTTGTTGATATGGAAGGACAGACTAGATAGGCCATGTGGTATTTTTCTGTCATCATATTTCTATGTTTCTATGACCTGAGTAGCACACAGACCCAAAATAAGCAAGTGAGAATTGAACCCTTGTCCACAGTTTATAGAGACATTGCACTAACCAGTAGCCTACATCTCCATACCTCTCTGCACAGCAATGTCTGGATTCAAGGAGACCCAAAAATAATACTCGGTCACTTCCAAGAGTGTAGAAATCAAACTGTTCAAAAGACACTCCAATATAATCACAACAACCGCTTCTTCAAAAACTTCAATGTTCATTGTAGTCTCATTCAAATAAACAAAGAATGCATGGAAGGACTCAGCAACCATCAGCTTTTAAATGGCACGGTGCAAATTACCTGCTACCACACACAAGCTGTTGTAACATCAACGGCCTTCAACGCAACATTAGGATTAGCCACCATGTCAAGTACTTAACTGAAAACAACTGTACCAAACATCCTAAGTGGCCATCCCACTTCTCATTCCCCGACGCTTCAGAACCGAGCCCACCAAGCATTTTGCGACAATCCTCGCTTCATCAGGGGATATCCTAAAACAAACAACAAACACTAAAACTAAACAATGCTCTTTTTTCAAAGCAATCTAACCCAACCCAACACCTCAGTTAATAAACTCACTTAATGACTCCAAGCAGCACGAAACAAATCAGACCGGAGCTTTTCTTAAACACTGCTGCATCCATAACAAAAGCGCCGCGCATGCTCTCCCGACCTAACCGGCCGGCTATAAATACTAAAATACCATCCAATCAATCAAAACAATCAAATCACACTGAGCAATGACCACATATACCATGACCCCGCGTTGTTTCCCCCACTTCCACAGGTAAAGAGGGCAGGGGACGTAACATTGAGGAACTTAACAACTTTCTTAATGATCCGCTGTATAGAACTGAACGGGGAAGCCCACTGATCGGAACACACTCCTGCATTATAATAGTTCCCACCCGGTTTCCTTAAGGAATAGTTTACCCTTTTCTCAATTCATACGGCATCGTAGGAATTGTTCTAATGAGGCGGATTTCAAACGGCAATCTCATGGTCTGGCATGTGGGTTTGTGGAACGCGGGTACCCCATGAATATAATTAATACTGCTTACAAGAGAGCTCTATATAACAACCGAGCTCTCTTACTGATACCGAAGAATCGGGATACTTATAATGAGGGTGAGGGAGAGATTAACTTGATATCGAAGTATTCCCCGTTCAGTTTTTCTAAACAGTGGATTATTAAGAAACATTCTAGGGTATTGCATATGGTCCCAGGTCTTGTAGGTCGGTCAGTGAGATGTGTTTGTCAGCACCAGTGAAATCTACGCGAGTGGTTAAGTCCCTCGATGTTATGTCTCCTGCTGTCTTTACCTGTGGATGTGTGGGAAACAACGCAGGGCCATGGTATATTTGGTCATTGCTCAGTGTGTGGAGTCTCCCGGTCAGTAACACATTTTGAATATCAGGGGGTACGTTATGATTTGCGGAAACAAACTACTTGTGATTCCACCTTTGTCGTTTATGGCATTATGTGCCCTTGTCAATTGCTGTACATAGGGAGCACCACTAGATCTTTCCGCACGCGTCTGATTGAACAAAAAAGCAGACTTAGATGTTTAGTGTGGGAAGCCCCCCTAGTCCCACATTGTACTGAGTTTGGTCATGTGTTTGATGAGTTAGTGTGCTTTTGCTTAGATCATGTGCCTACTGGGAGGGAGGGTAAGTCCAGAGAGCAATCGCTGCTGATTTGTGAGCAGCGCTGGATCTTTTGGGTTTGTACGGTGGCGCCTGAAGGGTTAAATCTTCAGGTGGATTGGGGAGTGTGTATCTAGTGGTTGGGAGATTGTTTTGATTGATTGGATGATGTTTTAGTATTTATAGCCGGTTGGTTAGGTCGGGAGAGCATGCACGGTGTTTTTGTTTTGGATGTAGCAGTGTTTAAGAAAAGCTCCGGTCTGATTTGTTTCGTGCTGGTTGGAGTCATTAAGTGAGTTTATTAACTGAGGTGTTGGGTTGGGTTAGATTGCTTTGAAAAAAGAACATTGTTTAGTTTTAGTGTTTGTTGCTTGTTTTAGGATATCCCCTGATGAAGCGAGGATTGTCGCGAAACGCTTGGTGGGCTCCGTTCTGAAGCGTCAGGGAATGAGAAGAGGGATGGCCACCTAGGATGTTTGGTACAGTTGTTTTTAGTTAAGTACTTGACATGATGGCTAATCCTAATGTTGCGTTGAAGGCCGTTGATGTTGCAACAGCTTGTGTGTGGTAGCAGGTAATTTGCACCGTGCCGTTTAAAAGATGATGTTTGCTGAGTCCTTCCATGCATTCTTTGTTTATTTGAATGAGACTACAATGAACATTGAAGTTTTTGAAGAAGTGGTTGTTGTGATTATATTGGAGTGTCTTTTGAACAGTTTGGATTCAAGGAGACTGCAGGTCACTGCCTAAAATGTCTGTTGTATGTGCCAGTATATGTTAGCCCCTCTATTATCCATGAGGCACTGCACACATGGAACAGCAGTCTGCAGCTGATCACCAAAAGGAGAAAGCACTAATCCCATCACATCAGCTCAGTAAGACACACTAACTGGGTGTGCTACATGCACATAACAACTACAAACCGTGCTACTAAGTAGTATGTGTGGTCACCCTGAGGGTGAAGATGGGTGCCCAGCACCTGGTCCCTTGAACTTGCACTGCTAGAGACAGTCTCTGCCATAGATTAATATTACTTCCAGTGTGTGGCAGGTATTGTCTGTAGTGTGCTATGCTAGTCACCTTGTTTCCTGTACAATGGCAGCATGCTGTAGGTGCCTTTCACATCTTGACCCTGTGTCCTGCTCCTGTTGAACAGGGACCCTCCTAGAACAGTGCATGTCAGTGCCCAGTGTTGCAGCAACTGATGCCTTATGCAGTGGAGGTTTCTAGGCTTGCAGGGGGCTGCTGCTACCATAATGCCATAACCTCAGTGAACAGGCCAAGAACAACTGCTGTCCCAACCATCTGAGACTACCAATCCACCACAGCAAGCACAGTCAGACTGCAGTTACTGCCCACCACAGGGTGGTTTCAGTCATTCACATACTAACTGCGGCCAATCAGCACACAATACATTTGCACAGAGTGACCATGTATACCCTGGCTCAGGAGAAATAACATGGTCACCCAGCATTTGGCACAGCAATTGGGCTCCCAGGGCAGGGGAAGCACCCACATCACTGGAGCTGGGCACTATATAAGCACTATGTGGATACATAGCTGTGCCATGGACACAGCTTGGTCAGGGTGAGAGTGCCCTCACAGAGTGAACTGCTATGGCCACCCAGGCCATGCATGTGGCAGACAGGCATTACAAAGTCTCAGCCACTGACACTACTGCTGATGCAGACACATCCTGGGCAAACCGATCTGTTTCAGGCCATACCCCCAATCCTCTTCTCCTCATCTTGCACACTTGCAGACTAACACTGGTAACAGCCTAGAAATTGTGAGGCATAGTGTAGTGCAGAAGTCCACAGAGCTCTGGAGACACACAAAAGCAGGGATTGTTAGCATTCCTACCTGCCACTTTGGTCTCCATGTCATTGTTAATGTGTGCTTCTTGTGCAGGCACTAGTTGCACACTCTGACATTCATACCTATTGTTAATGTCTGCTCATTATGCTGGTACTATCAGCCTGGCTTTCCATCCAGCTGTGGATATTGGAGCCTGTCTGTGTGGTTGATGGATGCTTGTACCTTTGCTGATTGATTCACTGGGGGTTGTACATGCTAGTGCTGTACCTGTGCTGCCTACCCACAGGGACATGCAAGACATGATCCACAGCCAGGTCTTGAACCTGTGACCTGCCACTCATATACACACACTGGCTTTGTGTGTTGAGCTACAGAGCTGCTACATGGCTAAAACAGTCGCTAGGGTTGACATATTTCACATCAGACAGACCTTGGCACATGTTGCAATGTGAACAGCACACAGGACCAGGACATGGGTTTTGTCTGCTGCAAGCAGGTGTCACTGCATCTGCCACCAACATCCACACACCATGCTGACATGCCAGCATGCTGTCAGTGGAGGTAGTGTGCAGTTCTGGCCCATGCACCATGTGGCTTTGGAGGATGTCTAGGGTACCAGGTCCAGGGGGAGGGGGAGGGGGCAAGGGCAGAGGCACATATTGATGGCCACGCTGCCCCCTCAACTAACTGTCATTGCCAGGACCCCCATCCCCACCTGCTGCCAATACGTCTCAGGGGAGGCAGACAGCCACAGCTGTGGTATCTCCCTGTGTGCCTGCATTTTGCAGCTCCCTTACGTGCTATATCTGCTGCCACTATTGGTCTCTTCTTCCAGAGCTGGCTTCAGTGGCAGCAGGGGGGGGGGGGTGGGGTGGCTGGGGTCTCTGTCTAAGGAGCCTGATACCCATGTGGTACATCACCTTTCTACAGCAGCAACATGTCTGTGTGCCACCTCTGTCAATGTGGGATCATGACGGACATCACAGAATGCTATCTAGGCAGCTGCCTTTTGGCCTTGTGCACCACCAGCCCCCACTGCATGACCAATGTGCCACATTCTTTGCTCCAACACAGTATCCTTTCAAACTTAGGCACAATGTTGTTGCTTCTAATGGAGCACTACTATCACTATCTTGGGCTCTCCTGTCTATGCATCACATTGCAGACATCTAAATAGGCTCTCTCTCCTCAAAATATACCCTTTCTGCAAGGTTTTACTTGCCATTAGGGTTCCCAGGATTAAAGGGCTCTAACACACACTTATGCAACAAGTGTTAAGGTAGCACCCACTGCCAATGCCCACTCTCTGCCCCATTAGCGCACATTCTCCACCTACTACTGTTCCCTTAACACAGCAGGAGCCTTTAACACTCATTAATGCAGCTTTTTCGCTGTGTTAAGGGTGCAAGGGTACCAGTAACAGGTGTTAATAGAACACTTGCTCCCTTAACGCTCTTTAGTAAACATACCCCATAGTGTGCCTTAATTCATTGTTTAGTGTGCATTAAATCAATTTAGTATGCGCTAAAATTTTCTTTTTGAAGCAAACATGTGAAGCTAACAAAAAAACACCTAGAGATCAGGAAGAATTCAAGAATAAATGAAAATAAACTAAATTGTTGTCATCTGTGAGCATCCACAATATACATTGAAAACAACTTTCAAAGGAAACATTTCCTTTCAAAATTGGCAGTTAGAAAGCACTTGCATGAAAGCAAGGAATTGAAATGGGTGCAACATGGTTTGAAAGTTGCCTGCATACTTGCTAGGAGTATGTGGGGAAAAAATCTCCTTCCTCAGTTAGGTTGGAGGAGCAACCTGTTGAGTCATTGAATTTTACCACTTTTTTGAAAGCTTCTTTAGAGGAGACCCCAATTCCATCTTCTTTGGTAGCTACATTTGCTTTGTTATCAGATAAGGAATGGTTGTTAAAGCTTTTCTTTAAGAAACGTAGGCTACCCTTTAAGGCGGTTGTTGGTTCGGATGTATCCAGATTTATCTTGAGATACTCAGAGGTGGTGTAGGGAATTTTGGTTACTTCATCCTGGGGTGCAGCAGCTGGGTGGGCTCTTTCTTTCTTAAGCATCCATGTAAATGTCCGGTTAAGTACCAGTCTGTTTCTTTTTTTTTTTTAAGCTTTCACAGCTGCAAGCTTTCATAAGTGCTCGTCATCTAGAAGCTTCCATTTCCGCTGACTCGTAGAATAAATTGTAATGACTGTTTGGAACCTTGCTCTTTTCCTTTTGAAATCTGTATGATGATTCAATTTCTTTAGTCTCCTCCTTCTATTGAGGGCTAGATTGAGCTGTGTATTGAATAATGTTTATTTTGCACTGATATGTTTGTTTGTTTTTCTACGGTTTAGCTCTCTTTTCTGTACAAGAGGATTTGTTTACTTCTTGGTTTGTAAAAAATTTTGCTTAAAATTAAAAAAAAAAAAAAAAATGTATAGGAGCATACCGGGCAGCCAGGAGCAGTTGGAGGATGCAGGCTGAGCTCCGGGAGGCCCTGATGTCATCGGGGCTGGTTTAAAATCTTGTTGCATTTGTCTTCTCATCTGGAGCATACCGGGCAGCCAGGAGCAGTTAGAGGATGCAGGCTGAGCTCCAGGAGGCTCCAATGTCATTGGGGGCTTGCGCTATATATTCCTTCCAGTCTTAGGTTTTGCCGGTGACTGAGGCTCATTTCTTATGGGTAAACAAAAGAAGAAGCTGCTGCCTGCTGAGCCTATTATAGGGCCAATGGATCAGCATGTTCAAGGTGCAACACTGAGTTCTCCGGATTGCATCCCACTTCCTCCCCCATTTGCACGGATCTCATCCATCTCAATGGCCATGGAGGAAGTTTCTCAGCAGAGCACCCCTTTCTTACAAGGTGAAATGCTGAAACATGTATTTTGGTCTCCTCCCTCATTTGACACCAAGGCTGTCTCTGAATCAGAGGTATCCTTGGTGGATATATGGAGGGTTGTTACTCGGACTGAACAGACTTTGGTTACTATGGTGTCTCAGCTTGTGTCTTCTCTCAGGAGATAGCCACAAACCTGACTAAGTATGAGGGGAAAGTTGAATCCTTGACCACTCAGATTTCTAAATGTGAAAGTCATTGTAATTCCCTAGAGGCAACTTATGCTTCTAGCATCAAAGATAGTTTGTCTATTCATCATAAATTGGAAGTTTATGAAAATTTATTTAGGGCAAAGAATATTTGTTTTCTAAATTTTCCTATATGTCGATTACTTTCACCTGAGATATTGCTATGGAAATACCTTTGTGAGGTCCTGGCTCTTTCTGGGGCCGACTTGATGGGTTTTCCCAAATTATTTTACTTAACTGGTAGAAGGGTTTCCTCTGAGTCTCCAGAGGGGTTTAATGTGTTCCAATCCTGATATTAATTTGATCAGCTTTCTTGAAGACTTGCAGGATTCCTTAACTGCTAGGGCAACTTTATTAGTTACTTTTGTATCAAAACAGGATAAAGTATCTGCTTTCAAGGCTTACTTTAAAAATAAGAATGCCCTATTTTGTTGAGCAAAGATGCAGTTTTTTCTGGATGTCTCCAGGGCCACACAACTCCGGAGAAGGGCCTTTTTGGCCCTGAAACCAAGAGTGCTGCCCCTGGGTGCAACCTTTTTCGTCTGTTACCCTTGCAAGTGTGTTATTACTTTGCAAGGTGTTAGGTTTATTTTTGTGGATTCTTCTCAGCTGGAGGCATTTTTGACCACTAGGGAAACAAGATGTTTGAGGGTGAGGTAAAAAGGGGGTGATATAAATTGATGGCTGCATGTTTGAGCAATCATTTTCTTTGTATTATTAACTTCTTTTGTTGTTTCTCCCTAGTATGTGGGCTTAGTGACGTGGTTGTATTACTTGGCATTTGATGTTATTATTATTTTCATTATGTGCTAAATTGCTATTAAGTTTCTTGTATACTTGTTTGTAAAGTATTTGAATTATAAAGCTAATAAACAGATTAAAAAAATGTACATCTGCATGTACACCTCCTACCTAAACACATTCACAGGAACACCTCCTTTTAACTTGCTAATGTATGCTTGCTATGAAGAGTGCACACAATTTTAGCTGGTTGGAGAAGTGCAATTATCAATCAAGCCATTTCAGCCAGATGATACATCTCAAAATTGTCCCCATCACTAGTATATCTTTTGACTTATTTTCATTATCAGGGTACAGTTGTCATAGAAATAAAACCACCCTACAAATCACATTAACCATCTTCATCAACTTTTCAGAAACCCAGCTTTGTTGCATTTTGTACCTCTATAAAATTAGCTTGTGCCACCCTCTTAATTATAAACTATAAAACAAATCTTTTGTATTCATGGTTCAGAATGTTTTGAGAAATTTAGTTACACAATTATATCTTTTCAGTCCCTTTAAATTTTGAAATATGCCTACAAACAAGCAAAAGAAACTCCAGCAATACAGTAGAAAAAAGAAAAACTTAGGGGCATGTTTGCTAAAACCCCGGTAGAGTGCGGGCCCCGGTAATGTGCGGGTGCCATATAAGGAGTGGGCGTTCCGTCCTGAAAAAGAAAAGCTGGAATTTACATATGCGCTAAGGTGCGCGGCGCCCATGTGTGCCCCGCACCTTAGCGCATGAGATAGCTGCGTGGGAGGCATAAGTGGCGTGCTGAAGTGCAAGAAAAAGACCAGAGCCACAGCACAATGGTTAAGACACTGATCAACAGTGCAGGGATTAGGGGTTCAATCCCCCACAATGCCCAATGAAGGCAGCTGGCAGAGGCATTAATTTATGAGGCGCAGAAATACTGGGCGGCATAAGGCAGCGCGCTAATGTTTCTGGCTGCATATTAATACTGGGCGGCATAAGGCAGAGTGCTGATGTTTATGGAGGCATTATAATACTGGGCGGTATAAGTGGCGCGCTGATGTGCAGGAAGAAGAGCAGAGCCACAGCACAATGGTTAAGACACTGACCAATGGTACAGGGATCAGGGGTTCAATCCCACACAGTGCCCAATGGAGACAGCTGGCTGAGGCATTTAAATGATGGGTGGTATAAGGCAGTGCACTAATGTTTTAGGAGGCTTTTTAATACTGAGCGGCATAAGGCGGCGCGCTGATGTGCAATCACAGGAACAGAGCCACAGCACAATGGTTAAGACACTGACCAATGGTGCAGGGATCAGCAGTTCAATCCCCCAAAGTGCCCAATGAACAAGGCTGTCTGAGGCATAACATATTAAGGGGAAGATTGCTTTAGGAGGTATTTTATTCATATTTTAATTATCACTACTAGCAAACGCACTCCCAAAGCATGTTAACATAAGGTGCCCTATAAGGCACATTTTAAAGTGCACTGTCAGCCAAGGCACCCTAGAATGTTGCTTATAGTGCGCTTTAGAGGGTGCCGTATGAGGTACCGCAAGGTCAGTGTACTTTTTTTATGGCAGCACTGTGCAGTTTAAGGAATGAAAAGCATAAGTAGGTGCGCTGACAGGCAAGGAGGAGCAGCAGTGGAGAACAATGGTTAAGGCACTGACTGCTGATACAGGGGTCATGAGTTTGCTCCCCAGTGTGCCTAATACGTAAGGCTGGCTGTGGCATCAGCTTTGCCTTGTACATATTTTGCCCTGCAGCACTTTAATTTTATGTTATTAATTGCTGCCAGCAAACACTCCCTCACGTGCTGTAATTGAAGGTGCCGTATAAGGCACCCTATAAGGCACTCCATAGGGCACATTAGAAATTGCACTGTCCGCCACAGCACCCTAAAATGTCCCCTATAGGCCACCCTATAGGTTGCGTCACAGGATATTGTATAGTGCACCTTATATGGATGGGAACCATAAGGTGCCCTATAGGGCGCCCTATAAAGCACCCTCAGAGGCACCTTATGGATACAGTACGCTGAGGGTGTTTTTGCTGGCATCAAAATATGTACATTAAAGAAAATGCATTGGACAACCCTATCAAATAACCCCACTGTGGGTTTGAATCCATGACCTCTGGCTTCAGAGGCAGTGAAGTAACCATTGGGCTACAGCTCTATAGCTGCTAACAAGCCCCTGGCTGGCTGCAGATAGCATGCACGTCACCACACAGACAGTCTGCTGTGGTCACCAGGATAGGGTTAGCCCACCCATACCCATGATGCACTGCACATGCAAATCAACTGTCCACAGATTAACACAAGATGGGCAATGCACCCCCCACAGCACCTCGGCCCGGTAGAGGGAAGTGACCATGTGCACCCACACACCACCTCGGCCTGGTAGGGGGTACTGACCGTGTGTTTTACTGGCACAGAGTAGCTACACACCGTCACATCGTGCGGGTACTGTGCTCACCCTGAGGGTGCAATGAGACGCCCAGGACCAGGTCCACAACACCTTCCATGGCTGAAAGAGGCCATGCCAGAGATCCAAAGCAGTGTTAATGTGTGAAATAGGTAGTTCTTGCACAAACACCTTGGATATTTCTGTTTGTCTCAGTCAGGCATAACACCCCGTGGACCCCTAGGCGGGCCATGCACCACCATTCCCTCTTCCCCCCCAGGCCAATGGTGGCAAACAGGGTCTCCCATCAACAGATCCACATTCCATCTCCCTGCAAAGGTGGCAGTAAAGGGGTCCATCAACCCCAGTCCTGCTGAGGAGCAGACACCCCACAGGGCAGTCAATGCAGCTCTATACACATCCATAACACAATAGCAGACAGATATTAGGCCTGGATATGGTGAGCTGCACCCCACCACTATCTGATATTCTCCTGCAGCAAGTCATCAGACACTGCACCCAGCTACATCACAACACATACCAGCTGCAAAGTGTACTAGTTAGTCCACAGTGCATGTTCCCAGTGGAGATGCATGCACCCAGAACTGGGATGTCAGCATACACAGCAAGCAGATAAATCAGTGACTGGGCCCCAAAAGAAAACCCATATCTATCACATGAGAGAAATACTATATAGCACTATGGGGGTGCCTAGCCATGCTGTGGTCACTGCACAGTCAGGGTGAGAGTGATCTCTCAGCAGGACATACTGAGGTCACCCTGTCTGTGTAGGTGGTGGCCGGCCACTAAAATGTCCCAGTCAGTGCCCTATGCCCTGTGCAGATGCACCCTGGCCAGGCCACCCTGTCCGGCCTATACCCATGGTACCTTGCTCCTCATTATACACATTGGCAGCCCAATACTGGCAACATTGCTGGCAGTGTGGGCTGTGGAAGGTGTTTGCAGCCACCACACACTGGATAGGCAGACAGCCACCCCCACACCTATGCCAGCATTGTGCTACTATAGAGGGGTTCAGCAGCCATACCCACCACACCAGTCCTGGGCACAGTACAGGCATGGATATGGTACACACTACTGTTGGGGGTCACTCCCCAGGGTGGTAAACACTGTCAGAGACCAGACCTGCAGCGCACACCGCAGACATCACAATGATTGTTATGGTGGAGATCAATGAGCAAAATGTGCTTAACCTAGGAATTGATATCTGCCAGTTATCATGGGCAACGTTTGATAGCTGTGTACCATATATCCAGGTGTAGGGTGGCAGTGCTAAGGTATGCAACTGCTAGTATTGGGAGATACAGGCAGGGCCCAATGTCCTGCCTCTCCAGGAGGCATTGGCCAATGGGGCCTGTGTGTGTGTGTGTGGGTGTGTCTGGCCCTGTTGGCCGCTGCTTTACGGCAGAGTTTCCCAACTCCAGTCCTGGTGTTCCAACCACTGTTCAGGTTTTCATGCTGTCCCTCATAAATATGCATGAGCTACATCTGCATACCATAGGGGTGGTGCATAGATATGCAGCACAGGCATCTTTATTAGAGGCAGCATTCAACTTGAATGGTGTGGGGCCCTCCAGGACTGCATTTGAGAGACTCTGCTCTAGGTAATGCGGCTGTTTATGGTGTCGGTGTTTGGTGTGGTAAAATATAGGCGTATGAACCATGCGTATGTTCTCAGCAATAAAGGTTTGTCCTTACTATCACGGTTTAGTTGTAGGAAAAATATGTGGACTGGATTGGCAGGAGCCCCAGCTGGGCTTTGAATCTGTGACCTTCTGTTCCTGCACACACTGTCTGTGTGCACTGCACCACCGTGTTGCCACAGATGTGCTGTGTTCCCTGGGGAGTCCATGACTGTACATCCGACAGAGCCTGTCTGTTGTGGTGGACGGTGCCAGCCTGCAATAGAGGAGTGTCAGTACTATCACTGTTTAGTGGTGGGTAAAACTATGGGGACTGGGTTGGCAGGAGCCCCAGCTGGGATTTGAGCCTGTGATTCTCTGGTCCTACAGGCACTGGCTGTGTCCGCTGCACCACACTGTGGCCACAGAGACAGTGCAGTCTCTGGGGATAGGAAACCTGGCCGCACGAGTCAGACACCCTGCTCTGCACAATTTTACTGTGGGCTCGTTTACCTTGTATGGGGACAAAGGTGCGAATAAACCTCACAAATGCCCTCCAAAAAAGGGGAAGAAAACCAAAACCAAGCTGGGCAATAGTGATATTAATGGGCAACCATAAAAAACACTCCCAGGAAAGCTCCAATAAAATGCAGTGATTTTTGAAAGAGTCTACGGAGCGTAAACCCTTCCAAAAATCATTTCTTTTTTTTGGAGCTTTCCTGGGAGTGTTTTTTATGGTTGCCAATTAATATCACTGTTGCCCAGCTGGATTATAATTTTTTTGGAATTTGTTGTGGTCATTTTCAATTTATATTTGCTATTTTGTTCTGTGCACATGTATCACACTGCTCACGTTTTTCAGGTTTCCCCGGTTTTGCTGTACATTGCTGATGGAAATGGTTTCTCTTCCCTTTAAATCGGCTCTAACGCGAGGGTTTCACTCGCGGTATTTTTTTTGCCGAAATTCAGCCCCGCTCCTGTGCGTGGAACCTCTCTCCTCCCACTCTCCACCCATTGACCCCATCCCCCCGCCCCTCGGGAGCCTTCCTCCACCCTCGAAATGCCTTTCCACGCCTCTATCGCACATCAGCGCATTGCACACTTGTGCGGACCCGTCAGTGTGAGGGGCACGTGTGCGGGGGCCCTTTAGTGTGACCCCCAAGTGTGCTGGGCGCTTAAGAGCACTTAAGTGCATCATTAGCGTACGCTACTGTGCGCCGCGCAAGTGTGCGCGGTTTAGTAAACATACCCCTTAATGTAACAATATACTAAGAAATGCTGACAAAGCCCACATTACAGAAGGCAAACGATCTCCCACCAGGAGTCAAATAAAATGAATATTTTGTTCCAGACAACAAAACAAAATCTAACACTTCATATAAAAATAAAGAAACATTAAAACAAAATAGCAAACCACTTTACAAAACAAGAAAATCGTATCTTTCCCAGTGAGGGCATCAAGAGCGCACCTTATCTGCAAGGAAGTTTTCTAACTGCAGAACCTAAAAACATATGTTTAATCCCCTGATAAGTCACTATGCACGTACAGGGGAACTTTAAATAAAAGTTCGTCCCTACAGCCAAAACTCTTGCTTTCAGCGAGAGAAAAGCCTTTCACCGTTGTTGAGTTTCCTTAGCAACATCAGGGAAAATCAAAACTCTAGCCCCACAGAATAATTCACTTTTTTTCCCAAAATACAACTTTAAAATAGTTGCTTTAGCCTTCATAACCGAGAATGACACCACCAAAGTAGTTCAGGAGGGGATAAGGTCATTAGATGATTCAAGGAACTCTGATATATTCAAAGTCTCAATGACCACACCCTTACCCTGAGAACATACAGGCAGAACCTCCCTTGGCAAAGAAGGAACATAATACACATTTACAATCACAATTCATTCTGAATCTGTAGCATATCATATTTCCTTAAAGTACTTCCTTAGAAGCTCAACATGGGACAGATAATGAGTATTCGTAAAATTTAAAAAATGCAGGTTACAAGAGCGAGCACTATTTTCCAAAGACTCTAACTGCTAATGAACCACTTTAAAATCTCTGATATAAGAGGTAGACACATATTTTAAAATAACAACCTGAACAGACAATTTTTCCACATACTCGTATGAATTAACCTTCTGTGGGTGCAGCTGCTGTGCAGAAAGCGCCTTTACTGTTTCCCGTGTACCACATAAAAGAACATTATTCTGTGTAACCGCCCTCAAAATATCTGCAAGAGTAACACCCTCCTCAGACACTGCATCCAATACCTCAAGCTGCAAAAAGACAATAGGATTAGGAAGAATCAGTGGGGAGGAAGAAACACCGGTCTTCCCACAGGGGGCCAAGCCCGCATCACCCAGAGAACTTCGGAAATCAGGGATGGCCTCTATAACTGGTGAGGACTGCGCACTAGGCTGAAGTGGTGGAGATCTGGATATGGAGCTTAAAGAAGTTCCAGAGAGCAACGGGGAAGCAGGATCTTCCACAGAAGAGGGTTGAGGCTCAGGGACAACAAGATATCTGTCCATTGGCAACTGAGTCTTTTCAGCGACCCCCATTTTGGAAGCAGAACCTTTATTCTTCCACTTACTCCCAGGCATAACAGGCAGTACAGATAACACAACCAGAACCTTTCTTTACTTCAAGCCCACATCGATATCCCTTGGGCTATATCACAATCACATCAAAGTTGCACCGAACGGGCACCAAAGGGGACATGACCCTTTGGTCATGTGCCCCTTCAGACCACAAGCCCGTGGCCGCAGGACACTATAGTTGTTTATATTCAGACCCCGAGGGAACTCCCAGATGACATTGGGAAGGGGGAGGTCTCTCCTCTGGTGCTCTCCTCCCCACAATCAGCCCACCAGTCCCCACCTGCAGCAACACAGCCCCAGGGAACTCTCTCTGCCCTCCGGCAAGAGATCAGGACTGCCTCCAGCACTACTCCAACACAAACACTGCTTTTGTTCCAGATGAAGCCAGGAATGGGGCAGTCTCTTCTCTGGTGCTCTCCTCCACACAATCAGCTCACCAGGCCCCACCTGCAGCAACGCAGCCCCAGAGAACTCTTTCTGCCCTCTGGTAAGAGATCAGGACTGCCTCCCTTCGGTCCTTTTTTTTCCAGATAATTAGGGGTATGTTTACTAAACTGCGTTAGTGTGATTCGCGTTAGGAGCCGCGTTAGTGGAAGAAATGCCAAAAAAGGACATGGGCGGTTACCGATAACGTGTGTTATAAGGCGCCGCACAGCAACGATCAATACAGGGCGCGTTACTGCGCGTTAAGCTTAAGAAGGCGCGCTGACACCCAAATAAAGAAACAGAGCTGTAGCACAATGGTTACTACACAGACTGATGGTACAAGGGTCATGGGTTTGATTCTCCAGTGTGCCTAATGAATAAGGCTGGCTGAGGCATCATGTGTAACCCTTTGAAGGCCTACTGTAATATTTTATTCTGCAGCCGGGTTAAAGTTTGCATATGTCAGGAAAATTGTGCCCGTCTTATTCATTATATTCCAATAGTGATGTTCCCTCTGCCATGGTCATGTATTATATACCATTTGATAGGAATATTTAGGCAGAAGTTTGGATCCCGAAAGTGCTGGGCTTGGCCTGAAAAGGGTTAAGTATTGGGCTGTGAGGAAATTTAGTTGTACTTTAATAGTGCTGCAAGCAAACACACCCTCACAGTGGTGTAACCTAAGGTGCCACATAAGGCACCCTAGAAGGCACTCCATAGGGCACATTATAAAGTGCGCTGTCTGCCAAGGCACCCTATAATGTCTCCTATAGGACACCATATAAGGCACCTTATAAGGCGCTTTATAGGGCACCGTATAAGGTGCCCTATAGGGCGCCTTATGAGCCACCCTAAGGTGACAGTACCCTGAGGGTGGTTCTGCTGGCAGCACTAATATACAATAAAAATAGACCATGCCTAAGACAGCCCTATCGATGAACCCCACTGTGGCTTTTGAACCCATGACCTCTGGCTCCATGGGCAGTGAAGTAACCAGTGGGCTAGAGCTGCTAATAAACACCTGGCTGGCTACAGGAGGACTGCACGGCACCACACCCACATTCTGCTGTGGTTACCAGGATAGGGTCAACCCATCCGTACCCAGGATGCACAGCACATGTAAATCAGCAGTTTACAGATGATCACAAGATGGGGTATGCACCCCACAGCACCTCAGCCTGGTAGGGGGTGCCGACGGTGTGTGTTAGTGGCACAGAGTAGCTACAGACCGTCACAGTGTGCGGGTCCTGTGCTCATCCTGAGGGAGAGGTATGGTGCCCAGCATCATTCGCAAAGCACCTGGCTGTGCTGAGATAGGCTATGCTGCAGGTCCCCATCAGTGCCAATGTGTAGTCCTTGCAAACACCCCTAGGATATGCCTGTGTTCATCTGTATGTCACATCTAGCCCTTGTGGACTATGATGCACCCAGAAAAGTGCATACCCTGTGTGGGTGCCATGGTCACATGATGTAAGTGAAGGGGGGTGTTGGGACCCACAGGGAGATTACATACCAGAACCCAAAGCACCCTCTGGGGCTCAGGGTGGGGGAGAGGATCTCCCACCAACAGATCCACTTTCTACCCCCCTGCAATGGTGGCAGTAGAGGGGACCATCACCCCAGTCCTGCTAGGGATCAAACACCCGACAGGGCAGGCAATGCAGAGCAGTATACATCCATAACGCAATAGCAGACAGACGGCAGGTCTGGAAATGCTCAGCTGCCCCCCACCATTATCTGATATTCTCCAGCTGCAAGCCTCCAGCCACTGCACCCTGCAAGGTGTTCCAGCAAGACACATACTAGCTGCAGACAGTCCGCCAGCTAGTCCATAGTGCATGGTCCTGGAGGAGATGCATGTACCCAGAACGGGGATATCAGCATACACACCAAGCAGATAGGTCAGTGATTGGGCCCCAAAAGAAAACCCATAAATATCACATGAGAGAAATGCTATATAGCACTATGGGGGAACCTAGCCATGCCATGGTCACTGTTCAGTCAGAGTGAGAGTGACCTCCCAGCAGGACATGCTATGGCCGCCCTGTCCATGCAGGTGGTACCGGGCACTACAATGTCTGAGCCCTTGCCCTATGCCCTGTGCAGATGCGGCCAGGCAAGGCCAGACCACCCTATCCAGGCTATTCCCACAGTACCTTGCTCCTCATTATGCAAATTGGCAGGCCAATACTGGCAACAGTGCTAGCAGTGTAGGCTGTGGAGAGTGTTGGCAGCCACCACACACTGGATAGACAGACACACACTCCCCACACCTATGCCAGCATTGTGCAACTATAGAGGTGTTGGGCAGCCGAGGCCACCACACCAGTCCTGGGCACAGTGCAGGCATGGCTATGGTACGTAATACTATAGGAGTCACTCCCCAGATTGGTAAACACTGTCAGACACAAGATCTGTAGCACACTCCACAGACATCAGAAAGGTTGCTATGATGCAGCTCACTCAGAAAAGTGTACTTAACCTACGAATTGCTATCTGCCAGTAATCATAGCAACCTTTTGATAGATGTGTACCATATTCCCAGGTTTAGGGTGGCATTACTAAGGTATGCAAGTGCTAGTATTGGGAGATGCACGCAGAGCCCAAAGTCCTGCCTCCCCAGGAGGCTTTGGATAATGGGGCCTGTGGGTGTGGGTGTGGGTGTGTCTGCCCCTGTTGGCTTCTGCTTTATGGCAGAGGTTCCCAACTCCAGTCCTGCGGAGCAAAACACTGTTCGGGTTTTCATGCTGTCCCTCATGAATATGCATGAGATACATCTGCATACCATGGGGGTGGCGCATAGAAATGCAGCACAGGTATCTTTATCGGAGGCAGCATGGAACCGGAATGGTGTTTGGCCCTCCAGGACTGCATTTGGGAGGCTCTGCTCTAGGTAATGTGCATGTTTATGGTGTCTGTGCTCTGTAGGGTAAAATGTAGGTGTTTTGGGCATGTTTACGTCATCTGCAAGAAAGGTTCTGTCTGTATTAGCACGTTATAGTAGTGGGTAAAATATGAGGATTGGGTTGGCGGAAACCACAGCTGGGACTTGAACCTGTGACCTTCTGCTTCTGAATACACTGGTTTTGTGTACTACACCACCATGTTATCACAGAGAGGGTGCATTCACTGGTGATACCATGACTGTTGGTCAGACAGGGCCTGTCTGTTGCAGTGCATGGCACCCACCTACACAGGGCTAGGCCACGGTCTGCTCTGGGCAGCTGCCACTGCCCCCGCCACCACCAGTTTCCTTCAGCCACCATGCTGACATGCCCTTCTGCTGGTGGTGTGCAGTCTCAGGCCATCCAGTGTGCAGGTAGGTGGCTGCCTATGGTGTGGGTTCTGAGGTAGAGGTGCCTGCATAGACGTCCACGCTCCCCCCCAGCCCCGCCTGCCAATGTTCCGTGCCCTTGGGGATAGCTGTTGGGTACTATCCACTGTGACACCTTGGGAAACACACTCGTGCCCATGTTGGGCCTTCAGCAGTTGCTGTCTGGCTGCTCCGCTGTTTAAGCATTTGTATGGGCCACCTAGGCATCACCCTAGTCCGCACTGTGGCCCAGCTCCACCACAGCATGTGCCGCCTGCGGCCCTCTGTATCCCCTTCTCCAGCATCTGTCCAGTTGCCATTCCGACATGCCTGCCCTGATGTTGCGGGACATGTGCACACCATAGGAACCCTGTCCGATGGTGGGGAAAACCCTGAGCAGCGCTATTTCACTGTGGGCTCATTCACCTTGTATGGGGGCGGAGTATAGACCCTTCCACGATTTATATCTGTTCTATGGAGCTTACTCGGGGGGGGGGGAGGGGTTGATGTTTCTCATTGATACCACTATTGGCCAGCTTGGTTATTGGTTTTTTTCCAGTTTGTTGGGGTCATTTTCAGTGTTTCTGTGCCCTTTTGTTCTGTGCACATGTATCACACTTATCACTGTTGTTTGGTTTCCCTGCCTGGGCTGTACATTGCTGACACTGAACTGGTTTCTCTCCCCTGTAATGTGCATTTAACGGCAAGTTTTCATTCGCGTTGGAATTCAGCTCTGAAAATCAGCACGTTAGTGTGAGGGGAGCCTCTCCCCGCCCACTCTCCGCCCACTGACCCCTTCTCTCCGCCCTCTCTCCACCTTCTGCGGTGTTTTACCACGCCGCGGAGCATTACGATCGTTAGCGCATCATAACGCATGTTATATAACGTTAATGATCGTTAGCGCATCATAACATGCGTTATGTTCGATTACCGCAGTTTAGTAAACATACCCCTTAGAGTCTACTGGTCAGAATTTGCATTAAGTGTGTTCATACCCATGCCCATGCCAGACTGCAACACAGAAGCAGGTCAGGATTACTGGCCAATGCCTCCGGAAGTGTGCAATCCAAAATCCCTATCAGTAGCATGGATGTGCTGGCAAATAATTATTTTGTTTGGCTTCCTGTATCATTTGCTGGTTTGTTTTGTTTTGTTTTAATACATTTTAATTTCATATTTATGTTTACAGGGCAATTTTGTTAAATAAGTGGTTATAGATGCTGCTTAGACAAAAATCATACATGAAAGGGTACTAGAAGTTTCAAGTAAATAAAAAAATATTTTTCCACCAGGTGTTGTGTGCCTCTGTACAGATCTTTGGTGCCACCTCATTTGGAATATTGTATGCAATTCTGGAGACCGCACCTTCAAAAGGATATAAACAGGTTGGAGTCGGTACAGAGGGTGGCTAATAAAATGGTTAGTGTTTTTTGTTATAAAGCATATGAGGACAGACTTAAGGATCTTAATATGTACACTTTAGAGTAAAGGCAGGATAGAGGTGATATTATTGAGATGTTTAAGACTAGAAGCCCCAAAAGGAATTTTACCTAGAAATCCCAAAGTGCATCAATTGACGCATTATCACAATGATTGCGTTTAGCATGAAATGCAGATGTGAATTAATGTGAAGTTACTTATTTGTTAAATACGTGCAGTATGTGATGTCATTACATGACATCATAGTGTGTTTATTGTTTGTAATGTCGGAGTAAAACTGTAAACAGTGATTGAGATGCGCCATCTAGTGGGAACATGAATTTATACCTAGAAGCCCCAAAGTACGTCAATTGAGTGCGTTAATTGATGTACTTTGGGGCTTCAAGGTATAAATTCATTTTCCCGCTAGGTGGTGCATCTGTCATTAATTTTTGATGCACATATTTGAACATCTTGACCTTGCTAACAAAGTCATGGAACATGACTGACATGGTTCTAGCAGTGGCGCTGGTATACAACTTCGAAGATGCATTTGCGTCAATTGACGCACTTTGGGGCTTCTAGTGTTAAATACATCCGTGTCATAAATGTACAGGAGGAGAGCCTCTTTCAATTGAAAGCAAGCTCTTCTATGAGGGGACATAGGATGAGGGTGAAAGGGGATAGACTCAGGAATAATATGCAGAAATATTTATTTATGGAAAGAGTGGTAGATGCGTGGAATAGTTTCCCAGTGGAGTTGGTAGAGATGAATTCAAAAAGCATGGTACAAACACAGAGGATCTCTAAAGGGAAAAAGGACACTGTTGTAGTGGTCGATATGGAAGGGCAGACTAGATAGGCCACATGTTTTTTTCTTCTGTCATGTTTCTATGTTTATTTATTTATTATTTATTTATTTATTATTTATTTATTTATTACAATTTCTTATATACCGCACTATTGTCAGCGCGGTTTACATACAACAAAATGACCATAACAAACTGTTTGGCTTCACATAGAACAGGATAAAACAACTTGGATAACATATTTCTATATTAGCAGAGTGTCTACTACTGGCCAACCTGTTCTTTACTGTGTCTTGTGTATCTGGTGATTTTCATTCCTGTTACCCAATTGACCTAAAATTTCTCTGGTCTGGAGTTCCATGGAAAACTCTTCCTGGTTGTTTTGCCTAAGTATACTTTCAGAATAAGTTACTAAGCCTAATCAAGATCCTGGTTATCTAATTAGTGATTATCAATACTGGGACAACCAGGATCTGGATTAGACAGGTAAATGTCTCTGATAGTTTAATTAGACATGATTTCACAGAATTTCTAGCACAAGAATATAGCAATAGAAAATTCTTTGGAGTAAGTCTCTAGAGCACATGTCCATAGACTTACAAGGCAAAAAATTCAGGATGGGTTTTCCACAGAGCTCCAGACCACACAAATTTAGGGCCATTCAGGAACCAGGAATGAAGCTAGCAGGCTAGCTTTAGAAAATACCCCATGCCTCCCCCTTGCAGCGCTAATAGCTTCTTCTTCAAGATGCTTGCAATCTAAGCCAAGAATCACCTGTTTCAAACCAGCTACAACTTTTGATAACACTAAAGAGTTTGTTTACTAAAACATTTTAAGGGCACATCTTTCAAAGTCAACTGCTTGATATACGCAGATGACATTCTCTTATATATGCCTTTCTCCACAACTCAATTAGACCTGGCACCGTTGGTAGACTGCCTCAATTCGGTCTCAGAGTGGCTCCAATCACAAAACCTTCGCATTCAACATAAAAAAACAGAGGTGCTCTTCATCTCCAAAGACCCCAACTTCACCCCTCCAGCCCACGTCAGTGTCAAGGAAGCTGACCTACAAGCTAAAGAAACAATAAGATACCTTGGAGTTACATTGGACCAACGTCTGGATATGAAACATCACATAAATAACATAGTCAAAGCTGTATACTTCAAAATACGCTCGCTTAGGCATATGCGCTCCATGTTGGACCCTGATGACTTCCGAACCATATACCAAGCACTAATCCTGCCACACTTCGACTTTGCAAATGCCATATTACAAGGTCTCCCTCAATCCACTCTTAGCCCATTACAGATGGCCATGAATGCCGCAGCAAGAGTCCTCTACGGAGCCTCCAGAAGCGACCACGTAACTCCCATTCTTAAACAGCTTCACTGGCTCCCCATCCATGGGAGGATCATCTTTAAAACCCTAGTCCTATCATTCAAGGCAATCAAGGGTATCTCATCCTCCTCACTCACAGATCTGATTCACACAGTACCCCCCAACAGATCCAGAAGAACATCAGCCGTAAACCTACTGACAACCTCGAAGGCGTTGACAAAGTGCAACATGACAACCTCAAACAGAGCCTTCAGTTTCTATGTACCCAAATGCTGGAACGCTCTACCCTCCGACATAAGGGCCATTACTGACCTACTCCAGTTCAGGAAGGCACTCAAATACCACCTCTTCCTTCAATACTACCCTACCAGCAATTGAACCAGAGGAAGTGACCCACTCATGAACACACCATGCCGTTCTTGATATTATTAAGACTCCATTCTGTTCTATGTAATTATCTCTTGTATATAGTTTACCCCGGTTCTCCAAGTTTGTACTCCTGTTCGATGTAAACCAAACAGCTTGTTGTTATGGTCTTTATGTTATAATGTAAACCGCGCTGATGCCGAATAGTGCGGTATATAAGAACTTGTAATAAATAAATAAATAAATAAATAAATAAACATCAGTTAGCAAGTGTTAACGACAGCAGTAAGGGTGTTATCATGTGGTAAAGTCTGGGGCAGGGAGTAGTCATTCCAGTGGTAAGGGTGCTTGGCTCCACTTACAGAGTGCTAACAGGACACTGAGCATTAAGATGCCAAGTGTACATTTAACGCCCAAAAATGGCAGTCACCTCAATACAGGATAAGGGAGCCCTTGTGAAGGTCTCATTTTAGGTGATGGATGGAAGGAACGATAAGATCTGATGGACATGTCAGATCCATATGTATCATATGTGCTAGTCAGTAAATGGGATGTTCATGTGTGAGGTATTTGTACTGTATCAGGGGTGCCCACCTAATCTGCTGTAATGTCAGTGTGTGGCATAGGATTGGGAAGAAGTGTCCCCTGGCAGAACCAGCATCACCACGATGTGGGCATCAAAAGTATGACTGAGTAAGAATAGTGACGTGCAGATCACTCACAAGAAAGGTGTGAGTGATACATCCTAATGATTAAAATGTTCCTGTGTGGGCCATGGAATAGTAGCTGGTAGGAGAATAGATGACTGTGCATAATGGGCATATGCTGATGGATCGGCTGGAGAATGGATAGCAGTAGATGAGAGTGAGGTATGATCTTGTGGTCCCAATGTATCTGATGTGTACAAATGCAGTTGTAGTGTGTGTAAAAAATAGTAGTTGTGCCACGGGTAATTTCCAATACCAGCTATGTGGGTATGACAGCTTTCTCAGCTTTTCTAACCACCATATAATCTTCCAGACACATGTGCATATAACAACTGGACAAGTGTTTCTCATATTGGCCATATGGAACAAGTGTTTCTCATATTGGCCATATGGAACAAGTAAGGACGTGCAATGATCCCTGCAGGTGGCCATCCCAGGAGTGGGATGTGTCCGTAAATACTGCATACATGTGACAGAGCCAAAGACTATATATCCTCCAGTCAATAAAAACCCAAAATGTTTCTGACAGTATATTGAAGTGAGTTTCCCACAGCCACAAAGATAACCAATGGTATTCAAAACCTGGTCTGTTGCTTACTAAGCCAGTGCTCTAACCATTAGACTACACTTCCTTACCTTTCTGCACAGCAATGTCTAGAATCAAAGAGACTGCAGAGTTGATATGATCCATCACATCAACTCTGTAATATGCAGGGACAGCTGCCATATGTTCAAATGACCTGTTTCAGCAGTCACCCTGAATGTGGGGAATAGCATTCATCACCTGGTCCCCAGAGCAATCCCTGCAATAGATGGACTGTCAGTGTGCTACAAGAATGCTCTGCTGTGTGTGATGCTAGTCACTTAGTATTCTGTACAATTGCAGCATGCCAGTGTGACCTGTCTTATCTGGGACTTGTGTCCTGCTCCTGTTGGCTAGGGACTCTCCTTACAACATCTCGTGTTGGTTCCTAAGGTTGTGGCAGCAGTTTCCAAAGAACCCAAATGCAGTGAGTGTTATCTAAGCAGGCAGGGGGGTACCTGCAAACATCATAGTTATGAGCAAGCAACCAATAGCTCAAGAACAGCTGCTAGCCTCATTTTCTGCAAATTCCAATCAACTAGATCAAACACAGACAACCTGCATATGTTGGGAAACACTAGCATGTGCCAGCCACTCACATACCATCTGTGCTCAGCCTGCTAGTCACCACACACACTGTATGTACACAGTCACCATGAATAAATTGACTGTGTAAAAACAGCATGACTACTCAGCAGTCCTTCTAGTGAGTGAACTACCATAAAACAAAGAACACCCATATCACTATAGCTTGACCCCAGATAGAGCCATGTGGATACAAAGCCGTGATATGGTCACAGCTCGGTCAGATTGAGAGTGGCCTCTCAGCATGAACAGATTTGTGTACCAAGGCCATGCCCATGGCAGACCCATACTAAGATGGCTCAGCCATTGACCTTACCTTTGACTCATATACATCCTATACAAACTGCTCTGTTTGAAGCAATACCCAGAATCCCCTGCTCCTCATTATGTACCTTTTATTTTGGACTTGAGGACAGCTTATGCAATGCGAAGCACAGTGGAAAGTGGGCCAGAGACAGGCTGCAAGTGCATGCTAGCCCACAGTGGCCTATATCTGCAACATATCCAAATACAGGGTCTTCCTACATAGCTTTTGGCAATGAGCATTGAACATAGTGCCATGCTTGTACTCCCATATAATATCATATCCCTAACCATGGACACTGCAAAGCTGGCCAGTGCAGCACATGCACTCCCCTGTTCTGCAGATGCATCCCCCCCCCCTCCAAGAGTGAGAGGAAGCATGGCAGGTTGGAGATGGGATTGGATGTTGGAACAGTTGTTGACAACACATACACCACCATTCCCTGCCTCTTTGTACTCTAACAACATTCTTGTGAATGTCGCACCCAGTGCTCCTGGGGAGCCAGTGAGGCTGTCATGCAGGTCCTCTGATGTAACACCGAGTAAGCCCGCATAGCTTCTGGCCATGTGAACATAGGCTTTGGCCAGCAATGCCACCTATGAAGGGCACATTCTAAATATGTATGGTACTGTTCCCCCCATATTCCTCCCTTCCCCACCGCAACATTCACCTCCAAGCACTGTCTTCCAATATGGTGGCAAGCAATGCAGAGACCAACATGACATCTTGTGCCACATTTCAGCAGCTGGAATTGTGTTCACACCATTCAGAGGTTAGTGTCCCACTGTTACAATCAAAAGAACACAAGCAGAGGAGGAGCCCTCGCAGAACATAGCAACAAAACAAAAAGGAGCGAGTTGCGCACTGTGGTCACAGGTGCTTTATTAGATAAGAAAAAGCCCTATGCATTTCAGTGGATGCCTTCCTCACGGGGGTACACATCAATGGCACACTGTGAAGATATGTCTTGACAAGAGCACCAATCACTAAAAAAGTCAGGTCTTGCAAGAAGCAAGAAAGCGCAACTTAGTCTATGCTGCAATCATCCAATAGTTATGCTCTCTTGCTTCTTGCAGGACCTGACTTTTTTAGTGATTGGTGCTCTTCTCAAGACATATCTTCAAAGTGTGCCATTAATGTGTATCCCCTGGGGAAGGCATCTGCCAAAATGTGTAGGGATTTTTTTTTAATCAAATAAAGCGCCTATGACCACTGTACACTACTCGCTCATAAGAAAATAAGAACATAAGATATGCCATACTGGGTCGGACCAAGGTCCATCAAGCCCAGTATCCTGTTTCCAACAGTGGCCAATCTAGGTCATAAGTACCTAGCAGTTTCCCCAAAAGACACAGGTTCCACAATGCTTGTATTGGGTCAAGCAGTGATATCCTGGGTCCCTTTTAATAATGGTTTATGGACCTTTCCTCCAGGAACTTGTCCAAACCTTTTTTAAACCCAGCTACAATAGCAACTTTTACTACATCCTTCGGAAACAAATTCCAGAGTTTGATTACACATTGAGTGAAAAAAATATTTTCTCTTATTAGTCTTAAAGAGGTTACTCTGTAGTTCCTTTGTGTTTTGTTGCCACTTTGTTACAATCAGAGAGCCCCTGGATTGCACTCTGTGACTGTAGTATGGGACAAGAGCAACATGAATGCAGGTAAATTTCAGAATCCTTCCAGTGTCACTAATTAAGTGAATGAATTGGACATTCACAGAGGCCAGCTCTCCACTTCAGTACAGTTCCCTATAGGCTGCAGCTGCGCCAAGTGGGCTGACAGTGTTGCCACGGATACAGCTGTTATGGCAGTTGGCATTAATCAGGCCTTTCACCTGTGCAAATGGGTGTATCCTGAGACCTGGAGGCTCAGTCAGAGATGAGGGCTGCAACACACATACATGTGTCCTCCCTGCTCACTCCAGTCAAACCAGGAGGCAATTTGGGAGCTGCACAACAGTGTCATTTTGGGATGTAAGCGTAGGGGGTGGGCCTTGACAGTGTAGCTGGGAATGTATTACAGTGTCACAGCTACAGGTTGCAAGGTTGCAGCTATTTACTGAAAACTAACCTTCTGGTTGTAAATGGTATCACACACAGTATGTGGGGTTGCTGTATAGCTGACCTGCAGCATGTTGTATGAACATTCATAAAGCCTGGGCACCACATGCATGCACAGTGCATTACTGCAGTTCACACTCCTCTGGAGACACACACACACACACATACACACATGAACCCACTGTCCAAAAGTGGTGCAGCTTGGAATTTTTACCTGTCCCTTAGCCCTCCTTTGATGTTTCACATTGTCAATGTACACTCAGTGTGTGCCAGTGCAATTAGCATGTTCTGCCATCCAGCCATGGGAGTTGCAGTTTCTCAGTGTGGCAGCTGAATGTGTGGACCCATGCTAGATGAAATGATGAAGTCTGTGCATGCTGATGTAGTTCTAGATATGAAGGATAAAGTTAACACACCTCAACTCACTATTCCTGATCTACAGGTTGGTCTGTAACCCATGACTCTTCTCTCATACACACACTGGCCATGTGTTTGGAGCCACAGAGCAGCAGTGTGGGTCCATCAATCCATGGGTATATATGTGGTCTTTGTAAGGATGCATAAGGGCATGAGTTGTGGCATGGCTAAGTCTGCTTGGGTCTCTGCAGGCTCTGTGCCATACTTGTTTGACAAGGTATGTTCGGCAGGTGTAGGAGAAGGACATCTTGTTAGATCTATATGTTGCACTACCTTGCTATGCTGCTGTTTCAGCTGACATTCATGTCTTACATATGGATCTGTCCAGTCCAAGGGGCAGACCAGGATATATGACACATACTTTCCTGGCCATTGGTGTCCTAGCAGAGTGACCAACATACCCATTTCCTGGTGTGTGCTTGTGGTACATTCATAGAACAATCTCATATTTTTCAGACCACCATAGCTAATTTAGATTCACATGTGGCTCAGATGGTTGTAATTGACTTAGTGCTTTGCTATGGAAGGGTCACCGGTTCATGCATAGGTTGATGTCATCATTTGGAAGGTGAGGGGGCAGGGGGGTCATTTTTCCTCTGATATGAGCTGTTATCATATTGCACAGTCTTCCTGCCTCAGTGGCATATTTTTCCCCCCACATGCACATATCCACTCAATATATGCAAGTGGGGATCATCCTGATACCAGGGCCAGCACATCCACTCAGCAAACTAGAAGGGTGCCAGGGTCCACTGATCATGGTGAACAGCATACCTGCCAATCCCTTCCTCCCTGCTATCATGGCACAGTCACTGCTTCAGTGCTGCAGGCGACCTTATTGAAGTTGCACACATGCATCTAGTCATACCATGCTGCTCCTGCCTCTCTCCACTGGGAGATGTTGGCATGCGTGTGGCTGCCTTAGACCTTGAAAGGGAGGGATCACTATATGCTCTGCTGTACCTACTGCTGACATGCTTGGCATCTCACTGACAGTGGTAATTGCAGCATTCCACCTGACACTCAGGGCCAGGACACAGATTTCATCTGCAGCAGACCGCAGCTGCTGTGACCGCCATCCCCACCCTCACACAATGCTGGCATGGCAGCATGCTGGCAGTGGAGGTGGCATGACTCCTTTTTGACTGTTGCAGTATGTATGTGTGTTGTCACTGTCACAGTAGAGTCATATCAGACATCACAGATGTACACCATAGGCAACGGTCTTCTCAGCCTAGTGGACCAACCAGCCTCACTGCATCACCCATTTGACACCTCCTTTGCCTGTTAGGCTGCAACAACATACTGTCCTTTATTAATTGAGCACCGTGCTGTTGCTGCCAATGGAGCGCTACTGTCACTAATTTGAGAATTATGGTGGGTGGAGCACATTGCATACATATAAATAGGCTCTCTTCCTTCAGAAATAGCCAATACCATGAGCTTTCAGGTGACACCAGGGTTTTCAGTGCCAGGATCTCTAGCGCATCGTAATACAAACCAGTGTTAAAAGAGCACATGCTATCCCCCTCCCTTGTCTCCGCCCCATTATCACCCACTCTCCACCTCTTTTTACCTTAACACTAGGGGCCAGTTTCATTAACAGCACCTTTATTCCCATAATGCTCCTCAGTAAACATACCCCCCAAAAAACAAACAAACAAACAAACAGGAGTCTAGGGTTTTTTTTTCATGTCATGTTTGGTTTAAAAATAAATTTGTTTTCATTTATTCACATTTCTTTCTCATCCATCATTAAAAATTACTGGGAGAGTTATAAGAAAACTCACATTTTTAAAGGAGGCAAAATAGTAGCCGCTCCTCATAGGAGTATCCTCCCATCTCCTTTACCATTTTGGTGGTTCTTCTCTCTACCTTTTCTAATCCTGCTATATCCATTTTAAGATATGGTGACCAGAATTGCACACAATTCTCGAGGTGCGGTTGCACCATGGAACGATACAGAGGCATTATAATATCCTTTCTTTTATTCTCCATTTCTTTCCTTATGATTCCAAATATTCTACTTGCTTTCTTGGCTGCCACTGCACACTGGTCAAAGGGTTTCAACATGTTATCCACAATGATGCCTATATCTTTTTCCTGGGTGGTGGTTCCTAATGTGGAACCTTGCATCGTGTAACCATAGTTTGGGTTGTTCTTTCCTAGGAGCATAAATTTGCACTTGTCCATATTAAATTTCATCTACCATTTGAACGTCCAGTCTTCCAATTTATTAAGGTCTTCTTGAAATTGTTCACAATCCTCTTGGGTTTAATAACTTTGAATAATTTTGTGTTATCTGCAAATTTGATTTCCTCACTCATTATTCCCATTTCCAGATCATTTACGAATATGTTAAAAAGCCGCAACCCAGCAGAGATCCATGGAATACCCCACTATTCATCTTTCTCCATTGGGGAAATTGGCCATTTAACCCTACCCTCTGCTTTCTGTCTTTTAACCAGTTCCTGATCCACAATAGTGCACTGCCTCCTATCCCATGACTTTTTAATTTTGCCAAGAGTCTCTTATGAGGAACTTTGTTAAAGGCTTTCTGAAAATTCAGATAGACTATATTGACTGACCAACCTTTGCCTACCTGTTTATTTACACCTTCAAAAAAATATAACAGATTAGTAAGACAAAACTTTCCCTGGCTAAAGCCATGTTGGTTGTCTCCCATTAAACCACAACTAACTACATGTTGAGAAATGTTGTCCTTAATAATGGTTTCTATTATTTTTCCCGGTACTGACATCAAACTCACTGGTCTGTAGTTTTTCAGATTACCCCTGGAACCCTTTTTAAAAATTGGCATTACATTGGCCATCCTCCAATCTTCAGGTATTACTGATCATTTTAATGATAGTTCACAGATTAGTAATAGTAGGTCTGCAATCTCATATTTCAGCTCTTTCAACATGTTTGGATGAATACCATCTGGTCCTGGTTGTTTGCTGCTTTTCTGTTTATCAAATAGTTCTAATACATTTTCCTGGTTTATTAATAGTTCATTAATCCGCTGTTTCAGTTTTAAATGCCATTTCATGCATGGGTAACTTCACTACATCTTTTTCAATAAAGACTGAAGCAAAAAATTCATTCAATCTCTCTGCTATGGCCTTGTACCCTCTTAGTGTCCCTTTTACCCTTCTATCATCCAGTGGTCCATCTGACTCTCCCACAGGTTTTTTGCTACAAATATACTTGAAAAAGTTTTTATTATGTGTTGGTGCTTCCACAGCAAGCTTTTTTACAAATTCTCTCTTTGTCTGCCTTATCAATGCCTTGCATCTATCTTGCCAGTGCTAATGTTGTTTCTAGTTTTTGTCATTTGGCTCATTTTTCCATTTCCTAAAAGTTGTTTTTTTGGCTACAATAGCATCTCTGACATCACCTTTAAAACATGCTGGCAGTTTTTTGTACTTTTTTTCAAACATGGACTACAGAAGTTCTGGGCTTCCAAGATAGTATTTTTAAACAATACCCATGCTTTAAAATAAATCTTTAACTTTTGCAGTTGCTCCTTTTAGTTTTTTCTGAGCTGTTTTCCTCTTTTTATCATAGCCTCCCTTTTGAAAGTTAAAAGGTAGTACTATGGATTTTCTCGCCATCTTTCCTCCATTTTATAAATCAAACGTGATCATGCTATGATTACTATTGTCAAGTGGCCCCCAACTCTCTTATCTCTTGCACCAGATCTTGTGTTCCACTAAGGACTAGGTTCAAGATGGCTTCCCCTCTTCTCAGCAAACCAAACCAAAAGGCGAGCAGGATAAGGGTCACTGACACTTTATTAATGAACACCCCAAAGTAACATGGTAACATATTATATGACGGCAGATAAAGACCATCATGATCCATCTATTCTGCCCAACATTGTGGCAAGAGTAGGTACACCTGCCCCTCCGTTCAAGTCCCCCTCCCCATGCCTTTGTTTAGTATTGTCTTTGTGCAATGTTTGATATCTTTCTTTGTGTATTGACTTATTGTTCTAATATAATGCAATTTTGTAACCTATCCTGTTACTGTCTGTACTGATCTTAAAGTTTTCCTATTTTCTATTATTTATTTAGAATTTTATTTTGTAAACCACCATGTTGCTTTGCTAAAGTGGTAAATGAAATTAATAAACTAAACTAAACAAGGATGAAATGGTGCTGAAATCTCTTAATAATGGCAATTGCTTAATATCATCACCTAACAAACAAGGCATAAATAATATAATATCTTCAGTATATATACAAAGCACAGTACCCATCATTCAAAGAAGTTTACATAAAGGAATCACATACACATTAAGCAATGTAGAAGTCAGGAAAGATCCCTGTGGGAATCTCTTTCCAATGGAAGCCAGACTGGAAACTTCCTCAGAAACCATCACTCTCTGATCTAATTGACAATAAGGATTGAAATCAGAACAATACTATGTTTATGTTTATGTTTATTACATTTGATATACCGCTCAGGCCAAGAAGCATCAGAGCGGTTTACAATCCTACATTTATGTTATGGAAAATAAGAAAAGAACGCCATTAATAAGATAGGACAGAGTAGGAGAAACAGATAGACAAAGAGATAGCAAAGATAGGAGAAAACAGAACAGCAGACTACCTTCACAAACTACAGGCATGACAAATAGACTCAAAATTTCTGTATGATTTTAATCATTCACCACGGACCCCGCCTAAGGGCCACGCCAAAGTGCCCTCTGGCGAGGCCCTCAGGCGCGGGCCCGCAAGGTGCGGGCGCCCCTCCGGAGCGGCGGTTTAAATGCCGGTGAGCAGGGCAGTTGCTAGGCAGTCTGTGAGGTGAGGAGAGGTTCCCGCCCACACACCAAGATGACATCAGCTGCATTCCCTGATCTTCTACCTCTAGACAGTGGGTAAAACTGAGTGGAAAACTGCAGCTATATCAATGAATATCTAAAGGAAGGTGGACCACTAGTGCTGCAATCTGCAGAGTAGCTGATCCAGAAGCGAGGCAAAGTTTCAGAACTATGTTCACACCTGAATCCATGTTGCTATGGGTTCAAGCAACTATGATGTTCTAGAAAATCTTCTAATTGTGGTCAAACCACCTGCTGCATTAATTTGTTTTTAAAAGGCAAGTTGTCAGAGCTGTCAAATCTTTTTCAGTTACGGATATACCACCTGTTTTAAACTGTCAGAAAAAAACCCCATAAACCAGATTCCAAACAATATCATAGAGAAAACTGACAATTTTATCCAAGGCAATTTTTACCATACTTGTTATCAAGTCTAATGGGGAACTTGCTCCATGAACATGCTGCAATGCTCCCTTCATAATATCTACAGTAGTCTCAGCAAAAGTATGCCAACCACCCATATCATCATTAGGCATAATTGGGTTCTTCAACACACAAAGCATCCCCAAAGGTGCTTGCTGTTTTTGGAAGTAATACTTACCAAATTATTCTGCTGATGGAGTCTCACCATATAGGGTCCTGGAATACTCAAGAGCTTATAAACTACTGGAAATAATTCTGCAGGATGAGATAAAGTTGACTCTACTTTACCAGTAAAGTTCTGGCACTTTGCCTCTGAGCACTGAGTTTTGTATTCTCAAACACCCAAATGTACTATAGCTTACCATCATTACAATGTGTTCTATACCAGGATCTATCAGCTTTACATACTTGGCATTTCAATTTCTGAATAGAAACAGAGAACCAAGAGATAATAAGCCTTCAGTTTGATAGAGCACGCAAAACCTACTCAATCTGCCATCACAGATCTGTAAGAGCACCCAGTACGTTCACCTAAGAGCCTTTATACTTTACACCCTTACCCTCTGGAATGCCTTAACCCCCATATTACAGAGAATCCAATCACTTCAGGCCTTCAAAAAAAACCTGAAGACATACCTCTTCCAGGAACACTATGACATAGATCAGCAGATCAGCCCACAGCAGGATAGTCCTTACTTAGCACACAACATCCCTCCCCCCCCCCCCCGTAAGCACCCACCTAAGAAACAGTCCCCTCCCTCACCCCCAGACATGCTACAAGTCCTACTCCTCACAAGGAGGACACACCTGACCTGTTCTGCCCGAAACAAATGTTCAGAATGTTGATGTTTGGTGTAACCTGTTTTCACCTGTACTGTTATTCCCCAATTGCCTGTACTTTGCTGATTGTACACCGTTTTGACTGGTAGAAAAACAGTATAGCAAAACCAGTTAAATTAATAAATTATCTTAGTACTCGTAGGTTGCCAAACCAATAACTGCCATAGGTTGAGCATTTCCTCAATGTCAATCCCTGCAGGGAATCTTTAGTATGCATCCAAGAGTCAAGAAAAGATTGTTAATAAAACCTACAATGGACTACTTGCCTAGAGGTAGTATAAGTCAAAAGAACAGATGTAATAACAGAGACATTGAAAAAAATGCATACATGATCCAACCATGGCATAGGCCAAAATGTTAAAGCCAGAAATTTCCAGCTATAAGTGCTGTGCCTCCATGTCAAATAAAAATTCAAGGACACTACCCTTATTATGATTAGGAAAGGTAACCAGTTGCAACAAGTGAAGGTCAGTCATCCCATTCAAGAAAAAATCAGTGTTACTTCCCGGACCATATACATTAAACTGAAAATACAATTACAAATAATCAAAACAATCTTTTTAAAGTTAATTGGGAAAGAGATCAGCCATTCAACAAATAACTGTATATCAGATGAAACAGTCTGTGGCAGAATATAAACAACACATAGACCCCCATGTTTAATTATGCACCAGCAGAACCTCAATTAGTCCTGTTTGAAAAAAAAAATGTTGGCAAATAGGTAAGTTTGAATGAAGAACAATAAAACTACCCTGATCCCAATTCTTGATGTTCATGAACGTATACAAAGCAGCCCTCTTTCTAAAGGTTAATGCACATTAATTAAATTAATGCATGTTAATTGTCAATGAGTCCGATTCCAAGAGGGACACGACTGGGCTATCTGGATGGCCCCAGGCAAGATGAGCCCATTTGGACCCGATTTTGGACCTCAGGCATCCTTGACTCCATTGTTTCCAGCCCCCCTATTCCCTGATGCCCGATCCATGGCTTGCCAGCCCGGGCCTGGATCAGGCAGCGAGGACCCCCCCTCACCTGGCCCCAGTCCCAGGGGGAACCCTGTCCCCGATCACACATAAAATGCTGCTTATACCACCTTTGAGGTGGTGTAAGCAGAGCGTCCCCATGAGCCCAGCAGCATGTACATGGCTGTGACCTGAATCAGCCCTGTACGTGCTGCCAGTCGGGCCCACCCCTGCTCTGCCCCCCCCCCCCTTCCCCGACTATCCCTGTCCTGATGCACGGAATGTATGGGGAGAGACGGTGGAGGAACAGACTCTAGGCAGTTTGTGAGGATATGCAGCCCCACAACCCGCTTTTGGGAATGACCTCCATTGTGTTTATAGAAATTAAAGGGCTGTGGGCACATAATGCAGGCTGACGTCAATGACATACATTAAAAACTTTAGTAAAAGGGTGCTAAAGTGTGCAGAGCATAACTAATTCACCAAAAAAGGTCCAATGACTTTAACCATGTCTCAGCAGTCTCCAGTGCATCCAAATTGTACTCTGTAAACAGATTAAAAAGGATCTCTACCTTGTTTCTAGATTTAGCATTTATATTCAAAACTCAATCAGGAAAAAACCTCTTATTGTCATTAGTTAGTAAAGGCAAAGGCTAACATGGAATGGAGCACAGGATTGAGAAAGAGCTTTTATAATGATGATGACCCAATGAGGATAATTCACTATGGGCCCAATTCTATCCTGGGCATCCCGGCCCTCTGTGTGCCCGGTCGGAACCGGACGCACAGAGTTAGATGGGATTCTGATCCCGCGGGGCAAGTCTAGTCCCGCAGGATCAGAATCACGTCCAGGCCTGTACATGCAGGCCGGGACCCTGATCCTGGTCAGCCTGCAGGTACAGGCCTAACCTGGCTAACTCAGTCAAGGCTCCTGAATGGAGCCGCGGCACCATGGCGTCCGGTTGCCATGGCACTGTGCCTACATTCAGGAGCCATGATCCCCAGCTGCCAAAGAGATTTTGCATTCCCCGCAGCCCAACCCCCGATCTGGCCTCTCAAGGCCAGGGTCGGGCTGCAGGGAATCTCCTCTACCCCCTTCTACCTCCTCTGTTGCCCAAGCCTGCTGTTCCCCCTCCGACTAGGGGAACGTATTCCACCTCAGAGGTGGAATAAGTTCCCCTTTCAGTCTGCCGGCCCCGGACTTACAGGGCCAACATTGGAATCGGCCCTGTACATCCGGGTCCACGGACTACCCACTACCCACCCTAACCTCCACCCTGCATAAGCCCTTTCCCACCCCAATCTAACTTCCCCTTAAAACATACAGGGAAGTTAGTCGGGGTCAGCAGAGGGGCCAAATAGCAGGGCACCATCCCTGTTATTTGTGGCATGGAATGACCCTGCTTACATCCCACTTTCCAACCCCATTTCAGTGGGGTAACTACCTATCAGTAGCAAAAGACAGGATGCAAAATTGCAACACACCATTAAAACAGCAAACAGTCAAATAAAGTCACAAAGCATCACACAGGCCCACTAAGTACCACAGATAAGGCCCTTTGGCCTGGCCCTTTAGATGAGGGCCTATCATGTGGTGGCTCACTTGTAGACTATTCCTTATTTGCCCCAAGGCAGTCCTCAGCTGACAACATAAGAGGCAGAGAGCAGGGTTTGCAGTATCAACATTTGGAGCAAGGCAGCACACTACAGCAGGGCCAAATGACGCATGGTCAGATAGACTGGTAGACACTTTTGAGACAGCATACATGGTCCAGAAAGGGGTTTATAAAGTGGATCGAGGCATCACTCGAGCCTCTTCTTATATCAGCGGTGGAGGCAGGACCAAATTCAGCATGGTTAGAGAGACTGATAGGCAGTTCTGGGGGAACACATATGAGGCTTCAAAAATGGTTTCAGACATCACTCGAGCCTCTTCTTATGTGTGCTAAAGTAGCTGATATTTCCCATGTTGTCTCAAATGAATGCACATCCCTAATCGGCAGTATCATATATCATTAATAGTGTGCTACTGACTCTAATTGAATAACAATTTCTAAAACTTTTATAAACTTGTTTGCCTCTTTATTACTATTTATTTATTCATTCATTCATTCATTCTAATTGAATAAAACATCGGTGGCTTAGAGCAGACCCTAAGGTAGCTTACAATAAACTGTATGAAAAAAATGTGGAATATGCAGAACTGTATCTAACATATCAATGTGCCATATTAAAATGCTTCTCCTCTACCAAATCCACTTTAAAAGACTTCAGTAATTGGCAAAAGTGCAACTATTATTCCTCCTCTTGAATAGAAATGGGAAACCTAGTTCCTGCTTCTTAATGAACTGCTAGTACTCAGACCTTAGGAAGCATAGCATTGCTGCATAAATGCTAGCAAAATTAATCGGGGGTGGGGGGGTGGAGGCTCCATATTCAGGAGACCAAGCAACAAAGAGTCCCGTCTGCCATCCACTCAGTCTACCATACAGTAGATACAGGACTCACGCTGGATAGCAATCACCCCTTCATAAATGTACAAATGTATGTATTCTCTCTGTTGGAGAGGTCGCCTGCTGTGATAGATGAGATAATGGCAGAAGCTTCAATTATAAAATATTGTAACTTTGGCAGCTTTCTAGAACAGATGGTTGAGAAATAGTAGGGAATGACAGACTATCAATAATGGTACAAAGGATATGGCAATTCATGCCAGAGTTCATCAGATTGAAGTGGTTTCTCCTTGTTTATGTGATATATTTAAGCCAGGGAAGAAGGTTATAGTCGATAATGAAAAGGTGGAAGAAAATGAAGAAAAGCAAAGGAGGACATTCATGATTAGACACAGCTAAGAAGGCCTCCCAGCCCCGTGCCCAGTCTCAGAAAGCAGATATGGTAATGAGAGTGATAATAATCCACATGAGAGAAGATGGAATATAATAAATGTAGATAATGAGGAGCCTGATGTACTAAGGTTTTTGTCCTATTGTACAGTATGTCTATGAAAAAAAAAAGTCATAAAGCAGGCCGCTAATGCATTCATATGGTGACATCAAGACAAAATGTTAACAAAGACATTGGAAAAAATGATCACTCTGATACTGCTATTATAAAGGAGGTATCATTTTAGTTGTTTTTGATAAAAAAAATGAAGATGCAAAATCACAGTCCCTGTTCATAGAATGAGTAGTGAATCGAGGCAGAGGTTGTGCATTCATGATTAGGAATTACAATAATAATTACAGGTATAAATACAAGATCCAGGGCCAGCTTGACAGCTTTACCCCATGGCATTCAGGGGCTTATAGTGGTTTTTTTCTTTGTTTTGTTTTAATAAATTAGGGAATGCAATTAGGATATCAAAACTACAAGTCCCTACATGCACAGAGCAAACTCACAGCTGGGTCAAGTTTGCTGGCTGAATACAGATTCCGAAGGCAACGTTAGGGATCGAGTAAAGGGAAAGTGCTGATTCCTCCAGACACTATTACTACTACTTATCATTGCATAGTGCTACAAGGCATAGGCAGCATTGTGTGTGTGGGGGGGGGGAAGGGGGCGGTTTGAGAAAAGGATATTGTGTTGCAAGGCTTGTTGGGTCAATATTTAAATTCAGAGCTGAAACAAAATACGTATATTCAAAGCTGTTTCCGGATAGTGGCCGATGCTGACTTTAATTGTAGTGCAGTCAGCTTCAGAGTCATCCGAATAACGTCAATATTCAGTTCACTTTTTGGATAATTCTCCATGGGGAAGCCTTCAAATTGACCTAAAGTTTTCTGGAGAATGGACTGAATATCACCACTATCCAGCTATTTTCCGGGATGGCCCACTATCAGGACTGCTGCTGAATGTCCACAGATAGCAGCAGCTAAAGCATTTATTCAAATAATGATTGCCATTATCCAGAACAATTGCTTTTGAATATTTGGCCATAGAGTCAAGGTAATTCAGATATCCACAGTATCTGTATGGAATCTGGAGATCCAGTGAAGCCAGCTAAAGGTTTTTGGCAGAAAATGTGGTCAAACTAAAAATATAGCTGAGTTGAAAGAAGGTGTGGGTTAGTTTCTAGAGAACAGGTCCATGATCAGTTATTAGCCAGATAAAGTGGACTTGGGTGTCCAGACTTCACACTTTTTGGACTGAGTGATAGAGAATGGTCTTTCTACCTACTGGGTTCTTCCCAGGGCTGGTGTAAGGATGGGAGGTGCCTTAGGGGGGTCCCTCCATACTGATGCCCCACCCCATTGCCGTTGGTTTGAAGCAGTATCGGAGGGAGACGGAAATGGCACATTGTGAAGAGGAAGAAACCATGACTCAGTACCTGAGTGTGTTAGCAATCGCTGTGTCGTGGTTTGGGGGCTATTAGTGCTGCTGCAGGCCCCAGAGAGGGGCAGCAGTGGGCACCATCTGAGGTCCATTGCCTAGTTTGCCTAGCGGTGGTGGCCCTGATTCTTCCATCAGACTAGGGATGTGCATTTAGTTCATTAGTGCACCTTAAAAATTCAGTGCCCACAAAATCAATTTAAGGCATTTTAAACTACACATTAATATTTACACAATTGGTTTGAATGTACTGAAACATTCTAATACACTTTACAATGTTTTTAGTAAAATGAATGAACTGAGCCAACAACTGTCCAAAAATCAGGAAGAAGTCCAACAATCTTTTGTCTGTGCAATGTCAGTAATTCAGGATGGCCATTCTTGGAGAGAGGATGCTAGGATGCTGGACCATTGGTGTAGTGGTAATGGGGTTTTTTTTTTGTTCATATGTTTTTAACAGAGATAGTTTTTCTTCTAAAAGTTATCATTTAGGCCAGTTTAGTACCTGGTAAACCCTCCATTGCCTCAGGTACAAAATTAGATTGTAAGTCCTCTGAGGATAGGAAATACCTACTGCACCTGAATATAATTCACTTTGAACTTCTGAGATGAGATGTGATATAAATCTAATTTCCCTTTCCCTTTCTGGATGAAGAGTAAGGTTCTGCTGGGCTCATAGGACAGCTTTAAGCCTGACGTATTGGGGTAGGGCTATGCTATATATGGCAATTGCTCAGTCCCAAAACTGAAGGTACAGCTTTTCCTGTTGTTTCTCCTGCAAATATTCATCTCTAACAGATTAGCTCCAGTGATGTCTGGTGGTTCTGCACAGTATGCAGGAGGGAGAGGGGGGAATGGTAGTGGGAGGTAGGGCAATGCAGGGTCCTCTGGCTTTGAGTTTTATTTCTCAATCCTGGGTGAGTTCGCAGCTCGTAGGCAGACAATACATACTTCCATTTTAATACTAGAAGATACAATGTTCATCATGCCGCTTTCAGCACAGATGCTCGATGTGTGGAGGGGTGCACCCATCTTTTTGGTGCTTAATTGCTAGAGGTGGATTGTCCAGGTCAGCAGATGCTTCCTTGGCAGTTGTCCCTAGACAAGGAGTCATCTCCCATTAATCTGGAGGCCTTTGAGTTTTGGTTACAGGGTTACTTGAATCGCCTTCTGGCCCAGTTGCTACAGTTGGGGGTTTCAATTTGGGGAGCTTTTATGTCAACAACTGCATGCTGATGGGTTGTTCTGTGGTGGGTGCTTGTTTTGAAGCTTTCTCTACAATTTTTCACTGGGTGATTCAGCAGGTGGTTGGCTGCTCTTCTAATGTAAATTACCTGAATGATTTTTTGTTTGCAGGCTCAGGTAAATGAGCTACATTGCTGAAGGTATTTTAGCAGTTGGCTGCAGTTTTTGGTTACCGCTAGTGGAAGAAAAGACAGAGGGCCTGAGTACCTAAGTCATCAGGCCCTCTGTCTTACATTTTTGGGTATCGAGCTTGATTCAATGCTCATAGAGTCTCACCTGCTAGATGCAAGGGTCCAGAAGCTAGGGCAGTTGATTCAGCTGCTGTTGGCTTGTTCAAAGCTCACTTTGGCCAGGTTCAGGAATTGTTCAAGTATTTTAACTTTGCTTGCTAGTCATTCCCATGGGTAGACCTTTTACCAGGAGGTCAGTGCTGTTGATGAAGGATGCTCAGCTTGGTGTGCTGAGTTTTGGCCTGACCATTGGTATGACAGGAGCTGGTGTCAGAACACATTTCTGGAGCTTCTTCTGGTGTGGATAGCTTTCTCAATTTGGGGGGAATGCCTTCAGCACCAACGGTTGGCCTTACCCTCGGATAATATGGCAGAAGTCCAGGCTTTTAATAGCCAATCTGTGAGTTCACCTCTAGTAGTTGAGCTACTGTGCTTGCTGGTCTTACAGTGTTTGCAGCTGAATGTAACACTTGCAGTGAGACATGTGACTGGTGTGGATAATGCAATTGCCGACTCTTTATCTCGTTTGCAGTAGGCCCGGTTCTGGGTATTGGTCCCAGAAGCGAAAGACTTAACTTCATGGCTGCCAGGACATTTTTGGGAAGTAATTCCAGCCCGCTGGTGGGACTGCTGAGTTCTGCATTGGGATTGAAGAAGTGGTTAGAGCACTGGCTTGGTAATCAAGAGAACTAAGGCTTGATTCCCACTAGCATTCCTTGTGGCCTTGGGAAAGCCACTTAATTCTACCTTACCTTGGAAGAAAAGTCTGGCAATCTATGTTGGGTCATGCTAAGAAAACCCTGGAGGTGCTGGTTTGCCAGCAGTCAATGACCCAAAGGCATACATTGCATTGCAATTCTGGTCTGCTTGTGGGACCTCTGATGTCTGCATTGGCAGTGAACACATGGAAGGCTTATGTGGCTACATGGTGCCGTTTTGTAGATATGTTGCTGGCAGAGACTATTGTGCCCAGAAGGATGATTGGCCTGTGCTGGAGTTTATCAAATGGGTGTGGAGTACAGGCTATATACTCATGCCCTATCGCTATCTCTGGCTGGTGTTGCCTTCTTTACTAAGGTGCAAGGGCAGGAAGATCCCACAGCTTCATTTTTGGTGTGGAAGTTGGTATGGGGGTTCTTGAGGTCCAGAGTGGCTTCAAGTCTGAGGGCCCTGCATCAACCCATTTTTCACGATATACTGTGTGCTACCATGAATGCATTGCTTGAGGTGTGTGCTTCTCCTCTTGATGTACTGCTTTTAAGGTTGCATTTTCCTTTTCCTTTTTTGCTGCTTTACGAGTCGGTGAATTGGTGGCTTGTGTGCGGGCTGCTACTGGAGACCGTAATTTGTTATTGGGACTATGTGGTAGTGCTCCCGGGGGAGGTACTCTTGTGCATATGGCATAGTAAAACAGATCAGCTTAGCAGAGTCTCATGGGTATGTCATGACAGATGTCCGGATTGGAGTCTTATCCAGTGCTTTTCACACAGGCCTTTTCTAGCATAAGGCCACTGGGGGACCTGTTTTGGTTGTGCCACCAGGGCAGGGATCCCTTAACTAGGTTTCAGTTTAACGCCATAGTAAAGCAGAGACTAGATTCAATGGGTTTTCCTCTGGAGCAATTCAGTACACATTCCTTCTGGATTGGTGCGACAACATTTGCGGCTTTGCAAGGTCTTTCAGCACAGACGATTCAGCATGTTGGTTGCTGGCAATTGCAAGCTTACAAGCTATATGTCCGCTAACTAAGGGCTTTTGTGAGCCCCTCTTCTCATTTTTCTTTGTTTCTGCAGTTTGTGCCTCTGGCTTGGGGAGGTGGGAATACCTGGTCTGGATGTGTGATCATCCTTCATCTTCTGGGCTAGGAAAATAGCAGTGGAGTCCAGATGGGGACTGAATCTGAGCTTGGCAGTGAGTGGTGTCCTGCTGCAATGGATGGGCCTCCTTGGGATGTGTTGGTCACACTTCTTCCCATGTTGTTGGAGGCCTGGCAATATAACCAACTACAATGTATTTTTATTTACCTGGGAGGAAACAATCTTTGTGAGGTTATGGGAGTAGACCTTATACGACAAATGAAGCACAATTTTTTCTTATTGCATTCCTGTTCCCTTCAGTGACCTTCATTTGGTCTCAGATTATTCCTCAGAGAATTTGGCCTGATGCTATCAAGCCTAAGGCAGCGGAATGCCTGTGCAAGTGGGTGAATGCCAAGGTATCCAAATTTGTTGTTCTCATGAGAGGGCTGGGGCTGGCTCACGGATTGACTTCAATTGACTCTCTAGGCTTAAATCGCTCTGCTGTTATACATCTATCCTATCGGATATAGGTCATTTTTCTGAGCAATCTACAGGATGTTATCAAGGAGTGTGACAAGACATTCATGTCCATAGAATAGCATGGGGGAGCAGTGACATGCAAGATGCAGTGGTGGAAAAGAGAATTAGAAACCTCCCCTTACAGTTTACTCATACCTGAAGGGGGTGGGGAGAGAGATATTGGAGTAGGGGACTGTAGTCTCCTATATCATGGGCATCACCTCTATGTAGGGCGCAAGTCCCAAACAAAGCTCCTGCATACAGAAAAGTAGGCCTGGGCCTGGCACCAACACAGGCTGTGGGAGGGGGGTGATAATACTTTATGGATGTGAGTTCAAATAGGGCTAGGATGTTACCGTCTAGCCCGTACTGTTAGTAATTGAGATTCAAGTATAGTTGAGATGTTTTAAGTTATAGTGTGCTGACAAATAAAGCTATGGCCATGTTTTTTGCCAGAATGCCTTTTCTGTAGTGATTTGTATATTGTTAGGCCTGAGAGCGAATTGGTGGTGGTAGTGCGAATGCTGATGTTATTTTCATCTAGTTGGCAATAGTGCTTGGGTTTTGCTCCCTCCCAGAGTAAAGGATAAATCTCTGCTAGACTCGCATAACTACTTAAGGTCTGATGTATTAAAAGGGCAGGACTGTGCTGCACTCTCTAATGGTTCAGTCCTGACACTGAAGGCAAGTCTTTCCCTCGTCTGCCTCATGTAAATATTCAATCATGAGAGATTAGCAAACAGGCCCTCTTCAGAGCTGTCTTAGGAAGCCAGAAGCTCATTGTTGATTCAAACCATTATGAATGTTTTCATGTAAAGAGCCCCAGGCATAGAGCTAGGAAACAGAAAATGTTTGTTCTAATAAGGCTGAGAGTTTAATTTAGTCCCCTAAAATGGATTTTCCATGAGTATTTATCTGTATAGCTTTTATGTCAAATTTTCAGCTTGTTCAAAATGTTACTTGTTGTTTTTCATGGTGCCCAACATAGTGCATAAAGAATAAAGAGATTTGTTTATTTAATTTATTGTTTTGTTTTTTTATACCGCCTTATCATAGTTTCATAGATGTGTGGAACCATTACAGGGACCTGTTGCTGAGGAAGACGCATAGTACATATAATCTGAGTATGCTTAGGGGTTATTTTTAGATTCTAATTAGCAATTTCCAAATGGAAAATACAGTATATACACATGGAAATAGCATCCATGTATAAATGGAAATTTTAGGGGGAACACACAAGGAGCAGTACCCTCGCAACAAGCGGAGACTACACAACAGATGAGTGGTACATGGAGGTCACAGATGCTTTATTGTGTCAAAAAACCCCAACGTGTTTTGGCCATAGTCTTCCTCAGGGGGTGTAAATCCTCAAAAAAGCAATACATGTACAATTAATAAAAAATAGTTCAAAAACATAAATAATAAAAAGAATAAAAACAGATATTGAAAACAAAGGTAAAAGCATAAATATATCAGCTAATAAAACATACAATGATAAAAACCTATTGAAAAGGCAAGGCAAAATATAAATGAAACACATAATTCATTTGTACATATCAATCACATGTAAGCATACATGCTAAAAATAGGAGTAACAGGAGATGAGGAGGAGCAGAAGGGAGTTCCTAACAGTACGCTAATACGACAGCACATTGTGTGTATTCAGTTTCAATTGGAGACGATTTGAAAACAAGTCTGTAAAAATAAAGACAAAACTGTAAAGAAATCTGCAAACCAAACTGAACGGGAAGCCCATAACAATGAACTCAAATGTAATGTAAATTACACTACTCTCCAGTGATAAGAATTCTTAGCAGGACCCAGAATAGAAAGAGGAGGGAGAAAAGCCAAAAAAACCATCATCACTGCAAGTAACCGCTGATGGCCAGGGTTGGTTTATGAACAAAACATGAAAGATAAACTTACAAACGAAGTGAAAAGAAAGTTTAATAGTGTGAAATATGGGTGAGAGCAGGGGACCCTCCATATATGTGCACTTAAAAATATATTACTAGAGCTATGCACGGAGAAATAATAAATGTCTGAAGGTAACTGTTAAAAGCTGCTGTTGCTGTTATCAGAAAACTCTGCTAATGTAAAACCTGGAAACTTACTATCAAACTTGCAAAAATGTACCTTACCCGTACTACAACGGAGGCTCTCATTCACAGTCGCTTAGTAGCAAAAAGGTTTTAGACCAATGAGAGCACAGGAAGCATTAAAAATGCCACTGTTTTTGTGCCTTTCAGAGGTCAAGGGTCTGACTATTGCATATTTATGAGATCGCATAGGTCAATGACACCTTGTGTTCCAGAGATCAGGGGCGGTTTACAAGCAACAAGGCTTTTACATAGAACAAGTAAACAATTTAGCAGTGATAATACAGGGTTATAACAATTAACAAACTATTTACAATGAACTATGCATATCTTATTCCATATAGGTTTACCTATCAGTGTAAGTTTTAGATTACTTTATGCTCTACAGATAGTGTGTTATAGTGATGTGGATGTAGGGTCTGGGTGGGAGATGGGGGGGAGGGGAGTCAGCGTGAGGAGAGGACTTGGAGCTGGTGTGTTGGTGGAGTATTGATTGGTGTAGTGTTCTCTGAATAAGTATGTTTTTAACTCTTTGCAGAAGTTCTGAAGGTCTTTCTCAGCTTATAAAACAGCTCTGCCAGAGGTTAAGGGAAGATTTGGAGAGTCCAAGTCATAGAAGCAAGGTATTGCTGTGGATTTACGTCACCATTGTTCTGTGATTCCTAGTCATAGGACATTTTCATATTCTTCTTGATGACCTGTAGGAATTAGCAAGATAGTCAGTTCTTCCTGTTTAGTTCTTCTGAAAAGAGCAGCATTAATCAAAATATTCATTTTCTTTACCAAAAACATCAGTAGCATGCAATGAACAATTTTTACAAAATGGATAGCATCACTTCAGTTCTGGGAGCAGTAGATTGAGCCCGCATTGCAATCAGCCTCCTGGCAATAGAGAGGAACTACTCATGATTTACATAGCCAAAAATACAGTATCATCATGGATGTTGTTGAATGAAATATCCTCATTCTTGCCATGATTATCTTATCCTAGCACAGTCAGGGCTCAATTATCTACTCAGGGGTAGACACATTAAAAGTAGATTTATTCTTTTTTGTTTGATTTGTCTTTGTAGCTTGTTACCCAATGAAGGTTATGAATGGGGCTGCTACTGAAGATGCATACCTCTTCTTATTGACTCATCTTCTCTCACTGAAGACTGCATACCAACTTCCGTTTCCCACCACTTCTAATTTTATTTTTTTTTATTCCCCAGAGATGAACATGACTATCCGTCAACTGTTTTCATCTTCAAACTTCTATAGAGGAATATTAAAATGAAGCTTGAAGAATCATCAGAGCTGCCATTGAAAGGATTTTTGGCACTTTGAATTGCATTTTATATGCCTTTATCACTCAGGGGCATATTATTATATAAGGGAGTCTTTTACTAAAGAGTGCTAACTTGTTTTTATTTAACAGGTCTTTTATACCGCTTTATCATTTCACTGTTGCACCTAACGCACCAATAGTGCCAAAACCATAGCGCGTTAGGTGCAAAACCACCACCACTGACTATCAGGGATTTGGACAGGATTTTCCTGGCAGTTAGCGTGCCACATTAGCATGAGTCTACTTAACTACACCTATTGAGTTGGTGTAGGCAAACCCACACTAACCGCACAAGAGGGAGTTTGTGCGTGGTGTGTACCCTGCGCTAACTGCACAGAACTCACCACACCCACTATCTATCCCCTAACCCACCCACTCGTGTTCCTAATGTGGGATGCATAGTTAACATGGGAATTGGCCCCCCACTAACTGGCAACGTGTGTCCAAGGTGTGCTTTTAGCGCACACCAGACATGCACTGACAGCTTTTGCCTTTAGCAAGGGACTCTCTTAAGTTGGAAAAGGCTTCTGGAAGTTCTGTCATCCACAGTATAACAACAAAGCATGGACTAACCACACCTCAGGTGCAGAATGCTAAGTAAACTAGATTTTGAGTCTCAGGGTGATTTGAAAAAGGATACAAGTGCATGCTCACAATATTGCTATTTATGTTAGAAGTGGGATAAGCACACAATATTTGTAATCTTAGTGGTTAGGGCAGCAGTCATGTGACCAAAGAAACTAAAGTCTGAATCCCACTTTCTCTCTTTCTTGCCTTCCAGCAAATCAATTAACCCTCCATTGCCTCAGCTACAAACTTAGATTGTAAGCCCTCTGGGGACAGGGAAATATCTACTGGCAGGGCCGGTGCAAGGACTGGAGGTGCCCTAGGTAGGACCTCCATCCTTCCACCCTCACTGCCTCCCAAAGCCCATTGTCACCTCTGGCATCCCTCTCTGGAGCAAACAACAGTAGCAGTTGGCCCTGAAACCACAACACAACACTTACCCTCCGTCTCTGGAGCTGAGTTGTGGTTTCATTCTATTCAATCTGCTGCTCCCGCACCCCATCCCATACAAAACCAGATGTCCAGGGCCGAAGCAACAAATTGAAAAGAATGAAATCACAACTCAGCCCCAGAGAGAGAGGATGAGTGTATGTCATGGTTTCAGGGGTTATTGCCACCACGATTGTCCCCATAGAGGGGAGGCAGCAGGCGCCCTCGGAGGTCAGCACTCTAGGTGACTGCCTAATGCTAGGGCCAGCCCTGTCTACTATATCTAATTGTAACTACTACTACTACTACTAGAAATGCCTGAGCAAAATAAATTAAAATAAGTGCACATTTATTTCATGACATATATGATGTGCCTATAAAGTGTTCAAATTTAGTAGACATGCACATTTGTTTTCATCCGAATGGAAAAAATGATGAAAATCATGATTTCATGTCAACCTGGCATCAACTAACCGAGTGCACATGCTCTGAAAATTTTCACAAATCACCATTCATAAACCTCATTTTTACCAAGCACATATGCATATCTAGACACACTGGAGCTAATCCGAAAGGAGTAGGAAGTCGAGGAGTTGATAGCAACATTCAACATGAACCTGTCCCCCTGTCTGATTTCTGTGAATCTCATGGCTAATAACAGCACAGCAGGGCTTCAGCACACAGCAAACACAAAAGGCAGAGAAAGATTTTCAGAGGATAAGGAAGGAGTGCCGGTGTGGGATTTAAATTTCTAAAGGAGAGATAGTTTGGCTATGGCTGGGGTAATACTGCAAAGAAAATAAAACAGATTAGCTTGACTAGTGGCTATTTTATATGACTGTGTCTGGGGCAAATGAGGTCTTTAAAGCAGAGAAAACACAAGCACCTAATGCTCTGTGGGCCCCTAGCACTTTAGGTGGTGAGCCATTGTGATGGCCCATCAGCAGATTATTGCTAAGTGACTGCAGCACATTGTATCAACCTGATCTGCTGGCTTCCTCTGCTGCACTCTCACTCGCCAAATACTCTTCAAGATCTGAGAAGAGAGTAGAGAATTCATGGACTACCTCTATACTAGGGGAAGCTATGCAACAATATGTACCCAAATTGAAACTACAATGTACAAATAAGATAAATCAAAAAAGGTGGTCCATTGATATTTAATCAGTTGTTAATATCACATACTCAATTCAAGGGCATATATCTCTCTTTGACTTTAATTCTTTTTTATTTTTCAGACTTTTTCAGTTTATACAAGACCCAATTCCTGATCTTGTGAGCACTATACAATATTAAAGATGTTATCCAATGAAACTAATTTTTGTAAAGGTGGCAAATCAGTTCAATATTTAGCAGATGGAGTACACCATCTAAGCCAGTATCATCACTGCACATAAACCTATTGTTCAAAAATACAACATCAGTTTCCTGATGGTAACGCCAGTGGCACTTCAGAAAGACACACTTAGGGGTATGTTTACTAAACCGTCTTAATGTGCGCTCTGTGATGTTATCACATGATAAGGTACCTTATCGCGTGATAATGGCACTTTATCAGGCGCATGGGTACCTTAGTGTACGATAACGCGCACAGCGGTGCAAACGAGCGCTGAAGGCGGGGAAAAGCTCCCGGAGGGCAGAGGAAGGCTCCCCAGGGGCGGAGAAAAGGGGTGAATGGGTGGAGAGTGGGAGGGGAGTGGCTCCCCGCACACTAACACTGTGAAATCCGAGGCTCAAAACTAATGCCAGTGAAACCCTGGCTTTAGAACTGATTTAAAGGGAAAAGAAATGATTTCCGTCAGCAATGTACAGCAAAACCAGGGAAACCTACAAAAAGTGATAAGTGTCATACATGTGCATGGAACAAAAGGGCAAATAAACCTTGAAAATGTACAGAAGAAAATGTGAAAATAAAATAACCAAGCTGGCCAATAGTGATATCAATGGGAAACATCAAAAAACACTCCCAAGAAAGCTCCAAAAAAAAGATATGAATTTTGGAAGGGTCTATGCTCCGTCCCCATACAAGGTGAATGAGCCCACAGTGTAATTACGCTGAGCAGGGTTTCCGACTCCATTGGCTAGGTTTCCTATGGCGTGCACATATTCCACAACAGCAGGGCGGGCATGTCGGAATGGGCAACTGGACAGATGCTGGAAAAGGGGACACAGAGGGCTTATCACGCCTCCCGCTCCCTAACCTTGAGGGTTAAGGAGGGGTTACCTTGTGATGCCCTTGAGGCAATTAGTTGTAGTTGTGTTAGTGCTTCGAGCAGTAAGGCATGGCAAATAGAAATTTATTTTCATGAGGTTTATTTGCCAGTTGTGCAGTTCAAATGCAACAGACAGTACAGAAGTTATAAATCCAAAACAAGAGTAAAAGAAACTAGATAAACAGGCTTGCAATGCTGTGCTATCTTCAGGAATTCACATTCACCTCATGTGATCCAATCATGAACTGAAGAACAGAAAGGTTCATTCAACAGTAGTGCTTCTGCTATACAAATCAGTTGAACTTTAACTCATTCACTTTTTACCAGCTTCTTTGTATAGGAAGAGTCAAGTACATCTGCTATATTATCTCATACAACAGGTAAAAACTTTTCCCTCTTAATTGTCTTTAAGCAGGTTGAGCAGTCCATTAATGTGTCCTCTTCTATAGATGGCAGAGAATTAGGAAAAGGCATTCTTTCCTCACAGCCAGCAACTGGTTCTGGGGCACTGTAATTAAAACTTGCCTTACGTTCCAAAAACTCTCTAAACTCTTGGAGAAGTGATTCAGCTGGTGACTTCCCTTCACTTAGCTGATGTCCCTTTTCTCCCGTGAGCAATTGTTTGCTGAGGCTCTTTATCTCAGGCTGATTAACATACTTGTTTGTATCAGGAAAACAAACATTCAACGTGCTGCTAACGTTATCTCTCCACCTCTCTCTACATGTGGGTGGTGTGCTTAGATATTTGGCAGTACAGGGAGAGTCTTTAAAGAGAGATTTAAAAGCATGGATGTCAGCCCCTTCCTGGCTAGGTACTTCAGCTAGCTGGTAAGAATATTTACTGTTATTCAAACCCTCTCCTTGCTGAAAGCAGCTGCCACCATTTTGTCTGACTTGGCTTTTAAAACTAGGGCACACTCCCTCTGGCTTTAGAGCATAAAACTTATCAACTATTTCTCCCCCACTGGGTACCTTAAGTAGAAGTTTTCCTTTGGAGAATTCTTTGTCTTTCTGCCTTTTATTCCATAGTTCTGCCTGGTCCTGCAGCCTTGGATCTCTCAGTGTTTTGAAAGTCTTCTGCCCCCAGCAGTTTCTTTCAGCCTCTGAGCCTTCCACCACGCTACCTGCTAGTTGCAGACTATTTGAGGAATCACAGCAGCAAATATGCTTCCTTCCAAACTTCCCCTCTGAAACTCTTATTTCTCCTTCTGGGAATTCTCTCCGTCTCTGTTCTTGCCCTTGTTCTCGTTGCCCTTGTTGCTCCCTTTGCTTCCGTTGCTCTTTTTCACTTCCTGGCTTCTGACTATTTAACCAGGTGCTTCTAGCTTGCACTGCCCGCCTCTTCTTAGGGCGTGCCCAATCAAGAGCTTTACTACTCCCCTCCCCCGAGGTGAGCTGTTCTGCTTGATTAGTTCTGAGTTTTTTTCTTTCTGCAGAGAAATTCCTGCTTTCTCCTGCAGTACCGGCTTCTACCACCGGATGCTTATCTGTGTCCATCGGTTCCTGGGGAGCTACTGCGTCACAGATACCCCCCCCCCTTAAGATATCACGGGCTGGCTTTATCTCGTCCGCACAGCTCGTGATACGACTCAACGCATCCGCGTTTTTATGGAGTTTTCCGGCTCTGTGCTCCACCTGGAACTCGAATACCTGGAGGGCCATAAACCACCGCGTTAGCCGGGAGTTGTGGTTGTGCATCTGATGTAACCACTTTAATGGTGCGTGATCGGTGATTAAAATAAACTTTCTTCCTACCAGGTAAAAACGCAGAGCATCAATAGCCTATTTTATGGCTAAACATTCACGTTCGATGGTGGAATAATTTCTCTCCGCTGGTGCCAGCTTCCTGCTAAGAAATAAGACCGGGTGTTCAATGCCATCGTGCCTTTGCGATAAGACCGCGCCCAGGCCTGTATCTGAGGCGTCTGTCTGTACTATAAATGTCTTGGCAAAATCCACCCCCTTCAAAACTGGTGCTCCGCAGAGTTGCCTCTTCAGGAGGTCAAACATTCCCTCCGCGTCCTCACTCCACTTCAGCTTATTGGGCGCATTTTTCCGCAGCATGTCCGTTAACAAGGCGGTCTTTTCTGAAAAATGGGGAATAAATCTCCGATAATATCCCACCAGTCCTAGAAAGCTGCGCAGTTGTTTCTTGTTAGCAGGGGTAGGAAAGGTCTGGATGCTTGCTATTTTGCTGACCAGTGGTTTAACCACTCCATGGCCCACGACATGCCTCAAATATTTCACCTCTTGTCCCCCGAAGAGACACTTAGCCGGGTTTAAGGTGAGCCCAGCCTCCCAGATGGATAGCAAAACCGCTTCAACCCTCTGTAAGTGTTGTGTCCAATTCTCGCTATGGATGACGATGTCGTCCATATAGGCGACTGCGTAGGCCTGATGTGGACGAAGGACCATGTCCATAAGTCGTTGACAAATGGCCGCGGCCCCGTGCAGGCCAAAGGGCATCCGTTTGAACTGATAGAGGCCTATGGGTGTGCTAAAGGCTGTCTTCTGCCGGGCCTCCCTGGTAAGGGGCAATTGCCAATAGCCCTTTGACATGTCCAGCGTCGTTAAATATTTAGCCTGTCCCAGGTGATCAAGTAGTTCCTCAATCCGGGGCATTGGATAGGAGTCAAATCGAGATATTGAATTCACTCTTCGAAAATCAATACAAAAGCGTATTGATCCGTCCGGTTTTGGCACCATGACGATGGGACTATTCCATGGGCTGCGAGACTCTTCAATGATTCCCATGGCTAGCATTTCTCCCACTTGGCGGATTACCTCAGTCTTCTTCACCTCAGGTAGTCGATAAGGGTGTTGCCTTATGACTTGGGCTGGGGGAGTTATGATGTCATGCGCTATTAACCTCGTTTTTCCCGGAATAGGCGTGAGAACATCCTTGTAGCGGGACAGTACTTGATTGAGTTCCTGTCTTTGAGGCCATGAAAGACCCTCATCAAGTTGGGGCTCAGGATTTTCCCTGCACTCAGTCAGCTGGGGTCCAAGGTCCTCTTCTTCGACCTCCTCCATCTCCACCGAAGCTGACAAGCCCTGCAGGCTCTTGGTGCCGGTGGATCCGAATCCATGCACACCCCGCAGTGTCGCAGACAGGACAGGCACTTCTTCCAAAGGGGGGATCCCAACTCGCTCACAGATCAGCTGTGCTATGCGATCTCCCGCCTTAACATTGAAGTTATTTTTCCCAAAATTAAAAAGAAGCACCTTTACAGAACCGCGGTAGTCTGGGTCTATGACCCCTGCCCCAACGTCTATAAAATGCTTCAGCGCTAAGCCTGACCGGGGAGCTAGTCGCCCGTAGCATCCAATAGGCAGCTCTATTTGCAGAGCGGTGTCCACCAGTGCCCTCCCCCCAGCCGGGACTACCATGTCTTTGGCGCTGGTGAGGTCAAATCCCGCGGCATTGGGTGTGGCCCTTTTGGGTGCCTGAGCGCTGGGCGTCATCCTACAGAATTTCAGGACGAACCTAGGTTTTTCTCCCCTGGGAACTTCCTTCTTCTGTCCATACTTGCTGGCTCGAGCCACTAAGGAGCTAGGAACATATTTTACTTTTTCCATGGCCAGGGCTTGAACCTCACCGGCAATTCTTTCGGTGTGGGCATCCTCTCGCTCCTGCAAGCCCTGCTCTAGCCCTTTGTGGAATTGGGGCCAGTCTTTGCCTAAGATGACGGCGTGAGGAAGACCTGGGACAACTGCTAAAGGGATAGTCTTGTGTGTACCTAACCCTTTTATGTGTAGTTTGTACACCGGGTAAGTGGAAGTTCCACCATGTACGCACCTTATCTTCACTGAAGTAGCGGGCTGAATCACTTCTCCGCCTTGCTTGGCCTCTATTTCCTGCCACAGCTCCTCAGAGAGCATACTCAACTCCGCTCCGGAGTCCAGCAAAGCCTGGGCGGTGATTCCCTGTACCTCTATAGAAAGAAGAAAACCCTGCCTATCTCTCATAGCACTACCTGCTATTAATGCAGTTTTCACATGACATTGTCTTTGTAAATGCCCTTCTTGGCCACATTTGTAACATTTTTGTCTACCTTTTCCACCTTCCCATAAGGGCATGCACATTTTTACCGGACCGCCCTCCTCCTTTCGTGCCCTTTCTGATCTGCAATAGCCAGACTCCTGGGAAGCAGAGCCACCTCTCCTAGCAGTAATCTCGGCCTCAATGTATCTTTCCGAAAGTGCTACTGCCTCCTGAGGGGTTTTTGCTGCTCATAGAAGCTAGCATTAGCTCTTGCCTGTGCCTTTAAAGACATGTCTCTCTGGCGTTTCAATTGAGTCGCCATCCATCCAAAGACTTCTTTGGCTTCCAGTGCCATCTTGGGACCTGAAACAAAACAGAAACACAGACCAAAGTGCGATACCACTGGATACTGAGTTTTCTATTCTCTTTGAAAAAATATATATATATTTTTTTTCCTTTCCCCCCAGTCACCACTAGGAGACACCCCTGGCCCTGGTATCCTCGGTACCCTGGGTGGATACCCTTTACCTGGCTCAGGAGTTATACCAGCACATCAGCAACGAAGTTTAGCAGCTTCCTGCAGTCCCCTTCCACTGCTGGGCTCGGCAGCACCTCTGCTGGGCTCCACTGGAAGTCTAGCCTCTGCAGCTCCTGCTATGGTAACTTCTTGCGCCTGCTGAAATCCTCAATACTACGCCACTCTTATCACGCCTCCTTGAGGGTTAAGGAGGGGTTGCCTTGTGATGCCCTTGAGGCAATTAGTTGTAGTTGTGTTAGTGCTTCGAGCAGTAAGGCATGGCAAAGTGAAATTTATTTTCATGAGGTTTATTTGCCAGTTGTGCAGTTCAAATGCAACAGACGGTGCAGAAGTTATAAATCCAAAACAAGAGTAAAAGAAACTAGATAAACAGGCTTGCAATGCTGCGCTATCTTCAGGAATTCACATTCACCTCATGTGATCCAAACATGAACTGAAGAACAGAAAGGTTCATTCAACAGTAGTGCTCCTGCTCTGCTATACAAATCAGTTGAACTTTAACTCATTCACTTTTTACCAACTTCTTTGTGTAGGAAGAGTCAAGTACATCTGCTATATTACCTCATACAACAGGTAAAACTTTTCCCTCTTAATTGTCTTTCTCAATTAAGCAGGTTGAACAGTCCATTAATGTGTCCTCTTCTGTAGATGGCAGAGAATTAGGAAAAGGCATTTCTTCCTCACAGCCAGCAACTGGTTCTGGGGCACTGTAATTAAAACTTGCCTTACGTTCCAAAAACTCTCTAAACTCTTGGAGAAGTGATTCAGCTGGTGACTTCCCTTCACTTAGCTGATGTCCCTTTTCTCCCGTGAGCAATTGTTTGCTGAGGCTCTTTATCTCAGGCTGATTAACATACTTGTTTGTATCAGGAAAACAAACATTTAACGTGCTGCTAACGTTATCTCTCCACCTCTCTCTATATGTGGGTGGTGTGCTTAGATATTTGGCAGTACAGGGAAAGTCTTTAAAGAGAGATTTAAAAGTATGGATGTCAGCCCCTTCCTGGCTAGGTACTTCAGCTAGCTGGTAAGAATATTTACTGTTATTCAAACCCTCTCCTTGCTGAAAGCAGCTGCCACCATTTTGTCTGACTTGGCTTTTAAAACTAGGGCACACTCCCTCTGGCTTTAGAGCATAAAACTTATCAACTATTTCTCTCCCACTGGGTACCTTAGATAGAAGTTTTCCTTTGGAGAATTCTTTGTCTTTCTGCCTTTTATTCCATAGCTCTGCCTGGTCCTGCAGCCTTGGATCTCTCAGTGTTTTGAAAGTCTTCTGCCCCCAGCAGTTTCTTTCAGCCTCTGAGCCTTCCACCACACTACCTGCTAATTGCAGACTATTTGAGGAATCACAGCAGCAAATATGCTTCCTTCCAGACTTCCCTTCTGAAACTCTTATTTCTCCTTCTGGGAATTCTCTCCGTCTCTGTTCTTGCCCTTGTTCTCGTTGCCCTTGTTGCTCCCTTTGCTTCCGTTGCTCTTTTTCACTTCCTGGCTTCTGACTATTTAACCAGGTGCTTCTAGCTTGCACTGCCCGCCTCCTCTTAGGGCGTGCCCAATCAAGAGCTTTACTACTCCCCTCCCCCGAGGTGAGCTGTTCTGCTTGATTAGTTCTGAGTTTTTTTCTTTCTGCAGAGAAATTCCTGCTTTCTCCTGCAGTACTGGCTTCTACCACCGGATAATTATCTGTGTCCATCAGTTCCTGGGGAGCTACTGCGTCACAGGCTGCAGGCGGCACATGCTGCAGTGCAGCTGGCCCACAGTGCAGACTAGGGTGATGCCTAGCTGGCCCATAGGAATGCTGAAACAGTAGAGCAGCCAGACAGCAACTGCTGAGGGCCCAACATGGGCACGAGTGTGCTTCCCACAGTGTCACAGGGGATAGTACCCAGCAGGTACCCCAAAGGGAACGGAACTTTGGCATGTGGTGCTGGGGGGAAGTGTGGACAGATATGCAGGCACCCCTACCCCAGAACCCACACCATAGGCAGCCGCCTACCCACACACTGGATGTCCTGAGACTGCGCTCCACCAGCACAACAGCAGAAGGGCATGTCAGCATGGTGGCAGAGGGATACTGGTGGTGGAGGGAGCAGTGACAGCTGCCCAGAGAAGACCATGGCCTAGCCCTGTGTAGGTGAGTGCCATGCACTGCAACAGACAGGCCCTGTTTGACAAACAGTCACGATATCACCAGAGAATGCATTGCTTCTGTGGCAACACAATAGTGCAGTGCACACAGCCAGTGTGTTCAGAAGCAGAAGGTCACAGGTTCATATCCCAGCTGTGGTTTCTGCCAACCCAGTCCCCATGTTTTACCCACTACTAAAACATGCTAATACAGACAGAACCGTTATTGCAGATGACGTAAACATGCCCAAAACACCTACATTTTACCCTACAGAGCACAGACACCATAAACATGTGCATTACTTAGAGCAGAGTCTCCCAAATGCAGTCCTGGAGGACCAAACACCATTCAGGTTCCATGCTGTCTCTAATAAAGATGCCTGTGCTGCATTTCTATACGCCGCCCCCATGGTATGCCGATGTAACTCATACATATGCATGAGGGACAACATGAAAACCTGAACAGTGTCTGGCCCACCAGGATTGGAGTTGGGAACCTCTGCCCTAAAGCAGCGGCCAACAGGTGCAGACACACCCACACCCACAGGCTCCATTATCCAATGCCTCCTGGAGAGGCAGGATGTTGGGCCCTGCGTGCATCTCCCAATACTAGCACTTGCATACCTTAGCAATGCCACCCTAAACATGGGAATACGGTACACAGCTATCAAAAGGTTGCTATTATTACTGGCAGATAGCAATTCCGAGGTTAAGTACAATTTTCTGAGTGAGCTGCATCATAGCAACCTTTCTGATGTCTGTGGAGTGTGCTACAGGTCTTGTGTCTGACAGTGTTTACCACCCTGGGGGGTGACCCCAACAGTATCACGTACCATAGCCATGCCTGCACTGTGCCCAGGACTGGTGCGGTGGCCAGGGCTGCCAAACACCTCTATAGTTGCACAATGCTTGCATAGGTGTGGGGAGTGTGTGTCTGTCTATCCAGTGTGTGGTGGCTGCAAACACCCTCCACAGCCAACACTGCTAGCACTGTTGCCAGTATTGGCCTGCCAATGTGCATAATGAGGAGCAAGGTAATGTGGGAATAGCCAGGATAGGGTGGCCTAGCCTGGATTCATCTGTACATAGCAAAGGGCAATAGTTCGGACATTGTAGTGGCTGGCCACCACCTGCACGGACAGGGTGACCACAGCATGTCCTGCTGGGAGGTCACTCTCTCCCTGACTGAGAGGTGACCACGGCATGGCTAGGTTCCCCCCATAGTACTATATAGTAATTTTCTCATGTGATATTTATGGGTTCTTTTTTGGGGCCCAATCACTGACTTATCTGCTTGGTGTATATGCTGACATCCCAGTTCTGGGTACATGCATCTCCTCCAGGCACATGCACTATGAACTAGCTAGCAGACTGTTTGCAGTTAGTATGTGTCTTTCAGGAACATCTAGCAGGGTGCAGCAGCTGGAGGCTTGCTGCTGGAGAATGTCAGATAGTTGTGGGGACAGCTGTGCATTTCCAGACCTACTATCTGTCTGCTATTGCTTTATGGATGTGTACAGCTCTGCATTGCTTTCCCTGTATGGTGTCTGTTCCCCAGCAGGACTGGGGTTGTTGGTACCCTCTACTGCCCCCATTGCAGGGAGGTAGAATGTGGATCTGTTGGTTGGCGGTCCTGTTTCCCACCCTGAGCCCCAGAGGGTGGGTTGTGTGGTGGTACATAATTTGCCTATGGGTCCAAACACCCTTCACCCCTTCACCCCTTCACCTACATCATGTAACCATGGCACCAACACAGGATATGCACTATTCTGGGTGCATCATAGCCCATAAGGGCTAGACATGACTGAGAAACACAGAAGGACACAAATGTATCCTAGGTGTGTCTGCAGGAGCTACCTATCACACACAGTAGCACTGATGGGGATCTGCAGCATGGCGTATTTCAGCCATGAAAGGTGCTGTGGACCTGGTGCTGGGTGCCCCACCTCACCCTCAGGGTGAGCACAGTACCCGCACAATGTGATGGTCTGTAGCTACTCTGTGCCAGTACCACACACGGTTGGTTCCCCCTACCAGGCTGAGATGCTGTGGGGGTACATATCCCATCTTGTGCCCATCTGTAGACTGCTGATTTGCACGTGCAGTGCATCATGGGTATGGGTGGGTTACCCCTATCCTGGTAACCACAGCAGACAGTTTGTGTGTTGACATGCAGTCCTTCTGCAGCCAGCCAAGGGCTTGTTAGCTGCTGTTGCCCACTGGTTACTTCACTGCCTGTGGGTCCAGAGGTCATGGGTTCAAACCCATGGTGGGGTTATTTGATTAGGCTGTCTGAGGCATTGTCTATTTTTAAAGTACATTAGTGCTGCCAGCAGAGACACCCTCAGTGTACTGTAACCATAAAGCACCTTATAAGGCGCCTTATAAGGTGCCTTATCAGGTGTCCTCTAAAGCGCCTTATAGGGTGCCCTATAGGGGACATTATAGGGTGCCTTGGCAGACATTGCACTTTATTATGTGCCCTATGGGGGGTGCCTTATAGGGTGCCTTATGCGGCACCTTAGGTTACAGCACGTGAGGGTGTGTTTGCTGGCAGCACTAATTAAACTACAAATAAAATGCCTCACAAATCAATACTTACACGTAAAAGCTACTGGCTCAGCCAGCCTTATGGATTAGGCACACTGGGGGATCAAACGCATGACCCCATACCATCAGTCAGTGTATTAACCATCGTGCTACACCTCTCTTTCTGTGTTTGCATGTCTGCACGCCTACTTAAGATTACCACGCATTAACGTGCTTAGTGGCATCTCGTCCGATAATGTGCACAGCGCAAGTTATCGCGCGATAATCCCATTTTGCTACTTTAAGACCAACACGCCCACTCCTTTTATGGCAGCCTGCACACTATCGCCAGGTGCACGTTAAGACTGCTTAGTAAACATACCCCTTAGTGTCACCGCTACTGGAACATCAAGGCCAGCCTGAGCCAGCCTGTGCAGCCGCCACTGCTGGAACAGCACTCTCCCTCCTTATCGGCATCGAGCCAAGGAGCGGGAAGCCAAGCCCCTCCTCTCATCCACAGCCCAAAGCCAATCACAGGGAGCATCAGGACTTTAAATTTAAAAGCACCTCTGGGCACACCCGTGCCTGGTGGGCCTGTGCCTGAAGGCCCCTTGGGAGGAAAACAATTAAGAAAAAACTAAAAGGAGCAGTTGCAAAGGTTAAAGACGTACATCAAGCTTGGGTGTTGTTGAAAAATACTATCTTGGATGCCCAGACCAGCTGTATTCCACTCTTTAAGAAAACTGGAAGGAAGTTCAAAAAACTGCCAGCATGGTTTAAAGGTGAGGTCAGAGAGGCTGTTGTTGCCAAAAAAGCATCTTTCAGGAAATGTAAAAAAGAGCCAAATGACGAAACCTGGAAACAGCACAAGCACTGGCAAGTTAAATGCAAAGCATTGATAAGGCAGGCAAAGGGAGAATTTGAGAAGAAGCTTGTTGCGGAAGCAAAAACGCGAAATAAAGACCTTTTCAAGTACATTCATAGCAAAAAACCTGTGAGAGAGTCAGTTGGTCCAATAGATGATAAAGGGGTTAAAGGAGCACTAAGAGGCGATAAGGCGATAGCGGAGAGACTGAATGAATTCTTTGCTTCGGTCTTTACTAAGGAGGATGTAGGGATGTTACCCATGACTGAAGTGGTATTTAAAGGTGCGGAATAATTGAAGGAAATATCGATACATCGGAAAGATGTATTACAACTATTAGATAAACTGAAGAGTAGCAAATCACCTGGGCCGGATGGTATACATCCAAGGGTGTTGAAAGAACTGAAATATGAGATTGCAGACCTGCTATTAGTAATCTGTGAACTATCATTAAAATCATCTCTAATACCTGAAGATTGGAGGATCGCCAATGTAACACCAATTTTTAAAAAGGGTTCCAGGGGTGATCTGGGAAACTACAGACCGGTGAACCTGACATCAGTACCGGGAAAAATGGTAGAAACCATCATAAAGAATAAAATTACTCAGCATGTAGATAGTCATGACCTAATGGGAGACAGCTAACATGGCTTTAGACAAGGAAGATCTTGTCTTACTAATCTGTTATGTTTTTTTGAAGGTGTGAATAAGCAGGTGGACAAAGGTGAGTCGGTTGATATTGTGTATCTGGACTTTCAGAAAGCCTTTGACAAGGTCCCTCATGAGATACTTTTGGCAAAACTAAAGAGTCATGGGATAGGAGGCAGTGTACTATTGTGGATCAGGAACTGGTTAAAAGATAGAAAGCAGAGGGTAGGGCTAAATGGCCAATTTTCCCAATCGACAAAAGGTGAATAGTGGTGTACCCCAGGGATCTGTGCTGGGTCCGCTGATTTTTGACATATTCATAAATGACCTGGAAAGTGGAATAACGAGTGAGGTTATCAAATTTTCAGATGACACAAAACTATTTAAAGTTGTTAAAACCCAAGAGGATTGTGGAAAATTGCAAGAGGATCTTGATAAATTGGAAGACTGGGCATCAAAATGGCAGATGAAATTTAATGTGGACAAGTGCAAGGTTATGCACCTAGGGAAGAACAACCCAAACTATGGTTACACAATGCAAGGTTCCACATTAGGAACCACTACCCAGGAAAAAGATTTAGGCGTCATTGTGGATACCATGTTAAAACTCTCGGCCCAGTGTGCAGCGGCGGCCAAGAGAGCAAATAGAATGCTAGGTATGATAAGGAAAGGAATGGAAAATAAAACAAAAGATATTATAAAGCCTCTATATCGTTCCATGGTGAGACCGCACCTTGAATATTGTGTGCAATTCTGGTCGCCGTATCTTAAAAAGGATATAGCAATTTTAGAAAAGGTTCAGAGAAGAGCCACCAAAATGGTAAAGGGGATGGAAGGATACTCCTATGAAGAAAGGCTTAAAAGGTTAGGGCTCTTTAACCTGGAAAAGGGACGGCTGAGGGGAGATATGATAGAAGTCTATAAATTAATGAACGGAGTGGAACGGGTAAATGTAGATCGATTGTTTACCTTATCAGAATATAGAAAGACTAGGGGACATGCAATGAAGCTACAGGGTAAACTATTTAAGACTAATAAAAGAAAATATTTTTTCACTCAACATGTAATCAAACTCTGGAATTTGTTACCGGAGGATGTAGTAAAGGCTGTTAGTGTAGCTGGGTTTAAAAAAGGTTTGGACAAGTTCCTGGAGGAAAGGTCCATAAACCATTATTAAGAAGGTATCCAGGATATCAATGCTTGACCCAGAACAAGCATTGCGGAACCTGTGTCCTTTGGGGAAACTGCTATGTACTGTCAGACGGCTGCCTAGGGTGAGAACTTACACAATCTTGACGATGCATATATTCATATGATTCTTGCAAGGTATTGTGGGTAATGTAGTTCATTCACTCCCAAACACAGCTGAAGACAATAATTGAGTTGTGAAACCAGTGGTAAGGCCAATAAAATACTTCTTTTATTGATGGGGTTTAATTCACCCAGCACAAATATGCTTGGTAGCAATATAAATGAGGTTACTTGCTTGCAGTGTTTAAATGGATAACATAAAGTCACAAAGCAAATCAGAAAACAACCTTCAGCTTGTCAGGCAATTAGCTAATGTTTTCTTAGCAAATAATTACCAAATAAAAAAAGGCACAAAGAAATAAATGAACTTTGCTTGTTAGGTTAACTTATGCTTATTTTCCACGCAGATCCCAGCAGTGATTCTCCCTTGCTCACACACACAATCAGGTGCAGCTTTAATTACTATCAATTGACCAGCTGAAACCCTTTAGCTGGCTGGCTGCTACTGTGTGAACCCAAATCCTGCTTTAAGAGCTGTTTGCAGTGGAAATAAAGAAGAAAGTTAGGTTTCTTTGTGATGGCTGAGGTGTTTGCTCACAGAAAGCTAGCAATAGCATTTAGATAGAGAACAGTCCATGTAATGAATAGTTTCATCTGCTGTATCTCCCCCTTCATCAATCAGCATAGGGTCACTATCATACATTGGCACAGACGAGTCTTTCCATAAGGCACTATCATGAGAATGCTTATTCCCTTGCTGCCATTCACTATTATAGATAGGGTCTGGATCAGTGTTCATATCTGAGCCTCTCCTGCTATCATAATTCCTCTCTGTATATCCTGGCCAGTATGTAATCCAGTTCTGATGTCCAGCCTTCCAATCTTGATCCCTGGACACTGGATCTTCCCTCACATACCTTTTGGCATAGGTCTGAAAGTCCTTTCCACGTGCAGTCTTCTCTCTTCTAGGTAGCCACTGGTGATTCCTATCTCTGCCCTTCCATTCCTCTGGCTGACTCCAGTCCAATGGACTTTGCTGGCACTTGGAATACCTCACAATATGGGTACTGCCTTGGATTCTCCCAGACCTTCCAATGGCCTTCCTTCTCTTCCTTCCAGAGAGTTTCCTTCTCTCTCTATCTGCTTCTCGAGATGATGTTGGTGCTTGAGCTTGAAGCTGTTGCTATCTCCTTTCCTGGAGCTCTTTCTGAAACTATTATCTGAAGAATAAGCTCTATTCTTATTCTGTTCTAATGTGTGCTCCTCCCTAACACAGCGCAGCTGTGTTGAATCAGGTCCTGCCCTTTGAGATGAGTGCTTAGGGATTACCTCATAGCTCTCTTGATTGCACACACATTTTCTCACTTCAGCCCCTCTCATGGCTGCTGGAAACCTGGTGCATTCTGGGACTGGTAGTCTTTTATGTGAAAACTCTGTTTTCTTACTTCTACCAGAACTGACAGGTTGCTTGTTCAGAGTCACATCATCTTTTCTATAGCTCCTACCTGAGCTATGATAAGCTTCCTTATCACAGTACGTATGACCTAGATTGGCCACTGTTGGAAACAGGATACTGGGCTTGATGGACCTCGATCTGACCCAGTATGGCATATCTTATGTTCTTATGTTCTTATGGCATGGCCTTTAGGCGTGAACCTGAGGAGTGATCCCCTACTCCACCTGAATGCACAAAACCTTTCCTCCGTAAGTCTCTCCACCAACCTTATTAAGCGCTCTTTCTCTCGCAACAATCCTACTCTCTCTTACTCTTACCTCAGCCCACGCACAGGAAACAAGCTACCCAAATACCTCACCCTTATATACCTCTCATCCCTACTGGCACACTGCCTCTCAACCTACCTTACCCTTCCCTCCTTCATTCCCGTTATTCATTTCCCAAACCCCATAACCCACTACACTCCCATTCCTCATTACAGCCATCAACATAGGAGGCAATTCCACCTACTCCCCATTCCCACCTCACCCCTCACCACGACGACGTCCCCTAACACACACCCCACCCAGCCAATTAGATGCAGTTTAATCAATGCATGTTCCACCAGGAATAAAATCCAAACCCTTGCTGACCACATCACTGACAACCTAATCAAACTCCTCTGCATCACCGAGACCTGGTCCACCAAGACAAAGTACTTCTCAATCAGCTTAACACCAACACCCACCACATCCATAATTGCCCATGCACTATCAGCAGAGGAGGAGGAGTCTACATCCTTTCCAACAAACAACTCTTCTTCATCACCACTAGCACATCATCCTCTCATAGATTTGACATCCTCATCATAAGCAACAAATGCCTCACCATATGCCTCGTATACAGAGCTCCACACCACAAGGCAGACCAACTAGACTCTCTCTTCTCAACGTAGTTTGCTCCATTGTCCCGTTCCAACAACACCTTGTCCTACTTGGAGACCTTAACCTACCGTCAGCTGACTCCACCCACTGCAACGCCTTTCTCCAAGCCATGAATGACCTCCAATTCACCCAACTCATCAATACCTCTACCCACCAAAAGGAAAGCACCCTGGACCTCCTCTTCATACCCAATGAGCTACTCTCCTCCTCCCACCCTATCACTCCCTCATCCACTCCAGTCCCATGGTCTGACCACCACCTCATTTCCTTCATCCTACCTACCCCCAACTCAAACATCGCACACTGCCCAAACCTCACACAACAAGAAGATTCACAAATTTCAATGAAGACACTTTCATCCAACAAACCATTCCTCATCTGAAGCAAGCATTTCAACACTCAGACCTCGATCTCCTCATTGAAACTTGGAACACCATTATCGCTACAGCCTCTCAAGCTCCACACCACAACCGTCCCAAAAAAACCCGACACCATGCTCCCGGTACTCATCCTACCTTAAAAATAAGAAACACCTACTGAGAAAACTAGAATAAAGATGGAGAAAGCCTAAAGCTGCTGACCATCTACCTTGACCAACGTGCAGCATACTCCACCAGCACTCTCAATGCCAAGCGGGAACACCAGAGCAACATATTACTCTGTGCCATAAACAAACCTAGAGAACTCTTTCAACTTGTCAGAAGCCTCACAAATGACCCATCCCAGCCCCCCCCCCCCCAGGAAGACACCATCCACCCCAAGTGATGGCAGATTTTCTTATAGCTAAACATAAGCACTCTGCCACATCTATCTTGACCATTCCATCCACCACCTTCCCAACCCCCACAACCCAACCCTGGGCCTCTTTCCAGGGTGTCCATCCTGAGGACTTCCAGAACATCATCACCCTTAACAATGCTACCACCTCCCCCCCCCACCCCCCCGATCCAGGCTCAGTAACATAGATCAAGCAATAGATCAAGCAAACAAAGACCCTGATGCTCCCGCTCATCTCTACAGTCCTCCATGCCTCCCTCAACCAAACCTACCTCCCCCATCACTCAAACAAGCCTCCATTAGACCCCTTCTGAAGAAAGCCAAACTTCACCCCACCTCACCTGCATCCTACAGACCCATTGCCAGTGTTCCTTTCCTCTCCAAAGTCATCAAAAAATCAGTACAAATTCAGCTTCAGGAGTACCTTAACAGATTTGCCCCACTTGACAGCAACCAGCAGGGATTTTGCCCACTCCACAGTATGGAAACCCTTCTCACATCCCTCCTTAACACACTCATAACTGGGACAGAGAAACCCCACTCAGGTTTTACCCTACTATTCCTCAACATATCTGCGGCCTTCGACACAGCATCCCACCAGACCCTCACCAACCAACTTAACACCATCGGCATCCGAGGCACCCAACTACAATGGTTTCACTCCTACCATTCCCAACAAACACAACAAGTGAGAACTGGAAACCAATCCTCATTGCCATTCACCCTCCCCCAAGGAGTACTTCAAGGATTGGCCCTCTCCTCCTTACTCTTAAACATCTACATCAGGCCCCTCTGTCACATCCTCAAGAGCCTCAATGTCGGATACCAACTCTATGCAGATGATATAATGATCTTCACCCCTTTCAACACCACCTCTCCTGACTACTCCACTCTTATAGCCTGCTTCATAGACATCATCGCATGGCTAAAACAGCACAACTTTACAATCAACTTCAGCAAAACAGAGCTCCTTCATATCTCCAGAGATCCCAGCTTCGACCCCTCACACAGCATCAAACTGGGCGACACTGAAATTCAGGTCAAACCTCAGATAAAGTACCTTGGTGTAACCCTGGCCCACCTCTTGAATGTCCAGCCTCATATCCTAAACACCACCAAAAATATCTACTACAAAATCAGAACTCTTCACAACCTATGCCCTCTACTGCCCTATAATAGCTTCCGCACAGTCTTTCAAGCCTCTATCACCCCTCTCATCGACTACTGCAACTCCATCCTACAAGGGCTACCTAAGACCATCCTTGCCCACCTGCAGCTGGCCCAAAACACAGCTGCACGTCTTATTGTCGGAGCACCCAGGCACTCCACATCACGCCCATATTGAAATCTCTACACTGGCTTCTAGTTGCATCCTGTATCAGGTTTAAGACTACTGTCCTCACGCACAGAGCCCTCTTCAATACCCCTGCGGAACAGCTACAATTACTAATTAAGCACCCCAACAACAGCAGACTCCGGTGCCAAAACACAGCAAATCTCCTCCTCCTACCTGCACAGAGTTCCAAGAAACCTCAACGCACCTGCACCAGAGCCTTCCAATTTTTCACCCTCACCGACTGGAACAAATTACCCCCCACCATACGGTCCCTCCAATCCCACACCCTCTTCAAAAAACATCTCAAGTACTTTATGAAGAATATTTTAACGCATCCACTGCCACATATCTCACACAAGATCATACCTTGCCCCTCCTCACCACTCCCACTATTCAAACCCCCTAACCCCCCCGTCTCATTCCACACCAGTACCCCCCTCCCTCTCCATCACCCAACTATTTCCCCAAGTAGGCAAACACATTGACTCACCACATAGCTTCTATGCCATCTGTAAATAGTTCTTTTGTTCATTGTAAACACCCCCAGTAGAACTGTAATATTTATATCAAAGTTACCTGTACATAGTTCCAGTTGTTCCATGTAAATGCTCCTTCATGTTCTATGCAAACCATTTTTCCTTGCAGAAAAATGATATAACAGGCTGGAATAACAGCCTCAGTACCATTGCTCAACCCCCTCCATCAAACAAGCCTCCAAGGAAACGAGCCACTGCATCCTGGTACTCCACTGAGTTAAAAACATCTCTTCTCTGCCTAAGGAAGCTCAAAAGATGCTGGCGACGTTCACGCTCCTCAGCAGACCAGAAAGCATATAATCTTCACCTGGCAAAACACCGTGAGGCAATCACAGGGAAAATAAGGCAATTCCACACTGATACTCTGAAATGTTCACTAAACAAACCACATGACTTATTCAACCTTGTCAAGAACCTAACAAAAGAACCGAGACAGGAACAAACAAGTATGATTCACCCTCAAGAATTTGCAGATTTCCTGCAATCAAAACTATGCCAGACCAACAAGTCCTCAGTACCCACCACTGCCCAAGAACCAACATACACAACACCACTGACCACCTTCTCCACCCCGTCCAAGCAGAACATCGATCAATACCTCCATGGCACAGATGGACCTCTGTCCTGCCTTCTGGATAAAAGAGCTACGTAGTGAATTCAGCCCGTTCATAGCCAGACTCATGGACCTGTCTTTCACAACCGTCTCGTTCCCACAAAGCCTCAAACACACATCCATCAGGCCATTGCTGAAAAATAACAAGCTCGACCCTCAGAAGGTTGAATCGTACAGACCTATATCGAGCATACCACTACTAGCCAAAATAATTGAAAAAGAAGCCCAACGCCAGATTCAACGCGACATTGACGACATCGCCACGCTAGACCCCTGCCAACATGGATTCAGGGAATCCCATGGTGTAGAAACCCTACTCACTACCCTCTTCAGCAACATAATTACCGGAATCGATAATGCCCACCAAGGGTTTGTCCTCGTCATCTTGGATATAGCCACCGCATTCGACTCGGTAAGCCATGAGATCCTCCTGAAGTGGCTTGAAGAGAAGGGTATCTGTGACACAGCTCTAAACTGGTGCAAATCATACCTGTCTGATAGATGGCAGCACGTACGCTCAGAAACCTCAACATCGGAACCTTTCCACCAGAAGCAGGGCGTCCCACAGGGTTCCTCCCTCTCTGCCCTGATGTTCAACCTTTACATGCAGCCAATCTGTAGCCTCATACGATCTTTCAAGGTGAACTGTCTGATATATGCCGACGATGTACTACTCTACATGCCTTTCTTAACCGGACTTTTCCCCACTGACAGACTGGTTCGACGCAGTGGCTAACTGGCTCCAGACCCAAAACCTCCGTATACAGCACAAGAAAACAGAAGTTCTGTTTGTCACGAAGAACCAAGAATTCACCCCTCCAGCTTGCCTAAAAGCCAAGGAAGCGGAGCTACAAACCAAGTCCACAATCCGATACCTTGGGGTCACCTTAGACCAATGCTTAGACATGAAAGCGCACATTAGCAACATGGTAAAAGCAGTCTACCATAAGATCCGGACTCTCAGACACTTACGCTCTTTGCTAGAACCAGACGACTTCCGGATAATCTATCAAGCACTGATCATCCCACATTTCGATTATGCCAATGCGATCCTACAAGGGCTTCCACGAGCCACACTGTGTCCACTCCAGCTAGCAATGAATACCGCAGCCAAAGTGCTATACGGTGCCTCCAGGCGTGACCATGTGACGCCCATCTTGAAACAGCTCCACTGGCTCACTATCCACAGCAGACTCACCTTCAAGATCCTACTGCTGACCTTCAAGGCCATCAACGGGCTCTCCTCCGCCTCACTCACGGAACTCACACACTTGACTCCCCCCAACAGGGCCAGAAGATCTTCAGCAATAAACACACTGCTAATCCCTAAGACAGTAACCCAATGCACCCAGGAAACAGTAAACAGGGCATTTAGATTCTGAGCACCCAGATGCTGGAAAGCCCTACCACCTGACATCCGGGCAATCCCTGACCTAACACAATTCAGGAAGGCTTTAAAACACCACCTCTTCATAAAACACTACCTAGACGTAGGTGTACCAACAACCACCCTACCGACACCAATACACCATCATTAATCTATGATAGGACCTGATATGAAGTCTAGATGTAAATAGTTACCCCCAGTTTATCCAAGTTTTATGCACCTGTTTATTGTAAATACGGAACAGTCCCCTGCACTGTATAAGTTTCTGTTTCATGTAAACCGCACTGATGTCGAATAGCGTGGTATAAAAAAGACTGTAAATAAATAAAAATAAATAAATGATATATAAAACCAGTTAAATAAATAAATAAATAAATTTCTTTAATGAAGAAAATATTTCTAATGATGTCTTCTAACTTTAAAAAATCCATTTGTTATTCATCACAAGCATTGTCAAATCCCACTTTCACTTTCAAAGTCTTCTTATGCATACTAAGATTCCTGTTTCATAAGTTCCAATCCAGTCATTCCTCCAACCTGACCATATTATGGTTTCACCAACAGAATTTCTCAAGGAGGCTACTAGAAATGCTGTTTCCAAAAATCAGGGACAAATCCTTGTTCAAGACATGACTGAATCATATCGTGGAAGAAAGCCAACAAGTGATCTTCAAATTGCTTGAGGGAATGGGATCTAAAACTGTATGTAGGGAGTTTTTCTGTGAAGATGTCGAGTATACGAGTGGGCTGAAAATAGGCCTTTTCTCCTGCACTCCAAATAATTGGAATTCAAACTAGAAAATTGGATTTGCCAAGTTACCCAGTTGCAGTAGTGAGATTATTTTGCCAGTTCTGGTGTTAAATTTGCATTGCAATGCAGTATGGTTTATGTAGTCCCTGATTTTACCCATTGGAATCAGTGCTACAGGTCTTATAATGTCAGTCCCTTCTGCTCACAAACTGTTCAATCACTTCAGTTAGAAATAACCTACTTCTGGAAATGCAGAGTTGTTTTTCTCTAGTCCAAAAGGATAATTCTTATAAAATCAATCCTCTCATCCACTCTTAAGAGCTTAAAGTCAAATTCAGAATTCCAGTTCCAGTTCTGAGTATAAATGGCTTCTCCAGACCTTAGGATTCCAAGGAAAATTTAATTTCCTTTAAGAAATATTCTTTACTCAATAACTCTCAACCAGTCAGTCAGTATTTCTCTCAGAGCCCCTGATGCATAGTTCCAAATGGTCACCAAATTCAGTTTCCAGAGAATTAGGCCATGCTTTCACAGTCACCAATCACCAGTTCAACCCTCTTCTTCACTCAGCACCCTTCAAAAACACTCCTTTCAGCCCTCTTTTCACTCAGAAATCTCTCAGACATCTCACTTTTTCCATGAACAAGCTTCAACTGCTCCTTTCAATTTAATTTCCCTGGTTTTGCTCTGCAGTTTCCCTCCAGAAAAGCTGCTCACTCAAGAGATTCCTGCACCTCCCCCACATAAATACACAGCTCTGGAGGCTGTAAAACTTCCCTGGAGGGGAAAGAAGCATTTCTAGCTGCCATAGACAGCCCTGGACAACACTTCCCCAGTCTAGCCAGGCAAAAAATATTTTATTTTAACTCTCACATTACATTAAAGCATTTGTTCAGAAGTCTAAATTTGACTCTTCATGTGTAGCATGTATGATATTTATCATGAGTTGTTGACACTGCAGGGTTCCCAGGCTTGACATGTATTCTGGGAGAATTTATCAGATATCTCCAGGGATGATTTGGCTTGGTTGTTAAATTTGATGAATACTACCTATTGCCCATTAGATATGATTTCAGTTGCTAATGTGAAGCAGGTTGATGTTAGTATTGCCATATTTGCTTCAGCTGGTGTAAACCTCCTTACAAACTGCTTGTTTGCCTGATGTTTTGAAGAGGGCTGCTATTAGACCAGTTTGAAGGACTCTAAGGGAGAAAAAAGTGATGTAGACTGTTAGAGGCCGATTTTGAAACTACATTTTCTTGATAAAATGATAGAGCAAGTTCCATCCTTGCAGTTAATTGACATTATGGAGAACAATAAATGGTAGGATGTTTGGCAGCATGACTTTCGATGTGTTGTGAGATACTGCTGGTGTCTCTAATGAATGTGTTGCAATGAAATTTGCCGTCTAGAAAGCAGGCTTATTTATCATTGTTTGTGGATAAGGTGATCCAGGCATTATTGTTGCAGCATTTGGAAAATTTAGGTATTGGAGGAATGGTTTTAAAATGATTTCCCTCTATTTTTTATTGAGACATACAAGCCAAGTAAAAGTCTTGGCTAACAATCACTTTGACTGAAATGATAACGCAATATAAAAAAAACTGTTAAATAAATAAACAATACCTCAGAGTGGTGTGCAACAGATCGTGGGGTATGTGATAAGGAAGCTTATCAGAGCCCAGAGGATACTGACAAAGGAAGGGAATTTACCCTAATCAAGGGACCTGTTTTGTCAGGGCAGAGGAATAAAACTGCATGTTTTCCTAAAAGACAGGTTATTCCAGGCTGCAATGACCAGCAGAAAGCCCCTAGTGGAGATGAGGAGAAGGAGCATAAGCCCAGATTGAGAAACCCTTCCGTCACTCCTAATTACTCAGCTGCCAGGAGGGAGTCTGACCACCAACACCTGGGGAGTGCAAGGGAGGAGTTGGAAACTGGGAACTTTAAAACTAGAACAGAATGCTCAGAGAGAGAGAGAGAAGAGGAGAGAGAGAGAGAGAGGAAAGGAGAAGGCAAGAGGAGCTCAGAGAGACTCGTGTTCTTGGAGAGATTCCTGTGAGAAGCCAGCTTCAAGGGATTGGAGAGATCCAGAGGTTTGGAGAACTTCAGCCAGGAACCCTAAAGCAGCAACCAGTAAGAGAACAGAAGCAGCTGCAGGGAGAAGGAACATGAATACCTTTTGGAAGAGGTATGGAGCAGGCGCCCTGAGGTCCAGGAATACAGACTGGAGGACAGGTCAGAAAAGCTCAAGTGCATACTGGCCAGAGTATCTAAGAGGACAGCCTAATGCCAGCTTTAACTCAGGTATGAACTTTGGACGTTTGTCTAACCTAGAGCAATGCAAGCTGCTTAGAAACAGTTTCTGTCCTAATAGAGGTCAGTCTGTAGAGCCCTCTGAGCCAGATCCTGATATAGAGCCCATGCAGATAGAAGAACAAGATATAATTGGTGAGGAAGATGATTCTTTCATGGACTATTCTTTATGCAAAGTGGCTAGCACAGAGAAATCCTGAAAGTGGGATCAAACATAAAAAGGAAACATTCTAGTAACTGGCACAGCAGAAATTTGTGCAGAGCAGGAGAAAAGCTGTTGATTGAAGCTTGTTACCCAGCTGTTATCAAAGCAGAGCACAGCTCAGGCTGTCCACACGTTGGATATAAAAAAAGTTCTTTGAATGTGAAAAGCTGGTTTGTACAAAAGCTTTTATTCTTGCTACCAGCACTGCTGAGCAGGTTTGTCAGCAGTGGCTGAAAGAAGGACTTTCTGTTGTTGAATGGACTTTACAAGTTACATGCCTAAGCTTTCAGTTGTATTATTATTATTTTGAATATAAATCCTGGAGAAGATATCCAAAGGTGTTGCCAAGTGAATCTGTGTGCAATTTGATTTACCTCATAAATAAAATTCTGTCAATGCCTTATCACTCGAGCCAACTACCATAGTCTTCATTTACCTAAAAGGCAAGCACCACATGACTGGACTACCAATACCATAATCCTTTGCAAGATAGTCAGTCTGGAACATTGCCAAGTGGTGAATCCTATATATCAAGCACGCCCCTCCATGCATACGTAAGGGGCTATGGGTGTGACAGGTACCACAGGGATCCTCTTGCCCAGTGTGCAGCGGTGGCCAAGAGAGCAAATATAATGTTAGGTATCATAAGGAAAGGTCAACATCTGCATGCCACCCCCTGCAAAAGCAGAACAACATCAGAAACAGCCACACTCTTAAACCACACATCAAAAACAAGTGGGAAGAAGTGGGCAGAATAAAATCAATGCAAAATACACACAAGCCAGGTAAATGCTGGAAAGCAATGAGCACAAATGCTCGAAGCTTAGCCAAAAAAATTCCAGACCTGGAAGCCCTAATGGTGGAAACGGATTTGGACATCGTGGCCATTACGGAAACATGGTTTAATGAATCGCATGATTGGGATATAGCCATAGCTGGCTATAATCTATTCAGAAGAGACAGAGAAAATGGAAAAGGAGGAGGAGTAGCCTTGTATGTCAAAAGCAGTATTAAAGCTACTGAAATGCAGGGAACATGGGGAAAAGAAGAAGCGCTCTGGATTGCGTTGGAAAGAGGAGATGGCACTGTCATCCATATTGCTGTAGTCTACCTCTGACTCAAATTGAAGAGAAAGATAACGAATTGATTATAGATATTGCCAAGATAGCAACAAAGGGGGAAGCGATCATATTGGGTGACTTTAATCTACCTGATGTGGAGTGGATTACTCCTTCTACACATCTGGAAAGAAGCAAAAAAATTGTGGATGCTCTCCAAGATGCATTACTTAGACAAATGGTGATGGAACCAACCAGGGAAAGCTCAACGCTGGATGTAGTGCTTACCAACAGTGATAACGTGTCGAATGTCTGCGTGAGTGCCCCTGTGAGCAACAGCGACCATCACACGGTGTGGTTTGAGATAAAAGCCATGGTACAGGCCAATCATAGCAAGCTCAAAGTCCTAAACTTCAAAAACACTGACTTCAATAAAATGGCCGAGTACTTAAAGGAGGAGATGACGGGGTAGAAGGAGATAAGGGAAGTGGAATTGCAATGGACTAAACTAAAGGCGGCAATAAAAGGGGCAGCAGATAAATATGTAAGAAAAATAAATAAAAACAAGAGGAGAAGGAAACCTATTTGGTTTTCCAAAGAGGTGGCTGCGCAAATAAAGGCAAAAAACACAGCTTTCGCAAAATTCAAAAGCTTGCAAACAGAAGAACACAGAAATGAATACAGGATCCAACTCAAAGAGTCTAAAAGAGTAATAAGGATAGCAAAATCAAAGGCAGAAGAAAAGATGGCTAAAGATGTTAAGGGTGGCAACAAAACTTTCTTCAGGTATATTCAGGAAAGTAAGAAGATCAGAGTTGGAATTGCAGGACTCAGAAGTGCTGGGAAAGGACTCGTGGAAAGTGACACTGAAAAAGCGAAATTGCTAAACAAATACTTCTGCTCTGTTTTTACTAAAGAAGATCCTGGAGATGGACCAGCTGTGACTCCCAAATATAAAAATAGGACTGAAGTAGATACCACACCATTCACAGAAAATGAGGTTTTAGAACAACTTGCTAAACTGAAAAGTGGACAAAGCCATGGGACCGGATGGGATACATCCCAGGATACTGAAAGAGCTCAGAGAGGTTCTTGCAGGACCATTAAAGGATGTCTTCAACAGATCCTTGGAAACAGGAGTGGTTCCTCAGGACTGGAGAATGGCTAATGTTGTACCTCTACACAAAAGTGGTGACAGGGAAGAAGTGTCAAATTACAGGCCCGTAAGCCTTACCTCGGTGGCAGGAAAAGTAATGGAGGCGCTCCTGAAAGAGCGAATAGTGAACTTTCTCAAAACCAACAGGTTTCAAGATCCAAGGCAACATGGTTTTACCGAAGGACGGTCTTGCCAAACAAATCTGATTCAGTTCTTTGATTGGGTGACCAAGGAACTAGATCTGGGGCATGCAATGGATGTCATCTATCTGGATTTCAGCAAAGCCTTTGATACTGTTCCTCATAGGAGGCTTGTCAATAAACTCAGTAGCTTGGGGATGGGTCCCAAGATAGTAAACTGGATTAGAAATTGGTTGACTGACAGACAACAGAGGGTGATGGTACATGGAGCTCACTCGGATGAGAGGAAGGTGATTAGCGGGGTGCCTCAGGGTTCGGTCCTGGGCCCGGCACTGTTCAATATATTTGTGAGTGATATTGCTGAAGGACTGAATGGAAAAGTCTGTCTTTTTGCAGGTGACACAAAAATTTGTAACAGAGTGGACTCCCCCGAGGGAGTGGATAACATGAGGAAAGATCTACAAAAGCTGGAAGACTGGTCTAATGCTTGGCAACTACGATTTAATGTGAAAAAGTGCAGTGTCATGCACTTGGGTAGCAGAAATCCAAGGGAAAAGTACACAATAGGGGGTGAGAGGTTGGTATGCATGGTTCAGGAGAAAGACCTTGGTGTGATTATCTCTGATGATCTCAAGGTGACAAAACAGTGCGACAAGGTGGTGGCAAAAGCCAGGAGAATGTTGGGCTGCATACAAAGAGGGATTACCAGCAGAAAGGAAGAGGTACTTATGCCACTGTACAAGTCACTGGTGAGGCCTCACTTGGAATACTGTGTTCAGTTTTGGAGGCCATATCTTGCAAAAGATGTAAAAAGACTGGAAACTGTTCAGAGAAAGGCGACCAAAATGATTTGGAGCCTGCATCAGAAGCCTTATGAGAAGAGACTTGAAGACCTAAATATGTACACTTTGGAGGAGAGGAGAGACAGGGGAGATATGATTCAGACCTTTAAATACTTAAAGAGAAATGATGAACAAACAAACCTCTTCCAAAGACGGGGAAGCTGTAAAACTAGAGGGCATAACATGAAGCTGCAAGGTGGTAAATTGAAAGGCAATGTCAGGAAATATTTCTTCACTGAAAGGGTGGTGGATGCTTGGAATGCCCTCCCGATGGAAGTGATGGGGCAAACACGGTGATGGAATTCAAAAAGGCATGGGACAAACACAGTGGATCCCTTTACAGCAACAGGATAAAAGCAAAATAAACGGTACCATCTAACGTCTGAACTATCTAGCGTCTGAACAAATAAGGTTGTCCTACATGGAGTGGTGGGTTCACCCCTAAACAGAAACAAAAACATGGGGAGGGGTGGCCTGCACAGAGCGACAGGTGCATCTACTCTTGCCATCTTGCTGGGCAGACTAGATGGATCATGCTGGCCTTTATCTGCCGTCACTTACTATGTTACTATGTTACTATGAATGGAAAATAAAACAAAGCATATTATAATGTTTCTGTATCATTCCATGGTGTGACCGCACCTTGAGTATTGTGTGCAATTCTGGTTGCCGTATCTTAAGAAGGATGTAGCGTTATTGGGGAAGGTACAGAGAAGGGCCACCAAAATGATAAAGGGGATGGAAGGATACTCCTATGAAGAGAGGCTAAGAGGGTTGGGGCTGTTCAACCTGGAAAAGAGACGGCTGAAGGGAGATATGATAGAGGTTTATAAATTAATGAATGGAGTGGAACGGGTAAACGTAGATCGATTGTTTACGTCATCAGAATATAAAAGGACTAGGGGACATGCAATGAAGCTACAGGGTAACCTATTTAAGCCTAATAAGAGAAAATATTTTTTCACTCAACGTGTAATCAAACTCTGGAATTTGTTACCAGAGGATGTAGTAAGAGCTGTTAGTGTAGCTGGGTTTAAAAAAGGTTTGGACAAGTTCCTGGAGGAAAGGTCCATAAACCATTATTAAAAGGGACCTGGGATATCACTGCTTGACCCAGTACAAGCACTGAGGAACCTATGTCTTTTGGGGCAACTGCTAGGTACTTGTGACCTGGATTGGCCACTGTTGGAAACAGGATATTGGGCTTGATGGACCTTGGTCTGACCCAGTATGGCATATCTTATGTTGTTATGTTCTTATTGGAATGAGATTGTCAGAAATCCAGGACGTGTTTAAAATCTCACTCCTGGAACGAGATAATTTGGCAACTCTGAAAATCTAGAACTGAGGCTTGCAGTGAAGGTGCTCCCAGAAAATGCAGAGAACCCAACTGGAGGATCTCAGCACATGTGTTCAGAGAGAACTGAACCCACATAATGCCTCAGCGGGAGTGGGGAGGTGTGATGAAATATAGATGGATCATTTTTTGTTTATTTATCCAGGGGAAACTATACCAGAGAAGAGCCCAGTATGGGATGGTAGCTCCTCCCTCAGCCCCAGGACCTTTTCCTCAAATGGATAAAAGTCTGGAAGCACACAGCAGAACTGTGTATGTAAAAGCTGTTTTGGTCTACAGTTTTAGGAATCATGGGCGGGAGACTTTATATTTCCTCATGGTCTGCTCTTGAAATTTAGCAATCCTTTTCTTTCTTGGCTTATCAGACCCCACACTCAGCAGCAGGATCCAAGGAGGAGCTCTGAGACAGGATGAGTGCCAGTATTAGGCTTCTGTGTGTCATTTCTCGTCCTGGACCTATGAATGAGTGCAGTTTAAATGGCACTGTTGGAAGTCTGGTAAACTATAATGCACACTTCCATCTCGTGGTTGTTCTCAGTGTTGTATCTCTGCTTGCTGTTCAGGTAAGAGTACAGCTTGGGATATGACTAGGAATCCCTGCTGCTGCTACTGCTATTGAACTGCATCAAGCTCATAGCTTTGGATTCAGCTGGTCAGAATCGATCACTTTTGGCAAAGCCTGGCAGAGAAGGCTGACATAGTCTGAAACAAGACATGCTTTCACAGCACACTTTTTAATGCTGAACATCTGGATGAGGCCATCCCACAGTGCTGCCACCTTTTGCTTTTGCTGAATGCCTGCCCAAAGAGCAGCTCTGTCACCAATCCAGGCATTTTTCCTCTTTGAATCAGAGGTAGTTTCTCCTCAGGATGGTAGCCATCTTCTTCCTTGATCTGCCCTTATTTCTTAGTTGGATGTGCTGCGATAGTTGCTCATTACAGATGGGATAGTCAAGGTCCAGCAGATGATTCAATGGAGAAAGTTGAAAAATGGAGGAGCCAGGGTCCGCTGCTTTTTAACATCTTCATAAATGATCTAGAGATGGAAATCAAAAGTGAGGTGATCAAATTTTCAGATGACACAAAATTGTTCAAAGTGGTTAAAACACAAGAGGATTGAGAAAAATTGCAAGAGGACCTTGATAAATTGGAAGAGTGAACATCTAAACAGCAGATGACATTTAATGTGAATAAGTGCAAAGTTATGCACCTAGGAAAGAAAAAACGAAACTTTGGTTACACAATGCAAGGTATCATCTTAGAAACCATTACCCAGGAAAAAGATTTAGACATCATTGCGGATAATATGTTGAAACCCTTTGCCCAGTGTGCCCAAGAAAGCAAATAGAATACTAGGAATCATAAGGAAAGGAACGGAAAATAATACCAAAGATAGTATGCCTCTGTATTGTTCCATGGTATGACTGCACCTTGAATATTGTGTGTAATTCTGGTCGCCGTATCTTAAAAAGTATTTAGCAGAAAAGGAATAGAGAAGAGCAATGAAAATGGGGATGGAAGGATACCCCTGTGAGGAGAGGCTTAAAAGGTTATGGCTCTTCAACTTGGAAAACAGATGACTGAGGGGGATATGATAGAGGTCTATAAATTAGTGAATGGAGTGGAACGGGTAAACGTAGATTGGTTGTCTATGCCATCAAAAAGTAGAAAGACTAGAGGACATGTAATGAAGCTGCAATGTAACTCATTTAAGACTAATAAGAGAAAATATTTTTTCACCCAAAGCATAAATTCTGGAATTTGTTACCAGAGGATGTAGCAAAAGCTGTTAGTGTAGCTGGGCTTAAAAAAGGTTTTTACAAGTTCCTGGAGGAAAGGTCAATAACCATCATTAAAGAGAACCTAGGAAATCCATTGCTTAACCCGGGATGAGCAGTGTATAACCTGTGTGCCATTCTGAGAACCTACCAGGTACTTGTGACCTGGACTGGCCACTGATGGAAACAGGATACTAGATTTGAGCCTGACTCTGTATGGAATTTCTTGGTCTGACCCAGTATGACATTTCTTATGTTCTTATGACTCCCATGTTGAACTATACTCCTTGGGTCAGGTACACAGTAGCTTTCTCCTCCTATGCTCACATTGCTTTGTCTTGCTTAGGCTTGTCAGTGCATGACTTTCACCCTCCCTAAATGCCATGCCTTTTAGCTGCAGTGCTCTGCAACCAGTGGAACGGGTAGTGTAGCCAAGTTTAAAAAAGGTTTGGACAAGTTCATGAAGAAAAGGTCCATAAACCATTATTAAAGTGGACCCAGAATATCCACTGTTTGCCCCAATACAAGCACTGTGGAACCTGTGTCTTTTGGGGAAACTGCTAGGTATTTATGACCTAGATTGGCCACTGTTGGAAACAGGATACTGGGCTTGATGGACCATGGTCTGACCCAGTATGGCATATCTTATGTTCTTACGTTCTTATGTTCTTGGCTTTTACTGGGTCACTCATCCCCATCCTTTTGCAGCTTTGTGGAAACATTGCTTATGCATGCCAATCTGGGCGCTGTGCTATGTTGGTCCCTCAGGTTTAACTTAGCACCTTCCAGCCAATCTGGATACTGTACTGTGCTGCTGTTCTTGGCATAACATAGGATTTTGCTGATGAAGAGGGTACTGTATTGGTCCTCATGATATAACTTAGGGCCTATAAATTATTATTTGGGTATAATTACCTAGCAGCAAATCTATATGTTCGTTTTACTCTATGTTTCAATAAAATCAATATTTCCTGATCTGTTTTTTTTTTATTCTAACTCAATTTTTACTATAGCAATTATAATTTTTTGCTTTAATACCATGCCAACACAGACTATTATCCATAAAGCCCTGCATCAGGGACTACTTATGTCAATCGCCCTGAAAAAACTTTCTTGTCTGACCGACTTTCTTCTTACTTCCAGAAGTTTGTTTAGAGGTTTCCAGATCTGGTATTTACCTGTACACTAAGGATTGCCATTCCAATTCCTCACTGAGGCTACCTGTAGCTACTGTTTGCAAGGAGAAGATCCACCGCTGTTCTACATAATTCAGTTTTGTCTTATGATCTCCCCCCTCTCTCCAATGGAAGTATTCAATCAGTGATCCGCTATTTAAACTGATCAGAACCACTGGGGCAGACAATTTCTTGCTATTTATCTAAGATGTATTTTCAATTATAGGACATTTTGTGCAACCTATGTAATTTAACTTACATTAAAAAAATTAAAATATAAATTACAAAAAAGGAAATATAAGAAGTTCAGCACTGGGAAATCCCATCCCATTCTTGGATGTTTCAATTGACCTCAATCCATTGTCTGTATGCAAAACCTGCATTAGCCACAGGAGAAGCAGCCTGTTGGTCTTTCTTTTTCAACAATTAAATATTTTTTTCTTTACCACTAATTCATCAGTGCTATGTCTCATTTTTATGAGCTATGACCAGATAACTTTGAAAACGGGTAAATTGTCAGGCCACCCTCTGTTTGTCAGGTGATGTTCCCACATTATCTCCATTAGTATGGTGAAGCAAGTCCTTTTGATAAAGGATTTGTCTCTTATTTAGTTGAGGCAATAACATGACTACCTCCACAGACACTTCAACTTTGATGTCTTTGGAGGGCACCTCTTCTTTTTCTTCATAAATGGCTAATGTATGCCATCTTTTTGTGTTTCCTCGCAGTCAAAAGCCATCATATAGTCTGATCAATCCTAAGTTATATCTTTAAGGTCAGAAGACTCACATAGAGCCCCCATCACCTCCTCCATGGGCTACTCCCTAGAAGATATTGAAGCTATGCTATACATGAAATCACCTGAAAGAAGGAGAAGGAAGGAAGGAAGGAATTCCTCTTAGACTTCATGTATTCAAATAATGTTAGTACTTATACTATGCTATTTCTCATTTTCTAGCTTTCCTCAAGCTAGTGACCCTGGATAGGTAAAATAAGACATGGGAAGTTACAAGAGCGTATTACATCCCATGGACTGTAGGTCCTATCTATAGGATCAGCTCTTGCCACAACAAGATTATGCTCTCATTTCTAGGTTATCTCTCTCCGCCAGGCATAACAGAGGCTACTAGACTGGAAGTGAAACTTCTCTACTATGTTCCTGTAGGTCTCCTCTATGTACATCGCTGTCTGCCTTAATTCCTCTAAGTTGAAACATTCTCTGTGAGCAAGGATTTCTTTGCATTGAGTGCATACATGTGACCTCTCACCAAATGGGAGATAATCATACATATGGTACTCAATGCAGAAGACTGGATAGTCCCCATCTCACTGTTGGACTGCTGTTTGCATCCTAGTATTGATGAGTTGTTTAGTTGGTTAGAGTTTCTAAGGGCGTAGGGATATCACCATTTTCTCACTGTTGCCACTCACTCTCTTGTAAAGTAATAAGAATATGTAGGCGGAGTAGAATGCTGAGTGGGGTTGTGCTGAGCCGGCTCTCTGCACTGTGTGTCTTGATGGGGAAGAAGTGCAAATAACGTAACTTGAAGCCCTCTGGTACCTCTTCTTCTGTGAGCAGTCTGGTGCAGTCCTTGATTACCGGCTTTTGTCTTCCCCCGGTGCCTATGGATTCGGCAGATCTGTGGGTTTCTCCCACAGACCTGAGTGATGGGGTGGATTTGAGCCCCGTTCAAGCGTCTCCACTGCAGCCCAAAAGCCGCTTCGAGGAGGGGCAGTGTGTGGGAGTATCTCCGGATCGGGAGGTCACCGGCACTGTGGAGGGCTCTCCCTTGAAGGTGCAGTTGGTTGTTACTGCTGCGGGGGGTAGACCTGGTGTTCTTTCCCCTAGGGGCAGCTTAGGTGAGGAGCGATTGGAGACCAGCTCCTCTAACAACTCGGCTGTCCGGTCCTTTGGACTATTGGAAAAACCTGTGTTTGTGACTTTGGATAGTTTATGGGAAGCAATATCCACTCTTCAACGGGCCCTTCTTCCTATTGTGGGTGTTTTTTCTCAAGAATTAGTGTCAATTAAAGCTCAGTGTTCGACGGTGGTTTCAGTGTTAGCAGGCCATGCCTCCAGAGTGTCCCAACTGAAAGCCAGGGTGGAAGAGCTGCATGCCCTTGGAGGTGTGCATTCCAGGGAGAGTCCAAGGTGAATAGAATTTCTGGATAATCAACTATGTCAAAATAATTTGATGTTCCAGAACTTTCCTTGATCTCCATTGTTGGAACCTGTGGACTTGGTCCGTAAGTACCTTACAGATGTCCTGCGGATGCCTGCTAAATCATTGCCTCCTGTTGTAAGGGCCCAGTATGTGGCGATATCTTCTGTTGTGGCAGGCATGGAGTCGGACCCTGATGGTGCAACCAGTCCTCCTCTGTTGGACTTGGAGTTTTTGGAAAGTTCCCTGGAACTGGTAACTAGCCATGCCACTCTGTTGGTGTGCTTTGCCTTTGAATCTGACCGGAACTCTATTCCTAGGTTATATTTCTGGAAAATGTCCGAATCTCAGTTTATGGGATCAAAAATTGCTATCTTTCCTGATTTAGCTAGAGATACCCAGAAGAGGCGGAGAGAGTTTCTGATCTTGTGTCAGAGAATCACCGCTCTGGGTGCACAATTTAGATTAAAATATCCATGTAAATGTGTGGTGATATATCAGTCTAAGCAATTTCTTTTTTTTGAGCCCCAGCAACTTGTGCAATTTCTTCAGAGCAGGGAAATTGAGGGGCGGGTTTGAGTCCCGTACTGGCTGCCATATTTGTTATCTATGCTCCTATGATTTTTTATTATCTAGTTTAAAGGGGGAACCCTATAACTTTGTGTTGCTTATTACTTCTATTGGGTCCTTATTGTGGTGTATTTTGTGGGCTAAACCAATGAATAACATTTATTACTGTGTTATAAGTATTTCTGTTTAATTGTGAGTTATTCTGTAATTCATATTCAAATTTGTTTCTGGATTATATTGTTTAAAATTCATAAATTATAAATACAATTTAAAAAAGCATATATATAAACATGTAAATAGTTACCTTACGTTTTGGTATTGTTAACTGCAACTGTTATCTGTAAGTGTTTCTTGTTTCTTGTAAACTGCATTGCACAGTAGTTCAAAAGTTCCATGTAAACCGCTCTGATTTCCAAGAAAAATGGGGTATATAAAAACAAACAAATAAATAAATATCTAGAATAAAATGAAGACCTTCAGGATTTTTTTATATATTATCTGCTAATATTTTGTGTTTACTTATCACTGAAATGCTAATAATCTATTAAGGGTTAATCACTTGCTGCTAAAAATATCCTGTGATTTATTTATTTATTTTATTTTATTTGAAAACTTTTATATACCGCCACTTCCCAAGATCAGTGGCGGTTTACAGAGAACAGTGGTGAAAAAAAATACATGGAACATTATGCAACATTGCAACTATATACAAAAAAATGGTATAAACAATAATAATTACTTACAGCTCATAACAGGAACCTTTGGCAATTTAGGGAATGTAAATACATGGAACATTATGCAACATTACAACTATATACAAGCTAAAGAGCTGCAACTTCCAAAAAGGTGCGTGAATAAAAGTGTAGCCAAAAGTGCCGTGAGCCAGTTAAAGGCATTGTGTCATTTGATGCAAGAAAAGAATCTCCACGTTCCTGATGGAAACCCTGTGCATAGGGAAAAGCCTCAGTGGAGAAAGGTTCTGGAACTTTTAGAGAATATTAAGCCTGAATTTTTTTCATGCTGGCTTAAAGCCAGATTTATCGGACACAGGTCCTGAGGAAATGCAGATAGACTATTATGAATCTGATGAGGGGTCTGAAGATTCAGTAAAGGATTCTTCTCTGTGCCAGAAGGCAGAATAAAAAGTTCTTGGATAAAAGAAGGGAAAAGCCTATAACCTGGATATCTTAGAAGGCAGTGTGAAAACAGGGAGAAATGTGTTTAGCCAGGAATGCTAAAGAACCCTGTTGCTGAAGAGAGGATATTTCTTTTGGGCTTGAAGAGAAGAGAAACCTTGCTTGATTGCTGAATGATTTGAAAACCAGCGACACGTTAAAAAGCTACATAAAGCTGTTTCATTGTTTTGTTTGGTAAAAATACCTATGGATTATTGTTTGGAGAAAGAATCCTGTTTGTTTTGCATTGAGCCTTAATGCTCTTTAGAAAAATAAATAAATTCCTATGTTTTGCCTTGTAAACCCTTGGTCTCCACACTACTTGTTTTTTTCTAAACAACACAGCTACAACTCCCAACAGCCCCAGCGCTGGATGAGAAAAAAACTCTTTAATTAAAGGACTAACAAGTGCAGCCCTAGGCTTTTAGGCTGTTGCCTGGGCCAGGGGCCTCCATACCAAGCAAGGACTGTTAATCACCCAGGAAGTTGGCCACAGCTTACCTCAGTAGCACAGGACAGGGTACTGTGTAGCAGCCCTCTTTTAATAAGTATTATTTCCCTCCCTCCCTCCCTAACACCCACCCACTCCTGGGATAATCGTAGCTTTATAGGTACTTACACATCTTAAAGGAAAGGCAATGTTCTCAGGTGAAGCTCATTATCCAAATCAGCCATACACTAAGGACCTGAGATTAATTAAACTTCAGGTGAACAAGGTATATTAAACATATTAGGTACAGTTTTATTAGTATAAATATCCATAGCAACGCTTAGTAAGTAAAGAACTTAAAAATCTAAACACAAACTTAAAACTAAGATGCAGACAGCAGTCCGGCAGCAAGATGGGGGCTTTCCAGTCTTTTGCATTGAGTGCCACATGTATGATTTTCTCCCAGTTGGTGAGAGGTCTTACGTGTGCACTAGGTGCAAGGAGCTCTTTGCTCTCAGGGAACAAGTACGTTCTCTAGAGGCTAGAATAGCAGACCTGGAAGACATAAGAAAGGCAGAGAGGTACATAGACAAGACATACAGGGATATAGTCCTGAAGTCCCACCTCAATTCTGGCAGCATCCCTATTGCCATGGAGGAGAGAGGTCATGTGACAGGAGAGTATCACTCTGGTGTGGCAGAAAGCGATCCTGTAACTAGGACCTGTCCTCCAGGTGATGTAAAACCCTCTCGCACCAAGGAAGTTTCTCCAGGGACATGTGCCCATGAGGGAAGGGTTAGGACAACCATTATAGTTGGTGATTCGATCATTAGGCATGTAGATAGCTGAGTGGCTGGTGGACGTGAGGATCACCTGGTAACATGCCTGCTTAGTGCGAAGGCAGCGGACCTCACACACCACTTAGATAAGGTCCTAGATAGTGCTGGGGAGGAATCTGCTGTCTTGGTACATGTCAGTGCCATTGACATAGGAAAATGTGGTAGGAGGGTTCTGGAGGCTAAATTTAGGCTTTTAGGTAGGAAGTTAAAATCCAGAACTTCCAGGGTAGCGTTCCCCAAAATGTTTCACGTTCCACGCGCAGGATCCAAAAGGCAGGCAGAGCTCCGGAGTATCAATGCGTGGATGAGACAATGGTGCAGAGATGAGGGTTTTGGATTTGTTAGGAACTGGGGAACATTCTGGGGAAAGGAGGGGCTCTTCTGAAGGGATGGGCTTTACCTTAACCGGGATGGAACCAGGCTGCTGGCATTAACCTTTAAAAAGGAGGTAGAACAGCTTTTAAACTAGATAATAGGGGAAAGCTGACAGTCGCCCAAGAGCACATGGTTCGGAAGAATGTATCCTTGAAGGATACTACCAAAAGCAGAGAGGTTCCAAAAAAAGAGTAAAGTAGCCCAAATGCCCTCGAGTATGGAGCAGACAGAACTTAAAGATCCCAAATTACCCATGCCTACCAATAACAAGATTAATATGAATAAAATACAGTCTCTAAAATGCTTGTATGCAAATGCTAGAAGTCTAAAATAAAAAGATGGGAGAGTTAGAATATATAGCACTAAATGAGAGGTTAGATATGATTGGAATATCAGAGACATGATGGAAGGAGGCAACCAGTCGGACAATGTGATACCTGGGTACAAACTATATAGTAATGTTAGAGCTGATCAAATTGGTGGAGGGGTTGTGCTCTATGTTAGAGAGGGCTTTGAGTCAGAAAGGATTAAAGTTTTGCAGGAAACAAAGCATGCTATAGAATCTATATGGATTGAAATTCCATGTAAAAAGGGGAAGGCAATGGCAGTGGGGGGTACTATCGACCGCCTGGCCAGAATGAACAAATGGATGATGAAATGCTCAAAGAAATCAAGGAAGCTAACAAAAGTAACAGTGCAGTAATAATAATGGGTGATTTCAATTATCCCGGTATCGACTGGGTCAGTCAGTGTCATGGCAGGACATGCTAGGGAGATAAAGTTCCTAGATGAAATAAATGACTGCTTCTTGGAGCAGCTGGTTCATGAACCGACCAGAGGGGAAGCCATATTAGACCTAGTCCTTAGTGGAACACCAGATCTAGTGCAAGAGATAAGGGTGTTGGGGCAACATGGCAATAGTGACCATAGCATGATCACATTTGATGTAATTAGGGGAGGAAGGATAGTAAAGAAATCCACAATACTACCTTTTAACTTTTGAAAGGGAGACTATTATAAAATGAAGAAAATAGTTAAGAAAAAACTAAAAGGAGCAGTTGCAAAGGTTAAAGACTTACATCAAGCTTGGGTGTTGTTGTTAAATACTATCTTTGAAGCCCATACCAGCTGGATTCCACGCTTTAAGAAAAGTGGAAGGAAGTCCAAAAACTGCCAGCATGGTTTAAAGTGAGGTCAGAGAGGCTGTTGTTGCCAAAAAAGCATCTTTCAGGAAATGGAAAAAAGAGCCAAACAAAGAAACCTGGAAACAGCACAAGCACTGGCAAGTCAAATGCAAGGCATTAATAAGGCAGGCAAAGGAAAAATTTGAGAAGAAGCTTGCTACGGAAGCAAAAACGTGAAATAAAGACTTTTTCAAGTACATTCGTAGCAAAAAAACTGTGAGAGAGTCAGTTGGTCCATTAGATGATAGAGAGGTTAAAGGGGCACTAAGAAGCAACAAGGCAATAGTGGAGAGAATAAATGAATTCTTTGCTTCTGTCTTTACTGAGGAAGATGTAGGGATATTACCTTTGACTGAAGTGGTATTTAAAGGTGCAGAAGAATTGAAGGAAATATTGATACATAGGGAAGATGTATTACAACTATTAGATGAACTGAAGAGTAGCAAATCACCTGGGCCGGATGGTATACATTCAAGGGTGTGGAAAGAACTGAAATAGGAGATTGCAGACTGCTATTAGTAATCTGTGAACTTTCATTAAAATCATCTGTAATACCTGAAGATTGGAGGATCACCACTGTAATGCCAGTTTTTAAAAAGGGTTCCAGGGGTGATCTGGGAAACTACAGACTAGTGAGCCTGATTTCAGTACCGGGAAAAATGGTAGAAACCATCATAAAGAACAAAATTACTCAGCATGTAGATAGCCATGGCCTAATGGGAGACAGCCAACATGATTTTAGACAAGGAAGATCTTGTCTTACTAATCTGTTATGTTTTTTTGAAGGTGTGAATAAGCAGGTGGACAAAGGTGAGTCAGTTGATACAGTGTATCTGGACTTTCAGAAAGCCTTTGACAAGGTCCCTCATCAGAGACTTTTGGCAAAACTAAAGAGTCATAGGATAGGAGGCAGTGTACTGTTGTGGATCAGGAACTGGTTAAAAGATAGAAAGCAGAGTGTAGGGCTAAATGGCCAATTTTCCCAATGGAGAAGGTGAATAGTGGTGTACTCCAGGGATCTGTGCTGGGTCCGCTGATTTTTGACATATTTATAAATGACCTGGAAAAGGCAATAACGAGTGAGGTTATCACATTTGCAGATGACACAAAACTATTTAAAGTTGTTAAAACCCAAGTGGATTGTGGAAAATTGCAAGAGGATCTTGATAAATTGGAAGACTGGGCATCAAAATGGCAGATGAAATTTAGGGGTATGTTTACTAAACCGTCTTAATGTTACCGGAGTTACTTGCAGTCTTACTGTGATGAATGCCATATAAGGTAGTGGGCATTCCGGTCTTAAGGTAGCATTTCGGGTTATTGCGCGATAAAGTCCGTTATCACGCAATAGAGAGAGCCGTGACACGTTAACGCGCAATAGCCATAATTAGGTGCGCTGACCTCTAATCACAGCCGCAGAGATTTAGCACACTGGTTAATACATTGACTGCTGATACAGTGATCATGAGTTCAATCCCTCAGTGGGCTCAGTTAAAAGGCTGTCTGAGGCAGTCCCTTTTCCTGTTTGTAACAGTCATTCAAATCACAACAATCTGCACTGCCAGCCAAAAAAGCCTCACCCCAGTGCTGCAACCTAATGCACCTAATAGGAAGCACCATAAGGCACATCATAAAGCACCACGTCATCCAAGGCAGGTCATAATGTGCCCCAGAGGGCAGAAGGAATGGTTGGCACCCTCCAAGGCAACATATAAGGAGCCCCATAAGCTGGCCAAAGCTAAGATGCTGCGCAAGATGCCCCAGGGATGCTAAGGTGACACAGGAGATGGTGCCCAGGGGCACAAAGGTGCCCCAAGGTCACAAGCATGAAATGTATGGTTCAAACACAGATGTAACCATAACACTGCACAGAGCAATAAGGAAAGGCAATGAACAAGTGATGGAAGGAAGTAGATGACGGAGCTCATGGACCAGCCAAATCTGCGTGCAGCCCATGCGGCAGCAGGTAAAGTGGACAAACATATCGGGGGCAGCTGTACCAATGTACAGGGTGATGGTAATGTACAGTGCAACAATGACAGTGTGTGGCAGAGGATGGGGATACATGTCCACCAGAGGAGGTAGAGGTGGCAGGATAAGTGCAATGATAGGAGGACAGAGGAGAGTAGTGTCATATAGAGCAGACACAGGAGAGACAAGCATGAAGAGCCCGCAATGCAGAAAAGTGTGCCAGTGCAGGACATAGGGTAGCAGCCTACACAGTAGGGCAGGACGCCACAGAGCTTGCAGACACAGATAGACTGACAGAAGGATGTTTGGCAACAGTGATTAGGGTATAATGTGCCAGCAGCACAGATCGTCACAGATAGGACTGTAACAGGAATGCAAAGTACGTGTGGACGAGAGGCATAAAATAATTAGAACAGAGAGGAATCAAACCCATGATCAGTAGCACAAATGGCAATGCACAAACCGGTAGGCTATAACACCAACGTGAATGTCACAGCAAAGGCTGCATACAAGAACACTGGAGGGCACCACACCAAAACACAGCTGGCTTCCAGGATAGGGCAACCCCAACAGTCACGAAGATGCAATGCACATGCAGAACCGGTGTGTACAGTTCATATCAGAGTCAGTAATTGGGACGATAGCCACATATAAATACATTCACACATAGACAATGAAATGTTCTGCAGTGGACATAGCATGCAAAAGAGCAAAGAAGCTAAACCCAATGGGCGGCAGGGTATGCTCTGTGGAGCAGGGCAAAATGGGGAACAGAACGGAAAATGAGCATGTGAGACATGAACCTACAAACAGACATGGACCACATCAGATCAACAACAGCAATGCCAATCCCCCCAGCCGACAGTACAAAGAAAGAGCCATATGTAACAGCTAATATGCAACGGATAGGCTGCATTGAGGGCATACTGTGGTGTAAGCTGAAGAGATGGAAGGGTTTGTGGAGAGGTGACCAGTTGTAAGGCAGATCCTGGTCAGGTTAGCATCAAAAAAGGGCAAAGAGAAAGAACCTGTGGGACTTGAACCTGCAACATATGGTGCTCCAAATCATGTCTTCAACCACTACCCAAATATGTCCCCTCAAAGGGAATGTCAGTATGGAAACACATAGCACCCTGTGATGTGTCAGATGGCTGCCACATAGCCAGCTGCCACCGTACAAGGATGTGAGCACAGATGGACCATGTACATTACCAGAACATAACGAAAGACATGTGTAAGTGTGGTCAAGCAGCAGCAGAGAGAAATGTGGGTCAAACACAAAATTTTATTGTGGTCACCAGTAGACATATCGTATATACCACCTGTCATCATATCAAGGTGGTTGGTTTACAGTGAACAAACTGAAAGCACATTGAGCATGCCAGTTACTCACATGTCACCCCAAGGTCACTGGCACATCTACAGATAATGGGCAGGAGAGGTAATGTGCCGTAGCTACATGGTGTTCACTATACAGTATTCCCCCACCCCCCACTTGTTGCTGCACGTCCCAGATGCCCTAGTTGCATGTAGACACTAGGCAGTGCATGATGAGGGATCAACACACATCAGTCATGAATTGTCCCCAAAAACATATCCGTCTGTCAATACAGGTGGCAAAAGCCTGAAAAAGCATAAGTAGCAACATGTAAGCAAGTGTACACACAGATATAGATATATATTTCACAGATGCCCCAGAATGCATGATATAGCAATGAAAGCGTCAACAATGGAACCCAAAACAAAGGACAAATGCAAAATGAGGATAAGGTAACAGCTACAAGAGGCACATGATCCCAGAGAAGACCAAAAAAGGAACCTCACAGACATGCAGAGATATCACCATGCAGCAGGTCCCCTGCAATGGGTGGTGTGGATACATGAACCTTACACATAGATCACGGTACATGGGATGCACAAATGAAGGACAAAAACGGACAATCACACTGCCACACAGCAAATGTCATGGGTGAAGGTGAGGGTCAGGGGACAAAGAGGACTGTGAAGACATGCAATGCTATGTTTGTAAATCAATGTACAGCAGCACGGCTGTATAGTAGCCAAACATAATGACCTGTATATGGAGTGTTAAAGAAAGGTCAAACATGGCCCAGTACCCCACATGGAAGCCACACTGCCACATGCCCTTGTGTATCAACATATGCAGTCACATGCACATGCACCGTGTAGGGTGAACCATGACACAGTGATGCCCCACATACACTGTAACTCCCTTGGTGAGGGCAAACATCAATCCAAAATCTTGGTGGCCATTAAACTGGTATGGGGGTAACAACTTGTGTCATGTCCAAGTGAAGGGTAGGCCGACATATACAAGTGTACGTATACAATGTTGCCCCTGTGCCACACACATGGCTGTATGCCCCTGTGACCTCAACAGATGAGGATATCTTGTGGTGCATGTTACACACATGGCCAACACACACTAACAAAACGTCAGATGGATGTAGAACATACAGCGACTATTCCAGTCCGTGATGCACATAGATGGACCAGTACACAGTGTCCACAGTGCAAAGGGCATCTACAACCCTATATGTCCCGTTAAGACTGTCCGTGAATCACTGGGCATGCATAGTCAAGTGTGATATCTCAATGTGCTACATTACTCGAATGGTCATGTGTGTCTTGTGCAATCAACAGGACACCCAGCCAGATCACGGTAGCAACGGTGTGTTAGACAGGCCTGTTTTACGGAAAGTAGCAGTCTAACAGTAATGTTCATCATAGGCATGTGTCCCACTCGCAGAGGTCAAACATCCTATGGCATCATCTCCCAGGGATATTTGAATGTTGTTGTTGTGTCCTGCAACAGGTGGGTGATGGCACCCGCAGATGCACGTAAGTAGATGTGCTGTGTGTTTCCGCTGCCCTGTGTCAGAATAAGGACAAATACTGTCATGGTATGCTGGATGCAACAGCAGGGCACATTGAAGCCAGTCAAACATCAGTACCGACGTAATTAAAAGGCACACAGGCAAACATAACATGATCACAACACAGAACAATGTGCATGTTGTGGACATTTGGAAATGCAACCGCAGACGAGCATGTCCCATGGATATGGTCATGTCCATGCCCATGTAACAAAGGCGTATCACAGTTGCACCCCATGTTCATTAGCGCTGGTGCACAGAGACCCAACAGGAAAGGTCCATGAAACAAAAAGCAAAAAACAAACATATAAAGGCTGATTTTACACCCAAATGAGACAAGGTGCTATCTACTGTGTGTCTGCAGCAAATGTCTGCTTGGGATCCTCACAGGCAGGCAAAGTCCACAACACGTCTCAATAAAGGCAGAAGATGTCATCAACATGAGTCGAATAGCCATGTCCCCATGTCCAGCTGCCGTTGCCACATGTCCAAATTATGGTGATATCTGGGATACATATATGCTGTCGTGCAGTGGTCTGTCAATACACATGAGATAGGTCAACCCACAACACACGCGCACACTGTGCACAAGGTTAACACCAGAAAGGTAGAGATAGCATACTCACCACCGCTCCACAGGTATGCAGACCCCACCCACCACATGATAATGCAAACTGCATGCACACTGTATCATAGCAGAGCCACCCACAAACACACACACACAGTATGAGAAGGTGAGCATGCCACCAGTAACATACAGCCTGCATGTGTACAATTGGTGAATAGTAGAGATAAAGGTCTTGTAAATGCGATGATACACTGCTGTTGGTTGATGCTACAATGTCAGGGAAGGGTGTAAGTGCCACCCACCACCAGAACACCTAGGATCTGTAGACACATGCAGACCTGTTGGATGTGTCCCAGAGACAGTGCTGGAGAAGACAAACTGGGCACGAACACATGAGGATATGTGTGGCCAACATCAACATATGGGGTACATGGGAGCACGCTCAATAGGTCACTCACAACATATGTGCATTAGACAGACAACTTGTGACATGTGCTGCTCCTGACTGTCCATACAAAGTACCTGTATGTCCACATACCCCAGTGTCCTGCACGTTGAATGAAGTACACACAGCTGCCACCGCACTACACCACCAGGGACGTCACCAAGCATGTCCTGTGGAATGAGAAACACAAGGGAAACATACATATGTCATGTTAAAGCTGTGCCACAAACACACCAGCTTCACATCCTCATCTCTCATAACCCCTTAGATCCATCACAGTCTGGCAGTTCGTCATGACACTGTACCTAATTGTCCCCACCCCTACCCGCCAGTGACGTGTTCCTGGCCATGTCCACGGGCCTGTAGCCTGTCCATCCCCATTGTGACCTCTCTGCTGCCCTTGTGACCGTTGACCACAACCGTCACCGTGCTACCCTGTACGCGCTCGGCCCAAAGGTCCAGGCACAACCCTACCTCCCCCATATGTCTCCCATAGCACCCTCAGTGTGTGTTTCCTGTGGGTCCACCTCCCCTGCTAACCCGCTCCCAGGTGCTATACGAAATAAATATATGCAGGGGCTGCTACATTCCCCTGCCCCATACCCAGTTCCCTGGTGCAGCAGGCACATCCCCTGGCTATCAGTAGCAGCTGTATGCTGATGTGTCCGAAACATATCTCACAACGCATGAACTACATTTTCCAAACCACACCCTGACCTCAGCTTGCTCCCTGACATTGCTGGCTTCAGGTACCCCTGCTGCATGAAATGAGCATGGCCAAGATCGGACATCTGAGCATCGCCCCTAAACCCTTTCCAACCCTTACAGTGTCTGTGTATAGGTTGGATACACCTTCTGTCGACATGGCCATCAAGGTAACAGATCTCTATCACCCCTCACACCCCTTCTCCACACATACCCATCATACAGCTAAGGCCTGCAGTGTCCCCTAGATAACATCAGCAAGATCCCTGCCGTCACCCAAGAACACACAAATAAAGCCCTAATGCCCCCCTTCATCACCTGCCATTCTGCTCACTGTAACCTATACCTTGCTGGTCTGCCTCTAAATCATTTCTGTCCACCGCAGTGTATGAAACACTGTGCTTCATGGCTAATCTACCGACAGCCTCAGTATGACAATAACACCCCACCTGTCACGACACCTCACAGGCCCCAGGTGAGGTCAAGACGTACCTGCTGATCTATACATGCAGTTACACTGTGGTTGCCCTGTACCTTGATGTGCATAACCCAAGTACTACAAATACTATTACTACTACTGAGCATGTAAACAGTGCTAACACCTGTATGCATCACCATTCTGAAACATGTTACACACTGTCCCTGCTCATAAGAGCATACTGTGATAAGGAAGCTTATCATAGTTCAGGAGAGAGCTATAATAGAGGTGAATTGGCTTTGAACAAGCAACCTGTCTTAGCTAGTAGAAATACTAAAACAGAATGTTTTCATAAAAGACTACCAGTCCCAGAATGCACCAGGTTTCAAACAGCCTCTAGAAGAGCTGAAGTGGGGAAACGTGTGTTCAATCAGGAGAGCTATGAGGTAATCCCCAATCACTCATCTCCAAGGGCAGGGCTTGATTCAGCACAGCTGAGCTGTGCTAGGGTGGAGTATCCCTCTAAACAAGTTAAAAGTAAAACATATTCTACACAGAATCAGTTGAGGAACTCAGAGCTCAAGGACAGAGAGAGGAAGCAGCAGCATCAACATGGAAGGAAGAAGAGGAAAACATCTTGGAGGTCTAAAGAAGGAGCCCATAGCAGTACATGTGTTGGGAGTCATTCCAGAGGCAAGCATACTCCATTGGACTGGGGGAAGCCAGAGGAGTGGGGTTACAGAGCCAGGAATTCCCGGACGGCACCTGTGAAGGAGACGGCTGCATTTGGAAGGGGCCCTAAGACCAGTGCAAGAAGGTATGTGAAGAGAGACCCAGTGTCCAGGGATCTTGATTGGAAGGCTGGACATAAAAGTTGGACTACTTACTGGCCAGGATATCTGGAGAGGAAACCTAACAGCAAAGGAAGCTCAGGTATGAACTCTGATCTATGCCCTAGCTCTTCATCTGGAAGACAGCAGGGAAACAGATATTATCCTGAGAGTGATCCATTAAGGAATTCCTCTGACCCAGACCATGATATTGATTCTATGATAGTTGAAGAAGAAGGAGATATTTTAAGTGATCAGAATGAATACATGGATTGCTCTCTGACTAGGCTGCTGTGGTAAAATACTTTCACAAATACAACAACCATCAAAAGGAACTATAACTTGTTCTTTTATCTACCCAGAAAAGTTTACAAGAAAGCTTTAGGGTAGGATTTGAGCCACGTAGAGAAAGTGAACCAGCAAAGGGGTTTGCAGCTGGCTAATGATTGGTAATTAAGCCATGCACAGTTGCACGTGAGCTCTGAAAGGAAACTACTGTTTGTGTGTGAAAATAGAAGAAAGTTATCCTTGAAAAAAAGAACAGTTTTTGGTTACTTTTGGGTTTTGTTTTTGCTTTTGGAGCACTGCTAAAAGGTATTAACAGGAGCCCTCAGAAAGACCTTTTCTGTTTCCCATCAAGGTCTTTATTGTTTGATTGATTACTTAAGAAGTTCAGTTGCTTATATCATGATTTGTTTTTCTAAGTACAATACTGAAGCAAGTTGTCCTTTTGTGTTACCAAGTAAATCTGTGTGGGAGAATTAACCCCATAAATAAAATATATTTTTCTTTGCTTACACTCGAGCAACACAACTCATTATTTTGTGAACGGCTGATTCTAGTATGAATGGACTACATTCCCCACAATCCTTTGCAAGTCATAATAGTATTTTGCCTTTGCCAAGACTGTGGACATTCACGCCCAGCGCCCCCGTTTACAGTTGGCGTAGTTTTTCGGATTGCTTTTGCGCAAAGGATGTACATGATATAAGGATTACAACTGAAATCTGAAAGAAACAAAAAAAAGTTCAAGTTAAAGCTGGAAAAAGGATTTTTCCCTTAACAACACTTAACAACACTGTTCCAGGAGCTGTCCCAGGAGGAAAAGACCCTGTGTGAGCTGGATTCATCACTGGCATAAGGTAATAAGTACCTGGGCATGTCTGGTGGTGGATGGGAGTAAGGCACAGGGGTAATTGAAAAAACAATTAGGAGAAAAACACCTGTTTGGAGGGTGCTGCTCTGTGTTTTTTTTTCTTTTTGTTTTCTTGCAGAGATTCAAGATGGATCCGAGGGAACTGGCCAGCTGGATGGCAGCCCAATTTAGCAGGCAACAGGAGCTAGCGCAGCAGGCTCAGGACACTGCAATTAAAGCATTAAGGGACCAGCAGAAGCCAGTGCTTGATCTGGTGGAAGCCTTAGTTGCTCTTCATAACCAAAGTGGACCGAATGCAAGACCAGCAGTAACAACTGGTATACTGCATGTGGACAATGTGGGACTCAATCAGGGAATTGGGGCATTTAGTTTTGGGAAGCTGACTCCAGATGATAATGTTGATGATTTCCTTGAATCTTTTGAGAGAGTGGCACAAGCATTAGCATGGCCAGAGACCCAGTGGGCAGTAAGGCTGGCAGCCTCATTAACTGGGGAGGCGCTTGCAGCTTATAGGGCAATGCCAGCAGCCCAAGCTTTGAATTATAAAGATGTAAAGGCTGCTATAAGAGATCGCCTAGGGTTGTCTATTTCAGAGTATAGGCGAATGTTTAGAGCTACTGCATTAAGAGTGGGTGAAACACCCAGGGCTCTGAGTCAGAGAATCAGAGGATTGGCTGCAAAATAGTTGGAGCCTGAGGAAAAGACTGTGGAAATGTTATTAGACATTATTATGCTTGAACAATTTATGTCTGCTGTGCCTAAAGATTTGCACACTTTCCTTATACAGCAAAATTGCCAGAATCTTGGAGAGGCAACCATGCTAGCAGAGAGATTCTTGGAAGCCACGCAGGCTTGCCATAGAATGGGTGGCCCTCTGAAGGTTGGTGCTGAGGCAAGCTGTGCTGTATCAGAAAAGAAAATGGTTAAAAATGTTTCTGAAAATAATTGTACTGTGCCAACCCAGATTACACAGTGGAGTAAAAAGAAATGTTTCAAATGGGGAAAATGGGGACATTTGGAAAGGGGATGCCAGATACACACTAGCTTGATGGGTGTTGATTTAAAACAGCCCAAAGAAGGATTCCTTTTGGTGGTTGATGTGCAGGGAATTACCACAAATGCTCTGTTAGACTCTGGGGCAGACCAGAGTATGCTGTCAAAGAGGCTTTGGAAGAGGATAGAGGCCCAAGAAGGATTTGAGCCTAGAACCCCTGAAAGCCAGGTTCACATCAGATGCATTCATGGTGCTGCAACATCATATCCCACCTATAGGCTAATGGTTAAGTGCCTGGGGGAACAAGAGGAAATTCTTTTAGCAGTGGTGCCTAGGCTTCCATTTGATTTGGTTCTAGGAAGGGACTGACCAAGATTTAAGCAGGGACTAGTGAAAGGGCTAGGAAAGAAGGAGGGAGAAGGAATGATGGTAATAGCTCCCGGGCCTTTGTTTGGAAGTCCTCAGTCCCTAGCTAAAAAGATGGTTAAGCTTCCAGAAGGCCAAACTATAGGGAAGGAAATAGGTAAGAAGAGGGGCCTTGTATCCACCCGCTCACAGGCTAAGGTAGAGAGCCAGAAGGAGGAGGGGGAGCAGGCAGAGTTATTAGGAGACTTACCCTCTCATGATGATTTAATAACTCCATCCTCTGGGAAAGTAAGAAACTTGAAAGCACAAAAGCGTCGTGAGAGACTTTGCAGAGCACAGGGTAGGGCTGACATGTTGGCTGGTCAAAGTTTACCCTGGGTGCCAGCTGAGTTGGTGGCAAAGTTTCCTAACTTTCCACAAGAACAGCGAACTGATCAAGCTCTCACCCGAGCTTTTAAGTATGCTCAGGAGGTCAGGGAGGAGTTGCCCAGATTCAGACTAGATAATGAAATATTATATAGAGAGAGTCAGGACCCCAGAAATGGGACCATACGTAAACAATTGGTGGTACCCACAACTTTCAAAGGACTAGTACTTAGATTAGCACATGATCATCCAGTTGGAGGTCATAAAGGGATGCAAGGAATGCTGTATCAAATACTTATGCGTTTTTACTGGCCAGGTATTTTCAAAGAAACTGCCCAGTTTTGTGCTGCATGTCCAGCGTGTCAGCGAGTTACAGCGACTCACCCACCGGTGGTGCCTTTGATTCCCATGCCAATTATCACAGACCCAATTGGTCGCATTGCTATGGATATTGTAGGCCCATTAGTCAAAACGCCCCGAGGTTTCCAATACATCCTAGTTATGGTAGATCAGGCAACAAGGTTTCCCTGGGCCATACCATTGAGGAATGTTTCTGCAAAAACAATAGCTTTAGAGCTAGTCAAATTGTTTTGCGAAGTGGGATTCCCAAGAGAGGTGTTGACTGACCGAGGGTCCAATTTTGTATCCAAATATTTGGCCCAGTTCTGGGATGCCTTTGGCATTCATCACGTAAAAACCTCAGCCTACCATCCACAATCAAACGGTTTGGTGGAGAGATTCAACCAAACTCTCAAACAAATGTTGAGAAGGGGGTTAGCAGGAGAGGTAAAAGAATGGGATATGTTATTGCCCTTTGCCTTATATGCCTGCAGGGAAAGAATTCAGGTGTCCCTAGGTGTAACTCCATATGAATTGATGTATGGTAGGGCTCCACGTGGTTTGTTAGATATTTTGAGGGAACAATGGATTGATCCTGAACCAGGAAGTCAGGAGGTGCTACAGTTTTTACGTGACTTGAGAGCACGTTTAAAAAGGACCTCGCAGGTTGCTGAGAAAAACCTGCAGGACAGTCAGGTGCACCAGAAAGGGTGGTGTGATAGGAAGGCCAAAAGCCGCCAATTAAGCATTGGTGAAAAGGTTTTGGTTCAAGTAGCAGGTACAGCCCCAAAATTTGAAGTACAGTGGAAAGGGCCATGGAAGGTCGTTAGACAAGTGAGCCCAGTATCTTATGTGGTAGAAAATGCAAGAGGTCGTAGACAGACCTACCACATTAATGTACTTAAGTCTTGGAAGGAGAGGCCTGTAAATAATAATGACCCTGAAGCCAGCCAAGAAATAGGTGAGCGTCAAAAAGATAATACTCTCGTAGGTATTAAGGACTGTAGGAAAGAAGTTTCACTAGTTGCACCAGTCCGTAATAACTTAAGCAGGGGGGTATGTGATAAGGAAGCTTATCATAGTTCAGGAGGGAGCTATAATAGAGGTGAATTGGCTCTGAACAAGCAACCTGTCTTAGCTAGTAGAAATACTAAAACAATGTTTTCATAAAAGACTACCAGTCCCAGAATGCACCAGGTTTCAAACAGCCTCTAGAAGAGCTGAAGTGGGGAAATGTGTGTTCAATCAGGAGAGCTATGAGGTAATCCCCAATCACTCATCTCCAAGGGCAGGGCTTGATTCAGCACAGCTGAGCTGTGCTAGGGTGGAGTATCCCTCTAAACAAGTTAAAAGTAAAACATATTCTACACAGAATCAGTTGAGGAACTCAGAGCTCAAGGACAGAGAGAGGAAGCAGCAGCATCAATGTGGAAGGAAGAAGAGGAAAACATTTTGGAGGTCTAAAGAAGGAGCCCATAGCAGTACATGTGTTGGGAGTCATTCCAGAGGCAAGCATACTCCATTGGACTGGAGGAAGCCAGAGGAGTGGGGTTACAGAGCCAGGAATTCCCAGACGGCACCTGTGAAGGAGACGGCTGCATTTGGAAGGGGCCCTAAGACCAGTGCAAGAAGGTATGTGAAGAGAGACCCAGTGTCCAGGGATCTTGATTGGAAGGCTGGACATAAAAGCTGGACTACTTACTGGCCAAGATATCTGGAGAGGAAACCTAACAGCAAAGTAAGCTCAGGTATGAACTCTGATCTATGCTCTAGCTCTTCATCTGGAAGACAGCAGGGAAACAGATATTATCCTGAGAGTGATCCATTAAGGAATTCCTCTGACCCAGACCATGATATTGATTCTATGATAGTTGAAGAAGAAGGAGATATTTTAAGTGATCAGAATGAATACATGGATTGCTCTCTGACTAGGCTGCTGTGGTAAAATACTTTCACAAATACAACAACCATCAAAAGGAACTATAACGTGTTCTTTTATCTACCCAGAAAAGTTTACAAGAAAGCTTTAGGGTAGGATTTGAGCCATGTAGAGAAAGTTAACCAGCAAAGGCGTTTGCAGCTGGCTAATAATTGGTAATTAAGCCATGCACAGTTGCACGTGAGCTCTGAAAGGAAACTACTGTTTGTGTGTGAAAATAGAAGAAAGTTATCCTTGAAAAAAAGAACAGTTTTTGGTTACTTTTGGGTTTTGTTTTTGCTTTTGGAGCACTGCTAAAAGGTATTAACAGGAGCCCTCAGAAAGACCTTTTCTGTTTCCCATCAAGGTCTTTATTGTTTGATTGATTACTTAAGAAGTTCAGTTGCTTATATCATGATTTGTTTTTCTAAGTACAATACTGAAGCAAGTTGTCCTTTTGTGTTACCAAGTAAATCTGTGTGGGAGAATTAACCCCATAAATAAAATATATTTTTCATTGCTTACACTTGAGCAACACAACTCATTATTTTGAGAACGGCTGATTCTGGTATGAATGGACTACATTCCCCACAATCCTTTGCAAGTCATAATAGTATTTTGCCTTTGCCAAGACTGTGGACATTCACGCCCAGCGCCCCCGTTTACAATCCAATCCAATCAATCCCACCCAAATGTCATCCCCACACGTCAAGCCAACTGGGCCTATCAATGGGCTGCCCCCCCCACAGTTAATGAGGGACCAAACACCTGTCACCTAGCAGCACCCAATGCCTGGAATTAACTACAGGTGGCTGCAGGGCAGCCACCCTCACCAACCATCTCAAAACCCTGTGTGACAGCCTACCACATCACCTAAGCCTAATAATCCTGACCTCATTAATCACCTCCACCCACTGTTGTCCCCTGTCCACACCTTCTGTGTTAGCAGTTGGACCACATTGTAAGCTCAGATGGCAAGTCATTGTGTCAGCAATGTCAGTGCAGTGCTGCGTATGACTGGTAGTGCAATACCAATGCTCAGTAGTAATAGTAGTATATATATCTATCCAAATGTTTTTTCCAAAACATCCAGTACTCACATAAAAATAGCTCCTCAATCAGCTGGCACCTGAGTGCTGAGCCCTCACGTGTGTCACCACAGGCAAGTACAGGATGACACATTGGATCGTCTTCCAGATCCTCATTAATGTCGACATTGAGATGTGCCTGAGAGCAATGTTGTGCAGGATACAACAGGCAATAATGATCTCTGCCACTGTCATGGGTTGGTATTGTAAGGCCGTATAGCAATCAGTGCCTGGCGAGTGCCTTTGGGAGGGGAACAAGGTGACATGTGAGACATCTGTTGCCTAGACCCTAACATGTATGACCTGCCCATTCCCGACTGAGCCACACCAACCACCCCAGACATGGCCAGGGGGGCATATGTATGTGTGGAGGCCCACTGCCATTGTCTGTGTGTGTGGCCCCACCGCTGTGTCTGGGGGTTGGTGTGCTACACCAGCACATGCAACCATCCTGCCAGTTGCCTACCTGTGGCATCCCTGTGTGCCAATGCCCTATGTGCCCACAGCTCCTGGAGGATGACATGCATTGCGCCCGTTGTTGCAGTGGATGGCCTTGGCGGTGGCAATGTGGGGGTTCACTCCCACATCCTCGGGCCCCTCACCAGCCAATGTGGTGCCTGTGTACCCGCTCCACTGGGGTGATCCATTGTCCTCCTGGGTGACCACCTCCTCAGGCAGCACATTAGACCATGGGGTGTCTGGGGCGTCGCTGATGGCAGCCTTTGCATGCGGCGCCTCGTCGACCTCTGCTGGATTGGGCTCACTGCCATTGTCCTCCTCGGCCGCCTCGATGGCCTGGATGTTACCTGGGGGAAGGATGGAACAAGGTACACAGTAGATATGGGGTTGTCACAGACACAGATGTAGAGCACATATTTACGTAGACATATTTGCGTAGAAATATGGACATATTTAGGTAGACACATATTTGTTTATGCACTCCTTGCTTTCCTCTGTCCCTCTCATTTGGTCAGCCCTAAGGACAGGAACATGTCTGCTTGCTCCCTCGTTACCCCCGGTTCCTCCTCCACCACACATTGTATGCACAAAATTAACCCACTGGAAGAGATTGCCCCATTGTATAACCCAAATCTTGGGTGCGGACATGCAGGTCTGACTGGGAGCGTGGAGTAAGCATGTGTGGGGCACTCCCAGACCCTGGATGTCCTCACCAGATATCAAATATGTTCAGGACATCCTGAGCTATATCCAAGCCTACATCTGTCCAAGGCATGAATGGATATGAGGAAAGAGCTCATTTTGTCAGACAGATATCTGGAAGGTGGTGGGAGGGGGGTTGATTCTATCCCCTATATTTTCCACGAACAAACACTAACGGGGAATGCAGACTCCGGTGTCTGTTTTCCTAGGTTCGGCCACACCTGCTCCCAGGACATAGGCCTGCACCACTCTGTGACATGCCCTGTGTGTGTGTGGCAGATAGCTATATGTGTGCTGCATGTCTTGGACATAACTGCCTGTGGGTCAGCCGTGTCCAGCGCCAGGGAGAGGCCATGGATATAGATGGGGCCTAGGCGCTCAGCAAGCTGCTTCTCCAGGGGCGTGAGGCTTGGGATGAAGGGGCCGCCCCCGCCAGTGCCGCTAGCATATTGGCGTTCTGCAGTCATGTGTGCACATACCCCCCTGCCTGATATCATTGAACCTCTTACAGAGGCTGTCAAGGTCCCTTGGTGGCCCCCCTGCCTGTGTCACGGCCCCCTGCACCTCCTCCCACACCTAGGTCCTTACGCTGAGGGTTGTGCGTGAGCTCATTCACCCATACAGCTCCTCATAGTGTTCGAGGACACTTGCCAGCAGGTTGTGGTTTTCCTGCTGGCTGAATCTTATAGCCCTCTTCCTCTCCTCATCCAGCACAGGCGTCCGCCTATGCCTGCCTGTGCTGTGCCCCTCAGGCTGCTCCTGGGTGGGGTCCGACATACCCGATTGGCCGGCAACCTCAGACTCCAGATGACCCATCCCTCCCGTCTCTGGGGACTGCGGCCCTGGCATTTCCACAGACACCCCACCTATCATGTCCAGCTGCAGCATGTCCCTGCTCTCCCTGTCCTCCCTCTGCATCCCGGACCTGTCTAACCTCCTGTGGCCCTTGCCCCCTCCCCCGTCGCCTTCACCAGCCCTCACCACTGTAGCCACTCACCAACCCTGTCTCCTGTCACCCCCACCACGCACCAACCCAGCCACTCACCACCACCACCGCTGGCCAGCCTTGCCACTCACCTCTCCCACCACTCACAAACCCAGCCACCTACCTCCCCCATGGCTCACCAGACCTGCCACCTACCTCCCCCACCGCTCAGCAGCCCTGCCACTCTCCACGCCTAACCTGCCTCTGACCCTCCGTTCGCATCACCACCAATAACGCCCACCTTAAACCTCACCTACCTTCAATCTCGCTCGCCTGCACTAACCCCTCAGCATGTACCAGGTGTGCACTTCAATATATGGATCTTTGGATGTCTGCGCATGTGCATAGGTGATGCGTAGGGTGCGTACATGGAACCATGCGCCGCACATGCGCAAGACATGTACGTGTCTAAGTGTGTGCAGCGGCTGGTTCCGTGCCCCTCCCATAGGCACCAGGGGTCAGCAAAACCATGCGCCACACATGTGCAAGATGTGTACTTGTCTGCGCATGTGCAGTGGCTGTTTCCGCTGACCTCTGTTGTCTGTGGGACGGCCGTGGTACAGTGCGCCGCACATGCACATGTAGACTATGTATTTGCATGGGGGCATACGAATATGCGGCATCAGCTCACACCATACCATCCGTTACAGCATTTTTTACAGCTTGCGCATATCCTGGCGCAGAACATGCACAGACATGTACATGTCTTGCACATGTGTGGCACACGGTTCCACTGACCTCTGGTACCTATGGGACGGGTGCATAACCAGCCCCACACATGCACAGTTACGTATACATCTTGCGCATGTGCTGCGCACAGTTCTGCGTACATACCCTACGCATTGCCTATGTGCATGCGCAACACATGCACACACGCGCAGACATCCAAAGATCCATATATTGACGTGCACACCTGGTACACACTGAGGGGTTAGTGCAGGCAAGCAAGGTTGAAGGTGGGCGTTATTGGTGGTGAAGCGAATGCAGGGTCAGAGGCAGGTTAGGTGTGGAGAGTGGCAGGTTTGGTGCACAGTGAGGGAGGAAGGTGGATGGATTGGTGAATGGTGAGAGAGATGAGCGGTGACATTGGTGAGTGCTGGTGGAGGTGTGTGGCTGGGTTGGTGAATGCTGTGGGAGGTAGGTGACACAGTTGGTGGGTGGTGGGTGAGGTAGGTGGCAGGGTTGGTGTGTGGTGGGGGAGGTGGCTGGCACGGTTGGTGTGCGGTGTGTGGCAGGGTTGGTGGGTGGTGGGTGTGGTGTGTGGCTGGGTTGGTGAGTGGTGGTGGAGGTGAGTGGCAGGGTTAGCGTGCAGTGGGGAGATGAGAGGGGTTGGGTTAATAGTGTCCGCTATGGCAGCCTTTGTCGTAGCCTCATGTACACTGGGGGATGTGTAGGGCTTGCGGTTGCCTGATGAGGGAGATGGTGTCCATGGGGCTGGGGTACAGGGTGGGGTGCAGGCCCACAACAACACAAACCTGCAGCTGTGGGGGCAGGCCAGGCATAGGTTGTGCCGGCACGGCACAGGAGGTGTGCCGAGTTGCAGGCTCATCACCTCGCCAATACAGTCCCAGGGCCCGGCCCCAGGACATGCATGAGGACCAGGTCATTTCCCTCTACTGCCTGAGCACAGGGGCTATTAGGGAGCTCTATGAGGATCTAGGAACTGACCTTGAGCCCCTGACTGGTCGGTCAAATGCCATACTGAGTTTGGTCAAGCTTCTTGGTGCCCTACATTTCTTTGCCTCTGGCTGTTTCCAGTCATCTGTGGCGCAGTGGGTGGCATGAGCCATCCCACCTTCTCACGCTGTCTCCATCAAGTACTGCATGCAATGATCAGTCGGGTTGGGAATTACATTGCATTTCCCAACACTAGGCAACAGTGGGGGATGCTGAACCAGGCCTTTGCAGCAATTTCCGGGTTACCACACGTGATGGGAGGTATTGATTGCACACATGTTGCCCTGGTCCCACCCAGAGACAGGGAGGCAGTGTTCTGCAACCACAAACACTACCACTCCCTGAATGTTCAGGATGTATGTGATGCAGGTATGCGTATTCTGAATGTGGTCCCACGGTTTGCAGGGTCCACCCATGACTCCTATATCCTGTGTCACTCGGCACTGTACAGACAATTTGAGGCCGGTCAATTTGAGGACTGTATACTGCTGGGTGGGTATTTGTCATCTCTGACATGCACATCATATACCCCTGATATCCGTCTGAACATATGTCTGTCTTTGACGTGTGTCCCAAATTGTGTGTGTGTGTCATTTGTGTGTGTGGGAGCTGACGCGGGGAGGGGGGTGGATGACTCCAGGTCCTCTGTGCTTCGGTGCTGTGTGTTGGTGGCACACTGACATTTGACATTTTATGACATTTGATATTGTGTGTTTAGGTTGGCATGGTGCAACACACATGTATGCTTCATGTTTATCAACAGTGTGGTGTTGTCTGTGCCATCCAGCCTGCCATGGTTGGGTAACTGTTCCCGTCGTGCCATCTGTGTGTGGTGAATAGCATGAATGTCACATGCTTGCACATGTATGCATCTCTACCCTTGTCCAAGGTGCATTGCATGTGTGTCTCTGAGGTGTTCGTGGCTGGCGCTACTACCTTTCGGCCTCTGGTGTCTGCCCATGTGTCTGCTGTGGTTCAGGATAATGTTGTGTGCATTCCTTCTACCTCACCCGTGCTCTGTCTCTCACACCTCCAGACACTGCTACATAGTTGTTGTGTCCCATCATGTTTTTCCCTATGTTTCTGTCTTACCTGTAGGTGCTGTGGGTTTGCATGTACATTCAAGTGTGCATGTGTGTGGACATCAGCTCCTGGTTTAACGTTCAACATTTCTTTATGCAGGTGACACAGGATATGGGTGTCGGCCCTGGCTGCTAACCCCTGTGCATCAACCACTGACACGTGCAGAGATGAGGTACAATGAGGCCCATGCCTCCAGTCGCTCCATCATCGAGCGCACCTTTGGAGTTTTGAAAAGTCACTTCAGGTGTCTGGATTGCTGATTGCTATACGGGCTGAGATGCATGGCAAGCAGCAGGTCCAGCATGCCCAATACCAAGTGCTGTTGGCCCACATGTGGGCGGTGTGGGCTCTGCAGGGATGTCAGGGATCAGAGCCTGGAGAAATGGCAGGTGCGAGGGACTGCCGTGGATATCACAGCTGGCATAGGCCGGGTGGTAGGTGCACTCGAGGCCATGGCGGGACATATCCTGTGGCCTGCAGCGGTGCCAGAGGCGGCACTATCATCAGCATCAGCAGAAAGGGGAGTGGGGGGTCGTGGGAGGGGGTGGGAGTGTGGGCGTGGGTGGTCACGCAGGCTGTAGGTGTGTGACTGTAAGTTGGACTAACCTCCACATTAAATGATGCATTACCTTTGTTCACCGATGTGCACATGTCCTTTTTTATTTGTCGGGCGTTCCCTGAGAGGGCTGTCCCAATTGGGGTTACCATGGTCACATGTGCCCTACAGCACTGTGCCATGTCTTATCGGCCATACATATGCCTGGGGTTACACCCTCCCTCCCCCTGCCACCTGCTATATATGTCTTCTGGTTCACCAACATTGTGGGGGATGTCTCCCCTCTGTCCCCGCATATCATCCACATCAGGCCATCTACATTTTTTATTTTTTATTTTTTAATTTATTTAGACAGTTTTTGTATACCGCCTTATCCTTCAATCAAAGCAGTCACAACACAATTGGGGGATACATTTAACACGCGGGGATATGAGACACATACACTAATACTTACAGGGAACATGGGCTATGGAGAGTTAAGTGGCTTGCCCAAGACCACAAGGAGCATCTGTGGGACTAGAAACCCCAGTCCTTCCGGCCCAAGGTTGCTGTCCTCTAGTGGGATTTGAACCCCCGACCTTCCAGCCTGAAGTACCTTGCCCCAACCACTAGGCTACTCCTCCCCATGGTGACCCGCCTGTCAGACACACACCAGGGTCACCGTGGCATACTAACCGCACATGCTTGGTGGACAGACACGACGTACAGATATACCTAGCTGCTGTCAGAGGTTTACCCCCCTCCAGCACTTGTAGTGCGCTACTGCTCCTTCACCCCACCAGACCCCATCATGGTGAAACCCACCGACTGACGCACTGTCGGACACGTGGATCCCCGCATACATCACAACTATGCTGCATCATGTGTACCACATCCACACCTCCTCGCCATCCTATCAAGTGCTGCATCCCTGCTACAGACTGACTATCCATAACAACGTGCATGTGACCATGTCTGTTGGATGGTGCAGCACATGGTTACATCACGATGTCATCGGGGGATATATCCGGCAGCCCACATTGCGCTCCACACAGCCTGTTCTGGGGCAGGGGTAATATATGTTGCACAAATACACACTGGGACATGCACACAGGTGTCTCACTCACCACTACAGCATGTATGTACAAAGGACACATGACCATTGCAAGATTTGGCTGCCTACACAATTTTTTAATCCAAATGTGTTGGTAGGTGCCATACAAACGTTAAAACGTTCAACACAACAACACCCTCCCACAGGCGGGTCAACAGTAAAACTGGTTCACAATTTTGCGTTAGCACAGCATGGACATCCGTCTCACATGTTAGTGGGGATACATTTGGCTGTTAGGGTTCCCACCTTTGCCATCTGTGCATTCACTGCACTACCTTGCAAACACTGGGAGATGGTCACAGCTATATATGTGGATAACACACCCAGGGGCCCGCTGTGGAGGTATGGCTGGGGATGCGCCGTGAACATGCCATGTTAATGCTGGCGGCCCATCACATCAGCCATACCCTCAACAGCAGCCATCAGCTGCCTGATGGCATGGCCATGGTTGGTCAGGGTCCACCTAATGGTGCCCATTGCTACACACAGGAGACCCACACATTTGCCACCACAGCCACACCATGTGGCTGTGGTCTGGGTGCTGGCATCTGCGCGGGCCCTGTGTGTGGCAATGTGTGGGGTCCCACACCTGGCCTGACACCTTGGCCATGCACATGGGGCAGGTGGCAGGGGCCCCCAGTGCCCTGTGGTGACCTGCGTACGCCCTCATGCACAGGCTCCCCCTCCCCACCCTCCATGTCCCCCCACCCTCCATGCCCTGGCTGGTCCCCTCACTCTCCCCACTACCCTCCCCCTCCCACTCCTCTCCCTACCACTCCACCGCCCAAGCACCCTCCACCATCCCCTCCTCCCACCCCTCCCCACCCTCCACGTATTCCTCCCCACATCCATGGCATCCTCCACCGCTGCAGCTGCATCCTCCATCTCGGTGCCTCCAGTGGTCATGGGGTAGGGCTGCCACCAGGTGGTGTGGGTGCAGAGGTCCCCTCCCCAGCCTCTGCAGCCTCTGTGGGGAAGGCAGAAATGAACAGGGTGTCATGCATTTGTTACAGCACAGACACATTGTATGTGTCATCACAGGCTGACGTGCCACTGGGACATGGTGTGGTGCACTGCATAGGCTGGGACACTCACCGTCACCCCCAGCCATTGCCTCCCACTGCATGCGGCAGAGGTATCCAGGGCAGTGTAGCCGCATCTCTCTGCCCTTCTTCCGCAGGTCCTCTACCTGGGGGGATAAGCAATGTTTGTAACCATTAGGGCCCTGTATCCCTGCCCATTGCGAGCCACATGGCACACATGTCTGTGTGCAATGGGGACTGCTCCTGATATGGGCAAAGGGTCCCATACTAGCTGTTGGCAGCACCACCTGCATGTGTGGGTGTGAGGCTAGGCATGTGTGGTGTGACACCTATGTGCCCTGTGTTCCGCCTCACAGCAACCCCATGCCATGTACCTGCCATCTCCTGGCATGACATGAGAGCAACATGGCATGTGGAGCATTGCATTTCAGGTCTATAGGGGCATGTCTCCATACCCTCAGTGAAGTCCAGCACTCACCTCGGTGTTGGGCAGCCCGTCCCACATCAACAGGAGCCATCACCATGACACCTGGACACTGATGCAGCCTCTGTTGTGCGGCCTCGGACACCTGGGGGTGTGGGGGAGCTGGGTACCTACAACAACAGCAACCACCATACCACCAGGATGTAGACTAGACCTGTGTAGTCTGGTCTGGTGCCTCCTGGGGTTAGGGAAGAGCTGTAAACCTGCATTAACAGCAAACACGATAGCACCAGGATGTAGAATAGACCTGTATAGGCTGGTATGATGCCTCTTGGGGTTAGGGAAGAGCTGAAAACCTGCAACAACAGCAACCACCATAACACCAGGATATAGAATAGACCTGTGTCAGCTGGTCTGGGGCCTCCTGGGGTTAGGGAAGAACCGGAAACCTGCAACAACAGCAACCACCATAACACCAGGATGTAGAATAGACCTGTGTAGTCTGGTCTGATGCCTCCTGGGGTTAGGGCAAATCTAGAAACCTGCAACAACAGCAACCACCATAATACCAGGATGTAGAATAGACCTGTGCCAGCTGGTCTGGGGCCTCCTGGGGTTAGGGCAGAGCTGGAAACCTGCAACAACAGCAACCACCATAACACCAGGATGTAGAATAGACCTGTGTAGTCTGGTCTGATGCCTCCTGGGGTTAGGGAAGAGCTGGGAACCTGCAACAACAGCAACCACCATAACACCAGGATGTAGAATAGACATACAACATGTGCCAAGAAGGGACGATTAAAAAGTTATAATCCAATCAGAACCACAAATTGAAATTAAATCACATTGGCAGTAAGCAATGATTATGTGGAGTGCACACATATTATAAAGAAGCAAGGGTAAACCACCTGTACAAGGGGACAAGGAGGACATAAACCATTATACAAAAAGGGGGGGGGGAGGGAGGACCAACCCCACTACATTTATGCTCTAAGAAATCCTATAGATAAAAACAATAATAACACAAAAAATGAAACCAAAAGGAAAGGGAAAGGGAGGGAAAGGGGGGAAGAGGAGAACAAAAAAAAGGGGAAAAAGGGGGGGGGGGGGAAACAGAAAAAAGAAAAAAGAACTCACTATGATACTGTATGCAATGCATAAAATCTGATTCATCAATTGGAATCTGTGAAAGGAAAGGACCCACTGAGATAACAACCCTGCTGTGCTCTCATAATGCTCACACTGAGACTGTTATCAGAGAGGATCCTTTCCCTTCACAGATTCCAATTGATGAATCAGGTTTTTTTACCCCTGTTAATTTTCTGCTTTCAATTGTAGGAGTCAAGTGTTTCAACATATTACGTGTTGCATACAGTATCACAGGGAGTTTATTTTCTTTTTTTCCAATTTCCCCTCCACTCCCCACTTTTTTCCTTTCTTTTGTGTTCTCCCCTCCCCTTCCCCTCTTTTTCGTCCTTCCCATTCCTCTTCCTCTTCCCCTTCCCCCTCCCCTTCATCCTTCTCCCTCCCCCCTCTCTCCTCCTTTTGGTTTCATTTTTTGTTTTATTATTGTTTTATTGGTTTTATCTGTAGGATTTCTTAGGACATCAGTATAGTGGGGTTGGTCCTCCTCCCCCTTTTTTTGTATAAAGGTTTATGTCCTCCTTGTCCCCTTGTACAGGTATTTTGCCCTTGCTTCTTTATAATATGTGTGTACTCCACATAATCATTGCTTACTGCCAATGTGATTTAGGGGTATGTTTACTAAATGGCGCTAACGTCGCAGCTGCAACGTTATCGCGCGATATGTGACATTATTGCACAATAATGGTGCATTACCGTGCAAAAACATCATGTATCATGCAATAACATCTGCTGCGGCGGTAAGGTGTGCTGAGGGTGGAGCAAGGCCCCCCAGAGGGTGGAGGAAGGCTCCCAAGGGGCGGAGAGAAGGGGTCAATCGGCGGAGAGTGGGCTTGGAGTGGCTCCTTGCACACTAACGCCGCGAAATGAAGCTCAGAAAATTAGCGCCATTGAAAACCTGGCACTAGGCCCATTTTCAGGTCAGAGAAACCATTTCAGTCAGCAATGTACAGCAAAGGCAGGAAAACCCAAAAACGAGATAGTAGTGATACATGTGCAGGAGCCAAAAAAGCAAAGAAATAGATAAAATGAACAGAACCACATTTGAAATCCCAATAACCAAGCTGGCCAATAGTGATATTAATGAGAAACATAAAGCAACACTACTGACAAAGCATAAAAAAGAAGATATCATGTTTGGAAGGGTCTATTCTCAGTCCCCCTACAAAGTGAATGATCCCACATTGAAATACCACTGATCAGGGTGTTTGTCATTTATATTGGGCAGGTTTGTTATGGCATGCAAATGTGCAGCAACAGCAGAGTGGGCACGTAGTACAGGGCAACTGTACTGATGCTGGAAACGGGATACAGAGGGCTGCAGGCGGCACATGCTGTGATCCCGCTGGGGCACATTGTGGACTAGGCATATGCCTAGGTGGCACATGGGAATGCCGAAACTGTAAAGCAGCAAGACAGCAACTGATGTGGGTCCAACATGGGCACGAGTGTGTTCCCCACAGTGTCCCAGGGGATATTACCCAGCAGGTACCCCCAAGGGCACAGAACATTGGCAGGCGGTGCCGGGGGAAAGCGTGCATGTCCATGTAGGCACCCCCACCCGAGAACCCACACCATAGGCAGATGCCTACCAGCACATTGGCTGGCCTGGGACTGTGCACCACCAGCACCACTGGCATAAGGGCATGTCAGCATGGTGCTGGTGGTGGAGGGGGCAGTGGCAGCTGCCCACAGCAGACCATGGCCAAGCCCCATTTAGGTGTGTGCCGTGCACTGCAAAAGACAAGATCTGTCTGATGTACAGTCATGGTATCCCCAGGGAATGATCTGCCTCTGTGGCAAAAGTGTGGTGCAGTACACACAGTCAGTGTATTCAGGGGCAGAGGGTCACAGGTTCAAGTCAAATCTGTGGCCCCTGCAAACCATGTCCCTATATTTTATGCAGTAGTAAACCATGGTAATAAAGACAGAAACTTTCTTTCAGAGAAATTAAACATGTCATAAATGCCTATATGTCACCCGACAGAGCACAGACACCATAAACATGTGCAATCCCTAGAGCAGAGTGTCCCACCTGCAGTTCTGGAGGGCCAAACACCATTCAGGTTGTCGGGATGTCCCTAATAAATATGCATGATATGTATTTGCATGCACCACCCCCATTGTATGCACATGTATCCATACATATTCAGTAGGGACAGCATGAAGACCTGAACCGTGTTTGGCCCACCCAGACCGGAGTTGGGAACCTCTGCCCTAGAGCAGCGGCACAAACACCCACACCCATAGGCTCCACTATCCAACACCTCATGGAGAGTCAGGCCATTGTGCCCTGCGCAGACTAGCATCTCCCAATACTAGCAACTGCATACCTTAGCAATGCCGTTCTAAACTTGGGAACATGTTCCACATATATCAAATGGTCGCTATGGTCAATGTCAGATAACACATCCTATGTTAAACATAATTTGTTGACAGAGATTCATCATAGCAACCTTTCTGATATCTGTGGAGTGTGGTTCAGTGTATGTTCCAGACAGTGTTTACCACCCTCGGGGAGTGACCCCGACAGTATTGAGTACCATAGCAATGCCTGCACTGTGCCCAGGACTGGTGTGGCGGCCAGGGCTGCAAACCACCTCTATCCATGCACAATGCTGAATTAGGTGTGGTAGTGTGTGTATGACTACCCAGTGTGTTGTGGCTGCCTACACCTTACTCAGCCCACAATGCAAGGTACCATGGGTATGGCCCGGACAGGGCGGCCTGGGCAGGATGCATCTGCACAGGGCATAGGGCAATGGCTGGGACATTGTAGTGCCCGACCACCACCTGCAAGGACATGGTGGCCACAGCATGTCATGCTGGGAGGTCACTCTCACCCTGACTGAGCAGTGACCATGGCATGGCTAGGTTACCCCATAGTGCCATACAGTATGTCTTTCAGGTGATATCTATGGGTTCCGTGTTCTGGGGTCCAAGCAATGACATACCTGCTTGGTGTGTGTGTGTGCTCACATTCCATTTTGGGTGCACACAGTTCCTCCAGGAACATGTACTATGTACTAGCTAGCAGACCATATGCAGTTAGTGTATTTATGGCTGGAGCACCTTGCATGGTGAGGACTGACAGTGCCCACTGCTGTTCAATGTCAGATGGTGGTGGGGGGCATCTGAGCGCATACAGGCCTACTGCCTTTCTACCAGTGCCCTGTGTGATACAACAGATCTGCATCCAGTGCTTTGGAGGGCGCCCTCTCCCCTGCAGGACTGGGGTAGCTGGTCCTACAGCCCTTCATCATGTCACTGCACTGCTGCCATTGCAAAGAAGTAGCATGTGGGGCTGTTGGAGGCAGATCCCGTCCCCCCACCCTGGCCCCAATTGGGCGGGTCTATAGGCACTGCCCCCTAATCCACATGTGGGTCCAGACACCCCCCTGCCCTATAGGGTGCAGTAGGTGATGGCAATGAGGTGAGGGTGTTTCTGCTGGCAGCAGAGATTGTAGAGATGTGTCACACTGTTACATGCAGCAAAAGAGATTGCCTCAGACAGCCATAGCAGATGAGGCCCCTGAGGGATCAAAACCATGAGCTCTGGCTTGTTGGTTATTGTATGAACCAGTAGGCTATAGCTCTATACACCTTTTCATAGCACTGCCACGAAGGTAAGGTTACCACACATAAACAGCCAATGCGCCCCCTATTGTGCGATACACAGTGCATGCTACATGGACGCCGGCATGCCAACCTCCCTATATGGCATTGCTCACGTAATGGCTGGGGGTTTCGCCGCCAACATTAGGATGGTGCACTTATACCTCATAACAAATAGCAGTGTGTCCCGCAAAACAAAACCATCACCACAGCTGGGAAACCTAAGGTACCTTGTAAAGTGCCATAGCTGTGGGTCTACCCCATCCCGATAAGCACAGCTGACATTTACTGGATTAACCTGCAGTTGCTGTGTAGTCAGCCTGTGCTATGAGAAGAGGCATAGCACACTGGTTAATACAATGACCTCAGAGTCACTGCTCATGGGTTCGAATACACACTGCACCAACAGTAAGATGAGTGTTAGTAACAGTCAGACACATCACCACAAACAGTGACACAAGCCAAATACACTATAAACTTTGTCCCATGCCCCAAATGAGAGACCTGGCATAGCATTGCATCTCCAAAAGTGCGGAAGCTGAGGCGCAGCAGATGTGGCTCAGGCCAAACAGCATAAGTAATGCGATGCTGTAAACCAAAGCCAGGTCTATTCTACATCCTGGTGTTATGGTGGTTGTTTGTATTGCAGCTTCCCAGCTCTTCCCTAATCCCAGGAGGCATCAGACCAGCTGACACAGGTCTATTCTACATCCTGGTGTTATTGTGGGTGCTGTTGTTGCAGTTCCCCAGCTCTGCCCTAACCCCAGGAGGCATCAGACCAGCTGACACAGGTCTATTCTACATCCTGGTGTTATGGTGGGTGCTGTTGTTGCAGGTTCCCAGATCTGCCCTAATCCCAGGAGGCATCAGACCAACTGACACAGGTCTATTCTACATCCTGGTGTTATGGTGGGTGCTGTTGTTGCAGTTCCCCAGCTCTGCCCTAACCCCAGGAGGCATCAGAACAGCTGACACAGGTCTATTCTACATCCTGGTGTTATGGTGGTACTTTGTGTTGCAGGTTCCCAGTTCCGCCACATTCCCAGGAGGCAGCTCACTGGATTCCAGTGGTCCAACAAGCAGCTTGGTGTAATGGTAGCTGATGCTGATGCAGGTACCCAGCCACCCCCCCCCACGGTGTCTGAGCATGCACCACAGAGGCTGCATCAGGATCCATGCATCATGGTGATGGGTCCTGTTGATGTGGGACGGCCTGCCCAACACTGAGGTATGTGCTGGACTGCTGAGTGTATGGAGTCACACCCCCTGTAGACCACAATTGCAATGCCCCACATGCTATGTTGCCCACATGTCATGCCAGGAGATGGCAGGGACATGGTATGTGGTGGCTGTGAAGCGGTACACAGGGCATGTAGGTGTCACAACACAAATGCCCAGCCTCATGCCCACACATGCAGGTGGCGCTGCCAACCAGCAGTATGGGACCCGCTGCTCATAGCAGGAGCGGCCACCATTGCACGCAGACATGTGTGTCATGTTTTTTGCCATGGGTAGAGATACAGGGCACTAATGTTTGCAAACATTGCTTATCCCCCCAGGTAGAGGACCTACATAAGAAGGGCAGAGAGATGCGGCTACACTGCCCGGGGTACCTCCGCCGCATGCAGCGGGAGGTAATGGCCGTGGGTGACGGTGAGCATCCTAGCCTATGCATTGTGCCACACCATGTCCCAGTGGCATGGCAGCCTGTGATGCCACACACAATGTGTCTGTGCCGTAACAAACGCATGACGCCATGTTCATTTCTGCCTTCTTCACAGAGGCTGCAGATCCTGGGGAGGGGACCTCAGTGGGCACACAACCTGGTGGCATCCCCCCCGTAACCACTGGAGGTCCCGAGGTGTAGGACATACCTTCAGCGGCGGAGGACGCCATGGATGTGGGGGAGGAAGACATGGAGGGTGGGGAGGGGTGGGAGGAGGGGATGGTGGAGGTTGCTGGGGAGGTTGCTGGGGAGGTAGAGTGGGAGGGCGAGGAGGGTGGCGGGGATAGTGAGGGGAACAGCCAGGATGGGGAGGGTGGGTGGGGCACAGAGGGTGGGGAGAGGGATCCTGTGCCTGAGGGTGGTCACACACCAACACAGGACACTGGGGGCCCCTGCCACCTGCCCCATGTGCATGGCCATGGTGTCAGGCCAGGTGTGGGCCCCACACACATTTCCACACACAGGGCCCATGCAGATGCCACCACCCAGACCACAGCCACATGGTGTGGATGTGGTGGCAAATTTGTGGATCTCCTATGTGTGGTGAGGGGCAGCATTATGCGAACCCTGGGTGAACATGGCCATGCCATCAGGCAGCTAAAAGCTGCTGTGCAGGGTATGGCTGAGGTGATGCGCCGCCAGCATTACCATGGCATGTTCACGGCACACCCCCAGCCATACCCCCACAGAGTGCCCGCGGGTGTGTGACCCACAGTTATAGCTGTGGCCTTTTCCCAGTGGCAACCCCAAGAGCAAACTGTGTCCCCATTAATGTTGGAGGCGGATGTCCATGCTGGGATAACGCCTAATGTGAAACAGTTTATACAGTTGATCCGCCTGTGGGAGAGTGTTTCTGTGTTCCAAATATTAATGTTTGTTTGACATCTACCAACACATACCCTTATTAAAACACTGTGTAGGCAGCCAAATTCTGCAATAGCCATGTGTCCTCTGTACATACATGCTGGCCGTGAACACATGGCACGGTGCATGGGACACAGGGCATGTGTGCACCACTCTGTAATGACTGATGCTGGTGCAGACACCCCACCAGTCTGTGACATGGTAGAGCACTGGTGACCATGCTAACCCATATTGGGACAGCCCACTCAGGAAACCCCCAACAGAAAGGAAGGACACATGCACATCGGTGAACAAAGGAAATGTGTCATTTAATGTGGTTTACAGTCCAAATTGCATTCACACACCTACGGCCTGCGTGACCACACACACTCCTGCACCCTCCCACGTCCCCCCACACCACTTGCTGCTGCTGCCGCCGCCACCTCTGGTGCCACTGCAGGCCGCATGATATGTCCCGCCATGGCCTCGAGGGCATCTGCCACCCGGCCTATGCCAGCTGCAATATCCTCAGCAGTCCCTCGAAGCTGCTTTGTTGCCTGGGTGTGCTCCCTGGTGTCCCTGTGGAGCCCACACACTGTCCACATGAGGGCCCGCACCACCTGGATTTCGGCATGCTGGAGCTGTTGCTGGCCACACATCTCCATCTGCATACCAATCAGTGCCTGGTGTGTGCCTGTGGGAGGGGAACAAGGTGACCTTTGAGACATCTGTTGCCCGGACCCCAATGTGTATGACCTGCCTGTTCCCCACTGAGCCACACCAACCACCCCAGGCATGGCCAGGGGGGCATATGTATGTGTGGAGGCCCACCATCATTGTGCGCGTGTGAGGCCCCACCGCTGTGTCTGGGTGTTGGTGTGCCACTACAGCACATGCAACCATCCTGCCAGTTGCCTACCCTCAGCATCCCTGTGTGCGGATGCTGTATGTGCCCGCAGCTCTCGGAGGATGACAGGCACTGTGCCTGTTGTTGCAGTGGATGGCCCTGGCAGTGGCAATGTGGGGCTCACCCCTGCAATCTCGGGCCCCTCCCCAGCCACTGTGGTGCCTGTGTCCCCGCTCTGCTGGGGTGACCCTTCGTCTTCCTGGGTGGCTACCTCCTCAGACAGCACCTCGGCCCATGGGGTGTCTGGGGCATTGCTGATGGCAACCTCTGCATGTGGTGCCTCATCAACCTCCACAGACTCTGGCTCACCACCACTGTCCTCCTCAGCTACCTCGATGGCCTGGATGTTACCTGGGGGTGGGGGAACAAGGTACATAGTAGATATGGGGTGTCACAGACAGAGACGTAGAGCACATTGTAACGTAGACACATATTTGTGTATGTAGCCCTTGCGTTCCTCTGTCTCTCTTACCTGGTCAGCCATGGGGACAGGAACTCTCCTGCTTGCACCTTCTTCACCCCCTGTAACCCCTCCACCATGCATTGTATGCACAGAACTAACCCATTTTAAGGGGATGGCCCATTCTCTAACCCACATATGGGGTACGGACATCCAAGTCTGACCTGGAGCGTGGAGTACGCATGTGTGGGTTACACCCCGACCTTGGATGTCCTCACCGCATCTCAGATATGTCCAGGACATCTTGACCTATATCCATGCCTACATCTGCCCAGGGCAAGAAGGGGTTATGAGAGGGAGCTCATTCTGTCAGACAGATATGTGGAAGGTTTTGGGAAGGAGGTTTGACTCTATCCCTTATAGTATCCATGTGCAAACACTAACGGGGAATGTGGACTCAGGTATATGTTTCCCTAGGTCGGACACACCTGCTCCCAGGACATGGGCCCGCTACCCCCGTGGCATGCCCAGCATGTGCGTGGTAGATAGCTGTATGTGTGCTGCATGTCCCGAATATACCTGCTTGGGGATCAGCCATGTCCAGCGCCGGTGAGAGGCCATGGATATAGATGGGACCGAGGTGCTCAGCCAGCTGCTGCTGCAGGGGCATGAGGCTGGGGATGAAGGGACCGCCCCCGCAAGTGCCGCTAGCATGTCGGCATTCTGCATTCATGTGTGCACGGACCCCCCCTCCTGATATCATTAAACCTCTTACGGAGGCTGTCAAGGTCCCTTGGTGGCCGCCAAGCCTGTGCCACGGCCCCCTGCACCTCCACCCACACCTGGGTCCGTACACTAACTGTTGTGTGTGAGCTCATGCGCCCATACAGCTCCTCATAGTGTTCAAGGACACTTGCAAGCAGGTTGTGGTTTTTCCCATCAGCCCCATGGCGTCATTAACAGAGCCGCGAGAGGAGAAGCTCTCCCTTTGCGGCTCTGGCAGCCGACTCTGAGGGAGTTGATGCTTTAAGGAGGATTCTGCAGGGCAGGGGGGCCCCGCGGCATGCTCGATTCTCCCACTGCCACGGCGGCAGCGGCAGCGGCAGCAGCAGCCGGTTTGTGTTTTTTTTTTAAATCTAGCTGGGCTGATCGCTGATGCAAGATGTTTTTTGCGTGGGGCCCCCTGAAACGCAGGGCCCTGTGCAAAAAACATTCTTGCTCAATGGACGGGCCGGCCCTGCCTGTGTAACATGGGCATGGACATGACCATATCCATGTGACACCCTCGTCTGCGGTTCCAATTCAAAATGTCCCCAACATGCAGTGTGTTCTGTGTTATGATCATGTTATGTTTCCCTGTGTGACGTTTCCTTTCATACATATTGATGTTTGACTCTCTGCAATTTGGGCTGATGTTGCAAGCAGCATATCAATACATTGTTTATCCTCTTCTGACATAGGGCAGTGAACACACAAAACACATCTACTGCAGTGCATCTGGCGTCACCATCAACCACCTGTTGGAGGACACAACAACACCATGGAACTAACCCTGGGAAATGGTGCCATAGGATGTTTGAACTCTGCGAGTGGGACACATGCCTAGGATGGACAGTATTATTGTTGGACTACTATTCTGGGCATGACAGGCCTGTCCAACACACTGTTGCTGCTGTGCTCTGGCTGGGTGTCGTGTTCATCGCAGGGGACACACATGACCTTTCCAGTACTGTGGCATATTGGGATGTCACACTTCACTGTGCATGCCCAGGGTTTCAAGGACAGTCGTAACATGACTTGTTGGATTGCAGACACCCTTTGCACTTTGGACACTGTGTACTGGTCCCCACATGTGCAGCAGGGACTGACATTGTCGCTGTATGTTGTACATCCTTCTGACATTTTGTTGTTGTGTTTTGTCTATGTGTGTGACATGGAACGCAGGATATGCTCATCTGTTTGTTTCAACACAAGCATACAGCCATGTGTGTTTGCACTATCTTACTTTTAACAACATATGCTGTTTCATTTGTGTGTCTCCTGTGTTGGCAGACAGAAATGTTTTAAGGAACAGATCATGATTGATGTGTGTTGGGCCCTCATCATGCACCACCTACTGTCTACATGCACACATATGTAACTAACACATTTGGGGCATGCAGCAGCATGTGGGGGGTGGGGGCCTAATGCATACTGCACACCATGCACCTGATGCACATTATCTCTCCTGCCAATCATCTGTGGATGGGCCAGTGACTTTTCTGTAACATGTGGGTTGCTGCCCTGCAAAATTTGTTCTCAGATTTTCACCTGGGATCCAATCACCTTGATATTATGATAGGCAGTATCTACACTATTTCTGATGATTCACCAAAATAAAAATATGTGTTGGGTGTACATTTGTCTCTGCTGCTGCTTGAAAACACTGACACACATATTTAGTGATTTCCTGGTCATGAACATGGCCCACCTGTGCTCACATCCTTGTGCGGTGCCAGCTCTCTATCTGCCAGCCATCTGCCACATCACTGGGTGTTACAGGTTCCCAAACACACATTTCCTTTGAAGTAATATCTTTGCATGGTGCTTGGTGTGGTTGTTTGGGATAGTGGTTACGGACATGTGTTGTAACACCATAGGTTGCAGTTTTGATTCCCATATGATTTATTTTTTTTTGTGTGTTATGCTAACCTGACCATGAGCTAACTACAAGGTTCATCACCTATCCACACACCCTTCTACCTCTTCACTGTATACCAAAGTGTGCCCTCTGTGCTGCCTATCCATCACATATTAGCTGTTACATATGTCTCTTTCTTTGTAGTGTTCACATAGGCAGTCTGTTTGGGGGATTGGCATTGCTGTGGTTTAGCTGGTCTGTGGCACACCTGTTTGCAGGTTCATTTCTCACATGCTCCTTTTCTGTTCTGTTCCATATTTTGCCCTGCTCCACAGGGCATCCCCTGTCGCCCTTTAGGTTTAGGTTCTTTCCTCTTTTGCATGCTGTATCCACTGCATAACATTTCATTGTGTGTGTGCATGTAGTTATATGTGGTTCTGGTCCCAATGACAGACTGTGATTTGAGCTGTACGTACCAGATCTGCATATGCATTCCATCATGGTTACTGTTGGAGGTTTGCCTATCCTGGTAGCCAGCAGGCTTCTTGTGTGATGCCCTGCAGTATTCTTGTATGCAGCCTTTGCTACTGACCTCAAGTTGGTGGTGTAGCCTACTGGTTTGTGCACTGACATTTGTGCTAATGGTCATAGGTTTGATTCTTCTCTGTTCTCTTTCATTTATATGCCTATCCTGCACAGCTACTTTTCATTCCTGTAACAGTCATATCATTCCTGTAACATATCATATTGTTAAAATGTAAACCGCGACTGATCACTGGAAGGAGCGGTATAGAAATATATGCAAATAGGGGGGCGGAGCCTGATGTCCAGCGGGATGGTCGCATAACGCTGAGGCTCCCGAGAGGCCTACTCAGAATCCTGAATTAACACCTCACATACTTGGAACTTCTACTCTGATCTTGCCGGGGCACATTGGTGAGATGGCGGGGACCAAACCAACGCGCCTGGAATTTGGGTCTCCAGCGGCTTCTCACGGCAAACGTTCCAAAACTGAACCTCCGTCCCCGCAGAAGGGGCCGGCCTTGTGCGAGGGCCCCGAAATGCAGCAGGAAATCCTCGTAGAGATTAGAGGGGTCAAAAACCTTGTGCAGGCAAACGGTGAAGCACTCCGAGCGCTGCGGGACGATTTTGGTGTGCTGCAAAGCAAGCTAGAAGGGCTTTCTTCACGTCAGGACAAAATGGAGAGCATATTGGACTCCCATGCGGCCCGGTTGTCCAAACTCGACAAAGTTGAACGACAGGTGCGGGCCTTGCAGAAAGAGGTGGAAGATGGCAATAATAGAGCGCGCCGCAACAACATACGACTCGTGGGCATACCGGAGGGAGCGGAATCGGGAGACATGAAAGAGTTTTTATGCAAAATCCTCCCTTCCCTGCTCCAAATCACCTTTACCAAAGATTTGGAGATTGATCGCGCTCATCGTGTACCCACAAGCATAACGCTCAACAGGAAGACCCCGCGGCCTATCATTTTTCGACTATTGAGATATCAACACGTGGAGCAAATCCTAAGTGCCTCTCGGGCAAAGGGCCATATGGAGTTTGAGAGCCACAAGATCTCCTTCTATCCCGACTTGGCTAAACCCACAGTCGACCGCCGAAAGCGCTTTCTGGAATTCCGGCCGAGGCTTCAACAACTACAAGCACGCTATGGCCTGATGTACCCAGCCAAGCTCCGAGTCACGCTTCACAATCAGACAAGAACATTCGAGGACCCTGATCTACTAGCGGAGTTTTTGGATTCCAAAGAAGCCGACTTGATGCGCTGACTTCCAGAATATTCCTGCAAGTCTCCTTATATCCGCTGTACCTGCCATATTGGATCTGCCGCAGCCTAGCAAAGAGTCTGGCGTGGGCAGTCTGTTGCCTTACTCTTGATGGTATCTGTGACCCGACTCCATCTACCCACAGTAGCCTCGATGAGTATCAGAGACAGTGTTATTATGGACTCTGGTGTTTCTTTTCTTTTTTTTACATGTCTTCTATTTCCTCTCTAGGGCCTCCTCCCGCAGACATATGGTCGCCATATTCTTTGGGGGTTTTGCTTCTTCTCTAAGATACGTTGGTACATACTTTTCAATATGGGGTGTATTAGCCAGAATACTCAGTGATTATGACATTGTTGTACAGATTCTGCTTATGTTCTATGTTATCAAGCGCCCTTACCTAAAATGTCTACTACCGATTGATGGCACCATGTAAGATTTTTTCATTGAACGTAAAAGGCATCAATAATCCGATAAAACGGAAGAAAATCCTAAGCTACCTCAGTCAGGAAGCAGCGGATCTGATTTTTCTCCAAGAAACGCATTTAAATTCGAAGGAAACTCTTAAACTCAATATTAAACCTTACATGGTGGCCGCTTATTCCCCAGCCGTTTCTAAGAAATGTGGGGTTGCCATACTGGTTAGGAAATCTTTGCATGCTACTGTTATTGCGACTAGTTCAGATACAGAAGGTAGATGGTCTAGAGTTCACCTCAAGATAGGTAGCCTAGAAGTTACATGTATATGCCTTTACGCTCCTAATGTTGATGACCCTGCCTTTTTTGCTGTTGATAGAGCCTTTAATGGTGATGGTCAGAGACCCCTTCTTCATCTATGTCCGGTGAAGATTCTTCTTGTGTGAAGAATGGATCCTCAGGTAGCATAGATTTCAAATCATCTTCTTTGTAGCTGAGGATCTCTTTCCAAGGAGAGAACATGGCTCCTGGAAACCAGGAAAAACACAAGAAGGAGCAGAGTGTCTTGCGCTACCAGCTAGGAAACACAAAGGAGCAAGATACGAAGATGTGGATGTTGATAGAGCCTTTAATGGTGATGGTCAGAGACCCCTTCTTCATCTATGTCCGGTGAAGATTCTTCTTGTGTGAAGAATGGATCCTCAGGTAGCATAGATTTCAAATCATCTTCTTTGTAGCTGAGGATCTCTTTCCAAGGAGAGAACATGGCTCCTGGAAACCAGGAAAAACACAAGAAGGAGCAGAGTGTCTTGCGCTACCAGCTAGGAAACACAAAGGAGCAAGATACGAAGATGTGGATGTTGATAGAGCCTTTAATGGTGATGGTCAGAGACCCCTTCTTCATCTATGTCCGGTGAAGATTCTTCTTGTGTGAAGAATGGATCCTCAGGTAGCATAGATTTCAAATCATCTTCTTTGTAGCTGAGGATCTCTTTCCAAGGAGAGAACATGGCTCCTGGAAACCAGGAAAAACACAAGAAGGAGCAGAGTGTCTTGCGCTACCAGCTAGGAAACACAAAGGAGCAAGATACGAAGATGTGGATGTTGATAGAGCCTTTAATGGTGATGGTCAGAGACCCCTTCTTCATCTATGTCCGGTGAAGATTCTTCTTGTGTGAAGAATGGATCCTCAGGTAGCATAGATTTCAAATCATCTTCTTTGTAGCTGAGGATCTCTTTCCAAGGAGAGAACATGGCTCCTGGAAACCAGGAAAAACACAAGAAGGAGCAGAGTGTCTTGCGCTACCAGCTAGGAAACACAAAGGAGCAAGATACGAAGATGTGGATGTTGATAGAGCCTTTAATGGTGATGGTCAGAGACCCCTTCTTCATCTATGTCCGGTGAAGATTCTTCTTGTGTGAAGAATGGATCCTCAGGTAGCATAGATTTCAAATCATCTTCTTTGTAGCTGAGGATCTCTTTCCAAGGAGAGAACATGGCTCCTGGAAACCAGGAAAAACACAAGAAGGAGCAGAGTGTCTTGCGCTACCAGCTAGGAAACACAAAGGAGCAAGATACGAAGATGTGGATGTTGATAGAGCCTTTAATTTGAAATCTATGCTACCTGAGGATCCATTCTTCACACAAGAAGAATCTTCACCGGACATAGATGAAGAAGGGGTCTCTGACCATCACCATTAAAGGCTCTATCAACATCCACATCTTCGTATCTTGCTCCTTTGTGTTTCCTAGCTGGTAGCGCAAGACACTCTGCTCCTTCTTGTGTTTTTCCTGGTTTCCAGGAGCCATGTTCTCTCCTTGGAAAGAGATCCTCAGCTACAAAGAAGATGATTTGAAATCTATGCTACCTGAGGATCCATTCTTCACACAAGAAGAATCTTCACCGGACATAGATGAAGAAGGGGTCTCTGACCATCACCATTAAAGGCTCTATCAACATCCACATCTTCGTATCTTGCTCCTTTGTGTTTCCTAGCTGGTAGCGCAAGACACTCTGCTCCTTCTTGTGTTTTTCCTGGTTTCCAGGAGCCATGTTCTCTCCTTGGAAAGAGATCCTCAGCTACAAAGAAGATGATTTGAAATCTATGCTACCTGAGGATCCATTCTTCACACAAGAAGAATCTTCACCGGACATAGATGAAGAAGGGGTCTCTGACCATCACCATTAAAGGCTCTATCAACATCCACATCTTCGTATCTTGCTCCTTTGTGTTTCCTAGCTGGTAGCGCAAGACACTCTGCTCCTTCTTGTGTTTTTCCTGGTTTCCAGGAGCCATGTTCTCTCCTTGGAAAGAGATCCTCAGCTACAAAGAAGATGATTTGAAATCTATGCTACCTGAGGATCCATTCTTCACACAAGAAGAATCTTCACCGGACATAGATGAAGAAGGGGTCTCTGACCATCACCATTAAAGGCTCTATCAACATCCACATCTTCGTATCTTGCTCCTTTGTGTTTCCTAGCTGGTAGCGCAAGACACTCTGCTCCTTCTTGTGTTTTTCCTGGTTTCCAGGAGCCATGTTCTCTCCTTGGAAAGAGATCCTCAGCTACAAAGAAGATGATTTGAAATCTATGCTACCTGAGGATCCATTCTTCACACAAGAAGAATCTTCACCGGACATAGATGAAGAAGGGGTCTCTGACCATCACCATTAAAGGCTCTATCAACATCCACATCTTCGTATCTTGCTCCTTTGTGTTTCCTAGCTGGTAGCGCAAGACACTCTGCTCCTTCTTGTGTTTTTCCTGGTTTCCAGGAGCCATGTTCTCTCCTTGGAAAGAGATCCTCAGCTACAAAGAAGATGATTTGAAATCTATGCTACCTGAGGATCCATTCTTCACACAAGAAGAATCTTCACCGGACATAGATGAAGAAGGGGTCTCTGACCATCACCATTAAAGGCTCTATCAACATCCACATCTTCGTATCTTGCTCCTTTGTGTTTCCTAGCTGGTAGCGCAAGACACTCTGCTCCTTCTTGTGTTTTTCCTGGTTTCCAGGAGCCATGTTCTCTCCTTGGAAAGAGATCCTCAGCTAAAAGAAGATGATTTGAAATCTATGCTACCTGAGGATCCATTCTTCACACAAGAAGAATCTTCACCGGACATAGATGAAGAAGGGGTCTCTGACCATCACCATTAAAGGCTCTATCAACATCCACATCTTCGTATCTTGCTCCTTTGTGTTTCCTAGCTGGTAGCGCAAGACACTCTGCTCCTTCTTGTGTTTTTCCTGGTTTCCAGGAGCCATGTTCTCTCCTTGGAAAGAGATCCTCAGCTACAAAGAAGATGATTTGAAATCTATGCTACCTGAGGATCCATTCTTCACACAAGAAGAATCTTCACCGGACATAGATGAAGAAGGGGTCTCTGACCATCACCATTAAAGGCTCTATCAACATCCACATCTTCGTATCTTGCTCCTTTGTGTTTCCTAGCTGGTAGCGCAAGACACTCTGCTCCTTCTTGTGTTTTTCCTGGTTTCCAGGAGCCATGTTCTCTCCTTGGAAAGAGATCCTCAGCTACAAAGAAGATGATTTGAAATCTATGCTACCTGAGGATCCATTCTTCACACAAGAAGAATCTTCACCGGACATAGATGAAGAAGGGGTCTCTGACCATCACCATTAAAGGCTCTATCAACATCCACATCTTCGTATCTTGCTCCTTTGTGTTTCCTAGCTGGTAGCGCAAGACACTCTGCTCCTTCTTGTGTTTTTCCTGGTTTCCAGGAGCCATGTTCTCTCCTTGGAAAGAGATCCTCAGCTACAAAGAAGATGATTTGAAATCTATGCTACCTGAGGATCCATTCTTCACACAAGAAGAATCTTCACCGGACATAGATGAAGAAGGGGTCTCTGACCATCACCATTAAAGGCTCTATCAACATCCACATCTTCGTATCTTGCTCCTTTGTGTTTCCTAGCTGGTAGCGCAAGACACTCTGCTCCTTCTTGTGTTTTTCCTGGTTTCCAGGAGCCATGTTCTCTCCTTGGAAAGAGATCCTCAGCTACAAAGAAGATGATTTGAAATCTATGCTACCTGAGGATCCATTCTTCACACAAGAAGAATCTTCACCGGACATAGATGAAGAAGGGGTCTCTGACCATCACCATTAAAGGCTCTATCAACATCCACATCTTCGTATCTTGCTCCTTTGTGTTTCCTAGCTGGTAGCGCAAGACACTCTGCTCCTTCTTGTGTTTTTCCTGGTTTCCAGGAGCCATGTTCTCTCCTTGGAAAGAGATCCTCAGCTACAAAGAAGATGATTTGAAATCTATGCTACCTGAGGATCCATTCTTCACACAAGAAGAATCTTCACCGGACATAGATGAAGAAGGGGTCTCTGACCATCACCATTAAAGGCTCTATCAACATCCACATCTTCGTATCTTGCTCCTTTGTGTTTCCTAGCTGGTAGCGCAAGACACTCTGCTCCTTCTTGTGTTTTTCCTGGTTTCCAGGAGCCATGTTCTCTCCTTGGAAAGAGATCCTCAGCTACAAAGAAGATGATTTGAAATCTATGCTACCTGAGGATCCATTCTTCACACAAGAAGAATCTTCACCGGACATAGATGAAGAAGGGGTCTCTGACCATCACCATTAAAGGCTCTATCAACATCCACATCTTCGTATCTTGCTCCTTTGTGTTTCCTAGCTGGTAGCGCAAGACACTCTGCTCCTTCTTGTGTTTTTCCTGGTTTCCAGGAGCCATGTTCTCTCCTTGGAAAGAGATCCTCAGCTACAAAGAAGATGATTTGAAATCTATGCTACCTGAGGATCCATTCTTCACACAAGAAGAATCTTCACCGGACATAGATGAAGAAGGGGTCTCTGACCATCACCATTAAAGGCTCTATCAACATCCACATCTTCGTATCTTGCTCCTTTGTGTTTCCTAGCTGGTAGCGCAAGACACTCTGCTCCTTCTTGTGTTTTCCTGGTTTCCAGGAGCCATGTTCTCTCCTTGGAAAGAGATCCTCAGCTACAAAGAAGATGATTTGAAATCTATGCTACCTGAGGATCCATTCTTCACACAAGAAGAATCTTCACCGGACATAGATGAAGAAGGGGTCTCTGACCATCACCATTAAAGGCTCTATCAACATCCACATCTTCGTATCTTGCTCCTTTGTGTTTCCTAGCTGGTAGCGCAAGACACTCTGCTCCTTCTTGTGTTTTTCCTGGTTTCCAGGAGCCATGTTCTCTCCTTGGAAAGAGATCCTCAGCTACAAAGAAGATGATTTGAAATCTATGCTACCTGAGGATCCATTCTTCACACAAGAAGAATCTTCACCGGACATAGATGAAGAAGGGGTCTCTGACCATCACCATTAAAGGCTCTATCAACATCCACATCTTCGTATCTTGCTCCTTTGTGTTTCCTAGCTGGTAGCGCAAGACACTCTGCTCCTTCTTGTGTTTTTCCTGGTTTCCAGGAGCCATGTTCTCTCCTTGGAAAGAGATCCTCAGCTACAAAGAAGATGATTTGAAATCTATGCTACCTGAGGATCCATTCTTCACACAAGAAGAATCTTCACCGGACATAGATGAAGAAGGGGTCTCTGACCATCACCATTAAAGGCTCTATCAACATCCACATCTTCGTATCTTGCTCCTTTGTGTTTCCTAGCTGGTAGCGCAAGACACTCTGCTCCTTCTTGTGTTTTTCCTGGTTTCCAGGAGCCATGTTCTCTCCTTGGAAAGAGATCCTCAGCTACAAAGAAGATGATTTGAAATCTATGCTACCTGAGGATCCATTCTTCACACAAGAAGAATCTTCACCGGACATAGATGAAGAAGGGGTCTCTGACCATCACCATTAAAGGCTCTATCAACATCCACATCTTCGTATCTTGCTCCTTTGTGTTTCCTAGCTGGTAGCGCAAGACACTCTGCTCCTTCTTGTGTTTTTCCTGGTTTCCAGGAGCCATGTTCTCTCCTTGGAAAGAGATCCTCAGCTACAAAGAAGATGATTTGAAATCTATGCTACCTGAGGATCCATTCTTCACACAAGAAGAATCTTCACCGGACATAGATGAAGAAGGGGTCTCTGACCATCACCATTAAAGGCTCTATCAACATCCACATCTTCGTATCTTGCTCCTTTGTGTTTCCTAGCTGGTAGCGCAAGACACTCTGCTCCTTCTTGTGTTTTTCCTGGTTTCCAGGAGCCATGTTCTCTCCTTGGAAAGAGATCCTCAGCTACAAAGAAGATGATTTGAAATCTATGCTACCTGAGGATCCATTCTTCACACAAGAAGAATCTTCACCGGACATAGATGAAGAAGGGGTCTCTGACCATCACCATTAAAGGCTCTATCAACATCCACATCTTCGTATCTTGCTCCTTTGTGTTTCCTAGCTGGTAGCGCAAGACACTCTGCTCCTTCTTGTGTTTTTCCTGGTTTCCAGGAGCCATGTTCTCTCCTTGGAAAGAGATCCTCAGCTACAAAGAAGATGATTTGAAATCTATGCTACCTGAGGATCCATTCTTCACACAAGAAGAATCTTCACCGGACATAGATGAAGAAGGGGTCTCTGACCATCACCATTAAAGGCTCTATCAACATCCACATCTTCGTATCTTGCTCCTTTGTGTTTCCTAGCTGGTAGCGCAAGACACTCTGCTCCTTCTTGTGTTTTTCCTGGTTTCCAGGAGCCATGTTCTCTCCTTGGAAAGAGATCCTCAGCTACAAAGAAGATGATTTGAAATCTATGCTACCTGAGGATCCATTCTTCACACAAGAAGAATCTTCACCGGACATAGATGAAGAAGGGGTCTCTGACCATCACCATTAAAGGCTCTATCAACATCCACATCTTCGTATCTTGCTCCTTTGTGTTTCCTAGCTGGTAGCGCAAGACACTCTGCTCCTTCTTGTGTTTTTCCTGGTTTCCAGGAGCCATGTTCTCTCCTTGGAAAGAGATCCTCAGCTACAAAGAAGATGATTTGAAATCTATGCTACCTGAGGATCCATTCTTCACACAAGAAGAATCTTCACCGGACATAGATGAAGAAGGGGTCTCTGACCATCACCATTAAAGGCTCTATCAACATCCACATCTTCGTATCTTGCTCCTTTGTGTTTCCTAGCTGGTAGCGCAAGACACTCTGCTCCTTCTTGTGTTTTTCCTGGTTTCCAGGAGCCATGTTCTCTCCTTGGAAAGAGATCCTCAGCTACAAAGAAGATGATTTGAAATCTATGCTACCTGAGGATCCATTCTTCACACAAGAAGAATCTTCACCGGACATAGATGAAGAAGGGGTCTCTGACCATCACCATTAAAGGCTCTATCAACATCCACATCTTCGTATCTTGCTCCTTTGTGTTTCCTAGCTGGTAGCGCAAGACACTCTGCTCCTTCTTGTGTTTTTCCTGGTTTCCAGGAGCCATGTTCTCTCCTTGGAAAGAGATCCTCAGCTACAAAGAAGATGATTTGAAATCTATGCTACCTGAGGATCCATTCTTCACACAAGAAGAATCTTCACCGGACATAGATGAAGAAGGGGTCTCTGACCATCACCATTAAAGGCTCTATCAACATCCACATCTTCGTATCTTGCTCCTTTGTGTTTCCTAGCTGGTAGCGCAAGACACTCTGCTCCTTCTTGTGTTTTTCCTGGTTTCCAGGAGCCATGTTCTCTCCTTGGAAAGAGATCCTCAGCTACAAAGAAGATGATTTGAAATCTATGCTACCTGAGGATCCATTCTTCACACAAGAAGAATCTTCACCGGACATAGATGAAGAAGGGGTCTCTGACCATCACCATTAAAGGCTCTATCAACATCCACATCTTCGTATCTTGCTCCTTTGTGTTTCCTAGCTGGTAGCGCAAGACACTCTGCTCCTTCTTGTGTTTTTCCTGGTTTCCAGGAGCCATGTTCTCTCCTTGGAAAGAGATCCTCAGCTACAAAGAAGATGATTTGAAATCTATGCTACCTGAGGATCCATTCTTCACACAAGAAGAATCTTCACCGGACATAGATGAAGAAGGGGTCTCTGACCATCACCATTAAAGGCTCTATCAACATCCACATCTTCGTATCTTGCTCCTTTGTGTTTCCTAGCTGGTAGCGCAAGACACTCTGCTCCTTCTTGTGTTTTTCCTGGTTTCCAGGAGCCATGTTCTCTCCTTGGAAAGAGATCCTCAGCTACAAAGAAGATGATTTGAAATCTATGCTACCTGAGGATCCATTCTTCACACAAGAAGAATCTTCACCGGACATAGATGAAGAAGGGGTCTCTGACCATCACCATTAAAGGCTCTATCAACATCCACATCTTCGTATCTTGCTCCTTTGTGTTTCCTAGCTGGTAGCGCAAGACACTCTGCTCCTTCTTGTGTTTTTCCTGGTTTCCAGGAGCCATGTTCTCTCCTTGGAAAGAGATCCTCAGCTACAAAGAAGATGATTTGAAATCTATGCTACCTGAGGATCCATTCTTCACACAAGAAGAATCTTCACCGGACATAGATGAAGAAGGGGTCTCTGACCATCACCATTAAAGGCTCTATCAACATCCACATCTTCGTATCTTGCTCCTTTGTGTTTCCTAGCTGGTAGCGCAAGACACTCTGCTCCTTCTTGTGTTTTTCCTGGTTTCCAGGAGCCATGTTCTCTCCTTGGAAAGAGATCCTCAGCTACAAAGAAGATGATTTGAAATCTATGCTACCTGAGGATCCATTCTTCACACAAGAAGAATCTTCACCGGACATAGATGAAGAAGGGGTCTCTGACCATCACCATTAAAGGCTCTATCAACATCCACATCTTCGTATCTTGCTCCTTTGTGTTTCCTAGCTGGTAGCGCAAGACACTCTGCTCCTTCTTGTGTTTTTCCTGGTTTCCAGGAGCCATGTTCTCTCCTTGGAAAGAGATCCTCAGCTACAAAGAAGATGATTTGAAATCTATGCTACCTGAGGATCCATTCTTCACACAAGAAGAATCTTCACCGGACATAGATGAAGAAGGGGTCTCTGACCATCACCATTAAAGGCTCTATCAACATCCACATCTTCGTATCTTGCTCCTTTGTGTTTCCTAGCTGGTAGCGCAAGACACTCTGCTCCTTCTTGTGTTTTTCCTGGTTTCCAGGAGCCATGTTCTCTCCTTGGAAAGAGATCCTCAGCTACAAAGAAGATGATTTGAAATCTATGCTACCTGAGGATCCATTCTTCACACAAGAAGAATCTTCACCGGACATAGATGAAGAAGGGGTCTCTGACCATCACCATTAAAGGCTCTATCAACATCCACATCTTCGTATCTTGCTCCTTTGTGTTTCCTAGCTGGTAGCGCAAGACACTCTGCTCCTTCTTGTGTTTTTCCTGGTTTCCAGGAGCCATGTTCTCTCCTTGGAAAGAGATCCTCAGCTACAAAGAAGATGATTTGAAATCTATGCTACCTGAGGATCCATTCTTCACACAAGAAGAATCTTCACCGGACATAGATGAAGAAGGGGTCTCTGACCATCACCATTAAAGGCTCTATCAACATCCACATCTTCGTATCTTGCTCCTTTGTGTTTCCTAGCTGGTAGCGCAAGACACTCTGCTCCTTCTTGTGTTTTTCCTGGTTTCCAGGAGCCATGTTCTCTCCTTGGAAAGAGATCCTCAGCTACAAAGAAGATGATTTGAAATCTATGCTACCTGAGGATCCATTCTTCACACAAGAAGAATCTTCACCGGACATAGATGAAGAAGGGGTCTCTGACCATCACCATTAAAGGCTCTATCAACATCCACATCTTCGTATCTTGCTCCTTTGTGTTTCCTAGCTGGTAGCGCAAGACACTCTGCTCCTTCTTGTGTTTTTCCTGGTTTCCAGGAGCCATGTTCTCTCCTTGGAAAGAGATCCTCAGCTACAAAGAAGATGATTTGAAATCTATGCTACCTGAGGATCCATTCTTCACACAAGAAGAATCTTCACCGGACATAGATGAAGAAGGGGTCTCTGACCATCACCATTAAAGGCTCTATCAACATCCACATCTTCGTATCTTGCTCCTTTGTGTTTCCTAGCTGGTAGCGCAAGACACTCTGCTCCTTCTTGTGTTTTTCCTGGTTTCCAGGAGCCATGTTCTCTCCTTGGAAAGAGATCCTCAGCTACAAAGAAGATGATTTGAAATCTATGCTACCTGAGGATCCATTCTTCACACAAGAAGAATCTTCACCGGACATAGATGAAGAAGGGGTCTCTGACCATCACCATTAAAGGCTCTATCAACATCCACATCTTCGTATCTTGCTCCTTTGTGTTTCCTAGCTGGTAGCGCAAGACACTCTGCTCCTTCTTGTGTTTTTCCTGGTTTCCAGGAGCCATGTTCTCTCCTTGGAAAGAGATCCTCAGCTACAAAGAAGATGATTTGAAATCTATGCTACCTGAGGATCCATTCTTCACACAAGAAGAATCTTCACCGGACATAGATGAAGAAGGGGTCTCTGACCATCACCATTAAAGGCTCTATCAACATCCACATCTTCGTATCTTGCTCCTTTGTGTTTCCTAGCTGGTAGCGCAAGACACTCTGCTCCTTCTTGTGTTTTTCCTGCCTTTTTTGCTACCATTGCTCAGGTTGCGCAGGCTTCTGCTAATACTTCATTGATCATTGGGGGGGATTTCAATCTAGTCCTTGATCCCCTGATTGACAAACAGCCGCCTAGGACGAGTGGTCCCCCCAAGAGTCACGCCACGCTTACCTCCCTGATCAAGGATCTTGCTTTAGTTGATCTATGGAGGTTACTACACCCCAATGAGCTTGACTTCACCTTCTTCTCCTCCCCTCATAAATCTCAGTCTCGCATAGACTTCTTTCTAATCTCAAAACTGTTAGTTCCTCAGGTGGACACTGCAAAGATTCACTCCCAACATATTTCAGATCATGCTGCCATTTCCTTTCAATTACACACTACTGCACCCCAGGGAAACTCGGGAGCCTGGTTCTTTGATAGAGCCCTGTTAACTCAGCCAGAGTTCCAGTCAGAAATTCGAGTAGCCATACAGGATTACTTCCATTTTAATCTACCCCAAGATACTGCGAATTGGGCTTGGTGGGAGGGCTTCAAAGCGGCCATTCGGGCAACGATCACTAGCTATCAAATCCGCCTGCGGAAACAACGTAAACAGCAGCTGCTCATACTAGACCAACAAATAAAAGCAGGCGAACGAGTTCTAACTTCACGCACTGACCCATGTGTATTAATTCGATTACAGCGTCTCCGTTTTCAATATAATTCAATCCTCTCAACTGCAGCTTCTAAGAGTATTGAGCTTCAGCGAGGGACATATTATCGTGAAAATAACCGAGCCGGTCGACTTTTAGCCAATGCCTTGAAACGTCAAAAAGAAGCCAAACGCGTTGCGGCCCTTCGAGCTCCACAGGGAGGGGGCATAGTGACCACAGACTCCGATATTGTAGAGCTCTTTCGGGATTTCTATACCCGCCTATATCAATCTGAATGTGAGTTCTCGTCAGAGACATTCGAGCGATTGCTCTCTGGCATTCAGCGGCCGACCCTCTCTGAAGATGATAGAGATGCGATGGATGAACCCTTCTCTACTTCAGAGATCCAATCTGCCCTAAAACGAACAGCCTCGGGCCGTGCCGCAGGGCCCGATGGTCTCCCGACCGAATTCTACAGAACGTTCAGTGCAGATTTAGTTCCCTATTTAAAACTCTATTTTACTGCCCTTGCGGTAGATACATCCTCTTTGGGATCCTTTTCTGCAGCTAATGTGGTTGTATTTGAGAAAGAAGGCAGAGACCCGCTACTGACCGCCAACTACCGTCCAATCTCCCTACTTAATGCCGACTATAAGATCTTCGCAACGATCTTGGCCACCCGGCTATCTGACATGATGGCTACCCTAATTCACCCCGACCAATGCGGTTTTATACCCGGCAGATCAACTGCTGACAATGCTCGGACCTTGTGCCATGTGTTATCTAGTGCTGCCAATCTCGACCATCCATGGGTGGGTCTTTCCCTGGATGCCGAAAAAGCCTTTGATCGTCTAGAATGGCCCTTCTTATTTGCAGTTCTCCGATGGTATGGCTTTGGAGAGGGCTTCCTCCGATATCTCCAAGTCATGTACACTCAACCCGTCGCCAGTATTTGTGTAAACGCCATCAAATCTCAGCCATTTAACCTCCAAAGAGGCACGCGTCAAGGTTGCCCCCTATCACCAATGCTTTTTGATCTCGCTCTTGAACTCCTAGCCCTCCTTATTAGACAGTCTGCACGTATTCGAGGTGTCCCCTTTAGTCATAGGGAGATTAAACTCTCTGCATATGCAGATGACCTTATGCTCTTCGTTTCCCTCGATTCGGTTCCAGCTGTCTTGGATCTGATTGACGGATACTCACAATTATCGGGCTATAAAATTAACTGGACCAAATCTGTAGCATTCCCACTGAACCGCTGGGTACATGAGGCTGACATGCAGGCCTTTCCCTTCCTTTGGCAATCCCGCATGGTGAAGTATCTCGGGGTCCATTACTGTTCCCCTTTAGAAGACACTATCAGTTTTAATGCCAAAGAGGTAGTCTCCAAAGTCCGTGAACTCACAAATCGTTGGTCTCCCTTATCTCTCACATGGTGGGGCCGCTTAGACACTGTGAAAATGATGATAGTCCCCAAAGTGAACTACATTTTAGAAATGCTGCCATGCTTACTTCCGTTACATACTTATAAAGATATTGAGGGCCTTCTCGTCCGTTATCTCTGGCAGGGCAAGCCACCAAGGATAGCTAAACATAAACTGCAGTCTGCAAAGGACCGAGGGGTACCAGATTTCCTGATTTTCTTAGATATCATCAAGCCTTTCTACTTAAGCAAGGTGCCCGATGGCTAGATACCTCAACAGACCGCCGACCAGTTTGGCTTGACATAGAAGAGGAGCTTAGTAGCCCAATTCCGTTGACCCATCTCCCCGGTATGTCCTATCAAGTAGACACCCGCCATCCACCAATGATTGTCGATACTCTTGCGGCCTTTAACACTCTCATTCTATCACTGGGCCCGAATGTATGTCCTCAGGACGGACTCCCGCTATGGAATAACCCCAGAATTCAAGTTCTAAATAGAACAATAGCCTTGAAACCCTGGTACTCCAGGGGGATCTGGACACCCCAACAGCTTTTCTCTGCAGCTCGTTGGAAAACCTTTTCGGATTTACAAAGGGAATTTGCGTTACCAGCGAAACACTACTTTCAATTGATGCAGCCTCAACACTGCCTCAAAAGTGCTCGAATCATGCCGCCCTCTGCCCCTACTGAGGATGGGCTATTAGAGATAGTTCACTCCATTAGTAGTACACATGGGGTAGCCTCTAATTTTTATAAAATAATTTGTCAGGGTACAGATACGGACACTTTTAGAGCCCAACAAGCCTGGGAGCGCGAACTGCAAACCACTATAACCCCTGTGCAATGGAGCGTTTTTTGGAGTAAAGTAGTGCGGGTTTCCCGGTCTGCCTCTGTTACCCAAACTCTCTTCTTCTTTGCACACAGATGCTTTTATACCCCAGAAAAAATAGCCAAATGGAACCCAAATGCTAGGGACCTGTGTTGGTCTTGCCATACTGCTGTGGGAACCTTCGCTCATGTTATTTATGAATGTCCTCAACTGCAGGTCTATTGGGGGCGGGTCTGGGGTCGTATTCAATCTATCTTACAATTTCATGAACCTCTCTCTTGGAAGGTCGTGGGACTCCGCTCTGTGGCGGAGGTCCCCTCTCTTCCTAAGAAGGGTCGCTTTCTCCTTGATTTCATGCTGGGTATAGCCATATGCTTAATCACGAGGAATTGGAAGGATAGCTCTCGACTTACTGTCAATGAATGGTGGAACCTCGTCTGCTTATATAGTAAATATGAGCAGATACCTCGGAGAGCTATTCCCCATGTCCAAACTCACTCTTGCTTGTCTAAATGGCAGATGCTTAATGATTATGTACAATCTGCTCATTGCTCCAACATGCCTGTATAATGTGCACTCATCATGTTTTAGATCACCGTTAGGTTTTGTAATACAATAATGTAAGTACACGCCCGCTTCGGGAATGCTTAGTTTTCTAGAGAAGAAGCAGGGGGGAGGGGGGTGGTAGGGGTTTACTTTGGTGTATGTATTACACGTTATGTATTTGTCTTTTAGCTGTATGTCTTCCTTTCCTTTGTTGTTATAAAACGAAAATAAAGAATTTAAAAAAAAAGAAATATATGCAAATAAAATAAATAAATATCTGTGCAGATCTGTGCTGTTAGCACATTGTACCCTTATCACAGTTGCCAGCCATCCTTCTGTCCTTCTATGTGTGTCTGGCAGCTGTGTGCCATCCTGCCCTGATGTGCAAGCTCCTACCCCATGTCCTGCACTGGTACACATTTCTGCATTGCAGCTATTCCTGGTTGCCTCTCCTGTGTGTGCTGTGCATGGCACTGCTACTCCTCTGGCCTCCTGTCATTACACCTATCCTGCCACCTCTACCTCCTCTGCTGGACACATCTTCCCATCCTCTGCCACACACTGTCATTGTTGCATGGTTCTTTACCATCACCCTGTGCATCACTACAGCTGGCCCCGATATGTTTGTCCATTTTTCAAACTGCCACATGGGCTGAACGCAGATTTGTCTGATCCATCAGCTCAGGTCTAGTTCCTTCCATCACTTGTGCATTGTCTTTCCTTGGTGCTCTGTGCAATGTTGGGTTACATCTGTGTTTGGCCCATACCTTTTTTGCTTTTCAACTTGGGGAACCTTACTGCCCTTGGCCAACATTTCTTGAGTGCCCTATACATGCTTGGGGCATCTTTAGCCACACCTTAGATTCAGTCAGCTTATGGGGCACCTAATATGGTGCCTTGGGGGTTGACAACCTTTCAACACGCCCTCTGGGGCACATTATAACCCACCTTGGCTAACATGGTGGTTTAGGATGTGCCTTCTGGGGTGCCCTGAAAGGTGCATTAGTTTATGGCACTGGGGTGCGGGTATTTTTAGCTGGCAGCACAGACTGTTGGACTGTTACGAGCAGGAAAAGGAATTGCCTTGGTCACCCTTATTCATTAAGCCCACTGGGGGATTGACCTCATGACCCCTGTTTTAGCAGTCATTGTATTAACCAGTGTGCTACACCTCTATTGCTGCGATTGCAGGTCAGCACGTGAAGTTAAGGTTAATGCGCGGTAACGTGCGCGGCTCCCTCTATCGTGCGATAATGGACATGGTGCACTTTATTGCGCGATAACCCGTGATTGCTACCTTAAGACCGGAACGCCCATTCCTTATATGGTATTCTTCACATTATCGCTGCAACTAGCGCCAGTGACATTAAGACGGTTTAGTAAACATACCCCTTAATTTCAATTTGTGGTTCTGATTGGATTATAACTTTTTAAATTGTCACTTCTTAGCACATGCTGTATGTACCACATTCATATTAGGTTTTAACTGTCACATTTTTTGAATTGTCACATATCTTGATTTATAATGTCCAGCTTTTACTATTGTTTTTTAATATTTTTAATATTGTTCTGCTTTTTAATTCTATTGCATCATTATTATTCTTTATGGATTTTTATATATGTTCATTTATGATAAATATTTTTTTACTCGTTCCTCTGTATGTTTTTATGCAATATTGTCGTTTTTTTGTTTTTATCTTTGAGGTGTGAGCCCTCTGAGGAAGGTGTTGCTGAAATGTGTTGGGGCTAGAAAAAAGTTGGTAACCTGACCAGTGTTTGGTGTACCTTCTTCTTTTGTTTTTCTTGTGTGTACGCTCAAGTGCTCGTTTCTCTCTGTTTGGACTTCTCTGAAACCAGAGTATTACATAAACTATAAAAATAGCAATTTTGCTGTTCCATCAGGGCATTGCTTTATTTAAGCTATCTATAGATGTTTTGAAGTACTTGTTCACTGAACATTTATTTTTCTTTGTTCATAGATTATTTTTACAGTATTTTTAATCAGAGCCCTTTGGGATAAAATAATTCAAATGTTGTTTCTCTTAATATATTTAAACACTGGATGCAGCTATTCAAGATACAGTAAGCTTTCTATTTCATCTCCTGTGGATAATTGATCTTCTTATGCATATTCTTGCACTGTTTCTCACTTTTTTCGGGAAGTGGGGGGGGGGGGTGGTTGTAGTTTTTGTTTTTCAGCACATTATGTTGACATTTAAGGGCTTACAATAGCTTCAAAGTTCATTGCAATTTTTCACATTTATGAACATGTTAAAAAGCAGTGGGCCCAGCAAAAAACCCTGGGGGACTCCACTATTTACCTTTCTCCACCGAGAAAAAGAGTAGTTACTCACTTGTAACAGGTGTTCTCGAGGAGCAACAGGAATCAGTCCTCACATATGGATGTCATTGGCGCCGATGAAGCCCCAGTGGAGCATTTCCCCAGCTTTCTATGAAAGCCTTTGGGAATGCAGGCACGCATGCGTGGTTCCCTTCCCGCCTAAAGGTGCCATCTTACCTCAGTCAAATGACATAGCTAAGAACAGCACACAAAAATGAAAAATTAAACTATGTACAACTGCAACTCCCAGGGGAGGAGGGAGGGTTGTGAGGACTGATTCCTGCTGCTCCTGGAGAACACCTGTTACAGGTGAGTAACTACTCTTTCTCCAGGACCAAGCAGTAAGTCAGTCCTCACATATGGGTGACTCCCCAGCTCTGGGCTACCGAGGAACCCAGGCTGAACAAGAGAACTTCCTCTAGTCTCAGCAGCAAAGAAAGGCTTTTCAAGGACATAACCTCCACCAGTAGCCCAACAGAGGGCAGGAGGGCAGGAGTTGCCTAAACCTCAAAGAGATTCCGGAGTACTGCCTGGCCAAAAGCACTGTCCCTACGGGACTCCCTCTCCAGGCAGTAATGGGCCGCAAAAGTCTGGCTTGAAGACCAAGTTGCAGCCCTGCAGATGTCTACCAAGGGCACAGAGTGGAGATGAGCCACTGAGGCAGCCATTGCCCTGACACGATGGGCCGTGACCCTACCCTGCAAAGGAAGGTCAGCCGCCTTGTAAGCCCAGGTGATACAGTCAGACACCCAGATGGACAAGGTACGCATGGACACAGCCAATCCCAACTTATTGGGGTCAAAGGATACAAAGAGCTGAGTAGCCCTTCTATGCCCCTGCGTACAGTCAAGGTAGAAGGATAAGGCCCTCCTACAGTCCAGGGTATGGAGGACTGCTTCAGCCTGGCTTGCATGAGGCCTAGGGAAGAATGTTGGAAGAACCACCTCCTGATTGAGGTGGAAAGAGGAGACAACCTTTGGGAGGAACTTTGGATGAGTCCTGAGGACTACCCTGTTCCTATAAATCCTGGTGTAAGGCCTGTCACAGACCAGGGCCTGAAGCTCATTTACTCGCCTAGCCGAGGTAAGGGCTATTAGGAAGCGAAGTGGACAAGTAGCCATAGGCTAAAAAGGTGGGCGAGTCAGTTGCTGCAAGACCACATTCAGCTCCCACTCAGGGGCAGGAGGACGGATGGGAGGCTTGAGCAAAAGCAAGCCCCTGAGAAAGCAGGACACCAAGGGGTGACCAGATAGAGATTGCCCCTCTACCAATGAGTGGTGAGCTGCTAGAGCTGAGAGGTGGACCCAAACAGAATTGGACTTAAGTCCCTGATTGGATAAGTGCAGTAAGTACTGAAGAACTACTGGCACAATACAGGAGAAAGGATCCTCTGTACGTAGGTGACACCACACAGAAAACCTCTTCCACTTGAGAGCATAGGTTTTCCTAGTGGACTGTTTCCTAGAGGCTAGGACAACCTCCTCAACTTCCTGAGGTAGGCCCCAGGGAGCCAAAACTACCCTTGCAGCCTCCAGGCCATCAAATTGAGAGACTTGAGATTGGGGTGCAGAAGGGAACCCTGCTCCTGTGTGAGAAGGTCGGGTTGCAACCCCAGAGGCAGTGGAGGATCTACCGCCAGTTGAAGTAGAAGAGGAAACCAAGGCTGTCTCGGCCACCTGGGAGCTACCAGGAGGACCGAGGCCTTGTCCTGGAGAATCTTGAATAGGGTGCGGGCCACCAAGGGCGTGGGAGGAAACGCATAGAGAAGGCCCTGAGACCAAGATATCAGAAAAGCATCCGCTGCTATCCACAGAGGATGTGGTTGCCTGGAGCAGAACTTCAGCAGTTGCTTGTTCATGGGGCTGGCAAAGAGATCCATCAAAGGGAGACCCCATTTCAGGAAGATCTTCTGAACTACTGAAGGATGCAGCTGCCACTCGTGGGGCTGCAGTATCCTGCTTAACCTGTCTGCCAGGTAGTTGTCCTGGCCTGGAAGGTACACAGCCCTGAGGAGCATGTTGTGCTTGAGGGCAAAAGAACAAAGGTCCTGAGCTTCCCGACAAAGGATCCTGGACCTAGTTCCACCCTGTTTGTTCACATAAAACATGGCAACCTGGTTGTCTGTCTGAATCAGGACAGACTGTTGAGCCAGGGTAGGAGTGAAAGCTTTGAGTGCTAATCGAATAGCTCTGAGTTCGAGGAGATTGATCTGCTGTGCAGCTTCCCAGGGAGACCACAGGCCCTGGGTGCACTTGCCCAGACAATGAGCTCCCCAGCCTTGCAGGGAGGCATCTGTTGTTAGCATCACTGTGTAACCTGGAATCTGAAAGGGCACCCCTTTCAGCAGATTGGGTGGGTGTAGCCACCAGTTGAGGGAGTGCAGAAATTGTCTGGACACCCTTATCCTGTCTCTGAGGCTGCCTGTGGCCTGTCACCACTGATTCCGAAGGCACCACTGTGCAGGCCTCATATGGAGCCTGGCATTGGGGGTCACATGTACTGTCGAAGCCATGTGGCCTAGAAGCCGCAGGCAGAGTCTGGCGGAGACCAGGAACCTGCTGAGAAACTGACTTGCCAAGGCCATCAACCTTCGGGCTCTGTTTTATGGCAAGAATGCCTTTGCCAGGAGAGAGTCCAACCTTGCCCCTATGAACTCCAAGTTCTGGGAAGGGAGCAAAGTGGACTTTGTGAAGTTTATGACAAACCCCAGGCGTTGTAGAAGAGCAATGGTCCTGAGGGTGGCTTGATTGGCCTTCTGACCTGTCTGACCCCTGATGAGCCAGTCGTCCAGATAGGGGAAGACAAAGATGCCCTGATTTCTCAGGTAGGCCGCCACCACTGCTAAGCACTTTGAAAAGACTCTGGGGGCGGAGGTGAGGCCGAAAGGCAGCACTCTGTACTGATAATGGTTTCCTCCCACGATGAACCTTAGGTACTTTCTGTGGTCTGGATGTATGAGGATGTGAGTGTACGCATCCTTTAGATCTAAGGAGCATAGCCAATCTCCCTGCTGGAGGTTTGGCAGAAGGGTTCCAAGAGTAAGCATCTTGAACTTTTCTTTCACTAGGAACTTGTTGAGGTTCCTGAGGTCCAGAATGGGACGAAGGCCACCGGTCCTTTTGGGCACCAGGAAATACCTGGAGTAGAATCCGTGACCTTGCAAGTGGGGAGGCACAGGCTCCACCGCCCTGTCCACCAACAGACCCTGAAGCTCCTGACGGAGAAGGTCTGTGTGCAGAGGAGGCCTTGGAGGCTCCCCTGGAAAATATGGGGGTGGCAGTTGGTGGAAATGGAGGGCATATCCCTTGTGGATTATCTCCAGCACCCAACTGTCCCCGGTGATAAGGGGCCAATGGTCGGCAAAGAGGGCGAGACGACCTCCTGTGCAGGGTTGGGAGAGCAGTGGAGGAGAGGCTATGCTCAAGGAGTCAAAAGCCCCCACCCCGCTGAGTGGTAGCAGGGGCCTGAGGCTTGGGTTCCTCTGCCTACAGGGCCCATTACCCTGGCCCTTGGCTTGCTGACCCTGGGGGGCAGCTTGGGCAGTCTGATATTGTGGGTACTGTTTGTAGGCAGTGCCCTTCCTCGGGTAAAAGGGCTTTTTACCCGAGCCCTTCTTTTTATGAGAAGGGGCAGAGGTCGTCCTCGACAGCCTTGTCCGGGTGAGGTGCTCGGTTTCTAGCTGAGTGGCCTTCTCGGTCATGGGCTTGCCAAACAGGTTTTCACCTCGGCAAGGGACATCGACCAACTTGTCCTGAACCCATGGCTCGAGGTCCGATGACTGCAGCCATGCCTGGCGTTGAGCCGCGATGCCGGCTGCCGCAACTCGGGCCGAAGCCTCGAAGTCATCGTAGGCGGCACGGGACATGAACTTCGAGCAGTCCCGAATCCCTGAGGACAAGGACTTAAATCTCTGCAAGGGTACCCCGGAGAAACCAGCAGAGAATCCGGCCAACTCCTTGGCCAGATCCCGCAAGTACATGCCCATGTACAGCTGGTAAGACTGGACACGGCAAGCAAGCAAGCATCGAGCCCTGAAAACACTTTCTACTGACGCCATCTAGGTTTCGGGCCTCCCTGCCAGGAGGCACCGCGGAATACATCTTCTGACTCTTCAGACGATGCATGGCCGATTCCACAACCATGGAATGGTGTGGTAGCTATGCCTTCTGAAACCAGGGCTCTTAAGGAGCTGATAGATCGAATCGACTCGCTTGCTAAGAACCGGCACCGAGGCCGGTGCCTCCCACATACGGAAGAGGAGCCATTCCAGCATTGGAGGAACCGGGACAGTAAAGGCCTCCTTCGGAGGAGAGTCATACTGCAGCGCCTCGAGCTCTTCAGCTCGAGGCTCTTCCTCGGGATCCGCCAGAATAGCCAAGGCAGTGGCCATATCCCGGACGAACTCCAAGAATCGGGTGTCCTCCGGGGGGGACCTACTCCGGGGCTTAGACTGCGGTGAGTCCAAAGGGACGCACCGAGTCTTAAAGTTGTCAGGAGACTCCTTGTCCTCCGTCTCCCAAGCCGACTCATCCGAGGAAGAGTCGGGGTCCGACCCCGCAGGGCCCTGGAGCACCCGCCCTGATGCCGGAAGCACCGGTGTCGATGCCCTCGGTCCCGAACGGGAGGTCGAGGGGGACCGCGACCGAGGTCGACTCCGAGCCACGATGGACTTGAGTACCGGCTCGGTCTCCAGGGTCAACTTCGACGTCGATGTCCCGGTGGTCGGGGCAGATGTGCCAGACAGGCTGGCCATCAGTGCCCGCTGCTGCTCCATGAAGGCAGACATTCTGCTCTCCAAGGCTGTCATCCTGAGACTCAGCTCGGGAGACGCAGCAGCCACCGACTCGGACCCCGGTGGCGCCGTGCCCGACGTCAGCTCCCTGGGAGGAGAGTCCACGAGGACTACGAGGCTTACGTGTCCAGCAGACTCCGGCTCCACACGAGGAACTTTGGCAGGCTTCTCTGGTTCCACAGGCCCGGGGCGACGGTCGGGGGACTTAGACCTGGCCCTCGAGGAGCCAGGGACCTCTTCCGATGATGCCCTCACGAGCCATTTCTTCCTCTTGCGTTCCCGGTCGGGGGACCCCCTGTCCAAGGAGCTTTGACGATAATGGACATGGTGCATTGACGGCGCTCGGGATCGGAATCCCGAGATGTCGAGGCCTCAGACGAGGTCCGGGCCCTGCCGGAGGTTGAGTCCGAGAAAAGCCTTTCCTTTTGCTGCTGGCGACTTCGTAGTGCCTTGGAAGACATTTTTCCACAGGCCCCGAATGACTTAGGATCGTGGTCGGGGCCCAGGCACCGAAGGCAGCAGTCGTGTGTGTCGGTGAGAGACATTAGTTTCTTACACCAATCACACTTCTTAAAACCACTGGAAGCCATCGGGGAAAAAAGAGTCCCCGGGAGGTCAAAAGACCGGCCTTCCAGGGAAAAAGAGAAAAAAGGGCGTGAACGCCAGCCATGAAGGGCAAAAACCGAAAAAGAGGAATCGGGCTCGATAACGGTGTACTGAACCCAGCGGGAGGGGAACCAGCGTCGAACCGGTAGAAAAAGAGCAAAAAATCGCTGAAAAATCTAATTTTAACCGGGAAAACTGGACACACGTCCGGTGGGCTTCACGGAAAAAAAAGAGACTGAGGTAAAATGGCACCTTTAGGTGGGAAGGGAACCGCACATGCGTGCCTGCATTCCCAAAGGCTTTCATAGAAAGCTGGGGAAATCCTCCGCTGGGGCTTCATTGGCGCCGATGATACCCATATGTGAGGACTGACTTCCTGCTTGGTCCTGGAGAATTGTCATTTAGCCCTATTTTCTGTTTTCCATCTTTTCATCAGTTCATATTCCACAATAGTGCACTGCCTCCTACCGATGACTTTTTAATTTCCCCAAGAACCTTACATGAAAGATTTTGGAATGAGGCAAGAGTGTAGGGGAGAAAGAGGAGATACCAGTGTGCTCTAACACAAGAAACGCATGTTCAGTGCTAGAAGTATTATATACCATATCCTCCCTTGGTCAGGGTGAGGGCCAAATCCCTACAGGAACATGGTCCATGGCAGTAGTAGGCCTGCTGGGTGAATGTATGCACTGCTACATGTCCCTATGTGCAGGGGAGGTGTTTTCAGATAATACCTTTTGATGCAACACCATCAAGTTGCCAGTATATGACACACCTAATTTGCATACCCCATCCACCACTTTACTCTGCTGGCTCCAACTTTGAGTCTGTGGCCACAACTCTGAAACACAGAGCACAGGTCCTATCTCCTAACACCTGCATAGCACACAACACCAGCAGCTCACTGACATATGCAAATGTGAACATCTGTTTACCAGGACAGCAATTAATGTGTCTATGGAGGTTTGCCCACTGTGCCAGCAGGGCCATGCCTAACCTGCAGGCCCTGGTTTTGTAGCTGTTGGGCTGCTATGGTGCACTGCCATGGCAGCTGCCCCATACAGCCCCTCCAATCAAGTGACCAAGGCAGGTGCCTAGCTATTCTGAAATCATTGCCTGTTTGCTCTTGTTTGTCATTCATATATCCTTCATATAGCCTAACACTTGGCGCATGCTACCAAGGCAGGTGCAACAACTGCCTGGTCAGAGGTAGGTATTAGTTGCGCCTGTGCCAGCAAATGGTTTGTGTCACTTGCACATAACTAACATGGCTGCCCCAGCCTCGTGCCATATCCCTGCCTCCTCTCCGCCCTAGTTCCTCCTTTTCACGTGCTGCTCGGGTAGCATGGCATTTTTAGTGCGGCCACCTTTTGGCCATGAACGTTTGGCTACCACACAGCCCCACATTAAACCGCATTCTACCGGCTAACATGCTTTAGTAAACATGCCCACTAATTTTTGTAAGAAAAATGAATTCACTTTATTCTTTTAACTCGATGATTTTGTAGCATCACTTATTTTAAAACTGTGTTTGCATGTTTTCATCCTGAAATAATGATGATCAGAGTGAAGCTAGTTGGATTAACTCTTTTTTTTTTTTTTTTTAGTGCCATCAAGTCAGTGTTGACTCATAGCGACTCAGCTTTCTCTGGGTTTTCTTGGCAATGTATTACTGGAAGTAGATTGACAGCCTTTTCTTCCAAGGCAATGGAGGGTAAAGTGACTTGCCCAAAATCACAAGGAATGACAGTGGGAAACAAACCCTTGATTTTCAGGGTACTAGGCAGTTGCTCTAACCACTAGGCTACTCCTCCACTCTTTTTGCTCATACTAAAATATGAAATGTCTGCTATGCAGACATATAGAAAGCACATTTTTGGTAAGCATTTCTTTGAACTTCTTTGACATAGTCATACAGTACAGTATATTGAATATGTGAAAGTAAAATGCCATTTATTTCCTTAAAAATTAATTTGTTCTGGATTGTTTAGACCTGACAGTTTCTCAAGCACATGTGATGGCACATTTTAGAAAATGGAGATCAGAATTGAGTAATTGAGGTTGTGACATTTACAATTCTGGAGGTATTTTAGAAAGGACTCTTAAACATAGAGCCGTCTCTAAAATACCAAAAAGGAGTATACACGTTCCACAGGAGGAACCATTTATTTATTTATTTATTTAACAGGTTTTCTATACCGCCTTTTCCTTAAATCAAAGCGGTTACCAGACACAAGAAGGGAGAACAGAGACGGGGGGGCATACACTGACTAAACTAAAGAGTGAAGGTAAAATTGGGATACGCAACATCAAGGAACCGTTACAGTAAAACAAGTTATATGCAGGCTATAATAATAGAGACTGTTAGATGTCTGTGCCATAGTACTCAGTGAAGAGTACAAATTTCAGTTGTTTTCTGAACTCCTTTAAATCATCCATGGATCGCACATCGGGAGGGAGAGAGTTCCATATAAGTGGGGCCGATAAGGAAATTGCCCTTTGTGTAGTACATTTACACGCTTTTCTGAAACTACTTGGGGTGCTGAGGGTGTTTGATGTAGTTATTCGTCTTGGCCTGTTGTTATTCTGGAGTAAGAGGTTATGAAGGCTAAAAGCAGAGCATTTATGTCTGATCTTGAATATATTAATTACTATCTTGTATTTGACGCGCTGGCTTATTGGAAGCCAGTGGAGCTCTTTGAGAGTAGGGGTAATGTGATCTTGAGATGCTGAGCCAGCAATAATTCTGGCTGCCGTGTTCTGAGCCATCTGAAGAGGTTTAAGTGAGTGTTTTGAAAGACCGTAGTAGATAGGATTACAAAAGTCCAGAATAGGAGTTATTAAGGCTTGGCAGACAGACCGGAAGTGGTCATATGAGAGTAAGGGCTTGAGGCGTCTAATCACTTTCATTCTGTAGTATGCAGACCTCACAGTTTTTCTGATGTGTGACTGGAGGGTTAGACCTTTATCGAGGGTAATTCCAAGATATCTAACTTCATCCTTAACTGGTATTGTAATGTTGTTGTATTTAATGAAAGGTGGGGGGTTGAAGTCGGTGTTTCGAGTGACAATAAGCGCCTCTGTTTTATTGTAGTTTAAGGCAAGGTTATTGCATGTGAGCCAGGAAGACATATGAGGTGAGGAGTGGTCTAGTGGTTAGGACAAGGTACTTCAGGCCGGAGGGCCAGGGGTTCAAGTCCTACCTGGGGACAGCAATCTCAGGCCGGAGGGACTGGGATTTCTAGTCCTATAGGCACTCCTTGTGGTCTTGGGCAAGCCACTTAACCCTCCATTGCCCGTGTTCCCTGTAAGTATGAATGTGTGTGTCTCTCATCCCCTCGTGTTAAATGTATCCCCCAATTGACCGCTTTGACCCGGTGAAAAGTGGGATATAAATACAGCTAAATAAATAAATATATATGGCAAAAACAATAAAGGGATCATGGCCGTGTCCATGTGCAAGAGCTAACACTTACGCTATTAGGCCACTATTGTGCCCTCCATATGTATGGCATGTGTATGTGAGCCATCTTGCAAGCCTACACGTAAACGCCTCCAGCTAAGTTTAGATGCTGCTATCTTGACCTATTTCCATAAAAGTGCTAGAGAGCATGTGTAAATTCTATCATAGACAGTTTTGGTCATACACATATATTCCCCATATGAAATGAGGCAGACTCATATAGTTTCATGACCCACCCCGGCCATGCCCTGACCATACCCCTAGTATGGCCCCTTGCAACTGCCATATAGTAATAACATCAATGTGTAAAATGAACCCTTTCTAAAATGACCACATTCTCACTGCAGTAAAATGTAGATGCACCCGTAATCAATTGTTGGTACTCTCATGACTTGAATCAATCAATGAATGATGGCTTTAATTTTTACAATGGCCACATTCACTCCCTATTCCATTTTCACAATTGTGAAGACAAAAGAGCTGCCTGAGACCATCAGAAATGCCATTATCACCAAACACAAAACTTCAAAGGGGTAAAAGGCCATCTACAAAGACCTTGGGATTCCTTTGTCTACAGTTCACAATGTTATTAAGATATTTTCTGCTCATGGAGCTGTCATGGAGATAAAGTTCCTAGATGAAATAAATGACTGCTTCTTGGAGCAGCTGGTTCATGAACTGACCAGAGGGGAAGCCATACTTGACCTAGTCCTTAGTGGAATGCCAGATCTTGTGCAAGAGATAAGGGTGTTGGGGCCACTTGGCAAAAGTGATCATAGCATGATCGCCTTTGATTTAATTAGTGGAGGAGGGATAGTAAGGAAATCCACAGTACTACCTTTTAACTTTTGAAAGGGAGACTACAATAAAATGAGGAAAATAGTTAATAAGAAACTAAAAGGAGCAGTTACAAAGGTTAAAGACTTACATCAAGCTTGGGTGTTGTTGAAAGCTACTATCTTAGAAGCCCAGACCAGCTGTATTCCATGCTTTAAAAAAGTGGAAGGAAGTCCAAAAAACTGCCAGCATGATTTAAAGGTGAGGTCAGAGAGGCTGTTGTTGCCAAAAAAAACATCTTTTAGGAAATGGAAAAAAGAGCCAAACCACGAAAACTGGAAACAGCACAAGCACTGACAAGTCAAATGCAAGGCATTGATAAGGCAGGCAAAGGGAGAATTTGAGAAGAAGCTTGCTGCGGAAGCAAAAACGCAAAATAAAGACTTTTTCAAGTACATTCGTAGCAAAAAACCTGTGAGAGAGTCAGTTGGTCCATTAGATGATAGAAGGGTTAAAGGGGCACTAAGAGGCGACAAGGCGATAGCGGAGAGACTGAATGAATTCTTTGCTTCGGTCTTTACTGAGGAAGATGTAGGGATGTTACCCATGATTGAAGTGGTATTTAAAGGTGCGGAAGAATTGAAGGAAATATCGATACATCGGGAAGATGTATTACAACTATTAGATAAAGTGAAGAGTAGCAAATCACCTTGGCCGGATGGTATACATCCAAGGGTGTTGAAAGAACTGAAATATGAGATTACAGACCTGCTATTAGTAATCTGTGAATTTTCAATAAAATCATCTGTAATAGCTGAAGATTGGAGGATCGCCAATGTAACACCAATTTTTAAAAAGGGTTCCAGGGGTGATCCGGGAAACTACAGACCGGTGAGCCTCACGTCAGTACCGGGAAAAATGGTAGAAACCATCATAAAGAACAAAATCACTCAGCATGTAGATAGTCATGGCCTAATGGGAGACAGCCAACAAGGCTTTAGACAAGGAAGATCTTGTCTTACTAATCTGATATGTTTTTTTGAAGGTGTGAATAAACAGGTGGACAAAGGTAAGTCGGTTGATATAGTGTAACTGGACTTTCAGAAAGCCTTTGACAAGGTCCCTCATGAGAGACTTTTGGCAAAACTAAAGAGTCATGGTATAGGAGACAGTGTACTATTGTGGATCAGGAACTGGTTAAAAGATAGAAAGCAGAGGGTAGGGCTAAATGGCCAATTTTCCCAATGGAGAAAGGTGAATAGTGGTGAACCACAGGGATCTGTGCTGGGTCCGCTGCTTTTTGACATATTCATAAATGACCTGGAAAAGGGAATAATGAGTGAGGTTATCAAATCTGCAGATGACACAAAATGATTTAAAGTTGTTTAAACCCAAGAGGATTGTGGAAAATTGCAAGAGGATCTTGATAAATTGGAAGACTGGGCATCAAAATGGCAAATGAAATTTAATGTGGACAAGTGAAAGGTTATGCACCTAGGGAAGAACAACCCAAACTGGTTACACGATGCAAGGCTCCACATTAGGAACCACCCCCAGCAAAAAGATTTAGGCGTCATTGTGGATAACATGTTAAAACCCTTGGCCCAGTGTGCAGCGGCAGCCAAGAGAGCAAATAGAATGCTAGGTATCATAAGTAAAGGAATGGAAAATAAAACAAAAGATATTATAATGCCTCTATATCATTCCATGGTGAGACCGCACCTTGAATGTTCTGTGCAATTCTGGTCGCCGTATCTTAAAAAGGATATAGCATTGTTAGAAAAGGTTCAAAGAAGAGCCACCAAAATGGTAAAGGGGATGGAAGGATACTCCTATGAAGAAAGGCTAAAAGGGTTAGGGCTCTTTAACCTGGAAAAGAGATGGCTGAGGGGCGATAAGATATAAGTCTATAAGTTAATGAACAGAGTGGAACGGGTAAACGTAGATCAATTGTTTACATTATCACAATATAGAAAGACTAGGGGGCATGCAATGAAGCTACAGGGTAAACTATTTAAGACTAATAAAAGAAAATATTTTTTTTCACTCAACGTGTAATCAAACTCTGGAATTTGTTACCGGAGGATATAGTAAAGGCTTTTAGTGTAGCTGGGTTTAAAAAAGGTTTGGACAAGTTCCTGGAGAAAAGGTCCATAAACCATTATTAAGAAGGGACCCAGGATACTAATGCTTGACCCAGTACAAGCATTGTGGAACCTGTGTCTTTTGGGGAAACTGCTAGGTACATATGACCTAGATTGGCCACTGTTGGAAACAGGATAGTGGGCTTGATGGACCTTGGTCTGACCCAGTATGGCATATCTTATGTTCTTATGTTCTTATGTTCTAGGATATAGCGAGAAGAGGACAATTAATCTGAGAAGTCTTCAAAGATTAGTGTGAACTGTTCAAAACACACCATGTACAACATCCAAAGATTTTAAGGCTGACCTGGAGTCGTGGTTTCAACCCTCACTGTATGCCACACACCAAACAAAGAAGGACTTCATCGGTGAAGGCCAAGGAGGACCCCCACTGCTCAAAGACAGACATTAAAAAGTATGCCTGATCTTTACCATACCCACATGGAGAAGCTACAATCTTTTTGGGAAAGTGTTCTGTGGACAGATGAAACCAAACTTGTGCTCTTTGGCAATGCAGAATAGAGATACATTTACAGGCGAGGAAATGAAACTTATATGGAAAGAAACACCCTTCCTACAAATAAATAAGATATAGGATCCATAATGTTGTGGGGCTGTTTTATTGCCTCAGGAACTGGAGGCCTGAGACATATTAAAGGAATCATGAAGTCAGAGGACTTCCAAGGTATTTTGGAGCAAAATGTGCTACTTGGTATCAGAAAGCTGGAACTGGGCCAAAGGTCATGGGCCCTCCAGCAGGACAATGACCCAAAAAATGCATCCAACTATATAAAAGAATGGTTAAAAAGAAAAAATGGACTGTTTTAAACTGGCCAGGAATGAGTCCTGATTTCAATCCAATTGAGAACATTTGCAAAGAGCTGAAATCTGCCATTGGTTAAAGAAATCCTGGAAACATTCATGAGCTGGATCAAATCACAGTGGAAGAATGGGAGATACTACCAGCAGACAGATGTACAAAACTTATCGATAGCTACAAGAAACGTTTGAAGGCTGTCATCACTGCCAAGGGTTGCACAACCAAATATTAGTGAAGGGTACCATTAATCCTGTCCAGGTCATAATTGTTTTTCTCAGAAATTGCTACATTTAAGTTGCCCAGACATCTTTTTTGTTGCTGTATTTATTTAGAAGCAGAGGAGGAATCTCAACATCCATAGTCACCCCAGTCCCATGGTCGGACCACTACAGAATTAAAATAAAGGTCACCTCTCAAGGAGAAAGAGACAACAAGACAATTGACACACCTCCAGCACAAAGAAAATTCAAAAGCTTCGACAAGGACAAATTCCTTCAGGACACACTACCCCACCTGGACTTTGAAACCGAAGACCTGGACGAGCAAATACAAAAATGGAACACTGTCATCTACATTGCAGAAAAAGCCAAAGAACACAAAACAAGGCAAACACCCAATCTCAGCAGACAGCACACTCCATGGTACTCAAAAGACATACGCAACGCAAAGAGACAGCTAAGACAGCTAGAGCGCCACTGGAGGCGCACCAAATCACCCTCCGCACAGGCATTATACATGACAAAACAAAAGAAATACAACGATCTCATCAATGAAACAAAAAAGGAACACCATACAAACATCATACTAAAAGCCTACAGCAAGCCAAGAGAACTATTTGAGATAGTAAAAAACCTAACAAACGAACCCAATCCTGAAAAAGACGTGAAGATCGACCCACAAGTCTTCGCAGATCACCTTCAAGAGAAACTAGAAGCTAGGCTGCAACAGCCCACAAACAAAATGGTCAACCATACCAGAACCACCACAACTTGGGAGAAATTCTACACTCAATCCACAAAACATCTATCAGACATCATCACCACGCTCAACACTAGCACCACGCCAACAGACCCATGCCCGGTAACCTGGATCAAGGCATCAAAGGACAGCAACATAAGAACCATACACAACATAGTACACAACTCCCTGACACAAGGCATAATACCAGACCAACTGAAGCTAGCTACCATACGACCAATCCTGAAAAAATCCACATTAGACAAAAGCAACCCAGCAGCTTACCGGCCAATCTCCAGCATACCACTGATGGCAAAGATAATAGAAAAAAACAGTACAACACCAACTCCAAGACCATGTCGACACTCATGCCCCGCTGGACTTACACCAACACGGCTTCCATCCAAACCACGGAGTTAAAACTCTACTACTATACCTACTCAATGACATATTCCAAACCATAGACCACCACAAAAAAGGAACACTAATGATCTTCCTTTACATATCAGCTGCCTTCGACACAGTGGACCACAAAATCCTCCTAACCAGACTGCAGAACATCGGAATAAACGGCACCACCCTAAGATGGTTCAACTCCTACCTAACTGACCGACAGTTCCAGGTGAAGCTCGGTCCCAACACATCCCAACCTGCGAAGATCAAGCAAGGGGTACCACAAGGCTCCGCCCTATCAGCTCTACTATTCAACCTCTACATACAACCGATCTGCAACATCATGAAAAAGCACCAGATTCACTACACCATATACGCAGATGACATCATGATCTACACCCCAGTCAACCTCGACAACCCAGACTATACAGGTATAACAGACTGCCTCAACAACATGTCCACCTGGCTGCACGACAACAACCTGACCATAAATTACAACAAGACAGAAGCACTTCTCATCACACGAAACAACAGCTTCAACCCGCCACCCTCCATCAAAGTCAACAATGCAACCATACCGTTAAAGTATGAGGTGAAATATCTCAGAGTAACACTCAATAAAGGGCTAAACTTCCAATCACACATCAGCAGAACCACCAAAAACGCTTACTTCAAAATGAGAATAGTTAGACGCCTCAAACCGCTCCGCACACACGAACACTTCCACACAGTCTGCCAAGCTCTAATAACCCCTATACTGGATTTCTGCAACCCAATCAAAACAATCGCTCAGACCACTATAAATGGCCCAAAACACGGCAGCACGAATAATAGCCAGTGCATCCAAACAAGAACACATCACCCCCATACTAAAAGAGCTGCACTGGCTCCCAATCAGCTCACGTATCAGATACAAGACAATCCTAAACATATTCAGGATCAAACACAAGAACTCCGCACTCAGCCTCATACCCCTCATACAACCGGACGCCAGCACAAGACCCAGAAGAAGAGCCATGGCAGATACAATCAACACGCCAAAAGACTACACAAAGACATGCAAGTCCACTGCACGAAGAGCGCTGTCAATGGCAGCTCCAGGAATGTGGAATGCCCTCCCGGATGAACTGCGAGCCACAGAAGACACCAAGGACTTTAGGAAACAACTAAAGACTCTACTATTCCTGGAGCACTATGGCCCGAACACATTTTGAGACCTTCAACCATGGACTAACAACTTCCCCCCATGCTCTTTGCACAATCTCTGTATAAAGCTCATGATGTAAATAGCGCACACTAATCATCACGCCCACACACACACATCACTATACATTTATTCACACCTTGAACCCAAATACAATTCAATTGATTGTTGTGTAACCGCCTCGATTAAAGGAAAAGGCGGGATAGAAATACCATTAAATAAATAAATAAAATTTTTATATCGCTGTATCTACCAGTCACAGCAGTATGCAGGAAACAGATAGAAGAAGTAATTTTACATAGAACATAAGTAACAACAAATAACACATAACAAGGTGAAGATAACTATTTACAAAGTGCAGAGTAGGGGTAGAATGTTATCATGGCAGGACAGTATAGAGTCAGGTCTAAAGTGCTCTAGGAAGAGGAGGAATTCCAATAATGTTGACCATAACTATATGTGCTATATGTGATATTCCTTGAGGGCACCAGGAGACACGGAGATGACTTTGTGTTAGAAGACAGTCTTATAGTCCTTTCCATGCCAACATATAAGTCTGACAGTTCTGCTTTACTGCAGCCCCCTTGAACAATGTGTGAGCTGCTTACCATGTTTGGTCATTGAAGTGTATGGTTTAATAGATGTGAACTCCCAGAGGAAGATGTCACAGTTCCTTTGTCTCTCTCCCTGAAAGCTTGAGGATCTGAGGAAGAAGGCCCAGGAGCTTTGTTGAAAGAGGCTTGTCTTCATTGTCCAGGTCCTTGTAGAGATGGAGACAGAGCAGTCTGGTGAGTCTATATACCTGTCACCTCCACACACACACACATGACACTGAGGAGTTATTGAATCACCATTAGGCTTCTGAAATAAAGCAGCAATTGTGCATGGTGTCATCCAGCTTCAATGTCTGCAAAGTTTGCCATGGGTGATGTGGCGAGGATCATGGCTGGCAGCATGCTGTGCTACACATGCCACATGTTTCCCTGTGCTACCTGTGTATATTTCCACTGGGGGAAGATATTATGTATCTATTAGTAAGGCAGTAACCGTAGCAAATACATTCATAATGTATAATTGATGTCAGCACCTATGGGCATCTGCTTCTATGATTGAGGTAACCTCCACACGATGTTCAGTTAGCCCTTTTAACACAGATGGAACACATTCTGGCCTGTGATATCTCACAACAGGGTGAAAGTGCATGCCCTTGCACTATATGCCCCTGCACTTTATGCCCCATGCCCTTGCACTATATGCCCCTGCACTGTCCATTCAACACATATGGTCTGTGAGCTCCGGCACTTCTCAGCATCTGTGCAAACACTTGTCAGGGGGCAAATTACTTGTAGGTTACACAGTTTGTCACTGTCTTCTCTGTGGCCATTCCAGTGATCAGAATGTCATGCTAGCTGTGAGAGAGTTGGACCCATGCCATGTGCTCCTGTAATGTGGGTCGCAGTATTGTAAGTTCCAGCAGAGAGGGTTGCCATGCTTGCTGTTGTGCAATTTGTATGCTGGCTATATGGAACATGATCAAGGTGCCATTTAATCTTTTTCAGTTTGGTTGCATTCAGGATCTTCCACCATAGTGATACTGGTCAACTTTGTAAAAGTCCAGACTGCTATGCAGACTCAGGAACATCTAATTGGCACATCAAGCCATAAAATGCAGGTTCAACAGAACAAGCTGTCATGGCATACAGGGATAGACATGTGTGTAAGCTGTACATGTCGCATGTGATAAGCTGGGAAACTCAGAAGGTACACAGATCATACTCCTTTTTACAAATGCTCTATCAGGGCTGTGTAGAGTGTAAGTGACTAATAAGTGATGTGAGCACAATACCACACTGGCATGAATGTTTGCAAACAGTGAGTGTAATCTGAGAGTCACACCACAGTTGCTGGCTTCTGTCAGCAACATGCAGTTCTTTTGATGTTCCACAGAAATAGAGATCAGCTGGTCTTTTCAGCATGAGTAGATGATATCACAATGGGCAGGGAATGCACATGGGTACACACTCCTGCACAGGCATCATTCACAAGCATGACAGGTACTGTGTGAAATGTAGCATGACATTCTGACAACAATCATTTTGCTTATGATGATGCTTTAATTAAACTGCCTTCTCTGGATATGCAGTCATGGCCTCAGTAAAACAAGACTATGACACAAATGCTTACCTCATTGCAGCAGCCTATCTGTTGTGCTGCTGCCATTGTAGGGTCATGTACATAATCTAGGTATTGGTGTGATAGCCAACGTAGCAGGCAGGCAGAGTACAGATGTTGACTATTTTATTAGTTAAACATATAACTGGAGATGGTGATAAGCATGTGGTCATCTTTGACTGCATCACATGTTCACCTTACCAGCTTAGTTTGATACAATTTGTATTTTCTATGTGTGTGTGAATGATTTTTTCCTGTGATGAAAAATTTGTGCCAGAATACATACTGCTGTGCTACAGTACAGGATGTGCTTGTTTAGGGTTTAAGATGATGCTGAGCATTATTTGCTTCATGAACAGGTGCTAGCCCCTCCACAGGACAGCCACAGGGATGAGATTCACCAGCACCTACATCCACTGCAGCAGCAGAAGACAAAGAGGGTGGAGAGGAGGAAGACATCCCCTTGCAGATGTGGACATGTCTGGAGAGGCAGCAGAGTTTCTGGCAGGGGACAAAGTGTCAATATAGCCACATACATCAGCAGGAGAGCTGGCAGTCACCCATATCCCATCTACCCCTCAGCCCCAATATACTCCTGCAGAGTACACTGGGGCTGCAGAGAATCTACTCTGCCCCCTTACCACCTCCCTCCTCATGTTGCAGTATGGGCTCCAGAGGAAGACCTGCCCTTACCCCCTCTACCACCTCCTCTTGATAGAGCATTTGCAAGAAACAAAATTTGCTGTAGAATCTCTATGGATTGAAATTCCATGTAAAAAGGGGAAGGCGATGGCAGTGGGGGTGTACTATCGTCCGCCTGGCCAGAATGAACAAATGGATGATGAAATGCTCAAAGAAATCAAGGAAGCTAGCAAAAGTTACAGTGCAGTAATAATAATGGGTGATTTCAATTACCCCGGCATCGACTGGGTCAGTGTCACAACAGGACATGCTAGGGAGATAAAGTTCCTAGATGAAATAAATGACTGCTTCTTGGAGCAGCTGGTTCATGAACCGACCAGAGGGGAAGCAATATTAGACCTAGTCCTTAGTGGAACACCAGATGTAGTGCAAGAGATAAGGGTGTTGGGGCCACTTGGCAATAGTGATCATAGCATGATCGCCTTTGATTTAATTAGTGGAGGAGGGATAGTAAGGAAATCCACAGTACTACCCTTTAACTTTCGAAAGGGAGACTATGATAGAATGAGGAAAACAGTTAAGAAAAAACTAAAAGGAGCAGTTGCAAAGGTTAAAGACGTACATCAAGCTTGGGTGTTGTTGAAAAATACTATCTTGGAAGCCCAGACCAGCTGTATTCCACGCTTTAAGAAAAGTGGAAGGAAGTCCAAAAATTGCCAGCATGGTTTAAAGCTGAGGTCAGAGAGGCTGTTGTTGCCAAAAAAGCATCTTTCAAGAAATGGAAAAAAGAGCCAAATGATGAAACCTGGAAACAGCACAAGCACTGGCAAGTCAAATGCAAGGCATTGATAAGGCAGGCAAAGAGAGAATTTGAGAAGAAGCTTGCTGCGGAAGCAAAAACGCGAAATAAAGACCTTTTCAAGTACATTCGTAGCAAAAAACCCGTGAGAGAGTCAGTTGGTCCATTAGATGATAAAGGGGTTAAAGGAGCACTAAGAGGCGACAAGGCGATAGCGGAGAGACTGAATGAATTCTTTGCTTCGGTCTTTACTGAGGAAGATGTAGGGATGTTACCCACGACTGAAGTGGTATTTAAAGGTGTGGAAGAATTGAAGGAAATATCGATACATCGGGAAGATGTCCTACAACTATTAGATAAACTGAAGAGTAGCAAATCACCTGGGCCGGATGGTATACATCCAAGGGTGTTGAAAGAACTGAAATTTGAGATTGCAGACCTGCTATCAGTAATCTGTGAACTATCATTAAAATCATCTCTAATACCTGAGGATTGGAGGATCGCCAATGTAACACCAATTTTTAAAAAGGGTTCGAGGGGTGATCCGGGAAACTACAGACCGGTGAGCCTGACATCAGTACCGGGAAAAATGGTAGAAACCATCATAAAGAATAAAATTACTCAGCATGTAGATAGTCATGACCTAATGGGAGACAGCCAACATGGCTTTAGACAAGGAAGATCTTGTCTTACTAATCTGTTATGTTTTTTTGAAGGAGTGAATAAACAGGTGGACAAAGGTGAGTCGGTTGATATTGTGTATCTGGACTTTCAGAAAGCCTTTGACAAGGTCCCTCATGAGAGACTTTTGGCAAAACTAAAGAGTCATGGGATAGGAGGCAGTGTACTACTGTGGATCAGGAACTGGTTAAAAGATAGAAAGCAGAGGGTAGGGCTAAATGGCCAATTTTCCCAATGGAGAAAGGTGAATAGTGGTGTACCCCAGGGATCTGTGCTGGGTCCGCTGCTTTTTGACATATTCATAAATGACCTGGAAAGTGGAATAACGAGTGAGGTTATCAAATTTGCTGATGACACAAAACTATTTAAAGTTGTTAAAACCCAGGAGGATTGTGGAAAATTGCAAGAGGATCTTGATAAATTGGAAGACTGGGCATCAAAATGGCAGATGAAATTTAATGTGGAGAAGTGCAAGGTTATGCACCTAGGGAAGAACAACCCAAACTATGGTTACACGATGCAAGGTTCCACATTAGGAACCACCACCCAAGAAAAAGATTTAGGCGTCCTTGTGGATACCATGTTAAAACCCTCGGCCCAGTGTGCAGCGGCGGCCAAGAGAGCAAATAGAATGCTAGGTATGATAAGGAAAGGAATGGAAAATAAAACAAAAGATATTATAATGCCTCTATATCGTTCCATGGTGAGACCGCACCTTGAATATTGTGTGCAATTCTGGTCGCCATATCTTAAAAAGGATATAGCAATTTTAGAAAAGGTTCAGAGAAGAGCCACCAAAATGGTAAAGGGGATGGAAGGCTACTCCTATGAAGAAAGGCTAAAAAGGTTGGGGCTCTTTAACCTGGAAAAGAGACGGCTGAGGGGAGATATGATAGAAGTCTATAAATTAATGAACGGAGTGGAACGGGTAAACGTAGATCGATTGTTTACCTTATCAGAATATAGAAAGACTAGGGGACATGCAATGAAGCTACAGGGTAAACTATTTAAGACTAATAAAAGAAAATATTTTTTCACTCAACGTGTAATCAAACTCTGGAATTTGTTACCGGAGGATGTAGTAAAGGCTGTTAGTGTAGCTGGGTTTAAAAAAGGTTTGGACAAGTTCCTGGAGGAAAGGTCCATAAACCATTATTAAGAAGGGACCCAGGATATCAATGCTTGAACCAATACAAGCATTGTGGAACCTGTGTCCCTTGGGGAAACTGCTAGGTACGTATGACCTAGATTGGCCACTGTTGGAAACAGAATACTGGGCTTGATGGACCTTGGTCTGACCCAGTATGGCATATCTTATGTTCTTATGTTCCTCTTGAAGCAGCAGATGCTCCTTAGGAAGATCTGCCCTTCCACCTTCCCCACCTTGCTTTCAACCCCTAGATGGAGGCACCTCAGGGAGGGCCCTCAGCTGCTTCATAATTGACCTCCATGTGGGGATGTGCCTGAGTTTCTGGTAAATTCAGCACCAGTCAGATCACACTCATCAGTTGGTTGCAAGACTCCATGTTGCTGGCACATGAGGACCACCAGCCATGAGTGTGACCTGGCTGGTGCAGTGTATCAATAGATACAGAGATTTACCGCCCTGGAGGAGAATATGGAGCTTCAGATTGGCTCTAATGCAAGGCTGTCCAGGGACATTGAACTGATGGAGGACAAGATGCAACGTCTTAGGCATCACCTTCGAAGTCAATGGACAACCTTGCTCTCAAGTGATGAACGGTCTCCCTGAGGGTCTTCTCCAGCCAGGGGTTCAGCCCTATTGCCTAACCCCTTCTGTTCCCCTACCCCCTCATTGACCAAACATTAATATGATTGCCTTGAAAGTTCTTTGATGACGTAACCTCTGTTATACAGTTGTGGTCAACAATATTGGCATCCTTGCATATCATGTATGTTGTGTGTCACATTTTGAGAAATGAGTGTATAGATTATATCTGTATGTCACAGAAACATAGGAACATGATGGCAGAAAAAATACATGTTCAGCCAATAAATATCCAATTACTCCAACCCGTGAATATTTCCTTAATTAAATGGCTCAATAAATTGCTCAATACATAGCTTAGACTAGCATCAATTCTTCTGTTTTTAACCGGGTCTCAGACTCGTGGGCAGCAATTTGTGATAAATATCACGTAGTGCTCCTTCTTTGCATCAACGACCCGTTTTAAATTCTTTTTATGACTTTTGCTTAACGTTTTTTTTCAAAAATCCAGTTAGATAATATAACTTTTTCTTAACATTTTTTTCTTTTTTCAAAAATCCAGTTAGATAGTATAAAATATGATAATATTCAAGCGTATCTTATGACTTATCTTCAATGTCCCAACGCCAGACTGGGCGCCTCTGCGTTTCACAGTCTCTTTGTTTCTTCAGGGGATTTTTTCATAGATAGGCTTTTAATATCAATTATCTCAACTGATTCATCAGAGATCAAACCTAGCTCTGGATAGTAGAAAAACGCGCGTTTTTCTACTATCCAGAGCTAGGTTTGATCTCTGATGAATCAGTTGAGATAATTGATATTAAAAGCCTATCTATGAAAAAATCCCCTGAAGAAACAAAGAGACTGTGAAACGCAGAGGCGCCCAGTCTGGCATTGGGACATTGAAGATAAGTCATAAGATACGCTTGAATATTATCATATTTTATACTATCTAACTGGATTTTTGAAAAAAGAAAAAAATGTTAAGAAAAAGTTATATTATCTAACTGGATTTTTGAAAAAAAACGTTAAGCAAAAGTCATAAAAAGAATTTAAAATGGGTCGTTGATGCAAAGAAGGAGCACTACGTGATATTTATCACAAATTGCTGCCCACGAGTCTGAGACCCGGTTAAAAACAGAAGAATTGATGCTAGTCTAAGCTATGTATTGAGCAATTTATTGAGCCATTTAATTAAGGAAATATTCACGGGTTGGAGTAATTGGATATTTATTGGCTGAACAGTGACATTACTCTAAAGTTTTTGGATCTACAACGTTTGTGTACCAGAAAAAATACATGGCCTATCTAGTCTGCCCTTCATTATTAACTACAATAGTGCCTGTTTTTCCTTTAGAGATCCTCTGTGTTTCTCCCATGCTTTTTTAAATTCAGACACTGTCCTTGTCTCTACCACCTCCACTGGGAGGCTATTCCATGCATCTACCACTCTTCCCATAAAGAAATATTTCCTCATATTACTCCAGAATCTATCCCCTTTCACCCTCATCCTATGTCCCCTCATAGAAGTGCTTGCTTTCAATTGAAAGAGGCTCTCCTCCTATGCATTTTTGCCACAGAGATATTTAAACATCTCTATTATATCTCCTCTATCCCGCCTTTCCTCTAAAGTATAAATATTAAGATCTTTAAGTCTGTCCTCATATGGTTTATAATGAATACAAATAACCATTTTAGTAGCTACCCTCTGCACCAACTTCAACCTGCTTATATCCTTTTGAAGATGTGGTCTCCAGAATTGCACATAATCCTCCAAATGAGGTTGCACCAGAGACTTATACGGAGGCATTATCATCCTGCAATGAGTCTCCGCACATGGCTCCGCATCACCCTTGGGCTGCCCCTGCATACAAGGGACCTTGTTCCACCGTACAGTCTGATTGTAGACATGTTTGGGGCAGTTCCCCAATGTGGCCATAGACTTATATGTCCAGGTGCACTTTCCCAATACATGCAACTTGGAGAGATCTGTAGCTATTATGTCCTTGGATCATAGACAGATTACTTGTCTAGTTGCTATATGCATATGTGTCAGGATGAGTGTTGATTCATTATGGCAGATGAAAGACCTGTGAAACAATATAGATGTTCTTTGTCATTGGCTGTGGCACTGCAACTATTTATCACAGGCGCTACAACTGAAGTCATCTGCATTTGGAAGATCACATCAGGGACACCTGAGCAAGGCAGAGTTGTGATGCAACGTGGACAGGATTCTGTGTTGTTTCAGAGGTCTCCTCATGCACACTGAGTGCCATGTATCCATTCAAGAGGTGTGCAACAAATTGTAGCAGCCTTTGTGGTCAGACTGTAAATACCAGGTTCTATCCTGAAAGCTGATAATATTGGTCTGTCCAAGTTTTCCATGTCTTTGGCTACTTGCTTCTCTTCCTCAAACTGCGAGGTATTTGTAACATCTGGCCCTTCCGGGGTACATAATTTGATGAGTTTGCAAAAGACACAGGGATCTCTGTTTCATTCCATACAAATGAGAGGTTAGTGGTCCATTTTCTGATATCTGGGATACCCCTTCAGGGGACATCCGATAAGCTTACATATTGATATGGGTACTGGTGGGTCTTGGACTCTCAGCCTTTCATCTATAGTTTGCTGACATTATCACTGTGCTACCACATCTGCCTGGGAGCTCCGTGTTACTTCATTAGATATGACTGATATATTGGCAGACACAGCAGCAGCTGTGGAGAAATGGCAACATTACACATGGCACGGGGAGGGCCTGATGTGCCTAGGCACAGATATTGGTGGACGTTGCCTCATTTGTGTTCATTGTGACATTGCAGCCTTACATGTGCCATGATTCTGAGAACACTCTATGTATTTACCATTGGGTGCAGTGTTCACAAAGTAGTCCTATGGCATGCAGTTCCTTGTGCATATTAGAGCTTTTACTGGCATTCAGCATGCAAGTTTGGGCCATCCCATACCACTCTTGGCTGTACTTCCTCCCCTACTGCTAGCATTTGAATCTGTTTGTGTAGGACAGTGATTAAATTATGATGTGTGGCTTCTCTGCTCCCCCTTAGCCTACCTGCTGTCCTGGATGGATAGACAGCTATTTTTCCACCACTATGAGGCCATCAAAAGTGGAAGCACTTCTATATACTGCCACTGCACAATCAGTGACAGCAGCACTATCTGCTGGTTTTGCCTGTGTGAGTCTGCACAGAGGTTTTGTGGGATTCAAACAGTCATCTCCATAGCTGCTTCTCAGACTGAGGCTACTATGGATATCCATACAGTGGTGGATCCTGCCAGCCCACATGTTATTGTTAGAGTTGTTGTGGCCCATACTTGCTGGCATAAACCTTGATGCACAGGTGGTCATCCAGCCATTCCACAGGCAGCCTGCACTTTGTATTGTGGCCTGCTGCATCTGTCAGGCCAGTATTAAAGACCATCCTTTCTGTGACCATGACAATGGGATTAGCGTGACATTCTCCATTTCTCCTTCCTGCTGTGAGTCAGAGCACACAATTCAGACCTGAATGTCGCAGTCCTCACTGATGCATGCTTGGTTAGTCACAATGACACTGATATTGCTTGTCCCCACAAATATCATTAGGCACAATATTAGGTGCAGCAGGGGTTCATTGGGTCAGCAGACTTATTTGACACTCTCTTCCACCTCCATGTATCATGGGCTTCATGATTACTCATGTATTCTCATGACAGCTGGTATACCCAGGCCCACACAATGACATTTAGCTGCCTAGGACATATCACACATACATCACCTGCAGAGGATATGCAGGTCCAAAAACAAAAAATAACGAATACACTTTTACTAGGTAAAACCCTTTATTAATACATAATTATAACAGTCATAACAAAATTAAACTGAGGTGTTACAAAAACATATAAAAAACCAATTCATTAAACCAAAACATTCATACCCACTTATACACTCACATTCTTATATACACATACATTCACTATACCATAACTCCCCCTTCCAAAAACAATAATACTAATGACTATCTACATTGCAGGATCACCTAGTACATTGGTCCCTCCTAACCATCCATGCTAATTACCTACATTAATCACAACATTTTTTATTGTCCCTATATGTGATAATGTATTTTCTGTATAATATTTTATATCCTTTGTCACATACCAAATCCTGCAATTGGCACTTTAACAGCACAACAATTAATCAAAGATCTTTTTTTTGTCACAGACAACAAATGTGATAAAATATAAACAGACTTCTCAAATAACACATAACCATAAATTATGCTTCATATAATGATGATAATTTCTACTATTTTATGAGCACAGTGTTCTCAATTAACTGACAAGGTGTCGTCAAATATCTAACTGTCTTCCATTCAAACTCCACAGAGTACCACAGAGTTCCACGGGGCCACATAGAACTCCACAAAACTTCAAGGCTGCAAAAGATATAATCCATTCACCTAGCTCCACAGAGCTTACTAAGGATATGTCTTATCCACATTGGGCACTAACGTGCACACTTGGCAACCTTACCATCCGATGGTATGTTAACGCCCATTAAGTGGGCACTAGTGGCCTTACTGTTGGAATGCCCACTCCCCTCCCCATCCTTTAACACATGAAGGGACCCTTAACGCTGCTGTTTAGCGCTTATAACTGCTGCACCCTTGCTGACCTTTACTAAACATACCCCTAAGTGTCTTCTAGCCCTCAGTGTCCTCCAGCACTGTATTTCCTACTACCTAACTTTAAAAACGGATATGGAGGAAATCCCTACCTAATTGTGTGGGGGTTTTAAAATTGTTTTCCTTGGTTAAAGAAATATTAACTATTTTTACCTGGAGTCCCAGGGGACAAAGTTAGGCCAGGAGCAGGGCTGTGGTGGTGCTGAGCAGCTTAGGCTGTTTTGGAATTGAGATCTGTGGGGCTGGCTCAGGGCAAAGATAAGTCCACAATGTATGGCTGTTGCAACGCCCAGATGCTGATGAGGAGCCCAGAATGGAGGAGGCAAGGAAGCAGCAGTGGTGATGACTGAGATGAAGAGGATCAGGGAGGGGTCTGACTAAGATAGTAATGTTTTAAGTCAGGTGCTGGGGAACAGGCTGATATATTTTGAATGAGTTGCAAGCTCTGATGTACATTTTTTTGGGACTCAATGAAGGTAGAGCTGCAGAGGTCCAGACATAGAAACATAGAGACTGAAAGATGACAGCAGATAAAGACCATATGGCCTAGCCAGTCTGCCCTCCCATACCAACTAATAAGCTTTACCATCCCCTTTTTTTTCTTTAGAGATCCTCTATGTCTGTCCTATGCTTTCTTGAATTCAAATGCAGTCCTACTACCTCCATTGGGAGACTTCCGCACATCTACCACTCTTTCTGTAAAGAAATATTTCCACATATTACTCCTGTGTCTGTCCGCTTTCACTGTCATTCTATATCACCTCATTGCAGAGATTTCTTTCAATTGTAAAAGTGTGTCCTCCTGTGCATTTATGCCATGGAGGTATTTAAACACCTTTATCATATCATAACTTCGGAATGCACAGCACACCATTGCATGAATCCTTCATAAGGTTCCAAAATCAGAAAGTGTCACACCAATGCTATACATAGTGCACTGGCTCCCAGTAGAAAGCAGAATTAAGTATAAGATCCTAATAATTATATTCAAGGTATTTCACAGCTTATCTGCAACTCAGCTAGAATCAATTATGCAAACTTTCCCAAAGACCAGGACAATAAGAGGCCAATCTCAAACTACTTTAATGATACCTATGGAGTTTAGAAAAAAGTAACCAGCCCTATGTTTATGTTAAGTTAATCATGTCAATTGTATAATTTTGTTCCTTGTACTGTAAACCACTTTGATTTATTGATTTACTGGTAGAGAAAAAAAACCCATAAATAAATAAATAACCTCTCCCGCCTTTCTTCCAAAGTATACATATTATGATATTTAAGTCTGTCTCCATATGCCTTATGATGAGGTCCACTACCCATTTTGGTAGTCACCTTCTGCACCAGCTCCTGTTTATATCCTTTTATATCCTTCCTTATTTCCAACCTCAATAACGGTAGATCATTCTGCTCAAACACCAAAAACCTGCTAAACATACTCTCTCAAAGGAAAACCTACAAGCAAACCACCTGTAACAAGGCCTTCTCACTCTATGCACCTTCCATATGGAATACTCTTCCGCCTGAACTTCAGAACTGTGCTGACCATTCTGATTTCAGAAAGAGACTAAAAACTCACCTTGTCAATGAATACTTCTCCATACCACCCTAGCCCCCCACCCCCATGGCCTTATGGACACTGCCTCTAAACTCTGCTCGCTTAATGATTTCCCTATAATGTAAATATGTACATAGTTACCTGATGGTTCTTGTATTCTCATATTCTAAGAGTTTAATTTAACTAAATTCTGTTCCATGTAAAACAGCAGTGCCATGCTGTTACGTTTTTGTTACCTGTAAACCATCTTGAATTGATGAAAGATGGTATATAAATCTGTTAAATAAATAAAAAAATAAAGGTGTGGTCTCCAGAATTGCACACAATAATCCAAATGAGGTCTCACCAAAGACTTATGCAGAGGCATTATCACTGCCTTTTTTCTGCTGGCCATTCCTTTCCATATGCACCCAAGCATCCTTCTGGCTTTTGCTGTTGCCTTTTCTACCTGTTTAGCCACCTTAAGAGCATCAGAAAAAAATCCCAGGTCCTGCTCCTCTTTCATGGACAGAAGTACTTCACCCCCTGTAGTCTAAATGTGTGACTGTATTTTTAGCATTAAATCTCAGGTGCCCAGTTCTCAACCATTTTTTCAAGCTTCACTAGATCCTTTCTTATAATATCTATACCTTCCTAGGTGTCTACCCTATTACAGATTTTAGTATTTCCACAAAGGGGCAAACCTTGCCCAACAATCTTTCGCAATATCACTTATAGAAACGTTAAAAATAATTGGACCATGGACAGATACCTGCAGCACCCTGACAAATATACAGATTTAGAGAAACTTGGCAGATTAAGAGTAGCCTAGTGGTTAAAGCAGTAGGTTGCAAACCATGAAGGCATGATATGCATCCCAGTGATGCTCCTTGTGACCCTGGACAGGCCACTTATCCCTCCATTGCCTCAGATTCCGATTATAAGCCCTCTGGCAATAAGGAAGTACCTGAATGTAACTTGTTTTGAAGTACTACTAAAAAGATGGGCGCTAAACCCAAAAGATAACTGTGGTGAAAATATGTACATCAAGGAAGGGCTAGTGATGACATAGTTGGGATAGTATAAAATGAATTGATGTTGCCACTCCTAGGTCCTGAGTATCCATAATAAGTTTGGAGTTCAATATGCATATCACACTACAGACTGTAATGCTGAATAATAAAGAGGAGTGAAGTAGTGATGGCCTTTTCACCTATCCACGGTACCTCTGTCTTTTCCGTATTTAGATTTGGGTTTTGTTTTCTTTGAAGCACTCAGGTAGAGTCCTTCCCCAGGTATCCATTTAGGTTGGCAATGAACTTGTCCAAGATGGAGGCAAGTCAGATGTGTAGCTGTATATCACTGTCATATCATTTGTAGATCTATACAGTTGTAGTCAACATTATTGACACCCTTGCCTTTTAGGTATGTTGTGTACAATATCTTGAGAAATAATTGGAAATATGTTTCAAGCTGTTCCCGCTGCTCAGCTCTTCCTCAGGCATCTGCCTGAGGAAGAGCTGAGCAGCGGGAACAGCTTGAAACACGGCTAGTGTTGCGTCTGAACCTCGTGTGCAAGGACTGAAGAAGGGTTTTGCTTCTATTTTCTGAAACCGGTGACGGGCCAGTTTGTTAAGCTACTCCTGGAGACGGAGAGTGGGAAGTTGGATGCTGGCGGACTTTGCACCGTCGCTCAGAAGCTTTAAATACAGCCCTTCTTTGGCATTGGATTAAGCTAAGTACACTTACCTTGCTTACTTTATTATAGCTTGGTTTTGAAGCTTCAAGTGTACTTATGGACATGGGTAAGGACGGCAATAAGTATTGTTTTGTCCGGGTTATGGCCTGTCAGGGGTCATTTTATTATTGATTAAAAAGGAGGGCTCACCTCGAGAGAGGGAAAGGTTTTCCTCTCACGGTGAGTGATCCAACAAAAAACATTATTAATTTAAAATTGTATGGCACAATTCATCAGTTATTGGTGCTATAGATTAGGGCAGTTCCTATTGAGTGGCATTTAGAACCCATAGCAAACCCGCCATATCCTAACAGCACTACCAGGACTCACAAAGCACCATACCCTACCTATCAAAAGGCAACACTGCAAATATTAAACCAATACATTTCAGAGAATAACAATACATGACCTACTGGGGAAAGGGAACAAGTGGCAATGTCAAATAGGAATTACATAAACAGAATACCTCAGCTCAGTTACACATGCAGAACACAGACCATCACCAAACAAGGAATCACAATTTAGAAACAGGAAGACAATTAAACTGGGAACCCCAAAAGCCAAACTTGGAATGTACAACAACACTGTAGAAATAAAACTATAAATTAATTTCCTCTTGTACTAAACAAAGCGCAGACGTTAATGATGCACATTTCCCAGAGATGACATATTCCAGTTAATAAATTCAAAATAAAGAGATATCTTTCTACCTTTTGTGCATTCTTTTTCAGTTGCAACTGCTCCAGCCACTTTCTTCTGGTTTCTCCGTGTCTTCTGCTAACTCTCCATCGTCTGCTGTCCATTTGTCTTTTCTTCTCTCTTCTAATTTTTTTCAACTGTCTCTCTACATCTGCTTTAACATACTAATCTTTCTCCTTTTGCCCTTTCCTCATTCCTATTTCATCCACTCAAATTTTACCCCTCCATCCTCAATCCCCACTTACTCTCCCAATACCCAGCCAATTGTACATTTTTCTTCTGTCCCACACAAAATATTTTTTCCCCTCTCCATTTCACTCTCCCAGCTCCATCCCATTCTAATCTCCACCAACATCAGCTCCCTTCTAGTTCCAGCCCCATCCAGTATCCACTCCCTTCTAGTCCCCGCATCAGCCCATTTCCAGTCCTAGCCCCCCCATCAGCCCATTTCCAGTCCTAGCTCCCCATCCAATTCCAGTCCTATCCAAGTCCCTCCATCAGCTCATTTCCAATACCAGCCTCCCATCAGCCCATTTCTAGTCCTTTCCTAGCCCCACCATCAGCCTATGTCAAATCCTAGCTCCCCTCCACTCAGCCCATTTCCAATCCAAGCCCCCCATGAGCCTACTTCCAGTTCTAGCCCCTCCATAAGTCTATTTCAATCCACGCCCCCACCACAGCCCATTTCCAATTTTAACTCCCCCCACCACCCAAGTCGCCGTCCGATCCTAGCCCCCTTCATCAGCCCATTTCCTGTCCTAGCTCCCTCCTCTCACAACCCATTTCCATTTCAAGCCCCCCTCCCCATCAGCTATTTGCAGTTCAGGCTCCACATCCACTCAGCCCATTTCCATTCCAAGCCCCCCTCCCCATCAGCTATTTGCAGTTCAAGCCCCCCCTTCCCCTCAGTCCATTTCCAGTCCTAGGAACCCCCCCAACCCATTACCAGTCCTAGCCCCCCCCCCATAGCCTATTACCAGTCCTAAGTCCCCATCGGCCCACTCTCAGTCCTAATCCCATCAGCTCATTTCCAGTCCTAACCCCCCATCACCCAATTTTAAGTTTAAGCCCCCCATAGCCCATTACCAGTCCTAACCCCCCATCAGCCCACTCCCAGTCCTAACCCCATCAGCCCATTTCCAGTCCTAACCCCCATCATCCAATTTTCAGTTTAAGCCCCCCCCCATTGCCCATTACTAGTCCTAAACCCCATCAGCTCACTTCCAGTCCTAACCCCATCACCCCATTTCCAGACTTAGCTCCCCAAAGCCCCAGTCCTAACCCCCTATCAGCCCTCTTCCAGTCCTATCCCCATTAGTCCATTTCCAGTCCTAACTCCCACCTCAACAGCCCAGGGAAATTTAAAAAAAAAAAAAAAAGCTGTCTGCTGCCGCTGCTGTTGCCACCGCAGTGGCAACGGCAGAATCGCATATCCCGCGGCCCCCACCCCCCCCCCCCCCGACAGAGCCTGCTCTCCCTGCATCAGCTCCGTCGGCTTTCAGAGCGCGAAAGGAGAGTTTCTCCCTCGCGGCACTGTTAAGCCCGCGGGGGCTGATGGGAAAGTCCCATCAGCCCTTGTGGGCTTAACAGAGCCATGGAAGAGAAACTAGTCTCCCTTTGAGCTCTGAAAGCCGATGGAGCTGATGCAGGGAGAGCAGGCTCTGTCGGGGGGGGGGGGGCGCAGGATATGTGATTTTACCGTTGCCGCCGCAGCAGCGGCAGCAGACAGCTTTTTTTAAATTTTAAAATTTACTTTGCAATCAGAATGTTCTTTGCGCGGGGCCCCCTGAAACGCGGGACCCTGTGCAAAAAACATTCTTGCTCAATGGACGGGCTGGTCCTGAGTGTAATACACATCAAGCCATTTCTGCGTAGATAACTCGCCTTCACACGACCTCAGACCAGTTGAACATCCATGATGACAGACACCATAAAGCTTGTGGGAAGCAACAGATATAATATGTCCTTCACTGCATCGTGGCTGACTCCTTATCCTCCAGAAATGCACATAGATCTCCAGGATCATTAAAAGTCTTGGTCTGGTTGTGCAATGTGACTTTCATGCGGGAAGGATATAACAGTCCAAAACGGGACTTCAGTTGTACCAAACGTGGATGCAATGCCAAAAGACTCTTTCTCCGATCTATCGTTGCCTTTGCAAAGTCAGGAAAGAAAAGGAGTTTATGCCCCTGGTAGTCCAAAGCTGTAAGTGCTCTGGCTGCTCCCATTATTTGCAGGACTTGCTGGAAACGCAAAATTTTCAGGATGATTGGGCGTGGACGCTTGCTCATGGCCCCGGACTGCGTAGGTACTCTATGAGCATGCTCGATCTCAAATGGCATAGTGAAATGCAGCCTTAGCACACCTGGAATCATAACCTGCAGAAAGGATATCAAGTCATGCCCCTCTGCTCCCTCAGGCACTCCTAGTATCCTTATGTTGTTTCGCCACAAACGATTATTGCCATCTTCCACCTCTCTTTTCAGTGAGCGAATCAACTTGGCCTGATTCTCAATGGCCTCGAGCATCTCCACCACCACCTTTTCTACCTTCTCCAAGCGAGCCGTATCTGACTTTAACGAGGGTCTCAAAGGGTTGATATCTTCCTGCATTGCACTTAGCGATTCTCCATTAGCTTTGACCATTTTCTTGACTGCCCGAATCTCACCCAAGATCTCCTGTGAGGTCACAGGGCCATCTCGGATGTCCGCCGTCTTGTGAGGTGAGAGAGGTTCCATCTTGATTCTCTTTGCAGTAGCATTTTGAGATAGTTGGAAATCTAACCGTGTCTATTTAGAGCTCAACATGTCCAGGATCGAATGGCAACCAAGTAGGTAGAAACTATTTGATCAAATATTGCAGAAAATCAGGATTCTTATTTTTGCCCTCCGGAGCATCACTCTTACATGTTCATCTTGACCAGAGACCAGACTCCGCCCCAGACAGTAAGTTCTATGACACAATGTATATACCCTATTCATGGCAGGGTCTCTTCAATCCTGTCCTATTAATGTACTAATACAAAATTCACAAGTTGAACATGCAAAATGTTCTTATTCCTGATTCAAAGTCCCACTATAGGCCTACCTTTGAGCTGTATTTACTACTAGGTCATTAATATAGTGCCTTCACTGATACACTAACATAAGTGGTACCTGAAAACAAGGGTGAAGGGCCAAAATATGCCACTTATTTAAAAAGGCTGTGGTAGTATAGTCCTTTATCTCCAATTTCAACATGTTAGTGGGATCATCTGGTAAGACCTGGTAGTACTTCTGATTTTTGAGATGTTCTAATATTGTTTCATGATAATGTCCCATGTCCTGGATAACAATTGTTCCTCCTTTATCAGCTCAAAGAATTGTAATATCTGATCTAGCCCCTAAATCCAATAATGCCTGGTACTGTGCTGATAACATATTGAAAAACATCTTCTGTGGAGATTGCTCTAGTCTACACCAGGCTTTGTTTAGTAGAAATAGCTGCATCCATTGCCCCGATGGTAACCATTCAGAGACATTAGTGCATACCGACTTTTCTTGCATCTCCACTACAGTAGATTTTTGAAAAAAGTGAGTGACTTGCAATTTTCTAAAAAATCAATATAGTGCCTGTCTCATTTTAAATGGGTCATATTTTGACAATGGAACAAAAGACAACCCTAAATTCAATACTTGTTGTTGTACTTTCGTTAATATCATTCGTGATAAGTTAATGACTGCTGTTTGGTGAATGAATGGGTCGAGGGACCCCTCCGGCCTTCTCCCTGCTGATAATGATATGGCCGGCGGCTGCGAGGGCAGCCTCTTTGAAGAACCTGTTGTGAATTTTGTGAATTTAACTGATCATACTGTTCTTTATGCGATCTAAATGAGGAATCAGTACTCTCTCCCTCCGAAGGAGCTTCAAAAGTTACTTGTTTATTCCCCACCACTATTCCCTGTTTTGATTGCTTCCAAGTGTAAACTTGATCTTTTTCATAATCTTCTGTGTCCTTTGAGAATTTTTTTTTATTTTCGATGATCTAAGAGTTTCCTTAAATTGCTGTATATGGACCAATAGCTCCTTTCAATTGTTTTTATAATTACCCCCCACAAACTCTGTTTTTAGTTCCTGATCAATTTGCTCAAATTGTTGCTTCATTTTTTCTTCCTCTGTTGTTAACCTCTCAATTAAGAGGGCAATATGATCTAACCCACATTTATTCAAGATACTATTACATTTATTATAAAACTCCTTATCATCTATAAACATATGAGGGGGTTTCATCATCCTTAACCCGCTCGAGTCATCTTTTGTTTTAAATATTGTGTCATAGGTGTTGCATGTAATTGAATACGAATGGCTTTCTTATGCAAAAGTTCTCTATGGCTTCTTCCGAAAATGCAAATGTAGTTTGTAAAAGGGGGTGCTTGTTGTGAAGGTACCACTATCTTGACAAGTATGTAAATTAACTGTCTTGCAAAGGATTGTGGTTATTGAAGTCCATTCACACAAAAGCTTGCCTTTTAAAAATAAATGAAAACTCTTGTAGTTGGTTGAGTGTAAGGCAAAATTAGAATTTATTTATGGGGTGAATATCCCACACACAGATGTGCTTGGTAACACCATCCAGATAACTTCTCCAGGATTTATTCAACACAAAATAAGGCAACTGAAAGTCTTATGCAAATAAAAATCAAAGTCCTTTATGGAACAGAAAGGCTTTCTTACAGCCACTGCTAATAAACTCCTTAGCAGTGCTGAGGGTAAAACAAATCAAAGAGGAAAACTTCTTTATACAAAAACAATGCTCACTTTCTCTGCTGTTTGCACTGCTCAAAGCTAGAGAAACGTTCACAGTTCCTACCTGAATCCAGGCAAGCGTCAGGCTGCTTCTTCTGGTATTCTGGCCAGTATGCAATAGAGCATCTGTGTCCTGTACGCCAGTTGGTATCTCTGGACCTCAGGATTTTTTCTCCAGGCGTCCTCCAAGAGGTATTTGGGCTCCCTTTCTCCTTAGCTGCAACAGACCTCTTCCTAGGTGTTGCTTGAGGGTCCCTGGCTGTGGATCTACAGACCTCTGTCTTTCTCCAGTCCTCTGATGGATCTTTCCCCCAGGTATCTCTCCAGGCATAGGTACTTTTATAAGCTCCTCTCTTGGACCGTCTGCTTCCTTATCCTTGTTCCTTGAGGCTCTGGTTGTTCTTCCTTCTGTTCTCCTTCTGATTTCCCATCTCTGTCTCCTCCTCCGTCTGTCTTCCTGAAGATTCCCCTCTATCTTTAAAGGGCTTAGATTGCAACTCCTCCCTTGCACTCTTCAGGTGTTGTGGATTAAGCATTCTTCTAGAGGCTGTTTGACTAGGGATGACATAATGCTTTCTCTGATTAGACTCATGTTTTTCCACTCTAGCTCCCCTAGGGACTTTCTGCATACTAGTGCATTCTGGAACATGTAGTCTTTTAGGGAAACAAGCTGTCTTATTTCTATAACCTGCCAGCACAGGTCCCTTAATCAGAGTAAATTCTCCTCTTTTCTCATTACTCCCTGAGCTTTGATAAGCTTCCTTATCACATACCCCCCTGCTTAAGTTATTACGGACTGGATTTTGTTGTGAAACCTCTGCCTTACAGTCCGTAATACCTGCGAGAGCATTATTATTATCCTCTGGTCGCTCACTTATTTCTTGGCTAGTGCTAGGGACATTATCAGGTGCAGGCCTCTCCTTCCAAGATTTTAGTACATTTATGTGGTAGGTTTGCCTATGCCCCTTAGTGTTTTCCACCACATAAGACACTGGACTCATCTGGTTAACTACCTTCCATGGCTCTTTCCACTGTACTTCAAACTTGGGCGCTGTACCCGCTACCTGTACCAACACCTTTTCACCCAGGGTTAACTGGCGGCTTTTGACCTTCCTGTCATACCACCCTTTCTGGCGCACTTGACTGTCCTGCAGGTTTCTATCGGCAACCTGGGAAGTCCTCTTTAAATGTGCCCTCAAATCATGCAAGAACTGTGGAACTTCCTGATTCTCTGGTTCAGGATCTAGCCATTGCTCCCTCAAGAAATCTAACAATCCCCGTGGGGCCCTACCATACATCAATTCATACGGGGATACACCTAGGGAAACTTGAATTCATTCCATGCAGGCATATAAGACAAAGGGCAATAACATATCCCATTCTTTTAAATCCCCTGCTAAGCCTCTTCTCAACATCTGTTTGAGAGTTTGGTTGAATCTCACCAAACCATTTGACTGAGGATGGTAGGCCGAGGTTTTTACATGCTGAATGCCAAAGGCATCCCAGACTTGTGCTAAATACTTGGATACCAAATTAGATCCTCGTTCGGTTAACACCTCTCTGGGGAACCCTATTTCACAAAATAATTTGATTAGCTCTAAAGCTATCATTTTGGCAGAAATATTCCTTAATGGTATGGCCCAGGGAAACCCTGTTGCCTGATCAACTATGACTAGGATGTATTGAAAACCTCGGGATGTTTTGACTAATGGCCCTACTATGTCCACAGCAATGCGTCCTACTGGGTCTGTTATAATTGGTGTGGGAATTAAAGGCACCACCGGTGGGTGAGATGCTGTAACACGCTGGCACGCTGGACAAGCAGCACAAAACTGGGCAGTTTCTTTAAAAATACCTGGCCAGTAAAAACGTATTAGTATTTGATCCAGCATTCCTTGCATCCCTTTATGGCCTCCCACTGGATGATCATGGGCAAGTCTAAGCACTAGTCCCTTAAATGTTGTGGGTACCACTAACTGTTTATGTATGATCCCATTTCTGGGGTCCTGACTCTCTCTATTTGGGCTCCTTTTCTCCTTAGCTGCAACAGACCTCTTCCTAGGTGTTGCTTGAGGGTCCCTGGCTGTGTATCTACAGACCTCTGGCTTTCTCCAGTCCTCTGATGGATCTTTCCCCCAGGTATCTCTCCAGGCATAGGTACTTCTATAAGCTTCTCTCTTGGACCGTCTGCTTCCTTGTCCTTGTTCCTTGAGGCTCTGGTTGTTCTTCCTTCTGTTCTCCTTCTGATTTCCCGTCTCTGTCTCCTCCTCCGTCTGTCTTCCTGAAGATTCACCTCTATCTTTAAAGGGCTTAGATTGCAACTCCTCCCTTGCACTCTTCAGGTGTTGTGGATTAAGCATTCTTCTAGAGGCTCTTTGATTAGGGATGACATAATGCTTTCTCTGATTAGACTCATGTTTTTCCACTCTAGCTCCCCTAGGGACTTTCTGCATACTAGTGCATTCTGGAACATGTAGTCTTTTAGGGAAACAAGCTGTCTTATTTCTGTAACCTGCCAGCACAGGTCCCTTAATCAGAGTAAATTCTCCTCTTTTGTCATTACTCCCTGAGCTTTGATAAGCTTCCTTATCACAAGCTACATTGAAATGTGTTCTTAAATCACCTGATGCCATGGGAGCATCAAGTCACTAATTATTATATTATCCCCCAGAAAGACTGCATAGGTCCACTACCATAATATTCAACCATTAAATAAGACCTTATCTAATATCCTTATTTTCTCTGACCTGCTACGATAGCTAATTTCTTACTTATGTTTTTTGGTGGATTGCTTCCTTGAAAGGATTATCTTTCTCGTGCCAAGTCTTCCGTTTTCTCTTATAATAAGGCCAAATATCCTAAATAAAAGCAATCGTAGGGACAATGCAGAAAGTGAACCCCAGATATACTTATCTTTTAGTGATCTGCAGTGCAAATCCTAAGAAATCCTGTGGCAATCCTCTGCACGGTAACTGACACGGGGCTCAGACCTTCAGCCACTTCATCAGACTGTTGTATCTCTACGTGCTCCTCAGATCGCGGAACTTCAGATTCCCAGGAAGAACCAGCAGTGTGAAACTGCAGAACCTTTAAATATCTATGTCTGCAGTTTAGCGGTTTGTGGGGCATGAGGAGGCATGGAAATCTGTTGAAGTGTCTGAAGGTTTGAGCCTCGTGTAGTTATCGTGTAGAGGATTATCACAGCATGCAATTCCCATGAAAGTCCCAGCAGTGCGACAACTGTAGGGCCTTTTTAAAAATCTACATCTGAAGTTCTACGATCTGAGGGGCATGTAGAGACACAACAATCTGATGAAGTGACTGAAGATCAGAGCCCCGTGTCTGTTACCGTGTGGAGGATTGCCACAGGATTTCTTTCTTTTTTGTTTCAGCTTTCTTTCAATTTTTTTAAGCTTTCTTTACAAAAGTATGGTATGTTTTTGGACTTACCACTCTTTTATAAAGGAACAAACACTAATATGTGGTAAGTATAAAGGCTATGTGCTAACTGTCAGGAGTACGCCCAGCACATACCCTACAGTTACTGCACAGAAAGGTTGTTTACCACATGTGATGTCCATGGGTGCACTTAATGTCTCCTCTTGAGGTAATGTTATCTGCATCCATGTTATCTGTAAAACTGAAGATTACCACCCAAGTACCAAGTGCTAACCACAATAAGGACTCTATGCCCTCTCTGTCGATTAACATTCTCAGTCTTTGCTCTCTCAGACCTTACACAGCTATGGTGGGATTTTTAGCATGCTGGCTATTTTTATCGCATGGTGGCTGTTACCATGGACCCACACTAATGGTTGTCATGTGTTAAAAGATGCTTTAACTGCTCATGGATCCTTACTTCTGGTATGGCTTAAGGTAGAGGTTTTGGGTTTCCAGGTTGACAGACCTTTGCACACATTACAGCATATATAGATACTTTAGGATCTTTACTCCAGGAATTTACCTTCAGGAGGGGTGAGGGCTGGGACAGGCTTTTTTTTTTTAGCATCTGTAGTAAGATGTCTTGATCTTAGTGGTCACTTGATGTGAACAGTTTTATGGTTGTACTATATTATCTCTCTTTTTCTGAAGAGTGGCACTTGCAGTTCAGACGTGATCATGTTAAGATCTGATCATGAGGTGAGGTGATCTATATATTGTTAACGGATATTTCTTGCTGAAGAGATTTCAGGGCAATTATTAGGTGAAGTGTGTTGCCCATGTCATGAATATGTTTGTTAAACAGATCGTTCCTGGGGCCTTATTTTCTTTGCACCACAGGCCTGATTTATCAGGGCTTTTTTCCATCTATCTAAATCAGTCGCATAAAGAAGAGCGGTAGAAGAAGAACTTCAGAAAAATTAGAATGAGTGTGTTTCAGGTAAGGCAGACGATGGCTCAAAACTGGAAGAATACAGTAGTCTAAGTGAGAATTAGAAGAATGTTGCTTCCTCATCAATCAGAGTATTGTGGGCAAAGATAATAGCAGGAACCTGATCATCAGTGCCATTCACATCAACATCATCAGTATCATTCTCACTCACTACCATGGTCTCCATTTACAGTGACAAAAAACTCATTACCACCTTCATCCAAATAGCCTTCCTAAACTATCGCAATGTATAAAAGTAGCACAGCAAACTTTAGTAAGTACAAAATTTAAAAAAAAAAAAAAAAAAGATATACACTTTTGATTTCCGGGTGTCTCTGGTAGTCACTGACTGTAGGCTGTGTTACATATTTTCTTGGAACAAGTTAATGTGCACATAGCCATCATATGTGAGGCTGGCCAGATGGTGCTTGTCTCCTGTCAGAAGGCAAAAACACCGTCTCAGATGTTTGCTTTAAAGCATTTGTGTATAATCCTCAATCAGAGCAGAGGTAGAATGTGCTTCTCTCACTGAACTGCTAGCAATGAGACACCTTTCTCAAGCTCACGTTCAAAACAATACAACACTGGGTTTCCTTTTAAACAGCTCTGTCGGACTGCAACAGAAGCAGCCACAGCAGCAGCAAGAACAGATTGAAAGCATTTTAAGAAAGGCATAAGAGCAAGAAAATATCATGCTAGGTCAGACCATGGGCCCTGTTTACTAAAGACAGCTAAGGCTTTGCGTGTAACACGCCAAACAAATGCATGTTAAGTGCAAATCCTCCGTGCTAGCTGTTGGGCGTATGACCAGCATTTTCCTGGCAGCTAACACATGACGGGCTTCCCTAATGTGTGCTCCAGTAAAATGGATTCGCCAAATAACTCCCATAGAAGCGTTGCTGGGCAAATTCGATTTATTGGCCACATTTCCACTGAGTGTGCAAAAATTTCCCTTGCGCTATCAGAAAACAATCTCTATGCCCACACTCCACCCCTTCCACACCCATCCTGCGATGGCCGATTACTGTGCATTAAGAAATGCCATACTGGGTCAGACCAAGGTCCATCAAGTCCAGTATCCTGTTTCCAACAGTGGACAGCCTAGGTCACAAAAGGCACGCAGGTTCCATGCTCACACATCTGTGTTCCCAACTGCCAGATACCACATATTAAAAATGTACTGGGCTTTAGTAAAAGGGGCGCCACATGTCCGTTCAGTCAAGCATCGTGTTTATTTTATTTTTTAAAATTTATTTTATTTTTATGAAAATCTTTGCAAACTCTTTTCATACAGGAAAGAAACCAAGAAAACATTTAAAAAGGAAAAGTAAAAAAATTGGAAATATCACAACATCTTAGCCCTTATCATGGAGAAGTGAGAGGAGATCGCTACTCAACAGTGAATATCAAACAGATATACTGTATGTTAGATCTCCATACCAGCTAAGAAAACATACATACAGCCCAAAGCAAAGGAGACTTGGAGAACAATCATCCCTGCTTCAACCTTTACCTGCCAAGAAAAACATAATTTGAGCCCTGATAAGAGAATAAACATTTACAGGGAAAATGAAGAAAGAATATTACACCAACTGCTCAACTGAAGAAAATTTAGATTAGGAAAAACTAAGATGTTTCAACCACAAAGCAAACTTTCCCTTATGGGAAAAGTAAACTTAAAAATTAAAGTCTTATTCAATTCAGAATGCAGCGTCATAACCATTGTGGTTCCAGAGGGGATCAGATGTTGAGAGTTTTCAAGATATTCCATTAAATCCAAACAAACTGACAAATTGTCCCTCTCAAGTGCCAAATCAAGAGCTGTCTCTGCTATTGAACGAGACAGCAAATAATAAGCATTTGCAACAATAATAGCATCTAGATTAGACAATTTCAAACACTCAGAGAAATAGTTTTAAAGAAGAATCCTAAAAGACAAAAGATGAATCTTGGAGAAATTTGATAATTTTAAATTTCTACTCTTAATTAAATTTTCCTAAGACTCATTTTGTCTATACAGATGCAGGATATTTTTAAGAGCCCAAACATTAGCAGATTTAAGAGATCCCCATTGAGATTTACTTTTCTTTATTTTCTGCTCCACAACCTATAGCCTATTATCTTGCTCCTGTAACTTAACCACAGTAGCAAAAAAGAAATGATTTTGAAGATCAAATACATCTTTAAGGGAATTATTAGTTTGAGAAACAACTCTCCATATATCTGCCAAATTAATACCAGAAATTGGCACAGTTGACAAATCAGGTGAGCTAACTAAATCTAATGTAGGAATTACAGCAGGGATGGGGATTGAAGCCTGGTCCCACTGTAAGACAGTGATTATGGGACTTCTAGCCCCACCTGCCCCAGATATCATCCGGGGAGAGGTTTCCTCATCTAATAATAGAACTTGACTGTCTCCTGGTGGAGGTGGTGAAGTTCAAATAACAGGGCTCAAGTAGGCACCCAACAGGGAGGATGTGGGAAGTCCAGAAGAATTAGGTCTAACATTAACAGCATCAGATGGTATTGGTTTCACATTCCTATCCATGGGGTCTTCCACTGCAGAAGAAGAAGCCCCAGAAATAATGGTACTTTTAGCTTTCCTCCTCCCTCCCTTGGATATTCTCCCAAGAATCCCACAAAAGGGGCTCCGGCCCCAAAGTGGCATCAAAAAGGTGTGGCCCTTCTGCCATTCATCCGTGGCCATGCATCCACACCTGCAACATGGCGATGCATATTTTTAGAGCAACTTGGGAGACGCTGGTGATATCACTTTTGGGAGGCAAGGCTCACCGCATCTCTCTTCCAGATACCAGCCTAGAAGAATAGTGAATCCAGAAGAGCTGCTCCACTGCTGTGATTTAATTATTCACTATAGGTAAAGTCTCTCATGTCCCAAGATCAAAGCAGTAATGCATCTTTTAAAGTACCTTGGGAGCCGCTGGTGCTATCACTTCTGGGGGGGGGGGGGGGGTAGGGCTCACAATGTCTCTCCTGCAGATACCAGTCTGGAAGAATTGTGAATCTGCTGCCACAATTCAATTATTCACTGCAAGTAAAGCATTGCAGCCCCCCCCCCCCTCCCAGCATCTTGCTTCTGACATTGGTACATCTTGGTCACTAAGAAGTACCTGAAAAATCCCAACAAGTAAACCTATTCCTTCTTGCTATTTCCCAGAAGTCTACCAGGCTAGAAAATGATTATTGGCATTTGCTCCAGAAACTTATGTACACTTGGGATGATAGTCAAAGGGGTTCATCAGTCAGCAGGACCTGCTGACTGGATAAACCCTGTTGAGAGAGATATTCAGTAGAACTAACTGCCAAGGAATATCCCCATGGACCACTGTAGCAGTGTCTGGTGTCACTCACCTACTACCCCGGAGGCAGAAGGCCTGGGGCTTCAGTGAGGATCCTCTTAGGTAGCAAGGGCGGAGTAATGCCACCTGGGATTTTGAGTCCCAATAGTTATTCTAATAAGAAGGTAGCTGTGGTCGAGTAGCTATGCTTAAAGAGGTATTTTATTTCCCTTCCCGGGAGAATTCTTGCAACAAGGGTCAAAAGAAATTAAACCATAAAACTGGTACAACACAAGTGGGAACTACAAATTACAACAAAAATGCTTCTTATCAGCTTTAAACAAACAAAAAGGGAAAACAGGCTTTTTCCTCTCACAAAAGCTTTCCAGTGAAATCTGTGTTCCTCCACAGATTTCTCTTAGGCAGGGTTTTACTCAGGCTTTAACAAAAAGAGGTCACGCTGTCTGAAAACACCATTGTACAGTCCATTTTACAAATATCTGAGTTCTCTTCACAGAAGTCACATTCCATGTCCTCGGGTGCTTCTGGGGAATTATATTTGGCAGGGCTGTAATGTGTATCAGTGTTTAAAAGTTCCCTCTCTTCTTGGCTAGAGCTTCTCTCCCCTCTCCCCCTGCAGAAAGGCTGGTTACCGTGCACTATGGATTCTCTCCTTACAGGGCCATATCCTTCAGGACCATTGTAGTTAAAATCCAGTGCCCCTCTATTCAAGGTACTATGCCTTTCTTCAGGCTGAGCTCTGACTCTCCGTTTTGCAACCGGGAAGTTGAAACTTCTCTCCCTTTCACTTCCCCTCAAGGGACGTCTTTCTCTCGGGTAGGAACTCACTTCTGGATAATAGCTTTTGCTCCCCAGGTACCTGCTCTCGTGGGTATTTCCTCTCCCAGCTCCTCGTGGTTTGCGGCTTGGAATCTCTCTCTGTCCCCAACCGGACTTTGGCTTAGTGCAGCCCAACTTTCCAGCACTAACCTCTGAGAATTCCTCCTGGGCAAACCCCTCTGAGGTGCAAATGGAATCCACGTCAGAAGCTTTCAGGTATGACTCCTGGCTCTCTTGAGCTCTGCTCTTTTCTCTCCAGTGAATCCTCTCATGGTCTCTTTCTTCCTCGACATCAGAGAATGAGTCTGACTCCCTGCTCCTGTCTCTGTTCCTTTCTCGGTTCCCTTCTCGATTCCTCCCTGCTTTGCTCAAGACTGACTTTTTAAGTGCGTCATTCTCTGAGACTCTTGTTAGCTCAAACTGGTGCAGCTGTTTCTGCTTCTCTGATGAGCTATGATGTAATTCTCTATCTGGGCGTTTACCTACAGCCTGTGCACTTGTTTTGCTTGGTTGCTCATAGCAACCCCTAGCCATGTGCTTTGCACTGCCGGTTTTAAAACTGCCCTGTGTGTTTTCCTCTACTTTTATAGGCACTATCTGCCTTGCTCCATGACAAATCCCCCCCCCTTAAAATATTACGGGCTGCAGATCTTACCTGACAGCCCGGAATCTCTTTTCGGGACCTATCTCGGTGTAATACTGTCTGGGACCTATCTCGGTATATAACGGTAACTAGGCTGGCAGTGGCAGACCTGTCCTTCCACAGTTTGAGGACATTTACGTGATATGTCTGTTGGCGACCCTTCTCATTTTCCACCCGGTAGGATACTGGGCCAACCTTCCCTATCACTGTACCCGGGCCCTTCCACTGGGACTTGAATTTTGGTCCGGGGTCAGATACCTGGATCAGGACTTTGTCCCCTATGCTTAGCTGCCTTGGTTTAGTGCCTCTGTCATAATACCGTTTTTGCTTATTTTTACTGGCCTTTAAATTCTCTATAGAGGTTCTGGATGTCCTCTCTAGGCGTTGCCTTAACTCCTTAAGGAATTGGGGTACCCCGACCTCTTGCATGTTCGGCTCTACCCATTGCTCCTGCAGGATATCCAAAATGCCTCTTGGAGCGCGGCCGAACAGCAACTCGTATGGAGATGCCCCAGGGACGCCTGTATGCGCTCCCTGCATGCGTAAAGCGTGAATGGAAGCAATGTATCCCATTCATTCATTTCCCCCTTTTTCAAACCTCGGTGTAGGAGTTGTTTAATCAACTGATTCATACGCTCCACGAGCCCATTAGACTGTGGATGGTATGCTGATGTCCTTATATGGCGGATGCCAAAGGCTTCCCAGACCATAGCCAGATGTTTTGACAGGAAGTTACTCCCCTGATCAGTCAGGACTTCCCTGGGGAAACCTACCTCACAGAAGAGTTTGATTAACTCTAAGGCTATCAATTTGGCTGATGTATTTCTTAAGGGAATGGCCCACGGAAACCGCGTGGCATGGTCAACCACGACCAATATATACTTGAAACCCCTTGGTGTCTTCACCATAGGTCCTATTGTATCCACGCCTATTCGGCTTATAGGAGCCGCTATGGTGGGAGTTGGCACCATGGGTACTGCCTTAGGCTTTATAACTGTCACTCTTTGACAGCTAGGGTATGCCTCGCAATATTGCCGTGTCTCCTTGAAAACCCCGGGCCAATAAAATCTAGCCAAGATTTGGTACAGCGTCCCCTGGATCCCCTTGTGACACCCCACTGGGTGATCATGTGCTAATCTTAATATGCTAGCTTTAAAGGTCACGGGTACAACTAGCTGTTTGCGTATGGCATCGTTATGGGGGTTTACAGACTCTCGGTATAAAAGGTCATCCTCCAGGAAAAATCTTGGTAGGGTTTGTCTATCTTCCTCCGCCCACTCAAACGCCCTTTTAAGCACTGGGTCAGCTCTCTGCTCCATGGGAAATGAAGGAAATTTTCTTACTACCTCGGCCGGTATCCAGGGCATGCCTACAGCACCTTCTAGCTCGGCCATCCCCCGGGTCCTGGTGTATCTTTCCCTACGCTTCCTGGATTTTTCTTTCTTCCCTACTTTATCAGGGGGATGTACTAGGTCATCATGGTTAGGGAGGGTAGCTAACCCTTCCTCATCTGGGTCCTCCCTCTGAGCACTTTCCTCCCCTTCGGGTTCCTCAGTATTTTCCACTGACTCCTCTCCCCCCTCCCTAGAGGGTCCGGCTTGAGAGCGAGTGGATATTAAACCTAATTTAATACCCCAGTCATTTCCCAATATATTATGAAAGGGAGGCCAATCCTTCCCCAATACAACATCCGCTGGCAGTTTGGGAACTACGGCCACTCTCATCTCTCTGGTGGTGCCCCACCCTTGTACCATAACATTGTGTAGGGGATAAGGAACAAATGCGCCGTGCACACACTTGACCTTTACTTGGCCGTCTGCTTGACTCGGGGGCGACTGGCGATGCCCCTCAATGGCTTCCCAGAGCTCCTTGGAAATCATGCTCTGGTCAGCCCCCGAGTCAAGTAGAGCAAGTGTGTAAATACCTTCTATTTGTACTTGTATATGAAATTCGTCCTGTTCTGTTTCCTCTGTCCCTGTCACCAGGACTGTTCGTTCTGTGCAGGATCTCTGATAATGTCCAGTTTTTCCACACCTAAAACATTTTCCTTTGGGTACAGAATAGACATTACCATCAGAGACATTGACATTCAACATTTCAGGTGTATACATCCTATCATGCACATATTTCTCACTTCTGCTACTTTTTCTCCTACCAGCTGCCAACCAGATACCTTGCCCTGAGGTGTCAGTCCTCTCGGCAGCGAAATACCGCTCCGCAAGAGTGGCTGCATCCTCTGAGGTTTGGCAGTGCTGGAGCGTCAGAAATGTTTTAAGGCCTTTGGGAACAGCCTCCATAAATTGTTCTAGCACAATTTTGTCAATGACTGTTTCCAATGTAGCTCCCTCGGCTAGCAACCATTTTTTAGCTACACTTTTTAACCGCTGTGCTAGGGCCTTGGGGGTCTCTTGAGGCCTAATAACTGCCTCCCTAAACATTCTTTGATAGTGAAGGGGGATGAGCCCTAACCTATCTTTCACCGCTTTTTTCACTTCAATATAATTGGAAGCTAACTCCGCTGGCATAGCCTTATACGCTGAAAGGGCCTCTCCTGTGAGGGACAGGGCTAACCGGGTGGCCCACTGCTCCTCCGGCCATTTCAGGGTGGTAGCTATGCGCTCAAAAGCGTCCAGATAATCATCCAAATTGTCCTGCGGTTGTAAGTGGAGTGGAGGAGTGGCCTAGTGGTTGGGGCAAGGTACTTCAGGCTGGAAGGTCGGGGGTTCAAATCCCACTAGAGGACAGCAACCTCGGGCCAGAAGGACTGGGGTTTCTAGTCCCACAGGTGCTCCTTGTGGTCTTGGGCAAGCCACTTAACCCTCCATAGCCCATGTTCCCTGTAAAATAGTTATCTCCAAGTTACAATGCCCTGTTCAATGTAATTTCAGTTTGTTCAATGTAAACCGCACTGATGCAGAATAGCGTGGTATATAAGAGAATGTAAATAAAAAAATAAAATAAAATAAAATAAATAATTGTCCTAGCAAAAAGGCACCATACGACCTCAGACCTGCAGCGTGGAGTGCCATGGGGACGTCCGCTGCGGCGTCTAGTGGTTTCTTTAAAATCGTGTCCATGGTCTCTATCAAGGGCCTCTGCTGCTCCCGTATGGTCCGCGTTGTTTGTTCCTGCAGGAAGTGGATAAGCTCGACTTGCTTATCCCATTGCGCCTTCATCCATTGGGCTACACCCTGTGGCTCCATCTTCTGCCTTGATGTACCTGTAAGAGATAGAAACAAAAACAAAAACCAAGTGCAATACCGCAACTCCTTTGTGTTTTTTTTTGTTTTGTTTTGTTTTTTCCTTCCACCGCCCTCTCACTGCCCACCAGCGCCCCCTTTCTCACTTTATCCTCCCCGCGGCTGCCTAGGTACTTTTTACCTGAGCTTTCATGCAGGGATCAGCATGTGAGAAAGGTTTCTCCGGGTCCAGCACCTGGCAGCAGAAATCTTCCTGACGGTTCTCTCCTGTTGGATGACAGCTCTCCTTTTCCAGCAGACTGTAGTCCTTTGTGCTTGTCCTTTTGAATTCTTGCGCAAAAATCCAACAACGTCGCCACTTGTCACTCACCTACTACCCCGGAGGCAGAAGGCCTGGGGCTTCAGTGAGGATCCTCTTAGGTAGCAAGGGCGGAGTAATGCCACCTGGGATTTTGAGTCCCAATAGCTATTCTAATAAGAAGGTAGCTGTGGTCGAGTAGCTATGCTTAAAGAGGTATTTTATTTCCCTTCCCGGGAGAATTCTTGCAACAAGGGTCAAAAGAAATTAAACCATAAAACTGGTACAACACAAGTGGGAACTACAAATTACAACAAAAATGCTTCTTGTCAGCTTTAAACAAACAAAAAGGGAAAACAGGCTTTTTCCTCTCACAAAAGCTTTCCAGTGAAATCTGTGTTCCTCCACAGATTTCTCTTAGGCAGGGTTTTACTCAGGCTTTAACAAAAAGAGGTCACGCTGTCTGAACACATCATTGTACAGTCCATTTTACAAATATCTGAGTTCTCTTCACAGAAGTCACATTCCATGTCCTCGGGTGCTTCTGGGGAATTATATTTGGCAGGGCTGTAATGTGTATCAGTGTTTAAAAGTTCCCTCTCTTCTTGGCTAGAGCTTCCCTCCCCTCTCCCCCTGCAGAAAGGCTGGTTACCGTGCACTATGGATTCTCTCCTTACAGGGCCATATCCTTCAGGACCATTGTAGTTAAAATCCAGTGCCCCTCTATTCAAGGTACTATGCCTTTCTTCAGGCTGAGCTCTGACTCTCCGTTTTGCAACCGGGAAGTTGAAACTTCTCTCCCTTTCACTTCCCCTCATGGGACGTCTTTCTCTCGGGTAGGAACTCACTTCTGGAATTGTGTGTCCAGTTCAGACCAGATGTACAGAGAGGATCTATGTCCAGGACAGAATCGGGACCTAGGGAATTAAGGGAGATGTCCTCTTAATCGCTCCTGTAAAGGAATGGCCAAAAGGAACACATTTTAAATACCTATATGTGTCAGGGAACAGATGTAAATCCAAGCATCAACAATTTTGGGTTTACATGTGTATTTCTTATATAAAATGGGGAATGCATGTGTAGATTTTTATCCTGCCCAGGCCATGCTCCCTGACACACCCGCATGCAATTTCAGCATCTAAAATGGGCCTTTTTCTTAAATGTCATTTGCATGTGTTAAGTGTTCATACTTACATATCAAAATAGAGAATAGGGCTACCAAAATACCCCCCCCCCCTTATGTTTATTTTTCATTCCTTTCCTGTGAGGAATCTGAGCATAATAGAGGCTTCTGTAGATAAGTGAGCAGAACTTTGACAGGAAATTTTGGTGACTTAAAGCTTTGGAAGAAGATTCTGTGGACTGATTTGAAAAATTCTGTATTTTAAATTCTTTAAACACTTAACATTAGTTATTATCATGGATTATAGTTTTAGAGTTTATTTGCCTAGTTTTAGTTAGGCCTTTAATACAAAACAAGTGCATCCCTTAATTTATAGTTAGTTTTCCCAATTTGGAGGGAAATATGTCATCACATAACAACATCACCCCATCATATCTGTCTACACTTATCCATAGACCTTCAGATAGTAGACTTAGAAGAAGGAGGAATCTCAATACTGTGCAAGTACCAGATACAATAAGAAAGACAAAGCAAATAACAAGCAACAGCGCCTTCTCATGGTTTATGGTTATGGTTTAGGCCCTTTACTTATGCATCAGAGCGGTTTACATGTATACTAACAGGTACTTTTTTTATTCCCTTGTCCCCGAAGGGCTCACAATCTAAGTGTACCTGAGGCAATGAAGGGTTAAGTGGCTTGCCCAAGGCCACAAGGAGCAGCCATGGGACTAGAGACCTCAGTCCCTCCAGCCTGAGGTTACTTGTCCCCATGTGGGAATTGAACCTCCGGCCTGAGGCAACCTGTCCCAACCACTGAGCCACTCCTCCCTGCGTAGCACCTACACAATGGAATAAGCTCCCTGACCACTTAAGGGAGATAAAAGATCTCCAAACATTCAGAAAGGAACTAAAAACATACTTATTCACCCAACATTACTACCAATTTTCAGATCTGGCCTCCCACCCCCCATAGCTCATTCATACAATCTACCAAACTACCCACGCACATTTTAACACTATCCAAAGCTGATTGATGACATAGGTTGTAAATTTCGCAGTTTGTAAATATTTAAGAAGTTGTTATTGTAATTTGTAAATAATTACATTGCCTAAATTGCCAAAGGTTCCTGTTATGAGCTGTAAATGCATGAGATACATCTGCATACCATGGGGGTGGTGCATAGATATGCAGCACAGGCATCTTTATTAGAGGCAGCATGGAACCTGAATGGTGTTTGGCCCTCCAGGACTGCATTTGGGAGACTCTGCTCTAGGTAATGCGGCTGTTTATGGTGTCTGTGCTCGGTGGGGTAAAATATAGGCGTATTAACCATGCGTATGTTCTCTGCAATAAAGGTTTGTCCTTACTATCACGGTTTAGTTGTGGGAAAAATATGTGGACTGGATTGGCAGTAACCCCAGCTGGGCTTTGAACCTGTGACCTTCTGTTCTTGCACACACTGTCTGTGTGCTCTGCACCACCGTTTTGCCATTGATATGCTGCATTCCCTAGGGAGTCCATGACTGTACATCCGACAAGGCCTGTTTGTTGCAGTACACGGCACCCACCTGGACAGGGCTAGGCCATGGTCTGCTGTTTCCACCAGCTGCTGCCACCTCCACCACCAGTACCGCTCCATCCTTAGATTGGAGACAGCATAAACCCTGAAGGATTTGTGGCCCTCCAGGACTGCATTTGGGGGCATCTGCTCTAGGTAAAGTGCACGTTTCTGGTGTCTGTGCTCTGTAGGGTAAAATAGAGGTGTTTGAGCCATGCTTATGTTCTCTGCAATAAAGGTTCGTCTTTACTATCACAATATAGTTGTGGGTAAAATATAGGGACTGGATTGGCAGGAGTCCCAGCTGGGGCTTAAACCTGTGACCTTCTGTCTCCAAACACACTGGTTGTGTGTACTGCACCACCGTATTGCCACAGAGACAGTGCATTCCCTGCTTGTGAAACCCCTCCAGCCCAGTCGGGGCTGTGCGAGGGGGAGGAGCAGCAGCAGCGGACCACATAAAGGGAGCCGCCGACGGCGGGAAAGCCTCTCCACCTCTCCACCATCTTCTTCCCCTGATCGGGGAAAGCAACGCCGCCAGGCCATCCGGCCTGCTTGTGAAACCCCTCCAGCCCAGTCGGGGCTGTGCGAGGGGGAGGAGCAGCAGCAGCGGACCACATAAAGGGAGCCGCCGACAGGCGGGCCCGCGCCTGGTCGGGCCCGCGCCTGAGGGCCTCGCCAGAGGGCCCTTTGGCGTGGCCCTTAGGCGGGGACTGAGAGAAGGAGTACCAGAAGAACTCTTGCCATCAGCGGCACTTATCCTCAGTCGGGAATTGAGCCTCCGGCAATAAGGTAACAGCACCAGCTTCACTCACCCAATTCGGAGCTACTTGTATGGACTTTTAAGGGATACCATTGCAAATAGTGATCATTGTGAGATACTGCTACCTATGATAACTACCCCTATTACACTGTTACTATGGGATACTATTGCCAATAGTAATTATTGTGAGATACTGTTGCCAGTATTGATCATTGTCAGATACTGTTGCCAGTATTGATTATTGTGAGCAGCTATTTCAGCAGTAATTATTGTAAGATAATCTTGCCAGTAGTGATTTATTGTGAGACACTGTTGTGAGTATTGATCATGGTGAGATACATTTGCCAGCAGCAATCATTGTAAGATACTCTTGCCAGTAGAAATCATTGTGAGATAATGTTACCAGTGATGATCATTGTGAGTTACTATTGCTAGTAATATTTACCCACGGCAATCAGTAGTAATTACCGCTTCCTGCATTGCTATTACAAGACACTGTTGCCAGTAGTAAATACCCTTCACTGTTGTCAGTAGTAAATACTCTTCTTGCAGCTTGTGATACTATTAACAATAATAATTTCCCTCCCTCCAACTACATACCTCCAACTACTTCCCTCCCACTCTACCCATTACCTCATAAAATGAACAAAATGTCTCCTACTAAGATTACAAATCTCCTTTTCACTCTCTTTTTAATAACCCTCCTAACTCAACACATATACACTTACAAAACCAACCAAAGTCCACACAATAACATCCCAATCATCTACAATCATAACCGGAACCCTTATAATAATTTCCCAATCACGTACAATCAATACCAGAACCCAATATATAGCTCTACATACACAAACTCTCATAATCACCACTCGCGCCACACTTCACACAAACGCCATCACCGCCTCATCCAAATAAAGCAACAACCCATAAGTGATAAAATTGACCAAAATGACAATACAAACATCAAATTACAACTCATCCTAATAAACATACGATCCATAAGAAACAAAATACCTATAATTAATGACATAATTAACGATACATCCCCTGACATTATCTGCATTACTGAAACATGGCTCTCACCTACAGACACTATACTACTAAACCAGCTAACCACATATCAATATGACATTTTCAATTGCCAAAGGAATATAAAAAGAGGAGGGGGTGTAATGATTCTCACCAAAAATTACCTAAAATTCACCCTAACAAACCTAAATAATATAGATGGAATAGACATCGTTAACATAGAAAATAAAACCATGGCTCTCACCCTCATCTACAGACCCCCATCATCCGATCAGAAAAACCTCACCCCTATCCTAGAACTTGCATGTACAGCATCACAAAACAAACCACTTTTACTCCTTGGGGACTTGAACCTTCCATCACTGAACCATTCACAATCAGATAACTTCATAGACACTATGTCACAAATGGGGTTCACACAGATAATACATGCCCCTACGCACAAAAAAGGTAACATACTTGATGTAATTTTCCTCCCAGCCACACTCTACAATCACTTACTACATACCACTCTGAGTATAACTGAAGTACCCTGGTCAGACCATCATCTAATCACAATCCAGCTACCAGCACAAATCCCAAAAAACAATGGGAGCACAACTCCACATACATCACGCTTCGCACGCTTTGACAAAGACACATTCCTCGATAAAGTACTACCCGAACTAGACACAAGCTCACCAGACATCAACTCAACCATAACACATTGGAATCTAACCATTCAAAAAGCAGCTGCTCACACACAAGTCTTACACAAACAAACAAAAAAGACAGAAAAATGGTTCACAAAAGAGCTGACAAAACTAAAAAAACAACTGAGGAAACAAGAAAAGAGATGGAGAAAACTAAAATCTGATGAAAACAAATCCCAATACATGCTCTTACTTATGGAATACAAAAACGCAATTAACAAATCAAAAAGAGACTACCACTCCAAAGTAATAAATTCTTCCATCAACCGCCCAAGGGAGCTATTCGCGATAGTAAAAACTTTAACCAAAACTAACAACACCGAACCTAAACAACAAGCAATAAATATACAAACACTAGCAAAACATTTTGCGGAAAAAACTAAAAAACAAAACCACTACCTCAACTCCTGTATTATCAAACACAAAAATCTCACATGAATGGACAAGTTTCCAATTGGTAGAACAAAAACAACTCCTCAAAATCATAACTATGATAAACACCACCACTTCCCACTCGATCCATGCCCTGTGTCATGGATTAAGTGTGCAAAAGCTGAATTGGTGGTAAATATACAATACATCGTTAACCAATCCCTTTCACAGGGCATCATGCCTGATGCCCTAAAACTCACAACACTCCGACCAATAATAAAGAATAATAAGCTCGACTCAAATGACCCGAATTCATACAGACCCATAGCCAGCATTCCATTCATAGCCAAAATAATAGAGAAAACAATTCAAATTCAGTTACAAGAACACATTGATGAACACAAACCTCTTGACTCACACCAATTTGGTTTCCGCCCATTCCATGGAGTAGAAACCCTCCTAATCACCCTTATGGACTTCCTCATCAAGGGCACTGATGGCAAACATCAAGGCTTCTTACTCCTTTTTATAGATATCTCTGCCGCCTTTGATAACATTAATCACATGACACTGATCAACAGATTAGAAAACCTAGGTATAGGCGGGATTGTCCTTAACTGGTTCAAATCCTATATTTCACATAGATTAATACGAGTCCAAATTGACCAACAAGCATCAGAAACATTCCCTCAAGGACAGGGAATACCCCAAGGATCAGCCCTTTCGGCCCTCTTATTTAACTTGTACCTGCAACCGATAACAGACATATTTAAAAAACACAGGATTAACCATTTTATATATGCCGATGACATCATGTTAGCTATCCCCATAAATGCTAAAAACCCTACATATGACTCGCTATCCAAATGCATGGCTGAGACCTCCTCCTGGATGGAAACTAACCACCTTAGCATAAACCTCAAAAAAACTGAGGCAATGTTTGTGACAAGACCACCCACGACTGAGAACTCATACCCAGAAACAATCACAATCAACAAAACCTCCATACCCGTCAGAAAACAGGTAAAATACTTAGGAGTAATAATAGACCACACCCTCACCATGCTACCTCACATAAAACAAATAGTAAAAACCATCTTCTATAAACTCAAAACTATTCAGCACCTAAGGCCACTTCTTGAAACACAAGACTTTAGATCCGTAGTAAGTACACTGATCACCCCGCACTTCGACTATTGCAATAGTCTCCTAATAGGCCTCCCCCAAAAGAGCATATACCTTCTCCAAAGAGCACAAAACATCTGTGCAAAGGTAATCTCTAAAGCTCGCCTAACTGACCACGTGACCCCAATACTACTGGAACTCCATTGGCTCCCTATAAACAGCCGAATCAAATATAAGATTATCCTAACAACCTATAAACTTATAAATGACATAACCCCTTCACACCTATCCACATTACTCCAATCTCCAACATCGACAAGGACCCTCAGACAGAACGCGGCCCACTCCCTCATCACACCAAAAGCCATCCGTAAAACTAAGAATTCCACTAGTTCCAGAGCATACTCATTCACTGCCCCTACACTCTGGAACGACCTCCCTATTGAACTTCGCACCATAAGAGACCTCACCCAATTCAGAAAAGAATTAAAGACCTACCTATTCACTGAACACTTCGAAATCCCCTATTCCCCCAAGACCAGCTCCACAACAAACATGGTCACACATACACAGACTCCCTTAATCCCCTAACCCAACAATGTATCCACAAGACTTTCCCCCCTCCCTCACACCCGAAGACGAAAAAAGGAACTAAATTCCAGCACCTACACCAATTCATGCCCCACACACCACACACACCACACACTGTAAATATTCATTTGTATAAAGTTTAATATGTTTGCTTTAATACCTATAAATGGTATATTTACTGTTTAATGTAAATAGTTGATTTCTATTGTTCTATGTTCTATGTAAAATGTATACAAACTGTGTACATGACTGTTGACTTGTTATATGTAAACCGCCCTTGATCTCTGGAAGGGGCGGTATAAAAGAAATAGTTAAATAAAATAAATAAAAAAAATAAAATAAATAAAAATGATACCATGACTGTTTGTCCGGCAGGGCCTTTCTGTTGCAGTGCATTGCACCCACCTACACAGGGCTAGGCCATGGTCTGCTTTTGGCAGCTGCCACTGCCCACCTCCACCTCCAGTACCCCTGTGCCACCATGCTGACATGCCCTTCTGCTGGTGGTGCTGGTGGTACGCAGTCTCAGGCCATCCTGTGTGCGGGTAGGCGGCTGCCTATGGTGCGGGTTCTGGGGTAGGGGTGCCTGCATATCTGTCTGCACGTCCCTAAATCACCGCCTGCCACTGTTCTGTGCCCTTGGAGATACCTGCTGGGTACTATCCCCTGTGACACTATGATAGACATGCTCATGCTCATGTTGGGCCCTCATCAGCTGCTGTCTGGCTGTTGTACAGTTTCAGCATTCCTAGATGCCACCTAGGCATCTGCCTAGTCCGCACTGTGCCCCAGCTGCACCACAGCATGTGCCGCCTGCAGTCCTCTGTATCCCCTTTCCCAGCATCTGTCCAGTTGCCCATTCCGACATGCCCGCCCTGCTGCTGTGGAACATGGGCATGCCATAGGAAACCTGTCCAATGGAGGATGTAACCCTGATCACTACTATTTCACTGTGGGATCATTCACCTTGTATGGGGACGGAGCGTAGACCATTGTAAAATTCATATTTATTTTTTGGGGCTTTCTTGGGAGTGTTTTTTGATGTTTCCCATTACTATCACTATTGCCCAGCTTGCTTATGATTTTTTTATATTTTGTTGGGGTCATTTTTAATGTTTATTTGCCCTTTTGTTCCATGCACATGTATCACACTTCTCACTTTTTGTAGATTTCCCTGGTTTTGCTGTACATTGCTGACAGAAATGGTTTCTCTTCCCTTTAAATCGGCTCTACCGTGAGGTTTTCACTCGCGGTATTTTTTTGCTTGAATTTCAGCCCCGCTCGTGTGCGGGGAGCCTCTCCTCTCCCACTCTCCACCCATTGACCCCATTTCTCCGCCCCTGGGGAGCCTTCCTCCGCCCTCCGGGAGCCTTTCCACGCCTCTATCGCACATCAGCGTGCCGCGCACATGAGCGGGCACTTTAGTGTGGCACGCACGTGTGCGGGGCACAAAAACGCATCATTAGCATGTGCTAAAGTACCTTAGCGCACGCTATTGTGTGCCGCGCACTTGAGCGCAGTTTAGTAAACATACCCCTTAGTAAGATAGACATAATAATCATGTTTGGTGAGTGCTATGGCTGACTGGAAAGAGACAAGCATGGATTTAAAGTATAGAAAGTCTGCAAGGGTGCAGGATTTGAGGCAAGAGTGACAGCCATGAGTACTGCCATCCATTTTGAGCATGTGCAAATTTCTAAAATTGGGCCGAAACTTGGATGTGGATGGCCTTTTTCATACATTTTAAATTGTCATCCTAGATTATGCCTAGATGTCATTTCTAAAATGTGCCTTTTAAATTAATTTAGTGTGGACTAAAAATTCCTTATTAGAATGAATGCATGAAAATAATTAAAATACACCCCAACATTGAGAAATGAAAAAATGAAAATTAAGGGGTATGTTTACTAAACTGCGGTAACTTTAGAGACCGCACGTTAGGTAACATTAACGATCGTTAGGTAATGTTAAAGCGTGGTATGTAACGTTAACACGTGTCAACATTACCTGACGAGCGTTAGCGTTCCTGGCCATGGTAAACACCGCCGAGGGTGGAGAGAGGGCGGAGAGAAGGGGTCAATGGGCGGGGAGTGGGCAGGGAGAGGCTCCCTGCACACTAACGCACTGAACTGAAGGGCTGAATCCTACCACAAATGAAAACCTGCCGTTAGATGCACATTTGCAGGAGAGAGAAACCATTTCAGTATCAGCAATGTACAATATAGGCAGGGAGCCCAAGAAACATGATAGTAGTGCTCCATTTTCAGCAACAGCATAGTGCCCAAGTATGAAAGGGCACTATGGCGATGGTGCAAATGGGGCATAGGGGGCTGCAGGCGGTACATGTAGCGGGGGCAGCTGAGGCACAGGGTGGACTTGGCGGGCGCCTAGGTGGCAAATAGGAACATAGAAACCGGAAATCAGCATGACAGCAGCTGACAAAGGACAAACACAATCCACCTACATCTATCTGGTCCACCCGAGCTAACAGTTGCCAGGGCACTGACCTAAAATCCCCCCAGCCAACCCTCCCCCAAGCGGAAGGGACATACTATTGGTAGGCGGTGATGGGGGGGATGTGAGGATGCTCATGTATGCCCCCTGCCCATGACCCCGCTCCCTAGGCGACCACCTACCCACACAGTGGATGGCCTGGGACTGCGCGCTACCAGCACCGACAGCATATGGTCATGGCAGCATGGCAGGAGGGGGTGTGCCCGTGCTGGAGGGGGCAGTGGCACCTACCTGCAGTGGACCTAGGCCATGCCCTGTACCAGTATGTGGTGTGCAGTGCAACATAAAAGGTCCAGCTGAGGAAAAGTACAGGTAGTCCCAGGGACTGCTATGCATCTATGGCAACAGTGTAGTGCAGTACACCCAGCCAGCGTGTCTAGAAGCAGAGGGTCACAGGTTCAAGTCCCAGCTGTGGTTCCTGCAGAGCATGTCTTCATATTTTACCCTCCAATGCAGATACAACAGCAACATGTGCAAAGGCCAAAGCAGCAGCAAACATGGGTACAAATACCCACTCACACAGGCTCCTCAATCCAAGGATGCATGGAGAAGCAGGCTGTTGACCCCAGCATTGAGCTGCAGTTATCACCAAAGCACTAGTACTACCTCCTGCACAGTTTAGCAATGTCGGCACTGTGATCAGGACCAGTGTGTCAGGCAGGGTTGCCAACTACCCCTATCTTTGCACAATGCTGCAATAGGAGTGTGTGTGTGTGTATGTCTATGCATTGTTCTGTGGCTGCCCATCCCTCTCTGGGCCCAAAATGTCCCACTGTTACCAGCGTTAGCCTGAATATGTGCATAATGAGGAGCAAGGTGTTGTGGGTATGACCCGGACAGGGCGGATTGGCCAGGATGCATCTTCACAGGGTGTGGGGCAATGGCTGGGACACTGTAGTCCTGACCACTGCCTGCATGGACAGGGTGGCCACAGCATGTCATGCTGGGAGGGCACTCACTCTAACCGAGCAGTGACCATGGCATTTCTAGGTTCCCACATAGTGCTCTACACTATCTGTCTCCAGTGATACTTTTGTGGTCTCAGTGCTTGGGCCCACAATCACTGAGATACCTGTTTGGTGCACATAGTTTCTCTGTAAGCATGCACTATGGACTGGCTAGTGGACTGTCTGCAGCTAGACTGTGCATGGTTGGAACACCTATAAGGTACAGTCTGACTATGCTGTCTGCTAGTAAGGCAGTTGGGGTTTTTCAGAGCTAACCCCAGCATTGATGCTGGTCTACCACTGCCACAGGTATGGTTCTGGCCCACCAACCCTGGAGGGCTGTCTTATACCAGGAGGATGGAGGTTGCTTCACAGGGGCAGGGGCACCTGTCCCTAACCTACAACACGGGAGCTATGAGCCCTTTGGGGTATGTATTGTATACCATTTTGACCTATAAAGGCACTGCTACACAAACCTCATGCAAGTCCGGAAACCCCCTCTGCCCTGATAACAGGTGCCCATGTCAGCCAGACCCTAACACAGGGTACACACTAATCTGGGTGGTGTCTGGTCCCAGAGGGCCACATGTGACTGTAGGATACAGATGAACACCGAATTACCTTCAGCTGCACTGCAGGGAACACCTGTCACACACTGGTAGTGATGGGGATGCACAGCAGGACCTATGTATAGCATCACATGTACTGCGTACCTAGTGCTGGGCACCCATCCTATACCTCAGGGGGAACACAGAATCTCCACAATGGCATGGCCTGTAGCTACTCTGTCAGTTTGTCTTTCCAAGATGAGGTACCGGAGAGGTGCAGACCACATTTGGTGATCATCTGTAGACAGCTATTCATCATGTGCATTGCATCATGGGCACTGGTTGGGTTATCCTATCCTAGCACTCAGAGCAGACAGTTTGTGCGGTGACCTGCAGTCCTTCTGTACCCAGCCATTGCTGTGACATACACCACAGAGGTATAGCCTACTGGTTAATACAATGCCATTCTCAGCAGTGTTCATGGGTTCAGTTCCTCATTGTTCCCTCCTCTCATGCCTGTCCTACTCAAATAGTGTGCATGCCTGTAACAGTCATATTTTTGCAGATTTGTGCTGCCAGCCCATAATACCCTTGCCAAATTGCCAACATTCCCTCGGTCTGTCTATCTGCGTCTGTCAGCTGTTTAGAGTCCTGTCTGCCTGTGCAGGCTGTCACACCATGTCCAGCACTGCTACCCTTTCCTGCATTGCACCTCTTCATGCTTGCCTCGCCTGTGCCTGATCTGCATGGCACCACCACTCCTCTGTCCATCCATCATTGTAACTATCCTGCCTTCACTGGGGGACACGTATTCCCATCATCTGCCACCAACTATCTTTCCAGTACTTTACATTGCCAACACCCTGTGCTGTGGTACAATTGCCCCCACCATGTTTGCCATCAGTACTGGCAGCCACATGGGATAAGACAGGTCCAGCGGCTCCCAGCTCTCTTTCTTTCACTCACCTGTTCATTGCCTTTCCTGAGTGCTCTATCTAGTGTTAGGGCTACATCTGTCTCTGTTCCTCACAGATCATGCGTGTCATCCTGAGACACCTTGCAGCCCTTAGGGAACACTAACCTAGGGCACCGTAAACTTGTTAGGCCACGAGTGTGTGTCCCACAGTGCCACAATGGACATTACCGAGCAAGTACCCCAAAGGGCACATAACATTGGCAGGTGGTGCCGGGGGAAGCGTGGATGTCTATGTAGGCACCCCTACCCCATATCACGCACCATAGGCAGCCGCCTACCGGCACACTGGATGCCTGGGACTGCGCACCACCAGCACCACCAGCATAAGGGCCTTGTAGGGCGCCTTATGCGGCACCTTAGGTTACGGCAGAGTGAGGGTGTTTTTGCTGGCAGCACAGATTTAAATTAAAAGGAAATGCCTCAGACAGCTTTCTTAAATAACACCACTAGGGGATCAAAGCCATGACCTCTGCCTCCATGGTCATTGCAGTAACCAGTGGGCTAAATCTTTATAGCTTCTAACACTGCACTGGCATGAACTTAGGGTTAATGCGCGTTAACATGCCATGGCGCCTACTATCGCACGATACCGATTCTTTGCAACCTTCCCTCTGGAAAGCCCACTACGTTATATGGCATTCTTCACATTAACACTGCAACTAGCGCCGGTAACATTAAGATGGTTTAGTAAACATACCTCTTAGAGAAGCTAGCAAAGTAGTCAGGAAAGCAAAGTTTCAAATAAAGGAGGAAATAGCCAATGCAATAAAATGGGGGGACAAGACTTTTTTCAGATATGTTAGTGAGAGAAGGAAGTGCAAAAGTGAGGGTGAAGGGGAGGAATATGTAGAAGCTGATGAGGATAAAGCGTAATTACTTAACAAATAATTTTGTTCTGTGTTTACAGATGAAGGGTCAGGAGCAGGACCTCGGAAAACACCCACAAATAGTAATAGAAGTGAAGGGGATCTTGAATGATTTTCAGAAGAGTTTGTTTGTGAGGAACTAATTAAATTTAAAGAAGACTACAGTAAGCAATAGGACCAGATAGGATATTTCTGAGAATAGTGAAAAAATTTGGGGACATTCTAGTGGCTCCACTGACCTTTTTAATGCTTCTTTAGAGTTTGGAGTAGTCTCAGAGGACTGGAGAAAGGCACATATTGCCCCTTTACACAAAAGTGAAAGGAAGGATGAAATTGAGAACAACAGGCTGGTTAGTCTGACCTCTGTGGTGAGTAAAATATTGGAAACCCTGCTAAAACAGAGGAAATTGAGGTTTCTGGAGTCCAATGGATTGCAGGATCCGAGGAAGTATGGGTTTACCAGAGGCAGGTCTTGTCAGACAAATCTGATTGATTTCTTTGAATGGGTGACTAGAGAGTTGGACTGTGGGAGAGCCCTAAATGTGCTGTATGTAGATTTCATTAAAGCCTTTGACACCACACAAACCTTAAGAATATATGTGATGCTGAAAATATCCACCTGAGAAAGGAGTCAAAATAATCTGGGGATGTGAGCTGAGTAGAAAATGATCTGTATTTTTCCAAGTTGTGTTTTTCTCTGTCTTTGTTTGTAAAATGTCTCAGAGAAAAAAGATTTGGATTTAATCTGCCCAATTTTAGCCATTTCTATAAATACTATTATACCTTAGTATCATCATCCAAAGAGAATTGTCTAAATAATGAGCCTTATGCTTGAAAAATCATATGAATCTTAATAATTATAGTTCTAACTATTCAAAACATATTATTTTCAACACTACCCACTTGAAAATGGATTCATTTCTGCTTGCCGCAGATTTGAGTAGAACAATTAACATGTTTATAATAACTTTCTTCAGGGAGTTTGTCACTTTGTTGTTAAAAGGATTTGCTCTAAGTATCAAGGATGTCTTGATTATTCAACCATCCCCTTTTTGTTTCTATCAGAAGACTAAGTTCAGAAGGATAATTCTTCAGTTCTCAGGTTTCAGAAATACTGAGCAGATGGTATGCACTCATTCCCATTGAAAGTCATGTAATAAACACACCCACACAATTGTTTCCGATCATTTCCATTTTCCTTTGAGTTTAAATGCTATAACAATTCTAAAAAAACAGTATCATTGGGAGGTGATCAAAGTGTATTGTTTATTATTTCATATTCAGTTAATTTGTAGAATATAATTACATTTCTCGTGCCCATAAAATGCAATTACTTGCCACAGGTAAGTATGCTAGATATGATAAATGAACATAAGAACATAAGATATGCCATACTGTGTCAGACCAAGGTCCATCAAGCCCAGTATTCTGTTTCCAACAGTGGCCAACCTAGGTCATACGTACCTAGCAGTTTCCCCAAGGGACACAGGTTCCACAATGCTTGTATTGGTTCAAGCATTGATATCCTGGGTCCCTTCTTAATAATGGTTTATGGACCTTTCCTCCAGGAACTTGTCCAAACCTTTTTTAAACCCAGCTACACTAACAGCCTTTACTACATCCTCCGGTAACAAATTCCAGAGTTTGATTACACGTTGAGTGAAAAAATATTTTCTTTTATTAGTCTTAAATAGTTTACCCTGTAGCTTCATTGCACGTCCCCTAGTCTTTCTATATTCTGATAAGGAAAACAATCGATCTACGTTTACCCATTCCACTCCGTTCATTAATTTATAGACTTCTATCATATCTCCCCTCAGCTGTCTCTTTTCCAGGTTAAAGAGCCCCAACCTTTTTAGCCTTTCTTCATAAGAGTATCCTTCCATCCCCTTTACCATTTTGGTGGCTCTTCTCTGAACCTTTTCTAAAATCGCTATATCCTTTTTAAGATAAGGCGACCAGAATTGCACACAATATTCAAGGTGTGGTCTCACCATGGAACAATATAGAGGCATTATAATATCTTTTGTTTTATTTTCCATTCCTTTCTTTATCATACCTAGCATTCTATTTGCTCTCTTGGCCGCTGCTGCACACTGGGCCGAGGGTTTTAACATGGTATCCACAATGATGCCTAAATCTTTTTCCTGGGTGGTGGTTCCTAATGTGGAACCTTGCATCGTGTAACCATAGTTTGGGTTGTTCTTCCCTAGGTGCATAACCTTGCACTTGTCCACATTAAATTTCATCTGCCATTTTGATGCCCAGTCTTCCAATTTATCAAGATCCTCTTGCAATTTTCCACAATGTATCTGTGCCAATGGACCACAGTCTGACTTGAAACTAAATAGCATCCACCTTAGCCTACTTTTCTAATTCTGCTACCAGATCTCCTTCCACTGTCAGTCTAGTTTGCTTTCTGATTTTTCTCCTCTTTAAATCAGCATTCTCACCCTTCACCACTCAGTCGATCACCCCTCTTCCGCCAGCCTCTTCCATATAACCACACCAAACTCAAGGATAGTGGCAAAACTTGGTCACTTCTTTTATTAATTCTTAACAAGTTCACTTTGCAATAATTGAATTAAACCAATGCAGCTTCATACCCAATTAGATGGTAACATTGTAACTGTGATCGTAAATCCACATCAGTTTCCTAGTCTGCAGTGGATCCAGGTTATCCATAGCTTCATGAAACTCCCTCTGCTTTGCTGGAGTCCACAGTCCTATGCTCTTACTCATCAGTCCCATGCAAGCTACTCTGGGGGCTATTTCCTTCTCTCAATAGAACCACCTCAGGGGACTGCCAATTGCATGTCCCCATCTTCCCCAATCTCTGTGCTACAGACAGAAACAGGCCCCAACTGCAGTGCTGAAAAGATAACATGGCCAATATGTGACCAATTAAAGTCATCTGGGCGACATACCCAGAACCCTCATCAGCAAGCAAGATGCAGTAAGGCACTTGCCCTACTAACCATGCTTTACCATAAGAACATAAGATATGCCATACTGGGTCAGACCAAGGTCCATCAATCCCAGTAGCCTGTTTCCAACAGTGCCAATCTAAGTCATACGTACGTAGCAGTTTCCCCATAGACACAGGTGCCACAATGCTTGTACTGGGTCAAGCATTGATATCCTGGGTCTCTTCTTAATAATGGTTTATGGACCTTCGAGATGGTATCATACCTTTTCATCACCATGAATTTGGGTGGGCTTCCCTCAAAACCCTTGTGAGGAGTGACTGCTATATGAGAATGCTCTCAGGCAGCCACACTTGTAGCAAAGAATAAGCACACTACAAAACTGTATTCAGGTCCAAAGTGTATCCATTCATGAGTATAATTTTGGACTCTGATGGAACACCAGAAGTTGCAAGGAAGGCCCTCCAAAATATCTAGGTGAGTACCGGCTGGCAATCACCTAAACTTGTGGGGCCCTGTATCCCACAACAAATGTTCTTTAGATATCACCAATTACCAATTAGCAACAAATTACTCAGACTACAAATTGCTCTAATACAATGCTCTTTATTTGGGTACCAAAACAAACAAGCAGCAACTGCTTTGAGCAAACGTCTCTGTCTGAGAAAGGTGGTGGACAGTCCACTTCCCTTACCGGAATACCAATTGTGGGGCCCTGTATCCCACAACAAATGTTTTCTTTTAGATATCACCAATTACCAATTAGCAACAAATTACTCAAGACAAACGTCTGCTCAAATACAAAGCTTCTTTATTCGGTATACCAAAAGCAAAAATAAATCACCAGTGCAGAGAGCAAAAGACTCTGTCTGAGAAATGTGGTGATTTTGGGAGTGAACCACCACATGACCTGCTTCCTTTACCCAGCTGTTTTGCATTGGATCATTTCATCAATACCCATATTGACTGCCCTGAAGACCCCTACTCCTTCTCAGAGCCAGTCTGGATAACCATCTGATGACCCCCTACAAAGCTACATAGTTCCTCACTCACCAGGCTGCGAGAATGGTGAATAAATTGGCTGTTTGAAAGTGGCCAAAGACATTTCTGTTTGCCTTGTATAAAGAGGCAAACTCTCACTGCTCGTGTGCTTTCAAGTTGAGCAATGTATCATGCAACAGGGGCTGCGAGAGGAAGATATATGCTTACTGTGTTTTTTAACAGAATTTGTGAGTTTATGCGTTTGTGTGTAATTTTGAATATGTAAGGCTATCACCAGCCTATGATTTTAGATAGACTGGGCTAGAAACGTATGAAATAAATAAATACATAAATACCAAACCTTGCACATATCTGCTTTTGTGAAGCCTCATTCCAGCTCCAATGCTGAGGGCAAGGAGGTGGGTCCAAGCTAGCCCCTCACTTTTGTGATCAAGGCAACATGGTCACATGGCACTAAAAATGAATAACAAGACCTCCCCATATCTTCAACCAGGTTGATGATCCATCAATCCATGTCTAACCTAATGAATTCTTATGTAATTGAATGCCTGGCCAAACATGGCTTGTATGTGCACCGGGGATGTTTATCTACCGAAAATGTCTACGAGCATATTCCGGTGCATAGCACCCACGGATGTTTATCTCGCTAACACGGGGATCTCAGAACATGTCCAGGAGGGGCAGAATGGGGGTGTAGTTTGCCACAGAGCATATAAAGCGTAGTCAGGAAAGGCCCACGTGCATTTTGGGAGGTCCCCGCAGATGTGCCTATTATACCTGCTGGAGACTTGGAATAAGGCCAGTACTTAGAAAATATTCTGCTGTGTCTGCATAAAGGTAGTTGCTAGTCTTTTCTAAAATGGTGGTTTACAGTATGGAAAAACACCACAAGATGCCTTTATAAAGAACAGAAATCAGAGGTGTGGGGATCTTGTAAGCTAAAGAGGCAGTAATAACTACCTTGAAAGAAATACTAAGGGGTATGTTTACTAAACCGCGTTAGTGCAGTTCGCGTTAGGAGCCGCGTTAGTGAAAGGAAAAGCCAAAAAAGGACATGGGCGGGACATCGTAACAACTAACGCGCGTTCCAAAAACTAACGAGTGGTACAGGGCGCCGTGGTGTGTTAATGCGCGTTAATCATATGAAGGCGTACAGACACAAAACATTGAAACAGAGCTGTAGCACAATGGCTAGTTTACTCACTGCTGTTACAGGCAGCATGGGTTCGAGTCCCCAGTGTGCCTAACGCAGAATGTTGTCCCAGGCAGCACCCTGTACATTACATAGGGAATGAGGAGGCATATTTCTCTTTACGTTCAGTAGTTGTTACTGAAACACACTCTCGCAGTGCGCATAGCCATGTGCATTGGTACGTGCGTGGCTGCGTGCGTTGGTACGTGCGTACAATCGCGCGTGGGTACGTGTGTTTTTACCAGCGTGGGCACCTTATAGTACAGACACTCTAGGGTGTCTTGCACCTATGCACTGCTAACAGATGTACGTGTGATGGCCTATGGTTTATCAGAGCCTGTGAGCAGGCGCTGGATCTCCCCAGGGTTGGATTGTGCCAGTCACACCCATGATGCACTGCACATGCAAATCAGCTGTCCACAGATACACACCATGGGGGAATGCACCCCCACAGCACCGCAGCCTGGTAGGGGGAAGTGACCATGTGCACCCCCACAGCACCTCGGCCTGGTAGGGGGAAGTGACCGTGTGTTGTACTGGCACAGAGTAGCTACACACAGTCACATTGTGCGGGTACTGTGCTCACCCTGAGGGTGCAGTGAGGCGCCCAGCACCAGGTCCACAGCACCGTCCATGGCTGAAAGAGGCCATGGCGCAGGTCCAAAGCAGTGTTAATGTGCGAGATAGGTAGTTTCTGCACAAACACCCTGCCAGTCATGTGGAGCCCCCATGGACGCCCAGGCAGCCCATGGTTCTCCCCCCCCCCCCCAAAGCACCAAGGGTGGCAAACAGGGTCTCCTAACAATAGATCCACCTTCTACCTCCCTGCAAAGGTGGCAGTAGAGAGGAACATCAACCCCAGTTCTGGTGAGGAACAGACACCCCACAGGGCAGGCACTGCAGCTCTATACACAGACAGACATCAGGCCTGGATATGGTAAGCTGCACCCCACCACTATCTGATATACTCCTGCAGCAAGCCATCAGCCACTGCACCCTGCAAGCCACTCCATCAAGACACATACCAGCTGCAAACAGTCTGCTAGTTAGTCCATAATGCATGTGCCCAGTGGAGATGCATGCACCCAGAAATGGGATGTCAGCATACACAGCAAGCAGATAAATCAGTGACTAGGCCCCAAAAGGAAACCCATATCTATCACATGAGAGAAATACTATATAGCACTATGGGGGTGCCTAGCCATGCTGTGGTCACCGCACAGTCAGGGTGAGAGTGATCTCTCAGCAGGACATACTGAGGTCACCCTGTCTGTGTAGGTGGTGGCCGGGCACTAAAATGTGCCTGTCACTGCCCTATGCCCTGTGCAGATGCACCCTGGCCAGGCCACCCTGTCCGGCCTATACCCATGGTACCTTGCTCCTCATTATGCACATTGGCAGCTCAATACTGGCAACATTGCTGGCAGTGTGGGCTGTGGAAGGTGTTTGCAGCCACCACACACTGGATAGACAGACAGCCACCCCCACACCTATGCCAGCATTGTGCAACTATAGAGGTGTTCAGCAGCCATACCCACCACACCAGTCCTGGGCACAGTTCAGGCATGGATATGGTACGCAAGACTGTTGGGGGTCACTCCCCATGGTAGTAAGCACTGTCAGAGACCAGACCTGCAGCACACACCGCAGACATCAGAATGCCTGTTTTGGTGGAGCTCACTGAGCACACTGTGCTTAATTTAGGAATTGATATCTGCCAGTTATCACAGAAAATGTTTGATAGCTGTGTACCATATACCCAGGTGTAGGGTGGCATTGCTAAGGTATGCAACTGCTAGTATTGGGAGATACAGGCAGGGCCCAATGTCCTGCTTCTCCAGGAGGCATTGGCCAATGGGGCCTGTGGGTGTGTCTGGCCCTGTTGGCTGCTGCTTTACAGCAGAGTTCCCCAACTCCAGTCCTGGTGTTCCACACCTGTTCGGGTTTTCATGCTGTCCCTCATAAATATGCATGAGCTACATCTGCATACCATGGGGGTGGTGCATAGTTATGCAGCACAGGCATCTTTATTAGAGGCAGCATGGAACCTGGCTGGTGTGAGGCCCTCCAGGACTGAAATTGCGAGACTCTGCTCTAGGTAATGTGCCTGTTTCTGGTGTCTGTGTTTGGTGTGGTATAATATAGGCGTATTAACCATGCGTATGTTCTCTGCACTAAAGGGGTGTCTTTACTATCAATGTTTAGTGGTGGGTAAAACTATGGTGACTGGGTTGGCAGGAGCCCCAGCTGGGATTTGAACCTGTGACCCTCTGGTCTTACAGGCACTGGCTGTGTCTGTTGCACCACACTGTGGCCACAGAGGTGGTGCAGTCCCTGGAGTTAGTTAAACCGGCCTGACGAGTCAGAAACCCTGCTCTGCAACAGGTTTACTGTGGCCTCATTTACCTTGTATGCAGACAAAGGTGCACATAAACCTCAGAAAAGACCTCACAAAAGGGGCACACACCCATAGCCAAGCTGGGCAACAATGATATCATTGGACAACATTACACAACACTCCCAGGACAGCTCCATTACAATGAGGTGATCTTTGAAAGGGTCTGCGGAGCGTAGACCCTTCCACACATCATTTTTTTTTTGGTGCTTTCCAGGGAGTGTTGTTCCTTGTTGCCCATTGCTATCACTGTTGCCCAGCTGAATTATGCTTTTTAAAATGTTTCTTGTGGTCATTTTTAACGTTTTATGTGAAATTTTGTTCTGTGCACATGTATCACACTGCTCACGTTTTGTGGGTTTCCCCAGTTTTTCTGTACATTGCTGACGGAAATGGTTTCTCTTCCCTTTAAATGCCTTTAACGACAGTTTTTCATTTGCGTTGGAATTGAACTCAGGAATTCAGTGCGTTAGTGTGAGGGGAGCCTCTCCCCGCCCACTCTCCGCCCATTGACCCCTTCTTTCCGCCCACTCTCCACCTTCTGCGCTGTTTTAACGCGCCGCGGGACTTTACGATCGTTAACTATGCTTAATGCGCGTAGTATTACGTTAACGGTCGTTAGCGTGTCGGTACGCACGTTATACGGCACTTACGGTCATTAACGTCGTATAACACGCGTTAGTCACGTTTACCGCATTTTAGTAAACATACCCCTAAGAGCAATAGTGATTATTCTGGCCATGCTGACATTAGCTGTTTGTGCTAAAGGAGCTAATCTAGGGAATCTTAACAATTCCTGTGTCCTGAAAAATGGGACTGTTAATGCAGGAATAGTATGTGAGTGGGTATGGAAAGGATTCTTGTTTGGATGAGAAACAGAAATCTGATCTTTAGTCCTGGAACTCCATGATTATTATGTTATATCAGCTGTTATTTATAGGTTCAGGACAGCTTTTTGTCAGAACGATGTTTTTTGTGACTGAAAGTGAGTGTGTGTATGTGTGTGGTTTGAAGGATGTATGGGAGGATCTGGTGCACTCATCTGCAATTCAGGGGGGACATGAATGCCGGAGCAGTACCTGGACTATATGGACGACTGCAGCACCACCGGGTGTCAGTGTGATAGGGCAGAAAACTCACAAAAGGTTCTTCATAGCTAAATATCAAAACATATCCCTCTCAATAATAAGAGACCCTAAGAATCAGAGCATTCAACAGTGCAAACAATACTCAAACATGCCCAAAAGCACCTTATTTTGTAGGTTGGTAAGGGTACATACTCAGCCTTGTAAAAACTGTTTTTAGAGATGAGCACTGAAAGAATAACTACAGATTTCTTCTACTGATGCAAGGTATGTCGTGACAAACCTGTCACTTTCTACTTGTTGTTATATCTTTGAGTGCACTGAGCTTATCTTGCACTATTCTGGGCATGCAACAGACTAGTTTATCTAGTCTAGTTTGCATCAACATTTATGTATCGTCAGTATTTATGTGTATTTTTGAATTGAACACCATGATCCCCAAAAGCCTGAATGTGGATCAAGATTTTTTGGTATTTTTAGGAAATTGATCTCATCTGATTTATTATTTTTTCTTAATCATATATTCTTTTGGACTATGCATTTTTTGGCAACTGGTTTTGTTACTCCCCCCCCCTTTTTTTCTCTTTTTTCCTCCTTTTCCCCTCCCCTCCCCTTTTCCTTTCCTTTCCCTTCTCCCCTCCTCTCTTGTCTTCCTTCCTTTCCCCCATTCCCCCTTTCCTCCCCTCCCCTTCCCCTTCCCCTTCCCCCTCCACCCTTTTTTCATTTTCCTTCCCCTTCCTCCCTCCTCTCTACTTCTCCCTCCCCTCCTTCCACCTTCCCCTCTTCCCCCTCCCCTCCCCTCCCCTCCTTCCACCTTCCCCCTCTCCTCCCTTCCCCTCTCCTCCCCTCCACTCACCCCAACCCCATTCTTCCATCTTGCTCCCCTTTCCTCATTTCCCTTATTCCTCCCCTCCCCTTCCTCCCACTTTCCTTCCCCCTCCCCAATCATTTTCCCCCTCCTCCCTCCCTCTTCTCTTTCCCCCTTCCCCTTTCCTCTCCACCCTTTCCCATACCCCAACCCTCATAACCCCCTTCCTCCACCTCCCTCCTTTCCCTTCTCACCCCCTTTTTTTCCCTTCCCTTCCCTTCACTTCCCCTCCTCTCCCCCTTTCCCTGCCCCCTTTTCCATTCCCCCTCCTTCTTCCCTCTTTCACCTACCCTTCTCTCTTTCCTTTTCCCCCTTCCCCCTTCCCCCTCCTCCTTCCCCCTTCCATCCTTTCAGCTTTCATTTTTCATTTTTGATTCTGATCCCCTAGACTTTTTGATTCCAATCCTCCTTTTTGTTTTATTTTGTTACTTTTATGCAGAATCAACAGAGCATATCTCTCTGAATTGCCTTGCAAATATCCTGAGACAGGCTGTTATAGTTTCTACTATTCTTTGTTTATTTACATAGTTACTTGTATCATATATGTTTTTTAAACTCGTACATGCAGTATAGTTATTTCTATGCATTATTCAATTTATTTTTTAAGATTACCTTCTGATTGTGCTTTATTTTTTATTTCCTTAGGAGCGTACAGTCTACATGCACATTTGTTTTTATCTTGCATTGGTTTTGTGCTATGGTTTACATGTTTGTTGCCTACATGATTAATTGCTTCTCTGATGCACTGTAGTACAACTGGGTAGGGACTGTCATTCTTAAGGGCATGTTTACTAATGGGCATTAAGGAATCAAGTATGCCAGTAATGCCTGTTATCGACACCCTTGCACCCTTAAAACTGTGAAAAAACTGCATTAAAGAGCATTAAAGGCTCTTGCAGTGTTAAGGAAAGAGTAGGGAGAAAGTGGGTGTTAACAGGGCAGAGAGTGGACGTTGACACTAGGTGCTCCCTTAATGTCTGTTGCATTAGAACCTTTTAACGCTGGGAACCCTAACACCAAGGGGTATGTTTACTAAAGGGTGTTAAGGTAACAGGCATTAATGGCAGTGATAAGGGGTGTTACATATGCAAAAGGCTCTGGGCAGGTAGGAGGTGTTCCAGTGTTAAGGACGCAATAGGCCATTTAATGGGCATTAACAGGATATTGAGCATTAAGATGGTAAGCGTTCATGTTGCCCAAAAACAGCTATCACATTATTGCTGGATAAGGGAGGCCCAGCAAAAGCCAATGTAAAGGTGTTGAATGCAAGGACAGGTCAGAGCTGAAGGGCCTGACAGATCTGTGGGTATCCAACGTGCCAGCCAGTAAGTGTGATGAGCATGTGGAAGGCAGCTGTACCTATGCACTGGGGTGTGCCCATGTAAAATGGTGTAATGTCAGTGTGTGGCATAGGATAGGGAAGATGTATCCCCCAGCAGTCAGAAGTGGCATGATGTGTACAGCGAAAAGAGGACAGAGAAGGAGTGGTGATGTGAAGATCAGGCACAGGAGAGGTGTGAGTGAAGCGTCCAAATACAGAAAAGAGTACCTGTGTAGGTTATGGTGTAGCAGCTAGCACGAGACAACATGACCGCACAGAGCCACCAGAGGCTGATGGATGGGCTGCAGGAAGGATGGTGGCAGAGGAGAGTGTGGCATGGGCTGGCAGCACTGATGTATTGGAGATGCCATCCCCAATGAATTTGTACTATATGGGAAAAATGTGTCAGTGCCACATGTAAGGCCTGATACAAGACATTGTCCTAGCCACTCAACCACCATACAACAACCCAGAAAAAACTACATACAACAACTGGACAGGAGTCAATCAAACTGGGCAAAAGGGGCATGTACGGACATGATTGGATACCTGAAGGTGGCTATCCAAGGGATAGGATGTGTCTGTATATAATGCAGAGATGTGATGGAACCAAAACTATACAGTCACAGTCATGATGTCATACCTGACTCATGTTGCACAAGTAGGTTACAGCAGTAGGCATGTAGCTGCATGTTAGTATACTGCTGCATAATTGCAGTCACATCAGGTTACATGGTACTGAAAATATGGTAATGTCTGATGAAAAACATGGACTATAAGAACCTGAAATCAGCTGAGACAATGGAGAGTTAGGTGACCTGCCCAAGGTTACAAGGAGGTGTGAGCAATCTATGAAGTTTGTGTCATACATAAAATGCCACAGTAAAACATTACACATTGTCACAAAAGGAGTACTAGTGTCCTTATACCCTGGATCACAAGCCAATGTCATGACCATTACACTACACCTTCAAGCGGTTGCCAGACATCTGCAGGGTGAACATGTTTGACCCGCTGCAATGGACTGCAGTATAGCCAATAAAGCCATGCTCACAGAAGGGCATGATGTTGAATAGTCTTTTTGCTGACCCAAAATTTAGCCAGAGCACATAACAAACTATAAGGATGTATGTAGAACCAGATGATTTCCGCACCATTTACCAAGCCCTCATCATACCTCATTTTGATTACTCTAACGCCATCCTACAAGGACTCCCCCGATCAACCTTAAACCCCCTGCAACTGGCTATGAACAGTGCAGCGCGGATACTGTTCGGAGCCTCCAGAAGGGAACATATCACACCCCTCCTGAAACAGCTGCACTGGCTCCCCATTCAAGCCCGGATCAGTTTCAAGACCTTGTTGTTGACGTTCAAGGCCATCAAGAGGCTCTCCTCCTCCTCTCTATCTGAATTCATACAACCACTTGCCACCACCAGACAAAGAAGAACCGCGGAGACCAATATGTTAGCAATACCAAAAGAAACGACAAACTGCACCAAAACAACATCCAACCGAGCCTTCAGTCTCTGCGCCCCAGTGCTATGGAACACCCTACCACCACACATAAGAGCAATCCCTAAACTGAGCCAGTTCAGGAAAGCCCTGAAACACTTCCTTTTTGTCAAATATCTTACTGACGGCTCTGAACCCTCGTATAGCTCGTCCTCAAATATGTAAACACCAAACAGGTTCCTCCCCTATTAACTTCCTATGTATATAGTTGCCCCCTCTCTCCAAGTTTCATTCCCTGTTCAATGTAATGACCAGACATTTGTATAGTGTCGGATGTTGTTGTTCTTTGTAAACCGCGCTGATCATAAATAGTGCGGTATATAAGAATTGTAAATAAATAAATAAATAAATGTCTGCCAGTCACAGCAGAGCCCGGACTGTTACAGGCATGAAAATGAACTGAGTAGCACACAGTCTCAAAAAAAGAGCAAATGTGAATCAAACCCCTGTCCCCTGCTTTAAGGAAAATTGTACTAAGCAGTAGACTACACCTCCACAACATTCTACACAGCTTGGATGGATTCAAAGAGACTGCAGGTAGCCACCTAAAATGTATGCTGTGAGTGCCTGTATAGGTTAGCCCCTCCTGTAACCATGATACACTGCACATGCAGAACAGCAGTCTGCAGATGATCAACAAATGGAGAATGCACTGATCCATCACCACAGCTCAGTAAGATGCACTCACAGTGTGTGATACAAGTACAGAACAGTTATAAACTGTGCTGTTTCAGCAGTCACCCTGAGGGTGAGGATGGGAGCCCAGCACCTGGTCCCCAGAGCTTGCACTACTAGAGATGATCTCTGATAGCTATGCTGCAGGTCCACATCACTGCCAATGTATTACAGGTATTGTCCACAGTATGTTATGCTGTTCATCTTGAATCCTACTCAATTACATCATGCCTTAGGTGCCTGTTATGTCTGGACCCTGCCCCTATGGGAGTGGTACACTCTTAGAATAGCACATGTCTGTGCCCAGTCTTGCAGCAACTGATGACATGATTGCCAAATGCAGTGGGGGCTTCTAGGCTTGCCTGTGGCTGCTGCTACAGTCCTTCTGGTCCCACCATGACCAGGCCAGGAACAGCTGCTGTCCCAACCATCCACTAGAGCAAACACTGTCAGGCTGTACCTGCTGGCCACCACAGTGCTGTTCCAGTCATGCACAGCACCCGCCAGCACCCGCCAGCATCCGACCACCATCGTCTCCACTCCTGTCCAATCGGGACAGTGGGAGCTGCTCCCGTCCAATCCGGGCGGTGGGAGAGGAGGCAGAAAGGGCCATAAAGCGCGGCGTCCCTACCCCGAGGGAGCCGCTGTACCGCCAGCACCCGACCACCATCGTCTCCACTCCTGTCCAATCGGGACAGTGGGAGCTGCTCCCGTCCAATCCGGGCGGTGGGAGAGGAGGCAGAAAGGGCCATAAAGCGCGGCGTCCCTACCCCGAGGGAGCCGCTGTACCGCCAGCACCCGCCAGCACCCGACCACCATCGTCTCCACTCCTGTCCAATCGGGACAGTGGGAGCTGCTCCCGTCCAATCCGGGCGGTGGGAGAGGAGGCAGAAAGGGCCATAAAGCGCGGCGTCCCTACCCCGAGGGAGCCGCTGTACCGCCAGCACCCGCCAGCACCCGACCACCATCGTCTCCACTCCTGTCCAATCGGGACAGTGGGAGCTGCTCCCGTCCAATCCGGGCGGTGGGAGAGGAGGCAGAAAGGGCCATAAAGCGCGGCGTCCCTACGGGCGCGCCCACGCCTGGCGGGCCCGCGCCTGAGGGCCTCGCCAGAGGGCCCTTTGGCGTGGCCCTTAGGCGGTGGCCATTAGCGTGGCCAATCCCACGGAAAATCCCCACAACGGGCAAGGCTTGAGCTCCCCTGATCGGGTCTGAGCTCACCAACAATAGCAACATCATCAACTCCAACTCTGCTAAACAAGAGCTCCCTGGAACACAGGTGGACACACCGGCTCCTGTTCCCAGCCTCAATACCCGACAACCATCTCTGATATAGAAGAGACTCAACGCAGCAGACAGCTCAACAGGGCAAATACCGGATATTCAAAAGCTCCAGCAAACCGGCAAGAAAGAGACTACACTGCTTCAAAACCCCAGGTACTCTCTCACAACATGCCGCCCTTCCTAACACCCATCTACCTTCTCACTCCTCTCCTAACACTGTACCCCCACCCAAGCACACTCAGCAATCCTCTCCACGCAGACACACTGACAGGCACAACCCCTTCCGCACAGACACTGTACTCCCACCCAACCACACCTACTGACCTCCCATACACAAGAACCACAGGACTGCAACCCACAAACATCTACAACAACACGAACAACCCAACACACACACACCACACCCCAGCCAAAAGCACCAATCACATCAGTCACCTGCACCTCTCCATCACGCTTTGATTGTATGATAAGGCGGTATAAAATCCAATTAAATAAATAAATAAATAAATAAAATAAATAAACGCACGCTCCACCAGGAACAAATACCACATACTCCAAGACCTGATCATATCTGAGAAGACCGACATCCTATGCATAACAGAAACCTGGCTAACAGAAATGGACACAGTAATAATGAACCAGCTGACACCAACCGGATACAGCTTTCATCACTGTTCCCGAACGCACGCAAAAGGCGGAGGAGTAGCCATCATCGCAAAGGACAACCTCCACCTGCGCACCCTCACCTCTGAAACCTCCGACGAAGCAGACATCCTTACCCTCACTAACAAAAACCTCACAATATGCCTGGTCTACAGAACACCCGCTGCAAACTCTGACTTACCAAGGATACTGCACCTGATCTCCGAAAGCATCGACCCATCAAAGGAACCAATTATACTAGGAGACTTCAATCTCCCATCCCTCCAAGACACACAAACAGAAACATTCCTTAACGCCATGACAGCAATGAACCTATCCCAGATCATAAATGAACCAACACACGAAAAAGGAAACACACTGGACCTCATATTCCTGAACTCCCAGGCATCCACCTCATGCAGCAGTCCAACAATCTCACCAGTCCCATGGTCAGACCATTACATCATCCACCTTTCCCACGCATATCGACCAAATACAAACAGAGGATACACTCAACACACACGAAGATTCAAAGCATTCAACAAAGAAGACTTCCTGACGCTGACCCTACCTAATCTACTTAAGAACTCAAATAACCTTGATGACCTCATGGACAACTGGAACACCACAATCTCCTCAGCATCCAGAGCAACTGTAAACAAGACCAGCAACAAGCCCATCTCCTCAAAGGCCCACTGGTTCACCCCTGACCTCCGGAAACTGAAAACAAAACTTAGAAGAACAGAAAGAAAATGGAGGAAAAAACAAAAATGACAAAAACAAAAAGCAATACCTATATGAACTTGCTGCCTACCACTCAGAAACCGACAATGCAAAGAGAAACTACCACACCAAAATCATCACGACCGCTGCAAACAAACCTCGAGAACTCTTCCAAATTGCCAAAAAACTGACAAAGACACCAACCACTTCCGATCAACCCCCAGATATCCCCTCGGATCTCTTGGCCCGACAATACAAACAATTTCAGCAACCTCAACAACCTTACCGCTGCGCTACAGCCACAAGAACAAACCCAAGAATCACCATAAACGCTAACTGGAATACATTCAATGACACCTCAAAGGAAGAAATATCCTCCACCATCTCCTGTCTGAACACCACTACCTCCCCACTGGACCCCTGCCCCACCGAATTGATAAAGAAAACCAAGGAAGACCTGAGTACCCCACTAACTCACATCGTAAACGAATCCTTTAAACAAGGATACATGCCAGATGCCCTCAAAACATCAATCATCCGACCAACCATAAAGAAGAACAACCTGGACCCCAAGGACCCCACCTCTTACAGACCAGTGGCAAGCCTCCCCCTCGCCACCAAGATAATAGAAAAGATAGTCCAACACCAGCTCCAAGATCATCTGGACACCAACGACATACTTGACCCACAGCAACACGGTTTCCGGCCACTACATGGAGTTGAGACCCTCATGACCATCCTAATGAACACACTCATCATCGGAACACAAGAAAAAAATTCAGGATACATCCTGATCTTCCTAGACATATCAGCGGCCTTCGACACAATCTCACACAAAATCCTCATACACAGACTACAAACAATCGGAATCAAAGACACTGTACTCCAATGGTTCAGGTCCTACTTAACTAACAGACAGCAACGGATTCGCACCCTCTCCACAACTTCGCCCCCCTACCAACAACTTCAAGGAGTACCCCAAGGATCCACCCTATCAGCCATGTTGTTTAACATATATCTCCGTCCACTATGCTCAATCATACGCACCCACAACATCAACTTCCACGTCTACGTGGACGACATAATGCTCTACGCACCAATTACAACCACCAACCCAAAAAACGAACAGCTATCAGCCTGCTTCAACGACGTGGCCAACTGGCTACAGGAGAACAATCTATCCATCAACATAAAGAAAACCGAAGCCCTAATAGTAACAAAAGAACCTGACTTCAAACCACCTACCCACCTCAACATGGAAACCACACAAATACAAATCCAACCTCAAATAAAATATCTAGGCGTCATCATTGATCAAGCTCTCACCTTCAAACAACAAATCAACAAAACCGCTGGGATGATATTCCACAAAGCCAAAACTATCCAACGACTCCGGCCCCTCCTAGAACCTCACGACTTTAGGACAGTGATGCAAGCTGTGACACTCCCTCATCTGGATTTCTGCAACATAATCTATCATGGACTTCCTGCCTCGCACACCAACTCCCTCCGTACTGCCTTAAATACTACAGCAAGGATTATTCAAAATGCAAAAAAACGGGAGCACATCACCCCAATCCTAAGAGACCTTCACCTCCTTCCACTGCAAGCAAGAATCAAGTACAAAGCCATCTTACTCATCCACAAAACTATCCACCAAGCACGGAACACCTCACTACACTCCTTACTGCCTCGACCATCCCACAACAGATCAACCAGACATTCCTCCAATAACTCTATCGTTGTCCCCCACAAAAGAACCAAATCCACACAACGGACCTGCAACAGAGCATTCGAACTTTATGCTCCATCCCTCTGAAACTCTCTACCAAACCACATCAAGAACAACAACGACATCACATCATTTAAGAAACAGCTGAAGACAATCCTATTCCGTGAACATCTCTCAACAGAAACACCACCATGACCTAATACTTAGATTTAGCAGAAGTAAATCATGTCCATGTCTACCCATAATCATTAATTGTTGACCCTGGTGATGGCCCCACCCTAAAAGAAATTACCCCTCCCTATGTTACATGTTACACCGCTTTGACCCGGTGAAAAGCGGGATATAAATGCAGTTAAATAAATAAATAAATAAATAAATAAACATACCAACTGTGGCTGGTCAGCACACAATGCATGGGCAGAGAACAACCATGCACACCCTTGCCTTGGGCCAACCAGCATTTGGCACAGTGATTGGGCTTCCATAACAAGAAATATACCCATATCACTGGAGCTGGACTGTAAATAGCACTATGTGGATACATAGCTGTGCCGTGGTCAGAATGAGAGTGCCCTCACAGCATGAACTGCTGTGACCACCCATGCACATGCAGATGGGCACTACGAAGTCTCAGCCATTAATCCTACCTCATATGCAGTCACATCCAGGGAAAACCTCTTTGTTTAAGGCCGTACCCACAAAAAATACCAACTTTCTACTTTTCAAAGGGAACCATACTCAATCCCTCACTACAAAATACAGAATTCCATCTCCCGAGCAAACCCTCTCACCAGATATACTTAAACCAAATTTTTAAATGGGAGAAAAAGGCCTCAGTAACTTACTATACACCATTTGGCCATCAGGGGATTCATGGTGGGACAGCTTAATGGCAGTAAGCTGCCCCACCATGGCCATCAGGGGTCATTTCCAGCAGTTAACCATATCATGCACACCTCTCCTGTGACTGCTCCACATGAACACTCATAGACAATTCTCCCTTTGCTGCCCACATCAGGAATATGCTGCCTCCACCCAGATACTGTCCTGGCCTATGGCATACCACACACTGACAGCACATGTCAACACCTCACAGACACTATAATGTAGCTTACGGCATGGTGTATGCTTTCAGGAGATCTAGAAATGCACATCTGTCACAGTGACTCCCGCTGCTGCTTCCTCTCCTCTGACTCCGCTGCTGCCACCACCCACCCATGTCACAGCCAACATCCACACTGACCAGTATCACTAGACAGTCACCTATCTCGCCTAGTCAACAGCATAGGCCTGCTGTACGGTCAAGTATGCTCATCACACATACTGCCATATAGTCAGGCATCAGGTGCGTCAACTCCATCAGTTACCAATTGTGCTTGCATCCATACCTTCTCCAATGGCTTCCCTGCCCCCCTTTTAGCATTTCAGTGGCTTTCTTGTGTTAAGGTGCATGCCAGACACCTTAATGCAATGTTACTTTAATGGTCTACTCAGAGTATATAACTTAGTTAAACTGTACCAAAATACTCCACTAAAACAAAACGTCAATAGATAAATGAACACTCTGGTGATAGTTACCAAGTGATTATTCAAAAAACAGGTCTTGTAAAAGCATTTAGCTAGAATCAACTGTAGTCTCAGACTCTGATGGCACTCAAAACCACAATCTCTGTGGATAAACAGGTGTGCCCCATTTGCATCAACGACTACTAGTAAGTTGATTTTCCTCTTTTTTTACTTTTTTGAAGCAGTGAAAATATCTCGCACCTCTATCACCTCGTGTTCTTAAAAATATTAAAACATATCAGCTTATCTTAGCTCCTTTGAACTTTCTTCTTGCTTTAAACCTGAATTAAGTCTGTTCTCAACGCCTTCCTCTGGCGCCCGTTGTAGCGTTTCTCTCCACAAAAGAAGGTTCATCAGGAGAATCTAAAAATAAATATTAATATTAAGAGCATTGATGTAGCTTCTCTTCATTATTGACTTCCAGCCGAAGTTGGGTCACTTATCTCTTACTTTATCACCTTCAGCACATCTTTCAAAACTATTAAAGAGCCTAAAATTACCTATTAATGCTGCTGCTGCCCACGTCTCTTACTTGCATAGTAATGTCCAAAAAAACGCCGCGCATGCGGCTTAAACAAAACAGCTGACTTTTATACTGATTGTCTAGCAATGTTATCTGCACACTTGCCACTCAACTGCAGCATTTAATCCCTTTGGTTGCACAGTGTTGACCCTAAAAATCCAACGCTGTTCAGCATAGAGAAGCATTTCGTCCAGAGTCTTCCCTCTTTTAGGATATGAAATCTGTTCTATACAGAAGCATCGTAAATGCTCAAATTCGTGATGAAATTCATCACAATGCTGAACAATTGGAGCCGACAGAATTTTACAATGAAGTCGGCTTTTATGTTCACACATCCGAACCTTAAAGGGGCGACTGGTCTTCCCTATGTAAAAAAGATCACACGGGCAACGGATGGCATACACTACTGATTCGGAGGTGCACGTTGTGGCTTGTTTTAAATGGTAAATTTTACCGTGACATAGAAATTCCGTTAACTCTGCTGTTATAGTGCAGATACTGCAGCGGCCACATTTCTTATGACCTACTACTTCTGGCTTACTTCTGTGGCTCATATTGGAACGAAGAGCCGTGGGACTTAGTTGTTGCAATAAATTACTGTTCCTTTGCCAAACACATCTAATCTTCTTATCTTCCAATTTGGGAATAGCTTGAATCATGTGACTATATTTTTTAACAATGCCTTGAATTTTGTAGCTCAAGGGAGAGAACTTAGTTATGAAATTCACTTGATCTTCTAGTACTACTGGACGGGAGGCTTGAAACAACAACTGACGATCATTGTATAGGGCACGTTTATACGCCTGTTTTGACACACATACAGGGTATCTACGTTCAGCAAAATCCCTTAACAATTACACCCAACAAGACACCTTAACGCAGCATGTCCCGTTACCGCATAGCAAGTGTGCACTATCACCCTTAATACCGGAATGCCTCTAACCTGCCCAGCACACTTACCTCATGGTAACCCCTTATCACTGCCATTAACGCATGGGAAGACCGCTCCCTTATGGCTGTTTAGTAAACATACCCCTTAATCGTACCCTTAGTAAGATTTTACACCTTTATTACTTGTGTTCTTTCCTTCTCCTTCCCACACCTTCCCCTCCTCCCCTTTCCCCCCTTTTCCCATGTTCATACATCTTGGTTTCACCATGTCCATAAGTATATGTTTCACATTATCTGTGTTTTGAAATTTTGGGGTATGTTTACTAAACTGCGGTAATCGTACATAACGCGCGTTATGTAACGTTAACGATCGTAAGCGCATCATAACGCGCGTTATGATGCGCTTATGATCGTTAACGTTACATAATGCACGTTATGATGCGCTAACAATCGTAAACTCCCGCGGTGCGGTAAAACACCGCAGAAGGTGGAGAGAGGGCGGAGAGAAGGGGTCAATGGGCGGAGAGTGGGCGGGGAGAGGCTCCCTTCACACTATCGCGCTGATCTGAAGAGCTCAATTCCAACGCGAATGAAAACCTGCCGTTAAATGCACATTACAGGGGAGAAAAACCATTTCAGTGTAAGCAATGTACAGCCCAGGCAGGGAAACCTAAAAAAAGTGATAAGTGTGATACATGTGCACAGAACAAAAGAGCACATAAACACTGAAAATGACCCCAACAAACTGGAAAAAAAAACCATAACCAAGCTGGCCAATAGTGGTATCAATGAGAAACATCAACCCCTCCCCCCCCCCCCCGAGTAAGCTCCATAGAACAGATATAAATCGTGGAAGGGTCTATACTCCGTCCCCATACAAGGTGAATCAGCCCACAGTGAAATAGCGCTGCTCAGGGCTTTCCCCACCATCGGACAGGGTTCCTATGGCGTGCACATGTCCCGCAACATCAGGGCGGGCATGTCGGAACGGCAACTGGACAGATGCCAGAGAAGGGGATACAGAGGGTCGCAGGCGGCACATGCTGTGGTGCAGCTGGGCCACAGTGCGGACTAGGGTGATGCCTAGGTGGCCCATACGAATGCTGAAACAGCAGAGCGGCCAGACAGCAACTGCTGAAGGCCCAACATGGGCACGAGTGTGTTTCCCACAGTGTCACAGGGGATAGTACCCAACAGCTACCCCCAAGAGCACGGAACATTGGCAGGCGGGGCTGGGGGGAGCGTGGACGTCTATGCAGGCACCCCTACCCCAGAACCCGCACCATAGGCAACCACCTACCTGCACACTGGATGGCCTGAGACTGCGCACCACCAGCACCACCAGCAGAAGGGCATGTCAGCATGGTGGCTGAGGGATACTGGTGGTGGAGGGGGCAGTGGCAGCTGCCCAGAGCAGACCGTGGCCTAGCCCTGTGTAGGTGGGTGCCGTGTACTGCAACAGACGGGCCCTGTCTGACGAACAGTCATGGTATCACCAAGGAATATACTGACTCTGTGACAAAAAGGTGGTGCAGTGCACAAAACCAGTGTATTCAGAAGCAGAGGGTCACAGGTTCAAGTCCCAGCTGTGGTTCCTGTGGTTTGTTGACCCATGCATCACGTTTCGATCACGTTACTCCCCTTCTCTATCAGCATCACTGGTTACCCATCTTCTTCCGCATTCAATATAAACTTCTAATCTTTGCACACAAAGTAATCCATACTGGCACTCCTCTTTACCTGGCAAATCAGATACATTTCCGTACCTCCCATCGTCTTCTCCGCTCCATACACATAAACCGCATGGTCCTTCCCTCCCCCGCACACGCCTGCCTCGAACAAACCCGCTCCTCTGCTTTCTATTTCCTGGCTCCAAGCCTCTGGAATTCGCTCCCCCCCCCTCTCTCCGTGCAGAAGAATCCTATCAATCATTCAAAACCCAGCTCAAAACTCACCTCTTCTGCTTCGCGTTTGATCCTCCTCCCTAGTCCATCCCCTCTCTCCTCCTTTTTATTGTGACTAGCCATGTATTGTATGTCCCCCCCTCCTTCCCCCCTTGATAGTACTCGTATATTGTCACTCTTTCTGTTTTTATCTTTATTTCCTGCTCTCGGCTTTTCTTTCCTTTCTCTCCTTTCCATTTCTCATAATTGATGGCGTTCTTTTCCTTTTCTGCAGCCAAGAGCTTGTTTTAATTAACTTGCTTTATTTTATTTATTGTAAACTGCTCAGGTGCCCACGGTATTGAGCGGTATAACAAGTTTTTAATAAACATAAAAACATAAACATAAACCCAGACCCCATATTTTATCCACTACTACAACGTGCTAATACAGACAGCACCTTTATTACAGATGACGTACACATGCCCAAGACACCTACATTTTACCCTACAGAGCACAGATACCATAAACATGCACATTACCTAGAGCAGAGCCTCCCAAATGCAGTCCTGGAGGGCCAAACACCATTCCGGTTCCATTCTGCCTCCGATAAAGATGCCTGTGCTGCATTTCTATGCACCACCCCCATGGTATGCAGATGTATCTCATGCATATTCATGAGGGACAGCATGAAAACCCGAACAGTGTTTGGCACCACAGGACTGGAGTTGGGAACCTCTGCCGTAAAGCAGCAGCCAACAGGGGCAGACACCCGCACCCACAGGCCCCATTATCCAAAGCCTCCTGGAGAGGCAGGACTTTGGGCTCTGTGTGCATCTCCCAATACTAGCACTTGCATACCTTAGTAATGCCACCCTAAACCTGGGAATATGGTACACATCTATCAAAAGGTTGCTATGATTACTGGCAGATAGCAATTCCTAGGTTAAGTACACTTTTCTGAGTGAGCTGCATCATAGCAACCTTTCTGATGTCTGTGGAGTGTGCTACAGGTCTTGTTTCTAACAGTGTTTACCAACCTGGGGAGTGACTCCTACAGTATTGCGGACCATAGCCATGCCTGCACTGTGCCCAGGACTGGTGTGGTGGCCTGGGCTGCCCAACACCTCTATAGTTGCACAATGCTGGCATAGGTGTGGGGAGTGTGTGTCTGTCTATCCAGTGTGTGGTAGCTACCAATACCCTCCACAGCCCACACTGCTAGCACTGTTGCCAGTATTGGCCTGCCAATGTGCATAATGAGGAGCAAGGTACCGTGGGAATAGCCTGGATAGGGTGGCCTGGCCTGGATGCATCTGCAAACAGCATAGGGCAATGGCTCGGACATTGAAGTTCCTTGCCACTACCTGCACGGACAGGGTGGCCATAGCATGTCCTGCTGGGAGGTTACTCTCACCCTGACTGAGCAGTGACCATGGCATGGCTAGATTCCCCCCATAGTGCTTTATAGCATTTTTCTCATGTGATATTTATGGGTTTTCTTTTGGGGCCCAATCATTGACTTATCTGTTTGGTGTGTATGCTGACATCCCTGTTCTGGGTACATGCATCTCCTCCAGGACCATGCACTATGGACTAGCTGGCGGACTTTCTGCAGCTAGTATGTGTCTTGCTGGAACACCTTGCAGGGTGCAGCGTCTGGAGGCTTGTTGCTGGAGAATGTCAGATAATGGTGGGGAGCAGCTGAGTATTTCCAGGCCTGCCGTCTGTCTGCTATTGCGTTATGGATGTGTACCGCTCTGTCTGTTCCTCAGCAGCACGGGGGTTGCTGGTCCCCTCTACTGCTACCATTGCAGGGAGGTAGACTGTGGATCTATTGGTGGATGATCCTGTTTCCTACCCTGAGCCCCAGAGGATGGGTTGTGTGGTGGTACATAATCTGCCTATGGGTCCATACACCCCCCTCACCTCCTCTCACCTCCCCCTCCCCTCCCCCCTCTTCTCTCCTCCCCTCCCCCCTCTCCTCCCCTCCCCTCCCCCTCTCCTCCCCTCCCCTCCCCTCCCCCCTCTCTCCACATGGGGTAGCAGCCTGCACAAGAAGACAGGACACTACACAGCTGACAGACGCAGAGAGAGGAAGAGAAGGATGGCTTGCAACTGTGATGAGGGTATTATGTGCTGGCAGCACATATCTGCAGAGATATGACTGTCACAGGAATGAAAAGGACAAGCCTAACAAAATGAGACCACTGAGGGATTGAACCCATGATCTCTGCTTAGGATGTGCATTGCATCAACCAGTGAGCTACATCTCTATGGCGTTTGTCTCAACCATGGCCGGCTGCTGAAAGACTGCAGGTTACTGCACAAAATGTCTGCTGTGTTTACCAGGATAGGGTAAACCCACCGGTACCCATGATGCAATGCACATGCAGAACAACAGTCTATATCTGATCACCAGGTAGGATATGCACCTCTTCAGCACCTCAGCTTGGTAGGAGGAACTGACCATGTGTGCTACTGGCACAGAGTAGCTACAGACCATGCCATTGTGCGAGTTCTGTGCCCACCCTGAGAGTTAGGTGGGGCACCCAGCACCAGGTCTGCAGTACCCAGTTTGGTTGAGGTAGGCTTAGCTGTAGGTCTCTGTCAGTGCTAGTGTGTGACAGGTATTCCTTGTAGACACACCTAGGATAATCCTGTGTCTGTCTGTATTCCTCAGTCACGTCAAGCTCTTGTGGACCATGATGCACCCGGAATAGTGTATATCCAGTGTGGTTGCCAAGGTTGCTTGTTATAAAAGCAGGGGGGTGTCTGGCCTCATATGCAGATTATGTAGCACCACCTCCCAAACCGCCCTCTCTGGGTCAAGGTGGTGGACAGGATCTGCCCCCCAACAGACCCATACTATACATCTTTGCAATGTAGGCAGTAGAGGGACATGATGAAGGGCTGTGGGACCAGCAACCCCAGTCCTGCTGGCGAAAGGGTGCCATCCAGGGCAGTTTATGCAGATCTGTAATTGTCACAAGGGCACTGGCAGACAGACAGTAGGCCTGGAAAAGCACAGCTGGCCCCCCACCATGACCTGACATTGACCAGCAGAGCTCACCCCACCTGCTGCACCCTGCAAGGTGTTCTAGCTATGCACATGCAAACTGCAGACAGTCCACTAGCCAGTCCATAGTGCATATTCCCAGAGAAACTATGTGCACCCAGAAGTGGGATATAAGCACAGACACCAAGCAAGTATCTCAGTGATTGGACCCCAGAACAGGGAACACACAGATACCACTTAAAAAAATTCAATTTCATTCTCTTCTGCAGCTGTTGTTGGGGCATATACTTGAATTATAGTTGTGTTGATAGGCAAATAAAATAAATAAATAAATAAATAAATTCCTCGTAGAGGAATAGAGATTAAGCGTTCGCTGACTGCATTGTATTTCATTACGGTTCTTGCAAGTTTCTTCTTTATTATAAATGCAACACCATTTCTTCTTTGTCTTTCATTTCCAGCATTGAAGACCATGTGATCATCTGATGCAAAGTGCCCAATGCCAGTCCATTTCAGTTCGCTGACACCCAACAGATCAAGTTGTACACGTTCCATTTCATTCTTGACCACCTCCAACTTCCCTTGGTTCATGCGTAAGACATCTTTACAGCTTCTGACTCTCATTTCATGCTAGGGGGTCTCATCTTCCAGCACTATAGCACAATTTGTTTTGTTGTAACTATCCATTGGGTTTTCATGGCAAGATACAGATGTAGATTGCCGGGCCTTCCTTCCGCGCAGTTTAAGTTTGGTGTTGTTGCCGTTGTCACAGAAATGTGATCCTCCGCCATCAACACTATCCCATTCTGCTGCTGCCCAGATGGGTGGTTTGTCTTGGTCTGGCACCTCAGCTGAGACCTGTCCATCTAGGGAGACCCTGTCAGTAGTTAAACTACCGATAGTTTAGCTCTCAGCATCACTGATGCACACGACAAGCTGCAAACCAAGTGAGGAACATGGACATTTACATATATGGAAGTGCCTCTATTTTGAGTCATTTACATGGGCATATTTTGTGCAACTTGTTTTCTCACATCAATTCCTGGGAGCATAGATACATGAATTTTACATTGGTCTACATGCTCAGAACATTTATTTATTTATTTATTTTAAAAATACTTCCACCAGGCTCTGTGTGGATTTCCTCACATATACGACATATCTAAAGCTGGCCTTTAAACCACTTATGAGGAATACAAAATGAAACCACCATTTCCTTTTGGAGGATCAGCTGGTAATGCTGATAATGAACACTCTCGTGAGTCTTCTTACTCTGAATATCACCACTCAAAGAATTAGTATTTTTAGAGCAGATAAAATTGAATACAGATTAACAATGTCTCCTCATATGTCTTAGATGTATTTATAAAGGTTGATGTTTGAACATGCTAAAGGATTAAATATAAAATAGAGACATACTCACATATTCAGATTTTTTTTTTAAATTCATTAGTTCTCAACCTAGTCTTTATGTGCCTCCTGCCAGTCGGGTTTTCAGGATATCTAAAGTGAACATGCATAAAATGTACTTGCAAATAATAGATACTATAACTGAAAAACTATCTCAAGCATATTTACTGTGGATATTCTGAAAAACAGACTGACAGAGGCCTCAATGCAGTAAACCGTGCTATGCTTTAATGTAGTAATAAATCTAAAACCCAACCTCAGAACATAGACCTTCACTATTAAATATATGATTTTTTGTCGGAGCTGACCGTAGGAAGGTCGGATCAAATACCGACCCCCACCAGGCGGGCAGCCACTTTTTATTATTAAATCAAGGTTCTTCACCACAATTAAAATATCATTTTTCAAACAGTTCAATGAAAACTTATCTTGGAGAGAGCGCTGTTGGTAGAAATGGTTCTCAACACGACGCGCGCGTTTCGGGCACTGACACCCTGTATCAAGTGTATAATCCAGAAATTAGAAATTCAGCATTCTTCCTTTATAACGCCGTCATTGCAGCACAGGTCATGACCTGTGCTGCAATGACGGCGTTATAAAGGAAGAATGCTGAATTTCTAATTTCTGGATTATACACTTGATACAGGGTGTCAGTGCCCGAAACGCGCGCGTCGTGTTGAGAACCATTTCTACCAACAGCGCTCTCTCCAAGATAAGTTTTCAGTGAACTGTTTGAAAAATGATATTTTAATTGTGGTGAAGAACCTTGATTTAATAATAAAAAGTGGCTGCCCGCCTGGTGGGGGTCGGTATTTGATCCGACCTTCCTACGGTCAGCTCCGACAAAAAATCATATATTTAATAGTGAAGGTCTATGTTCTGAGGTTGGGTTTTAGATTTATTAGTTAATTGGCCCTTACTCATAGGTTTTTGATTTTTCTATGCTTTAATGTAGTGGCTAGCTCAAGATTTTCCAATGTTAGTCTTACTCCCAATGCAGAAGGCCTCTAGCATGGGAAAACCTTTAATACATTTTAACAAAACCACTGAGATTTTGTGATTTATTTATACATTTTCTTTATTACTTTTCCCAATATTTATGGAAAAACATGATTATTAAAAAATAAGTGAGGGGGTCAGGTATTACTAAAACAAGTATCAAATGACATTGATATAAACGTCATTTACAAAACACATTTATATGATTCCCAGGTATCGCAAAGTGTAAGTTCAAACTGGGGAGCAACAATGGGAATTTTAAATGAGCTTAATCTAGACGTTATATCATAACAAAACAAGTTATGCTAACCAGAAAATATTTCAGCTAATGCCTTGTTAAACTGCAAAAATATCTTAACCTAATCTCTTAACTCAGGTGATATCACTGAGTAAAAGTTGAAACAGTTTATTTAGGTCCTGCCTCAGAGACCCTGAATTAAAGTGAAAGAGCTGATTGAGGCACTAAAATATGATCCAGTCTCTTGAATGTACTTTATAAGTGACAATATACATTGCATAAACCTCTGTATCTGCTGTAATAATCTATATGTACAAGCATAAGAACATAAGAACATAAGACATGCCATACTGGGTCAGACCGAGGTCCATCAAGCCCAGTATCCTGTTTCCAACAGTGGCCAATCTAGGTCATACATACCTAGCAGTTTCCCCAAAAGACACAAGTTCCACAATGCTTGTACTGGTCAAGCATTGATATCCTGGGTCCCTTTTTAATAGTGGTTTATGGACCTTTCCTCCAGGAACTTGTCCAAACCTTTTTTAAACCCAGCTATACTAACAGCCCTTACCACATCCTCCGGTAACAGATTCCAGAGTTTGATTACACGTTGAGTGAAAAAATATTTTCTCTTATTTGTCTTAAATAGTTTACCCTGTAGCTTCATTACATGTCCCCTAGTCTTTCTATATTCTGATAGCGTAAACAATTGATCCACGTTTATCTGTTCCACTCCATTCATTAATTTATAGACCTCTATCATATCTCCCCTCAGCCGTCTCTTTTCCAGGCTAAAGAGCCCTAACCTTTTTAGCCTCTCTTCATAGGAGTAGCCTTCCATCCCCTTCACCAATTTGGTGGCTCTTCTCTGTACTTTTTCTAATAACGCTATGTCCTTTTTAAGATACGGTGACCAGAATTGCACACAATATTCAAGGTGCGGTCGTACCATGGAGCGATACAGAGGCATTATAATATCCTTTGTTTTATTCTCCATCCCTTTCCTTATGATACCTAGCATTCTGTTTGCTTTCTTGGCCGCCGCTGCACACTGGGTGGAGGGTTTTAACATGTTATCCACGATGACTCCTAAATCTTTTTCCTGGGTGGTGGCTTCTAATGTGGAGCCTTGCATCGAGTAACTATAGTGTGGGTTGTTCTTTCCTAGGTGCATGACTTTGCACTTGTCCACATTAAATTTCATTTGCCATTTGGATGCCCAGTCTTCCAATTTATCCAGGTCCTCCTGCAGTTTTCCACTTTCCTCTTGGGTTTTAACAGCTTTAAACAGTTTTGTGTCATCTGCAAATTTGATAACCTCACTCGTTATTCCCTTTTCCAGGTCATTTATGAATATGTCAAAAAGCAGCGGACCCAGTACAGATCCCTGGGGTACTCCACTATTCACCTTTTTCCATTGGGAATATTGGCCATTTAGCCCTACTCTCTGCTTTCTATCTTTTAACCAGTTCCCGATCCACAATAGTACACTGCCTCCTATCCCATGACTTTTTAGCTTTGCCAAAAGTCTCTGATGGGGGACCTTGTCAAAAGCTTTCTGAAAATCCAGATACACTATATCAACCGACTCACCTTTGTCTACCTGTTTATGCACACCTTCAAAAAAACATATCAGATTAGTAAGACAAGATCTTCCTTGTCTAAAGCCATGTTGGCTGTCTCCCATTAGGCCATGACTATCTACATGCTGCGTAATTTTGTTCTTTATGATGGTTTCTACCATTTTCCCTGGTACTGACGTCAGGCTCACTGGTCTGTAATTTCCCGGGTCACCCCTGGAACACTTTTTAAAAATTGGTGTTACGTTGGCGACCCTCCAATCTTCAGGTATTACAGATGATTTTAATGAAAGTTCACAGATTACCAATAGCAGGTCTGCAATCTCATATTTCAGTTCTTTCAACACTCTGGGATGTATACCATCCGGTCCAGGTGATTTGCTACTATTCAGTTTATCAAATAGTTGTAATATATCTTCCCGGTGTAGCGATATTTCTCTCAATTCCTCTGCAGTATCACCTTTAAATACCACTTCAGTCTTGGGTAACATCCCTACATCTTCCTCAGTAAAGACCGAAGCAAAGAATTCATTCAGTCTCTCCGCTATAGCCTTGTCTCCTCTTACTGCCCCTTTTACCCCTCTATCATCTAACGGTCCAATTGACTCTCTCACAGGCCTTTTGCTACGAATGTACTTGAAAAAGTCTTTATTTCGTGTTTTTGCTTCTGCAGCAAGTTTCTTTTCAAATTCCCGCTTTGCCTGCCTTATCAATGCTTTGCATTTAACTTGCCAGTGCTTGTGCTGTTTCCAGTTTTCATCATTTGGCTCTTTTTTCCATTTCCTGAAGGTTGCTTTTTTGTCAGCAACAGCCTCTCTGACCTCACCTTTAAACCATGCTGGCAGTTTTTTGGACTTTCTCCCACTCTTCTTAATGCGTGGAATACAGCTGGTCTGGGCTTCGAGGATAGTAGTTTTAAATAACGCCCAAGCTTGCTGTAAGTCTTTAACCTTTGTAACCGCTCCTTTTAGTTTTTTCCTAACTATATTCCTCATTCTATCATAGTCTCCCTTTTGAAAGTTAAAAGGTAGTACTGTGGATTTCTTTACTATTTGTTCTCCAATAATTAAATCAAACATGATCATATTATGGTCACTATTGCCAAGTGGTCCCAACACCCTTATTTCTTGCACCAGATCTGGCGTTCCACTAAGGACTAGGTCCAGTATGGCTTCCCCTCTGGTCGGTTCATGAACCAGCTGCTCCAAGAAGCAGTCATTTATTCCATCTAGAAACTTTATCTCTTTAGTTTGTCCTGCCGTGACACTGACCCAGTCGATACCGGGGTAATTGAAATCACCCATTATTACTACTCTGTTGTGACTTTTGTTAGCTTCTGTGATTTCTTTGAGCATTTCATCATCCATTTGTTCATTCTGGCCAGGCGGTCGATAGTACACCCCCACTGCCATCACCTTCCCCTTCATAAGTGGAATTTCAATCCATAGAGATTCTACAGCAAATTTTGTTCCCTGCAAAACTTTAATCCTTTCTGACTCAATGCCCTCTCTAACATAGAGCGCAACCCCTCCACCAATTTGATCAGCTCTATCATTACGATATAGTTTGTATCCAGGTATCACAGTGTCCCACTGGTTATCCTCCTTCCACCATGTCTCTGAGAGTGCAATCATATCTAACCTCTCATTTAGTGCCATATATTCTAACTCTCCCATCTTATTGTTTAGACTTCTAGCATTGGCATACAAGCATTTTAGAGACTGTATTTTATTCATATTAATCTGGCTATTGGTAGGCATGGGTAATTTGGAATCTTTATTCTCTGTCTGCTCCTTACTCAAGGGCATTTCGGCTACTATACTCCCTTTTGGAACCTCATTGCTTTTGGTAGTATCCTTCAAGGATACCTTCGTCCGAACCATGCGCTCCTGGGTGACTGTCGGCTTTCCCCTAATTTCTAGTTTAATTAGAACATAAAACATAAGAATTGGGTTACGTGACATCAGAATATTGCTTGATGTTGAGCCTCAAACGTTTTTGAGATCTAGAGCAAAAAAGCCATATAAATTACCAAGGTGACTTTCCCAACAACAATATTCAAAGAAACATTTAGTTTAGTGACATGGACAGAGGTAAATCTCCTTCAATTCTACTTTGAATTAAGAGGTAATAAACCTTGACTAACGGCAGCAAATTTTCTCTAGGGATAGATATGCATTCAACCAAATATATTTAAACAGTACTTGTTCCAAAACTAACTGCAATTTAGGATAATAAATGCATGTAGATTTTCACTGTCTGTAGCTTCCAGCAACCTATTTGCCTCCTCTACTGAATCTGCCTTCTTTCCTCATTCCAATTGTGCACTGTGATCTGACTTCCAGGTTAGTGGTCACCATAAGAGCTGCAAATGAATTCCTGACTTTTCTCCTCAGCTTTAACCTGCCCAGTCTACTTCAACAACTTTTCTTTCCCTGCAACCCCTCTCCCCACTTCCAGCATTATAATGATGTTCCAGCATTGGTTGCTCACACTATGTGGTTATTTTAACACCACTCCAGAACTTCACACTAATATTACCCACAAGGAAACATTATACATTCTATGTTGATTCCCTTGGCATACATTAAAATCCACTAACTCACAAGGAATGAAACTTTTGAAACTAAGCATTTTTTCATAAAGCTTATAAGTCATCATTTGAAATATTACAGGGAAATTAAGGTAATGCCTTTTACATCAGAAGCCTTCATGAATCAGAAAAGCATGTGCACATGAATTAACTCATTTTAACCAATTATCCATCAAGAAAAGCTTAAAATCAGAAATGCCCATGCCAGGAATCCCTCTAAATATCAAGTTTCACGGTGATTGCCGCAGGCTATCCGAATAGTGGCATTATTCAATCGCTATCTGGATATCAAAATTGTAGAGAGTTAGGCCTGCCTTTTTTTGGTTTAAATTTATGAGGTTTCTTACCATGTTAGTAGACTAAAAATCACTGCTAACTGAGCGACCTTTTGGTCTGTTCACCCTGCCCATGGACTGGTCCTGCACCATCTGGATAGTGCCACGGCGGTTAGAGGAAATATTCAGCAGCACTATGTGGATAATGCTGGGCTCAGTGTGGTTTATCCAGTTAGATCCTGCTAACCGGATAAACCCTTTTGAATACTGTGCTCATAATATCCAACTAGTATTTAGGTCATCAGACTTAAGCCTCAAAGAAGCCGCAAATGACTGACTTGCCCAGAGCCATAAGGTTACCACTGTACTCCTGATTTGCAGTTCAAATGTTTCTAAGAGGTGTTACAAAAGTACATTCATAATAAGTTTTAAAAGCATAGAACAACCAGTAAAATAACACATATTACAGGTTAAATGTCATTTGAAAGAAATTCCGTTGAGGCTTCTTATGGAAATCCAGGTAATCTTGAATAGCTCACAATAAAATGTTTTCAAACCTTTGTAATTCTTGTTCTCTCATTATCACCAGCCTTTCCTTGTTCCTTTCTTCCCAATCCATTTCCATTTCCTTCATATGTTTCTTTTCTTATTTATTTATAACATTTATTTTTATTTTTTTAATATTTTCCTATGTATTTATTTTCAAATTTTTCTACATGTCCCCTTACCTCTGGCTTCGGTTTCTTCTATTCTTTCATTCTCTCTAAATGTTTGCCTTGCAGATCTCATTCTCACATTCTTTCTGTCAATTTGTTCTTTTGTACTGCTGTTTCCCATTATTTATTTCATGGTATTTATCACACCCTTTCGTTCTCCTCATCCTATTCTTCTCTTGCACACACATTTCATTTCACATCCCTCTTCATTACATACAGCTTACTCTCCTCTTGCTAATGGATATTGTACATTTATTACCAAATCTCACACATACACATCTCATGCCGCAACAAACACAGACTATCTCACACATACATGCCATACTGCCCTTCCCTTTCACACACTGCCTACCTGTTCCTCCCTTAAACATATACTCCCTTCTTTCCCTCATCTTTCTTCTCTATCTCTCCTTCAATCAGTCACTTTTTTCTCCATCCCTCTTCCCTTCTTCATATATATGTTCCACACCCTACTTCAATTTTTCCCCCGTGCCACCTCTCTGTCAATTATGTCTCTTTCTTCTCTCTCATATCCCTGTACCACACACGCCCTCCTTCCTTTTTCTTCCCTTTCCCATCCACCTATCCTTAAGCTTTTTCTTCCTCCCATCTTCCTTTCATACTCCCTCATACAATTAAGTTAATTTATTAATATATTATCAACTTGTTCTATGCAGTTCTGTTCTGTTCTCTGTAAACCACACTGAATGTGAAAAAGCGCAGTATATAAAAACCAATAAATAAATTAGCTTTCAGCTTTTCCACCCTCCCTTCATCTTCTCTTCCCTTTTTCCCAACATGTACTTAGCCTTCAGTGTTTCCCTCATCCACTTATCCTTCAGGTCTCTCTCTCTCTCTCTTTCTTTTGCTTTCTTTCTTTGCTACCCTGCCCAGCCCAAGCTCTCCTGACAGGCAGCAGCAGTATGGACCATAGAGTCTCTAATAGTTGCAGTGCTGCCTCTACCCCCAACAATTGCTACTCCTCTGAATAGGAAGCACACTAACAGAAGGGACAAGGCAATTATAGAAATAGATCCTGCTATAGTCTTTACAGACTCCACCACTAATGCTGCTCCCTGGTATTTCCCATCATTCCTTCTGTAGGCACTGACATTCAAAATATAAGAGGAGGGGAAATTGGAGTGACTGTTCCATGTGCCACTTTATGTAACTCCATCTCCCAGCATGAACCAGGTCAGTGGTGGCAAAGGTATTTGGCTTCCTATAGAGCAGGTTCAAGTGCCTGAACAGGAGTGGGTGAGAGTTGCTCTACAGCCCAGAACAGGCCTGCTGCATTGTCACAGTGTGCTGTATCCTGCACAATATTACCATATAGTGGGGGGTGCAGCTGCCAGAGGAGATGGCACTGGATGATGCAGAGCCAGATGGCAAGGGCCCAGAGGATGAGAACCACAGAGGCAGGCATCAGGTCACAGCTGCAATGCTAGCTGCAAGAGACAGACTCATCCAGGAAAACTTCTTGTCCCAGCCTGTCCCCTTTCCAGTGATCCTGCAGTCTTCCTTGCTATATGGGCACTGTGCCACACAGATGTTACCCCTGAGGCATTGCTTGCTGTTTCCTCATCCTCTCTGAGCTGTGATGCATCCCCAAGAAATGGCCTGTGGAATCTGGATGTCATGCTATTCCCCTGGCATGTCAACTGCTGCTAGTGCCTGCCATGTTGCAGCAATATCATGTACTGAGTGCAAGAGGGAAGTCATGTGGGCAGCTGTCTCTGTGGTCAGGTGGCACATGGCCACCTGGTGCCTCTCCTGCTGTTATGCACAGTTGTGCATATCCTGGGTGTGGTCACAGAGGTACTTACACACCCCTTCAAGGGTTGTCAGGATGCCTCTGGTCAGGCTGACCATCTTTTCCCCTTCCTCCAGCATATGACATTCAGCAACATCAGAACTGGTGTCAGAATGGTGCTCTAGGATGGGGAAGTCCAGATCTGACATATCCTGGGGATGGTCCCGTGGCTGAAGGTTCAGCCCTTGTCTGGGCACAGGCTGTGTCACGCTGTGGGCTGGCCTGCACTGTAGTTGTGGCATCCTTGGTGCCCTGTTCTGGAACTTATGAGCAATGCTGTATGGACACACCAGAGAGACGGGCAGCCTCTTCATTGGGTCTGGTTGGGGGTCCATCTATGAGTGAGCCAAAGGGCAGAGGGTCAAGGCAGGGTGGGCAGGTGTCCAGCAAGAGAGGTAGGGGACATGAAGGCCAACACATGTGCAGTGAGGGAATGGGAGAGGCAAACCCTGTGACTGGGTGGAGTGTCTTGAGGTGTGCATGTGAACACATTGGGTGCAGAAGTGAGAGGCACATGTGACTGGTGCTAACTGCACATTCCTATCTTCCCCACAGGTGTCACTGGCCCCCACCAATGGACCACTGTGACTGCACAGGAGGATACTTGGAGGATGGCCACAGCTCAAGATGGGATAGCAACAGCTGATGATATGGTGCCACCCATCCCCCTGGACAAACCACTATGCTCTGTGTGATATGTGAGCAGACATGGTGTTTGTGCTGGGGGGGGAGGGAGGAGTAGAACATGGCATCAGAGGGGATGTAGGGAAGCTGAAAGGTGGAGCAGTGAGCAGTGCTGGGAGTGGCAACAGGGTGTGTGCAGGGCAGAGGAAACATAGGAGGTAAGATGTGCGACATAACCAATGACCATGCAAGTAGGTGCATCGTTGGGGTGGGTTGGCATGGGGGGCTGCACATGGTGTCCTGGGCCCACTTACACACTGCTGTGGCTCCAGAGAAGCTATTCGGGCCAGTGACTCCAGCAACACAGCACTCCTCAATGCCGGCAAGCACCTTCTCCTCCAGGTCAGTCAGGGCCTGATGCTTCTCTAGTGGCAGCTTTAAGTTTGAGGCCTGCTTCTTCTTGCCCTGATGCCAGAGCATGTCACTTTTTCTTGATGTCATCCACCTCTCTATTGTGATGGTGTACAGCATTCCCCTGCCTGGCGACGTCATGCCATTCACACTGCTGCCTGTAGGCATCCCTGGGGCCAAGGAGACAGTCATGCTTTCACAGGATGAGCCCCATAGCCAGCTCCATATCCACAGTTGAGAAGTTCTGCTTCCTAGACCTCTTCATGGCTAACATTGCTCCTCAGCATCCAACCCATATATTTATGTTCCATATGCGGGTATGACATGTGTGTGGGCACCCTGTCTGTGGATATTTCACCATTACATGGGTATGCGTCACCATGCCCCATACAACTCAGCCGTACCGGACATATATGTTGATAACTGCATAGCGCCACAATATCGAGAATAGTGTTGCTCATGTGTGACGCTCTTAGGCAGTTGGCGTTGCTGTTCCAATAATGGCAGCAACATGCAGATGTGTGATCTTGTGGAGTGGAGTGGCCTAGTGGTTGGGGCAAGATACCTCAGGCCAGAAGGTCAGGCATTCAAATCCCACTAGAGGACAGCAACCATGGGCCGGAAGGACTGGGGTTTCTAGTCCCACAGGTGCTCCTTGTGGTCTTGGGCAAGCCACTTAACCTCCATAGCCCATGTTCCCTGTAAAATAGTTATCTCCAAGTTATAATGCCCTGTTCAATGTAATTTCAGTTTGTTCAATGTAAACCGCACTGATGTAGAATAGCATGGTATATAAGAGAATATAAATAAATAAAATAAATCTTGCCTGCATAGGTCAAATATGCCTGTGCAGGGTGCATAATCATGTGGGCAGTCAGCAGACCCCATAGACTCATCTCTGGGCCCAGGCCTGCCCTTGTAAGGATGCCAGGATATCTGGGGTATGTGCAGCAGATGTCAGGCATGGTGTCCCTGCCCTTTCCATCCCTTTGAACAGGCTGCTGCCTGTGTTACATCCGGATCACTGCCACCACTCCCCCACCCCCAATGGGGCATGCCTAGGTGGCAGCCTGCAGTGGTCCACCAGTTGGGATGGACACACAGACTGCCAGTCTACTCAGGGATGGTGGTGTCCCCAGTACCTGTGATTCAGAGGTCACTGCCCTGGCAACTATGGCACCAGATATACCAGGACCCAGGCTTTGCATGACAGCTCGGGTCCTGTGCAGGCCCTTCCCAAATCCAGATGTCCATGTCCATGCCCATTTTATAGCTGTTTGGACATGTCACAGGGCCCAGGAGGACAGCAAGGATACTCAGTGAGGACTGTGAGGATTGAGTTGGCAATGTGGCCACCTAGACCATTGATCCTTGTGGGCAGCCAGGCAGGGGCAGGGATTCTTCCTGCCGTATAGTGAGTATCACATCCCTGCAGGCCAAAAGGCCCATTTAGGGGACCCAGAACTGGTGGTGGCTCTGGGTCCGCTGGCTGTATGGTCTCCTGGGTCCCAGAAGTCCAGTGCACCACTCACCCACCAATGGCAGGCCTCCACTGCCTAAGGAACAGAGCCAGACCACACACAGCTGCGTTTGAGATGTCTTAATTTTATTTGTGCAACCACAATAGCTACAGTTTGCATTGTTTGCAGCCCACAGTCGCCCACATACAATACCTTGAAACACATGTCTGTAGAACATGAGCCCCATTCCCACCCCATGCAGAACATTCCCATCCCCTCCAATGCATCACTGTACTACAATACCCCCCAGACCCAAGCAACATCACCCTGGGATACCGCAACCCCCATCACACCATGTCCATGCCTGATAAGTGACCTGTCTGCCTACAGACCCCCCTTCTCCTCCCTTCCCCTAGTCACTCCCTCCTGGATGCCACAGCTACAGCATGATGTCAGTAAGAGCTTTTAAGTTTGTACATATGGCACCTGCCACCCCATCATGCCTTTCTCATGAGGCAGATCTCCTGCACTATAGCTTTCCAGGGCTGCCCAGCCTCTTAATCCTGACGTTATCCTGGGGTCATATGTGCTGCTGTGCTGGCCCTTGGGTGGCTGTTCCTATAACCTCTAGACAGGCCAACATGGGTGGCAGGTGCAACCTCTGGATCTGACATCCTGCCTGTGGTATGCGTGATCCAGCTGGGTGTGGGATGCCACAGTGGCAGGACTATGGGCTCTGGTTCTCCCCCATACTCTGCCTTCCCATCATCTGCTGTGGCTGGCACAACTGCTGTCTGTCTGTTCCCCTTGTCTGTCTGCAGTATCCCATGACCCTCTCAGTCTGGACAGCCTGCATCTCCCCCAGGTCTGCATGTTGGCCTCTGGCGCCAGTCTTCTCGCTGTATGCCTCCCCTCCTCCCCATCCCCCCTGTCCATATCCCCATCACTGTCATCCCCGTCCCTCACTACCATGTATATCTCTGGCTCCTTGGTGTCCCCAACCAACTCCCCTCTTTTCCCTCCCTCTGTTGTCTCCACCTCTGTGGAACCCCCCTCTGCATTCCCCTCCTCTATATCATCCCCCTCATCATCTCTGTCATCCTCGTTGTCATTGTCTGTTTTCTCTGTGTACTCCTCTGTGTTCTCCCCTATGTTGTTCTCCTCCTCCTCTGTGTTGTGCACCTCCAGCACCATGCCGACCTCTGAATGTTCCCCCACTGCAGTTCCTGCATCTGCGTCCTGCCTGGCTTGCTGCTGTTGTGTGCGCATTCTGGGGTCCTCTGTGGCTGTGGTGCCCTTTGCAGACTGGTCTGGCAGAGCAGTTGGCCCCTGTATCACTTCCCGCTGACACTGTGCTGAATGCTCAATGGTGGCAGTCAGTTCCTGTGTGGTACATGTGCTATCTTGTGACATGACACATATAGCTGTCCCACTATTGCTCCGCTTGGTGTGTCCTGTTTTTAAGGTCACTGTGGCCTTGTCTCCTCACCATTGCCATGTGGTATACCTTCCACTGCATCTCATGACTGGTCAGCTGTCACTGCATCCTGCATGGCGGTCATGGCGGGGGGTTGGGTTTGCTACATGTTCCATCCCCATAGGGCACACACAGACCAAGCATGATACAAGGCAGCCCCCTTCCCTCCTCAGTCCCTCCATTGCCCACTGTGGTCCCATGCCTATGTATGCCATGTGTGTTCTGCAGACTCTCTGTGTGATGTATCTGTCTCTACATGTTTTGCCTAGCCACAGGGCCAAATCTCTGCCAGCCCTGTTGGAGAGGTGGTGTGCATGCGGTTACAGGTGTCGGTGCATGTGAACAGGGCAACATTGGGCTCACCTGCTACTACTACTACTACTACTAAGCATTTATAAAGTGCTACCAGGTGCACACAGCACTGTACAAGAAAAACACAAAAAGACAGCCCCTGCTCAAAAGAGCTTACAATCTAAAAAGACAAAGCAAGAAAAGGAGCAGAAAAAAGATAAGAGCACGGGCAAAGAGAAAAGAGCAGGAGAGACAGGACAAAGGAACAAGTGTAAGAGGAAGAAAGAAAGGTGAAATAAAAGAGGAGAAGGAAGGAAAACAGCAAAATCAAGAACCAAAGGCAGAAGTGAAAAGATGAGCTTTTACCTTGAGTTTGAAGAGGGGCAAAGAAGATGCCTGACGTATAGACAAAGGAAGTTTATTCCAAGCGTAGGGAGCAGCAAGGTGAAAAGAGTGGAATCTGGAGTTAGCAATAGAGGAGAAGGGCATAGCAAGAAGCAACTGGGAAGAAGAACAGAGTACATGAGGGGGAAATAGGGAGAAATAAAGTGTTATATCAGCCCTGGGCTCTGATGGCGTACTGTCCAAAACTGGCACTTGAGGGACTCAAGGGTCCTCCGGACATCAAACTCCCTGTGGGTGAAATAGGTGGGAGTCTCAGGTGACTTGTTTGCTCTTTTCAGAGCCTCAAGCCTGTCCCCTACCCCCATTGGGTATGCCTCACAGCCACCACCTCTGCTGTCCCCATATGACCTCTCTGCACTGCTACCACCCCTGCCCTTACCATGGGGACACAGCACCATCCCAGGGCATGTGCAGTGTGGCATTCTGTTTTAATTTAATTTAATTAATTTAATTAACAGTTTCTTATATACCGCATCTTCCCAAGATCAAATGCGGTTTACATAGAACAAGGTAACATAACAGACAGGTGTCTGTTTTTACAGTGAACATCTTAGCTCCATAACAACTATATTACAATAATAGAACAAGCAAGAACTATTGGCAAGAACTGTTGGCACATGTCCACTGCATCAGTCACCTGACATGCCCCTAAGACTAATGTGTGGTGCTGTGCCACTGCCCTGCCCTTGCCCAGGCCACATCCTTGACAACCTGACTGCATACACCTCACTGGGACTATTATCCCCAGCCTGCTTGTTGCGTGTTAGGGATCTGTCTGAGTGTGTGGCCTTTGGTTCCTCCACCAATTTTTGTGATGCACAACTGGCTCCCCTTTCTTATAAAACACTCCTGTATGGCTAGTACATTCTGTCTATTCTTTTGTTCAATTTAGGTTGGGTGCAATTTGTATTACCCTTGGTATGCGTTTGCCATACTGAAGTTATTCTCCTTAATGGCTCTTTATCAATTATTCATTTTTTGATCAGATACTGCTTTGACACCTGCATGATATCCCTCTCTCCCATTCCTTTCCTTCCTCCCTCCTCCCCCCATTTTCTGCTCCCTCGACAACACTGTGTATATTGTAGATAGTTGTAGATAGCTGTAGATAGTTCTCCCCAGTTGATATCCAAGTTGTATTACCCGTTCAATGTAAGTACATAACAGGTCTCCTGTTTTGTACAAAATGTTATATGTAAACCGCACTGATTTTAAAGAGTGCAGTATATAAAAGCAATTAAATAAATAAATAACACTCACTGCATTCAGATTTCTTAGAAACAGATGCCCCGACCCGACAGCATGACAGATGATGTTACACAAGAGTCCCTCCCCAACATACTGCAGGTGTAAAGGGTACCAAACACCTAGAATCACATATCACATTTACCAGCTGCAGTATTTTAGATATGCAATAGATCCTCTCCAGAAACTGGAAATACCATATAATATGGTGCATAGGCTGGGGACCAGGTGATGTGTGCCCTTCCTCACATTCAGAATGGCTGTTGAAAAGGGACACTTGTACATGTGGCGGCTGTTTTGTCCATGAAGCACATAATTTGCCTGCATATTACAGAGCTCATGTGATGGATCGCTGCATTCTTCATAAGGGTAAAAGTAGCATATATGTGCTCATATTACGAGGCACATTCTGGGGAATAAAGGGGCTAACTCACAGGCCACACCTCACCCAACACAATACGATTACTGGAGAATACTTAAGGCTTCTGGCAGGGACCTGCCAACCACGGTCCCCAATATTGCCTGGCCATGAATAACCAGCTCTGAGGACACATGGGAAGTCCTTCTCCAGGGTGCTCTAAAATTGCTGATTTGGCTGATAATGGTCTAGCCCCACCCGTCCAGCGATAACTGACTGATGGTGGACTAGTCACAGCCATCCTGCTTTCCTGCACGAATTGACACTTCTGGCATCCATCCTATCTCTCTGGTGTCAACGCCCCCAGGTCGACATATTGCTACGGAGATAGTAACATTGAAAAATGATGATAGAAAAAGACCGCATGGCCTTTCTAGTCAGTCCTTCCATATCAACAACTACAACAGTCCCTTTTTTTCCTTTAGAGAACCTCTGTGTTTGTCAAAGGTTTTCTTTTTAATTCAGATACTGTCCTCATCTCTACCACTTCCACTGGGAGACTATTCCATGGATCCTCCACTCTTTCCGTAAAGAAATATTTCCGCATATCATTCCTGAATCTATCCCGTTTCACCCTTAGCCCATGTTCGCTCATAGGAGAACTTGCTTTCAATCGGAAGAGGCTTTCCCCCTGTGCATTTATGCCACAGAGATATTTAAAAGTCTCAATCATATCACCTCTATCCCGCCTTTCCTCTAAGGTGTGCATATTAAGATCCTTAAGTCTATCCTCATATTCTTTATAATGAAGACCACTAACGATTTTAGTAGCCACCCTCTGTACTGTCTCCATCCTGCTTATATCCTTTTGAAGGTGTGGTCTCCAGAATTGTACACAATACTCCAAATGAGGTTGCACCAAAGACTTATACAGAGGCACTATCACATCCCTTTTTCTGCTAGCCATTCCTCTCCGTATGCTCCCAAGCATCCTTCTAGCTTTTGCTGTCGTCTTTTCTACCTGTTTAGCTCCTTTAAGATCATCAGACACAACCACACCTAGGTCCCGCTATTCTTTAGTGGACAATACTATATTGCTCCCTTGGATTGCTGCAGCCCAAATGCATGACCTTGCATTTTTTAACATTAAATCCCAGCTGCCAAATTCTAGACCATTCTTCAAGCTTAGCTAGATCCCACCTCATGTTATCTACACCTTCCTGGGTGTCTACGCTTGCAGATTTTGGTATCATCCACAAAGAGGCAAACCTTACCCAACAGCCCTTCCGCTATATCACTAACAAAGATGTCAAAAATAATTGGACCAAGGACAGATCCCTGTGGCACACCACTGGTAACTTCCTTCTCCTCAGAGTGAGCTCCATTTACCTGTACTCTTTGTCGCCTTCCACTCAACTAATTTCTTACCCAATCAGTAACTTTAGGATCCATCCATTGGATGCTCAGTTTGTTTATAAGTTGCCTGTGAGGAACAGTGTCAAAGACTTTACTGAAATCTAAATATACCACATCTAGGGCTCTCCCTCGGTCCAACTCCCTGGTCACCCAGTCAAAGAAATCAATCAGATTTGTCTGACAAGACCTGCCTCTGGTGAATCTATGCTGCCTCGGATCCTGTAATCAGCTTGACTCTAGAAACCTCACTATTTTCTCTTTCAGCAGCGTTTCCTGTAATTTACTCACCACCTAAGTTAAACTAACCGGCCTGTAGTTTTCAACCACATCCTTACTTCCACTTTTGTGTAAAGGCACCACATGAGCCTCTCTCTAGTCCTTTGGCACCACTCCTGACTCCAGCGAGGCATTGAAAAGGTCAGTCAGTGGAGCTGCTAGAAAGTCCCCAAGTTCCCTTAGTATTCTAGGGTGTATCCCATCCGGTCCCATCGCTTTGTCAACTTTATATTTAGCTAGTTTTTCACGAACACAGTCTTCTGAAAATTGTTAAAGATGCCCCTCGCTTCTGTTCCTGTTTGTGGGTGTTTTCTGAGGTCCTGATCCTGGTTCTTTATCTGTGAACACAGAACAGAAATATTTGTTAAGCAATTCCGCTATATCATCATCAGCTTCTACATATTCCTCCCTTCACCCTTGAGTCTGACAATACCACTTTTGCTCTTCTTCTTCTCACTAACATGTCTGAAAAATGTCTTATCCCCCCATTTTATTTCATTGGCTATTTCCTCCTCTTTTTGAATCTTTGCTTTCCTACTTTGCTAGCTTCTCTAAGGGGTATGTTTACTAAAACTCCGGTTAAGTGCGGGCCGCGGTAGAGTGCGGGTGCCATATAAGGAGTGGGCGGTTCATCCTGAAAAAGAAAAGCCGGAATATAAATATGCGCTAAGGTGCGCGGTGCCCATATGCGCCCCGCACATTATTGCATGAGATGGCTGCGCGGGAGGAATAAGTGGCGTGCTGATGTGCAAGCAGAAAAGCAGAGCCACAGCACAATGGTTAAGGCATCTACCAATGGTGCAGGGATCAGGGGTTTGATCCCCACAGAGCCCATTAAAGACAGTTGGCTGAGGTGTTAATTTAGGAGCCATTGAAATAATGGGCATCATAAGGCAGCACGCTAATGTTTTTGGCGGCATATTAATACTGGGCGGCATACAACTGCGTGCTGATGTTTCTGGAGGCATTATAATACTGGGCGGTATAAGTGGTGCGCTGATGTGCAGGAGGAAAAGCAGTGCCACAGCCCAATGGTTAAGACACTGCCCAATGGTGTAGGGATCATGGGTTCAATCCCCCGAAGTGCCCAGTGAACAAGGCTGGCTGAGGCATAACATATTAAGGGGAAGATTGTTTTAGGAGGCATTTTATTCATATTTTAATTATCACTACTAGAAAACGCACTCCCAAAGCGTGTTAACATAAGGTGCCTTATAAGGCACATTTTAAAGTGCACTGTCAGCCAAGGTACCCTAGAATGCTGCTTATAGGGCGCTTTAGAGGGTGCCGTATGAGGTACCGCAAGGTCAGTGTACTGGTTTTTATGGCAGCACTGTGCAGTTTAAGGAATGAAATGCATAAGTAGGTGCGCTGACAGGCAAGGAGAAGCAGCAGTGGAGCACAATGGTTAAGGCACTGACTGCTGATACAGGGGTCATGAGTTTGCTCCCCAGTGTGCCTAATACGTAAGGCTGGCTTTTGCATTGTACATATTTTGGCCTGCAGCACTTTAATTTTATGTTATTAATTGCTGCCAGCAAACACGCCCTCACGTGCCGTAATTTAAGGTGCCGTATAAGGCACCCTATAAGGCACTCCATAGGGCACATTAGAAATTGCACTGTCCACCACAGCACCCTGAAATGTCCCCTATAGGGCACCCTATAGGTTGCGTCACAGGATATTGTATAGTGCACCTTATGTGGACGGGAACCACCCTCAGAGGCACCTTATGGGTACAGTATGCTGAGGGTGTTTTTGCTGGCATCAAAATATGTACATTAAAAAAGATGCATTGGACAACCCTATCAAATAACCCCACTGTGGGTTTGAACCCATGACCTCTGGCTTCAGAGGCAGTGAAGTAACCAATGGGCTACAGCTCTATAGCTGCTAGCAAGCTCCTGGCTGGCTGCAGAGAGCATGCACATCACCACACAGACAGTCTGCTGTGGTCACCAGGATAGGGTTAGCCCACCCATACCCATGATGCACTGCACATGCAAATCAGCTGTCCACAGATTAACACAAGATGGGCAATGCACCCCCACAGCACCTCGGCCCGTTAGAGGGAAGTGACCATGTGCACCCACACACCACCTCGGCCTGGTAGGGGGTACTGACCGTGTGTTTTACTGGCACAGAGTAGCTACACACTGTCACATTGTGCGGGTACTGTGCTCACCCTGAGGGTGCAATGAGGCACCCAGGACCAGGTCCACAACACCTTCAATAACTGAAAGAGGCCTTGCCAGAGGTCCAAAGCAGTTTTAATGTGGGAGATAGGTAGTTCCTGCACTAAGCATCTTGGATATCTCTGTATGACTCAGTCAGGTGTAGTCCCTATGGACCCTTAGGTGGGCCATGTAACACCACCCCTCTCCTCCAGGACTGAGGGTGGCAACCAGGGTCTCCTATCAATAGATCCACATCCTACCTGGCAGTAGAGGGGGTCCATCAAACCCAGTCCTGCTGAGGGGCAGACACCCCACAGGGCAGTCAATGCAGCTCTATACACATCCATAACACAATAGCAGACAGATATTAGGCCTGGATATGGTGAGCTGCACCCCACCACTATCTGATATTCTCCTGCAGCAAGTCATCAGCTGCTACACCCTGCAAGCTGCTCCATCACAACACATACCAGCTGCAAACAGTGTGCTAGTTAGTCCACAGTGCATGTTCCCAGTGGAAATGCATGCACCCAGAACTGGGATGTCAGCATACACAGCAAGCAGATAAATCAGTTACTGGACCCCAAAAGGAAACCCATATCTATCACATGAGAGAAATAATATATAGCACTATGGGGGTGCCTAGCCATGCTGTGGTCACTGCACAGTCAGGGTGAGAGTGATCTCTCAGCAGGACATACTGAGGTCACCCTGTCTGTGTAGGTGGTGGCCGGGCACTAAAATGTCCCAGTCAGTGCCCTATGCCCTGTGCAGATGCACCCTGGCCAGGCCACCCTGTCCGGTCTATACCCATGGTACCTTGCTCCTCATTATGCACATTGTCAGCCCAATACTGGCAACATTGCTGGCAGTGTGGGCTGTGGAAGAAGGTGTTTGCAGCCACCACACACTGGATATGCAGACAGCCACCCCCACACCTATACCAGCATTGTGCTACTATAGAGGAGTCCAGCAGACATACCCACCACACCAGTCCTGGACAGAGTACAGGCATGGATATGGTACGCACTACTGTTGGGGGTCACTCCCCAGGTTGGTAAACACTGTCAGAGACCAGACCTGCAGCGCACAACGCAGACATCACAATGATTGTTATGGTGGAGATCAATGAGCAAAATGTGCTTAACGTAGGAATTGATATCTGCCAGTTCTCATGGGCAACGTTTGATAGCTGTGTACCATATACCCAGGTGTAGGGTGGCAGTGCTAAGGTATGCAACTGCTAGTATTGGGAGATACAGGGAGGGCCCAATGTCCTGCCTCTCCATGAGGGATTGGCCAATGGGGCCTGTGGGGGTGTGTGTGGGTGTGTCTGGCCCTGTTGGCTGCTGCTTTACGGCAGAGTGTCCCAACTCCAGTCCTGGTGTTCGAACCACTGTTCGGGTTTTCATGCTGTCCCTCATAGATATGCATGAGCTACATCAGCATACCATGGGGGTGGTGCATAGATATGCAGCACAGGCATCTTTATTAGAGGCAGCATGGATCCTGAATGGTGTGGGGGCCCTCCAGGACTGCATTTGGGAGACTCTGCTCTAGGTAATGCGGCTGTTTATGGTGTCTGTGTTTGGTGTGGTAAAATATTGGCGTATGAACCATGTGTATGTTCTCAGCAATAAAGGTTTGTCCGTACTATCACGGTTTAGTTGTAGGAAAAATATGTGGACTGGATTGGTAGTAGCCCCAGCTGGGCTTTGAACCCGTGACCCTCTGTTCCTTCACACACTGTCTGTGTGCACTGCACCACCATGTTGCCACAGATATGCTGTGTTCCCTGGGGAGTCCATGACTGTACATCTGACAGAGCCTGTCTGTTGTGGTGGACGGTGCCAGCCTGCACAGGCCTAGGCCACTGTCTGCTGTGGTTTGCAGCCACTGCCCCCTCCACCACCTGTACCCTTCCGCCAACATGCAGACATGTCCCTATCTGGAAAGAAGCATATGACCTGATTGAGTTGTGGCACTCCAGGACTGAATTTGGGGGACTCGGCTGTTGGTAATGCCCATTGTTATGGTTTGTGTGCAGTGTAGGGTAAAATATAGGTGTTGGAACCATGCTTATGTTCTCTGCCATACAGGAGTGTCTGTACTATCACTGTTTAGTGGTGGGTAAAACTATGGGGACTGGATTGGCTTTAGCCCCAGCTGGGATTTGAACCTGTGACCCTCTGGTCCTACAGGTACTGGCTGTGTCCACTGCACCACACTGTGGCCACAGAGACAGTGCAGTCTCTGGTGATGGGGAACCTGGCCGCACGAGTCAGACACCCTGCTCTGCACAATTTTACTGTGGGCTCGTTTACCTTGTCTGGGGACAGGGGTGCAATTAAACCTCAAACATGACCTCCAAAAAATGGGAAAAAACCAAAACCAAGCTGGGCAACAGTGATATTAATGGGCAACATGAAACACACTCCCAGGAAAGCTCCATTAAAATGCAGTGCTTTCTGAACGGGTCTACGGAGCGTAGACCCTTCCAAAACTCATTTCTTTTTTCTGGAGCTTTCCTGGGAGTGTTTTTTATGGTTGCCCATTAATATCAATGTTGCCCAGCTGGGGTGTAATTTATTTGGAATTTTTTGTGGTCATTTTACATTTATATTTGCTGTTTTGTTCTGTGCACATGTATCACACTGCTCACGTTTTACAGGTTCCCCGGTTTTGCTGTACATTGCTGACGGAAATGGTTTCTCTTCACTTTAAATCAGCTCTAACGCGAGGGTTTCACTCGCGGTATTTTTAATGCCGACATTCAGCCCCACTCCTGTGTGGGGAGCCTCTCCCCTCCCACTCTCCACCCATTGACCCCGTCCCCCCACCCCTCGGGAGCCTTCCTCCGCCCTCTGTAAGCGTTTCCCCGCCTCTATCGCACATCAGCGCCCCGCACACGTGCAGCGGCCCGTTAATGTGACGCGCACGCATGCGCGGCGCTTAAGAGCTCTTAAGTGCATCATTAGCATCCGCTCTTGTGCGCCGCGCATGTGTGCGCGGTTTAGTAAACATACCCCTAAGTATCCCTGTTTCTGCTTGAAGCATCCATCCAACTGCAGTCTCAATACGGAAGCCTTTGCCATGTCCTGGGGAGAGTGGTCATTAGTGTATACCTTTCCCCTGCATTGCTTATGTCGACATCACTCTTGACAAAGCTCAGGCCATTCTCATCGTGCTCCCACTAGCCTTGGCAGATGCGGTTCCACTCCTCTGTCACATGACTCTGGGCCTCCATCCCGCCTCCCTCTGCGGCCGAATCTCAACATGCAGGGCAGCAGAGGGGAGGGGGCTGGGGGTGGCTGTGCCCACACTTAAATAACACTTGCACTAAAAAGTTAACCCTGCCATCCCTCAACCTCCCCTCCAATGTATAACAAATGATCCTGGTATCCAAGGGCCCATCAGCAGAAGGCCCTACAACTTGAAATAGTGACACTTCAGCACCCAGTGTACATTGTAGCAACTAGATCCCTTCTCCTGCCAGGTTGCGGCAACTGGACCCCTTCCACGAATCCTCCAGTACCTCACCTCACTCTTGGGCAGTGACCTAAGCACTGTGCATCCCAGCTGTGTGGTCTCACCCTCCCACAAACATGTCAGGGAGAGCTACATGTCTCAGGAGGGACCTAGCGAATGCAATCCAGCCCCAGGTACCTCAACATCATCCTCAACCAGCTGATATGTGAGCCATTCCAGCTCTTGTAAACAGCCAAAATGAAGTACGCAACCCAAAATTGCTCTTCCTGGTAATGATCACACCCACCAAGAGGATTGGCGAACTGCAAGCCCTAGTGGCAAATTCATCCTATGCACAGCCCTTCCAGGACTGAGCCTACCTTCCAGATCGGTTGCCAGTTTTCCACCCGGCGCCCCACGTGTCTTTGGAGGAACGGAGGCCCCGCACCTAGACTGCATCAGGGTCTAGTGCATCTACTGAACAGGACAACACACCAGCATTGAGGAACCCTGCGTCAGGACCCTGTGCATCTAATGATGCAGGACAACACACCAGCCTCAAGGGACCCAACTCTCTGGCACTTTTGTAATAACTGAATGAACATCTTTCCCTCCATCATATATATGCATGCACAGCATGCTCCTCGGATGGTCAACTGCACAGATCATCCCAGGTCCTTACTTGCTCCTTATGGTCAATGTGGGAGACACATCAATTCAGAGACATGAATGGATATCAAGTGTGTAACATCATGCAAGTGACCTTGTTCCACCAGACAATAAGAGTGCAGACCTCATCTGTACAATAGCATTTTGCATTTGCATGCAGCTTCTACAGATGTTTGGCTGTTATGTCCTTGGATCATAGCCCACTTACTTGGCACGTTGTTATATGCATATGTGTCAGGAAGATTGTGGTTAGAGCAGGTGAGACAGCTATGACTCCCAAACAGATGGTATTAGACATTCCCTGTGGCACAGCAACTATTTTTCACACATACTACAACAGAGATTAGCTGCATTTGTGAGGTCACATTTGGTACATTTGAGCAGCAAACCCATACAGCACTCTCATCTGCCCTCATCCATTCTTCAGCCCATCCATCAGTAAATATCCATCATGTTCATTCATGTATTCTCCTGCCAGCTGCTACACCATAGCCTACATGGTACAATTTTACTCATTAGGAGTATCATGCACACCTCTCCTGCTGCTGATGTGCACGTCACCACTCATGCCAGTAATTCTTTTGACCCTTAACAATGCTGTTTTGCGCTGGTAAATGGTGAACCCTTAATGGTCCTTAGTAAACATGCCTCTAAGTCTGAATATCAGGAAAAAGGCCAAATAAACCAAAAACACACCAAAACATTTTTTCACATTCCTAAATGTGGAGATATGCGTGTGCTTTATAAAGTTTGCATGTACCTTCCATCTCCACCTTGCTCCATCCAAATAATGCCTCTGGCAATGCCCTTACTGATGATCTAGGTAAAAGAATGCATACTCTTGCTGACACACATAGTTGTGCATCATATACGAGACACCTGAGCAATTTTATAATAGTCATTTCTTTGGATCAAGACTACATTTGACTTATGAGAAATGCTTTATAAACTTATTCCTAATGTGACATTATCATTTTTAGTATTTTCTTGCACATTGGCATCACCATTGGGAATTGCTACAACCATGCATATAGGGTGTGATTCTGCCAGCATTAGCAAGTGTTATTGCACAATTGGCAAGGATACTGATTTTAGTGATCAGTAAAATGAGCATCAAACTCTGTAATTTGTTGCTGAAGCTGTTAGTGTCCTAAACCAAAAATAGAGTGAAAATATGTTTTTATGTAAGCTAGCGTGTATGCATTTTTGTCGGAAGAGCAGCCATGAGGTTAAATCCACCTCTCAAAGCTATACTTCCATTTTGCTCAAATTTTAATGAGCCCACATCGGAGCTGTATAAACATAGGTAAACCAACATAAATAAGTGCCACCTGCATAAAACAAACGATTCTGTGATCTTGTAAAAAGCTGTGCAGAAGTCCAAACAGAAGGATCAAAAGCGCTACTTATCTCAGTTGTTCTCTCACTGTATTCTCAACTGTGTTCTCACAGGTCTTCTCAGGCTTCACACAGAATAAACTGAAGCTGTTAGTGTAGCTGGGTTTTAAATAGGGTTGGAGAACTTTCTGGAGGAAAAGTCCATAAACCATTATTAAAGAGAACCGGGGAAATTCACTGCTCACCCATTGGACAAGCAGCATGGAATCTGTTTGCCTTTTGGGAACCTGACAAGCAGTGATGGGATCCGAACTGACTAGGAACCGGTTTGGTCCCAGCCCTCCCACCTGCGCAACTGCCGGGTTGCTGCACCTCATGTGGCGGCATTGCAGCAGCCTTATACTTGGGCCGCTGTCCTCTACCGAGGTGCAGCAACCCAGCCATTGCCCTGTGGCCCAATCCCCTTCTTGACAATGCTTTGACAGCATTGGGGGTTTCTCCCAATGCCGTGATCCCCTGATGTCATCAAACATTGTCGGGGAGGGGGAGGGGGGTCCCGCCACTGCAGTGCCGGCTTTTCAATGCTGTGTTTGACCCAATTCGGCAAACACTGGTTGCGACATGAACTGGTTTGCACAAATCAGGCCGAACCGGCCCAATCCTAACACTGCTGACAAGTATTTCTGACCTGGACTGGCCACTGCTGGAAACAGGATACTGGGCTTAATGGACTCTTGCTCTGACCCAGAATAGCAAATCTTATGTTCTTATAAAAATGTGAAATGCTACAGAATCCTATATAAATATCTTGTTTTTCTTGTTTCCAGCGCTTCCAGATTTTATACCCTTTTCTCCTGCAGTTTTGTCTCTTACAACTATGGTGACAAAGACTGATAGGAGAATTAGAAGGTAGAGGCATTTAGTGAATAGTGGTGTAGCCTGGAGTAAGAAAAGGTAAGCTGTTAATTCTTTAATTTGGATGGAAATGACACCTTTGTTGACCCTGGAGCAAAACTACTATGATGGATGTGAGCTGCCTCTATAGCATATTGTATTTTAGCTGTATCTCTCAGGAGGGAAAATACTTAGCTTGTGTGCTTATAATTCACAATGATTATTTTCTGAACATGTCACACATGCTTTGGTTTCTCTCAGGGATCTAAACTTGTATAATGTTTTTCAAAGAGTATTATTACTCATTGTTTTTACACTAAACCGAACAGAATGCAGTAGGAAATTTTAGTGAATATGTTTGCATGCTATGATTAGACCTCTATTTTTTTTTTTTAATATAATGAACCTTACACTTGTGCTAGAAGCCATGTGTAACTGATATTCAAAAGCGGTTATGTGGTTGGCAGTGAAAGTAGTACTACCACTAGAGGCCAAGTTGCAAAATAGAGGATTGTTCATAACACCCCACTAGCCACCAGGGAAACATCCAGTAGGTACCTGGGGAAATCAGAGTAGGAGATTTTGTATTGGGAGAGTCTTAGGAGAGATAGAGAAATGATACGTATTATGGGGAATCAGGGAATGCTTCCTATTGATGGATGGGGGCTAGGAGAGTTTATGTTAGGGGGTCTCTTTTTTGGGGGGGGGGGAATCAGTGAGTCATTTCTCGTAAGGGTAGTGAGGTGAAAGGTTCATGACAAGGGGAGTCATTTTGTGAGGAATCAGTTTGTTATCTCTGTTAGGAGTGGATTGTGTATAGGAGGTTTTATCCTAGACCATCAATCCCTTTAACTGATAGTAGGCGCAACTTTGGGGCCTCTGTCTTTGCAGTGATGCTCCCAACTGCAGCAACAAACTCACATGAATCACTGACTGACTCATGTGGTAAATTATGCTGTTGTGAAATGTGATAGTAAATTATTTGGATTACTAAAGGAATGTCCTGCTGGCAGGAGTCAGAGGTTACAAACAAAACAAGACTACGATTTATTCAAAATAAAGCAGTTAAAATAGTCTACAATGTAAAAAAAAAATTGATTGAGTGACATCTTTATTGTATGAGTAACACTGACTCCCTGTTTGGTCGCAGATTAGATTCTAAAACCCCCATTGGTTCATCAAGCCTATTACATGAGGATTCCAACATACTTAAGCTCTCTTTTGACGAAGCTGGGTATGACGGCCAACATCCGGAAAAACCTGCAGTTTAAAACCACAAAAAAGGGCCTCTCTACATTTGAAATAGGCCCTCAACACACGTAAGTTAATGGACTCAGAACCAAACTGCACCACAAGGGTGCGACGCTTGGAAATGACATCCATTGAGTCCTCCAGGAAAGCTGTGAGGTTCTGGCCAACCGAGCCAACAGAGGGCTCAGGACCCCCTTTGGCTACCGGTAAGGACCCAGAGCCTCCAGACAGGTAATACAAATGGTAAATATCCATACTCTCTTGCAAATGCAAAATTTCAGAAAAACTTTAGAGGGGCAGACCTATACGTTTACTGATGTATCATCATTGTTAAATTTTCTAAGTGGAAGGGAAAATGTTGGGAATTAGTGGGAGGGAATGGTTATGATTTAGCTCCCTATTGTGGAGTCATCTGACTCCTATTTGCTGGGTTTTTTTATAGTTTCTTTCCTTACTTGGGATCGGCTTCTCTCCCTTGATGTGTTTCTTTTTATGTGGTTTGTATTTTTGGATTATCATAATGTACTAATTGATTTCGTTTTCTTTATAATTGTGTTGTATTCAAGAAAATTCTATAAATAAAAGTTATAAAAAAAAATAATAAGCTCTCTTTTGATTC